>CM069304.1:27376666-28073333 GCA_035609425.1 Epinephelus awoara | reverse complement strand
ATGTTACACTTTGGTGTTACGCTGTGTTTCATGGTTGTAAAATAACCTATTTAAGTGTAGGTGTCTTGCTTATGATGTAACTTCTATCTATCTATCACACGCATGCAGCTGTACAAACAAGTGGAAAATTGAAAATGCATGTGCAGTCTGTCACACAGACTATATTTCTATTTCTATGATGGACATTATTCCATAAAAATATCTGCAGGCTTGCTTGTTCTTCTTTGAAGAAATTGCTGTAAATGTACAACTGTATATCAAATAGTCTTTCAAAGCAAAATCTCATCATCGTATTCACATTTTGATGCATAGAAAGTATCGTGGACGTGTCAATGTACCAAAGTTCCTAGGCCATTTAGTTTTTTAGGTGTCTAAAGGTGTCTGTGTTCCTGTTCCTTTTGTGAAGATCCACAGTACTCACAAACAAAACAGCTGGCCAGGTCCTTCCAAAATTACATCTCGTACAGTCCACTATCAAATCCGTTTCCCATTTCATGCACACTAAAACTGCCTTACAGCACCATACCTGGTATAAATAACGTATGCCTGTAATCTCACACAGAAATAAAGTTAATATAAACATAACTTTAGTATAGTCCACTACTACACACCATTCAACATATGCAGAAACTGTTGTGTAAACTTAGATGTCATCACAATTTATATGCAATGACATATGAATACAGATATTCTTAGGAAATATTAATATGTAGTCAAGTGGCTCTTGCAGGCTTCCCACCGTTCAGCAACATGCCATGTAACAACAAGGCATTTGACCCTGATAGCACCTTTAATCTGAATGCGTGAGTATTTCCATGTGCCCTTATTATTGTGTTAATTCATCCACTAGTTGATGCTGTGATTTTTAAAGCATAAAGCCACTTTGAGAAAGACCTCAGTACTCCTAAAATCTCCAGCACTCTAAAAACTCTGCTGGAGGAATGGAGCGTCATTCTATCCTAAACATAATACCTTATTTGGTGCTATGGCGATGGTAGTGATGTCGATCCAAAATCTCCCTCACACACATGTTCATTTGGTTTGAGATCTTGTGGCTGTGAAGGTCAAACAGACACATATGATTCACACCATCTTCATTCATATCAAATCATTCAGTGGCATCCTGTGCCTTGAATGGAAGCATCTGCATCTGTTAAGGCCCTGATCACACAGAAAGCGTTTTGAAGGTTGCAAAACGCGAGGTGCACCACACTACTTGAAAAAAAAATAATTGAATGCCACTAGTAAAAAAAACCCCAATTGCTACGCCTTTTTATTGTTGCCAGACAACCACCCCATCACGTTTTCACACTAATCTTTCCGTGTAATCTATCCACCTTTTTTTAATTTCACAGTAATTACTATATGGTTCCTGACATGTTGAGGCAGAGGGTACTTGCTGTAGCTCTGGTTGAGGGTGAGAGGCTGTCAGCAAACGGTTTATTGGGCACATGGAAACGGAGATCTGTGTGGGTACATGAGACCCTAATAAAGAGGGTGGATCGCGGGGAGTACCACCAGTTGGTCCAGGAGCTTCGCCTCGATAATGGCTGTTACCAGGCATATTTCAGGATGACTTGGGGGCAATTTGACAACCTGCTGTCTATCATTGGGCTGTATAGTTCTGAGTATCCAGCAACGACTACCTCCAGTTTCTCCTCCATTGTTTACCAACTGTAAACTTGTTTAGTGACCACCCCAGAAGGCCCGCCTCTCAAATCATCCGCTTGGATAATGGGAAAAAACATGACGAAAAAAAGAGATGACATGCTTTTCCGCTCTGAGTTCAGAGCACTCCGGCAAAAACGCCAGCCGCTCAGAGCGCAGAAACGCAAGGCGTGTAGCAACGCAAAAACTGCAAACAAAAGCTTAATTCTCATTAAAAACAGTAACAAAAAGCCACCTCCAGATGCTAAAATGCTTTCAGTGTGATCAGAGCCTTGAGTTTAATCACTGTGTGCAGGTTTTTCCTTTAAGATTTCACCCGCCTGTATGTGACAGACAGATAAATACATGCGTTGGAAGTGGCACATAAACTTCTGTCTTAATCCTGAATGTCTAAAACATCAGGGATATATCAGCAAACCTGCAGGAGGCACACGGACCTAACTGAAAACTGTAGGCGTGCACAGTCTGAAATAAGAAACTCATTTTGTCCTTCATGACTCTCTTTAAGACATTTAGTAGTTGATCATGTACCTTTAAAAAAAAAAAAAACATACGGTAAATGAATTAGTCCCATTAGTTCTAGTATTCTCCTCATTTTTTTGCGATGTCTTACACACACACACACACACACACACACACACACACACACACACACACACACACACTGGTTCTCCACCTCTTCTGCATTTTCCATCCTCTCCTTAACATGATTAGTCTCCCACTCAAATATAACCTTGCACAACAGCATCCAATACCTGCGTCTCTTTTTGAGAGATCTCTGGCATCGTTGCTCATGAATCAATGCCTCACTCCCGCATATGTCGTGGTCTCTCGTCAGCTGGGAATCCAAACCCACAAATAGAGCTGATTCAACTGTTTCAGATGCTTGCAGCAGTTATTAACCTCCAATCAATAGTACAGCTACAAACAAGACGTTTGACGATGTCTCCTTGAGGCTCGAGGAAATTGTGATGGGCATTTTTAAACTATTTTCACGATGAAAATTGATAGTTGACATGCCTGTGTAATGTCTGCACACAAACTGTAAAGATGGGCGATGTAATTACTACATTTCTTCCTCTCTTCACCAACTTCTTTTGCACTGAGAATACTGTCCCATTATTCCCAGTGCCCTCCCTGTCATTTTCACCATTTAAACATAATTATATGTGATAGAAAGATACCGTGTGACTTGTCTCATCCTATTTACAAATGTAATGCTCGTGAATCCCATTAAGCTGTTTTAAGTAGAAAGGGAAATTTCGTCAGAAGATTTACTCCATGGGTCATTTATCATGTTTTCTTGCTTCCCCTCGTCCCACACCGGATGTTCTATACGTTGGTGGTCTCGTCAGTCGACTCCACTTTAGTCTCCCCTCAGCTCCTTGGTTATTTCCTCCTTTCATTCCTTCTCTCTTCAGCTACTCATTGTGCATCATTCTTTCCCTCTAAAACACTTTCCCTCTCATCGCTGCTGACTGCCAGTGCCAGCCATGAATCTCTGCGGAATATAAATCACCTGTCAGTGGACACCAGGCCGAGTCAGGGCAAGGCAGGGAAAGTAGCAGTGCTAAATGGTGAAGTCCGCCATTAATAACCCTTCCTTTCAACATAATGGGGAACCAGTCCAAATACAGAAATCACTTTTTGGGTGAAGACAAAATAGAGCGATTATTCATAGCCCCGTTTTATGACATTCAGCCATACCAGTAAAGTGGTATTCTGTGTCCAGATAAGTGCAGGATTCTGCTGACGACCGTGGATGTCAAGCGTGTTTCGACAGGCCGAAATGTCGAATCAGGTCTCTGCTCGTGGATCCGTGCTGACCTGGAACTCAACACCACAAACAGGACATCCGACGGTGTCAGGCGGACGGCAGCTGAGGAGCGTCGTGCCTGGTCTGATCACTCTGTCTGGCATTCCTGGGATAACACGGCAGTAACTCAGAGCTCAGAATGAAATTTCCAAAACTCTGACCTGTCAGAGGAGTGAATGTGACTCAAACAGAGAGACAGCTCAGACGGCTGATGTTTGTGTACTTTCACTATGGGCTGTCAGGCTGACTGGAGCATGAATACCCTGTACTCATACTGTGATGCAAGCACCTACTTGTGCAGTTAAAGGAAAAACCCATGAATTCCTTTGTTCATTTTGTTGTGTTTTTCGTAGCCCCGAAAGATTGCCAATGCAACTACAATTAAAAGTCTCTTATACTTATTGTATCCAGGTTCTTAAAGACACACTGTGTAGGATTCAGGGGGATATATTGACAAAAATATAATATAATAAGTATGTTTTCTGCTTTGTATAATCACCTGAGAATAAAAATCGTTGTGTTTTCACTGTCTTAGAATGAGGTGTTATATCTACGTAGGGAGAGTCCTCATCTATGGAGATCACCAGGTCACATAGCCACGTTTTTATAATACCCAAGAACAGGAAAACCAAGCAAGTGCTCTAGAGTGGGCTGTTTTCACAATTTCCTGTCATTGCGTTATCGCATCAGCCACCGTAATTAGCAGCCCCTCCGCAATAAGAGCACTGGAAAACTGTTAACATCACTGGGTCCATTTGTTTTAGAGAGGAAAAGACCTCTGTGGATAATTCAGTTCCCGGTGAAACCTCCTGAACAATGAACACTGAAGGAATTCTATTTTTGGAGAAGTTTCAGCTGGTTGCAATTTAAAATCCTCACCACTAGATGCCACTAAATCCCCTTACATCGTTCCTGTTAAAATGAGAATTTGCCGCTGTTCCCCGTGTCCTGTCCTCTTAAACTGGCAGTTTTGGCTGTTGATAAGACAAAATCAGCTATTTTGATGTAACTCTAGTGTTGTCTGAGTTGTGTTGATATGAAGAGACCCAGACCATGGATCTCTTAGCAGGCATTCTCACAGCAAGAGGTGAAAACAAAATTCTCCGTCAATTACGACCATATAATTCAAGCCCCTCTCCCATGGAGTACAACAGCAAAAGTGGGGAGTTCAGGTGGGATACCCCTGAAGGTGAACGTAGGAGTCCGGTCTCACTCCGAAGTCGTCGAAATCCGGCGCTTGGGCGGCATCAGGGTAAAACACGGCGGGACAAGGATGAAAGTTAATGTGGTGAAAGTCTGACTAGGGCAGGTGGGAGTGGTGGTGGATGGGTCCAACAGACACTGACTTTCACCTGAGAGAGCGGCGTTCACCTCCTGTAAGATTCTAAAGCCAAACCCTGTACTTTCCTCCTAAACCCAACCATGTGTTCTTGTTGCCTAAACCCAACCATGTGTTCTTGTTGTTGAGGGGAAAAAATGCCAATTAGCGGTGTTGTACTGATGTAGTTCGTTTATTTTGAAAGAGACTGTATGTAAACATTATATTTCCTGTGAAAACGGAAGTGTATTTTGAAAGAAGACAATGCATGTAGCAGGCAGAACTTGGTTTCCCAGAACGTCAACAACCAACACACCCAGGGAACCTTGCACGTCATATGTGGACGTGGAAAGTCCATGACCAAACGTCAGTATGTGACGAGGTTGGAGTGACAATGTGTTGAATGTAGGGGTACAAAAACTGAGCATCACACATTCCACAAGCGTGTCAGGTATTAACAACTGAAACAGATTTTGTGTAATTATGAACCTTAATAATATTACACACGTACATTTGACTTTGTCACACGTCACAGCTGTATAATTGACCTTGTTACACTGAGACATTGGCTTGAATTTTGGTAACTTCTGCTGTGTATGTGTCCTTATTTGTAAGCTTTAAAACAGTTAGGAAGGCAACAGAGGAAATAGGAAAAATTATTAAGTCAGTCACATGTGAAGCGCAGCATGTCTGTAGCAGCAGTTTGTACAGCTGTCCTTAAGGTCAGATTTGTGACTGAATGACCAGAGATGGTTAAGGAAGCTTTCCCTGGCGACACAACCCAGTTGCAACTTGTTTGCGTGTGTGTGTGTGTGTGTGTGTGTGTGTGTGTGTGTGTGTGTGTGTGTGTGTGTGTGTGGCATGACTGTGTGTTATTAGTGTGTGCATCAAGGGGATTGAAAGAGATCCTTGTTTGGGTAAGTGGGTGGGTTTGGGTAGTAGGGAACATGTAGGTTTGGTGTGTGTGAGAGTGTGTGTGTGTGTGAGTGTGTGAGAGAGGGAGAGAGAGAGTCTTACACATGGGGAGGGGGGAAACCGCCTCTCACATCTGGCTCGCCATGTCAGAGGTCCAGACTCACATGCTGAAGTTATGCTGAAACACTGCTGCACCTTCGCCCTGCCAAGATGACTCGAGCAGAGGGGCTGAGGAGGGCACAAATGCTGGATTAATCCAATCAGTATATCTTCAGTGGCTCCAAATCTCTGCGAATACAGGACTTCATCCGCCTCCGCTGGTGCAGGAAGGTGACGCAGCGCGAGAGGAGCTTCATACCAGGTGAAGCGGTGACGACCATTGCGGCAGCCAGACGCAGCAGCCGGGGCGCACTGTCCCAGCAGCCAGCCAGCCGCCCCGGGGCTGTTCACAGTGGATATAAAGGCAGGATTGAGGAATAACGGGTGCTGACGGAGGCGCTGGTTTTAAGTCAGGGGGAATATGCGTCCGGCTGCACCGCAATGACAAGCCAGCGAAGGTCTGCCAAGCTACAGCTGCGGCGGTCGATCAGCGAGCAGCTGCGGGACTCCACGTCCAAGGCTTGGGATCTGCTGTGGAGGAATGTCCGAGAGAGACGGCTGGCAGGTCAGAGAGAGAAAAAATCAATGGGAATGAAACTTGTTTTAATATGCGGGGTTTATTCTCATTTATTAGTCTGTCAAATAGATCAAGCTTCACAGCGCGAGTGGAGCTGCAACCTTAAGGCACCCCGGAGTGTTTAAATATTTATCATAGATATATCGGGGTCTGGTAATTGATCACTGACCGCATGGAGGGAGATTTGTCTTTTGCTTTCCACCTTTAGAAGTCATAATTTCCCCCTGCATCTCTGTTTCATGAGCAGCTTTGGTGATTAACATCAGAAGGATAAGCAAGACAAAAGTTTATCTCAGTCTATGTGCTGCATATAGCCTCTGTTATGCCTGTGGCGTCACGCGCAGCGCGCTCCCTGATATTTTGGGAAGGTCATTGTCAAATTTAGTGCTGAAAACAGCGCAGGCATGTGCTGTGGACATGAGTGCAGTCTGCTGGGGCTTCACATGCCAATCGCTCAGCATTTGTTACATGTGGAGAATTGTTTATTTTGATTGTTGCAAGAGAGAGATTTGATATTATGGGTTTCGTGTTTCATGCAAATCTGTCTGGAGTCAAATATTCTGTGTACGCGCCAATGCACCAAGTTTGGAGGGTCAGCCGGGTTGCTCTATATTTACAGTGGCCTGAGTGCGCAGAGTTGGATGTCTCTCCCTCTCTATCGCAACTGTGCGTCAGAGAGGGAGGAGAAGCAGAGGGCTGCATCTGTCTCCTCGCTTTAATGTAATTACCGAGATGTCAGCCTCTTAAGCAAATTAAAAGATGAACATTCCCACATTCACAACCCCTCAAACCACCACAGGCCACCATATCAGTCAAAGTCACACTGCCTGTGTGGGGTATTCAAGTGCATACAGCAGTGATGAATCACATGTGTGTGTGCATGAAAAGGAGAGGCACTGTTAAAGATCATTCTCATATTGCTTCAGTGATGCTCTGCACACAATTAATAAGAGAGCAATAACAGTCAAATGGAGCATCACAGAACACCTGCTGCCCCGGTAATCCTCTTTACCCTAATTTCTCACGGCTTCATTCTGTCCTCCAGCCAGAGCCCAAAACCTCCTCCACCAGCCCCTCCTGCACTCAGCCCACTGCTTAACCCATCAGCTCACAAGGCACACAGTTCACATCTGTCTGGATCAGACTGTGAGATGGGGGATCCTTAAAATGTGCACATGTGGCCTCAGCGTTATGCTAGTATTCAGCAGTGTACCTTCCACTCTGTGTTGGGAGTTTATTGCCGGGTACAATGAATTTGTTATGAGAAATCAATACAGCTACTTTTTGAAACACAGTAGCAAAAGAGCACAGACATGCTTACCAGCGGCAGTGGCTCAGTCCATAGCGACTTGGGTTGTGAACCGGAGGGTCGACGGCTCAAGTCCGCGTCTGGTCCAAATATGGAGTGTGGAGCTGGGGTGCCTTTGTGCAACCCAACTGCTCAAGGCAGCATGAAGCATGGGCACTACAAATCTTTGCCAAACATATTGATAGTAATCACAAAGTTATAAGCAGAAGTGAAAGACACCTTTAAAATCAAGGCACAAACGACTACAAATTAGGAAAAAGCTGCAGGTCTCATTTTAAAAAGAAGCCCTTCAAGTGGTTTTAAGTCATCTAAAGGACGACACTAAGCTCCACAGTATCTCCAAGCTTCAGGACTCTGACTGTCCAAGCCTGGTCACCTTTAATCTTTGACCTCTAGATGTAGATACAGCCATGGGATCCCATTCCTGAGCATCTAAGGCTGCACATGGGTTCAAAAGAGATTTAAAAATATCTGAAACATGACAAACATACTGTATGTGTGCAGTTGCCCTGGGGATTAATAAAGTATTCTTCTTCTCTTCTTATTCTATGTACAAAAACAAACCCCAAAGCATTTTAACAGTCAGATGCAGTCCAAATATCATCAGCAAAATCAACTTTAGCAAAAAACAAAAACAAAAAAAACAGGTACATTTGCATTTGTAATCATGCATTAATTCACAAATGGACAGATCCTAAACTGAGTTTTGATAGCTCTTTTGGTTCTTTTCATTCATCTGTATGTGTGTGTGCGTGTGTGTAAACTGAGAGTGCATAATAGCACCTGGATTTAGATGTAATCCCAAGGGGTTTTTAGGTTAGCGATGGGGGTCGGGTCTCCCTTTGGGTGTGGGATTTGTGGGTCTTAGTTGCTTTGGTGTGATTATTCATATACTATGTGTGTGGGTGTGTCAAAACCTTTACCTTGAATCATCTCTTCACAGCCAGTCACTGCTCTGATGATATAGGCATCAGTTAGCTCTCGCCTACATCAAACTGTCTTTCGCTGCCATATTGAAAATACTCAGCTAGCAGTGAGTTAAATCTAGTGATTGTATAGTTGAGTTATGTTCCCGCTGATGAATGTGAATCTCTCATTAGTGGCTCTGACTGCATTTGAAGTTCATGTGATTCAGCAGCCTCTTTGTGCATTCACAGATAATCTCATGGCTGTATCAACAATCTGAGGTTTCATCTTCGGTTCAAGCCTTTAGCCACGTGATGGAGAGTTACATTTTCATGTTTCCCCCAAGAAATCTGTGTTAAAGAGCAAGTCTTCCTACACAGCTGTAGAATATCCAAGATGCTTCTGCACACATCAGTTATGTTTGTCATACTTCAGATATCTTGAAATCTCCTTTGAACCCTTTGCAGCCTTAGATGCTCAGGAATGGGCTCCCTTGGCTGTATCTAAGTCTAGAGGTCAAAGATTAAAGGTGACCAGACTTTGACTGTCAGAGTCTTGAAGATGGGAAATATTGTGGTAGAGATGTCTGCCTTCTCTCCAGTATAATGGAACTAGATGGCACTCGGCTTGTGGTGCTCAAAGCGCCCCAGAAATACATTTGAAAAAACTCAACAGCAACGTATCTCTAAAATAGTTCCTACATCAGACTAATAGCAAGGTCAGTGGAGTATCTATTCTGAGTGTCAGACTGAAGCTCCCAGAACCTTCAGTCTGACATGGCCTCCATTGAAGGCGATTTACAAGGGGGAGGGAATTTGATTTTTCCCTAACCAATCAGTAGAGATCAACGACTCACCCAGAATCTGACGTCATTAGTATCCATGCCTCGGGGGTGCCGAAAACAAGCGAGCATTGCCCATTCAAAATGTCTCCGTCGTCGTGCACGCCCAGCTGCATTGCCATTAAATCCAGTTTAGCAGCTTCCTTAATTTGGTCCTCCATTAACGCGAGTAGTGGCGAAATACCTCGATAGCATTGTTTATGTGGTCTGTAGGATCTGCAGCGGTCGTCATTAGCGTGGCGCTGATTGGCTAATCGCTAGACCCGCCCCCACCCCTGGCGTTCATTGGTCCGTCCATCGCTTGGACGAGATAAATCGCAAATTTATTGCAGTATGCCAGACCAGAGATGCAAGCCTACTCAGTTGAGTGGGCGGGGTCTATATGGAGTACCTTGAGTGAGCAGGTTATAATTTCAGGAAAGAGACATTGCTGCTGAGGTTTTCAAATATTTTCTTTTAACCCATAATATTTGAGCTACTCCCTCTCAAACCCAGAGAATTAAGTCTCAAACTTGTAACATCATAGGGTATAAAGTCTGGCTCCAGCTCCCAGGCCATGACGAATACGGGAAGGGACACAGTGGGTGTTGTAAATCAAAAGGTATTTATTGTAAGGTAAACAACTAAAAAGAACTACATATGGAGTGTGGATAGTCAGTGAGTCAGTGATGTAGATGTGAGTGAGTGAAAAAATAGTGTAAGGTGTTGTGAAGCCAAACAAAGGCCAAAACATGTGGACGCTGGAGGGGATGAGTCCAAGTCGAGAGAGAGAGAGAGAGAGAGAGAGAATGAGCAACACAAAAGCTGGGCTTTTATTCTCCAGAGGCGCTGAGCCCAGGTGCTCCGAATCAGCTGCTGCACTCCTATGACGCCTTCAAGAACAAAAGGGGAAAAACCGTTACTGGGAAATAACAAAGTCAGCAGCTCAGGGGCCGTCACAGTGGAAATAAGCTTTTCTTTATTGTAGTGTTCTCAGCTCTGAAACAGAAAATGTACCCATATACATACCCAACATTTTCCCAAGTGCGCTCAGTGTCATCTAGAACATCTTGTCTAATTCACTGTCTAAGGAGCAGCTCGACCGTATGACATCACAAATGTGAGTTTGAGCTTTCTAGCGTTTGGATTTGGGAGAGTTGTTCATGTTTACTTAAATTTTTGGACTGTCGTAGACCATAGGAATAACATGTGTGGATTCTGAATGTGGGCCTAGTTCCCCTTGAATGCACACCACCTACATATTTGGTTCATTTTTACTATCACATACCTGCACCTGCTTTTTCCATTCTCCTCTTTAGTTTGTCTGTTTGGTTTCGTCCTGTCTTGTGCGGCTGTAACTGAGACAGAGAGGCGGATATTGTATTACTGGTCGCTTACTACAGCCCTGCCCCATGCAATCCATTTACACACATCTATTTAGCTGACTGTCACGTTGCTGTGTCAGCGTGCTGTGCCCTGCATCAGTTGGAAGTGTTACAGTTGTATCTAGACTAACATGAAAACTAATTTAAAGATGAATTAATCTGTCCTATATATCCTCAAGAGGGCAGTCTAATCAAATTGAATCGCAGATGTATTATCAGGCTGTTCACTCGCACGTCTCCTACAGACTAAGAAGCTCCACTGTAATACGCCTCTACTGTGAGATCAGGTGTGTGTGTGTGTGTGTGTGTGTGTGTGTGTGTGTGTGTGACTGCTGACCTGAAGTTGACTTTGCCATGACCTACTTTTCACGTGCACCCCCTTCCCACTCTTACCCCCTGCCTATTACCTCCCTAAAATGAATTAAAATGACCCCCTCTAATATCCTCCAGTCCTGGCACATCACTATTCTGCCAAACTAGGTCAGAGTACGAACTTTCCTCCTTCATTGCAGTCCATAGGTTTATCTGCCAACATGTTACAGTATGGCGACAATCAGTCACACAGTTGGACATTTGCATTGCTTACTATTACGGATTTTAGTTGGATGTGTTGCTATCTACAGGCCCAAGCAGGGAATGTGGGTGGTGTGTACATGCTGGATAAGTTATGTTAATTATCATGTGGTATCGACTTGATGATGTGGATTTAGAGACATTTTCTCAATGGCAATACTGTCCTGCTCAACTCTAGTAACAATGCCCTACATACATTCCTCAGCACACTCTCACACACCCACATACTCTCCATTGTTCTGCCCTTTCCCATGCGGGCATATGGTCTTTGGGATTTTTTTCCAGGCCTATCCCCAATCTGATCACATCTCCCATCTCAGATATTCCCTCCACTCTCACACACACTTGCACACTTGCCCGAGGCATGTACAGTTTGTGTCTTTGGCACAGCGTCAGGAAGCAGGGCAGTGTTCTCTGGGCTCTCATGCCATTGGCTGCTCGTCATGTGACCAAAAGGAAAGACTTTGTGGAAGCAGGAGTTTGTGAGTCTTCCTCCCATCCCAGCTGCGAAGTCAGCGTGTGTGTGTGTGTTTGTGTGAGGGGAGGACAAGGTCTTGTCATCCGAGTCAGGTGGTGTGATGAAGTTTGTGTGTTTGTTCTGCTGTGGTGAGCTGCAGGGGAGGAGGCGGGTGGGTGGGGAGCTGATTCGGCTTCCAGTGAGGGCATGTCAGAGGCAGGAATTCAGAAGGAGTGCTCACGCAACAGCTCATCAGGGCGAGTCGGAGGACGACTTGTAGGTTAGTGAGGAGTGGATTGTCATGTTATGGAGGTTGTGGACAGCAGTGTGAGCGTTATGGATGATGTGGCTGTGATTATGGGCAGTGTGGCACGCAGAGCAAATGCTGCACGGAATGATGACACATCAAACAACAGTCTGCACTGTGTGGAGAATACAAACGGAATAAAACCTGCCAAAGACGAGGATGTGAGGGACAATGTAGAGAGTGCTGACACAGTCGGTGCAGAGGACAGTGGGGGTATGGAAACTGACAACATCAGCAGCATGGATCAAAGCGCCAAGGGCGACGGTAACGACAGCGAGAGTGATGGCGACAACACCAGTGAGGGAACTTGTCTGGAGGCCATGACGCGTGATGGTCAAGACTACTACCTGAGGCTGGGTGACACCCCTCGACGGCGCTCTGCCCTGCGCCTCTCACGCATCATTGCCCGCAAGCAGCTGCTACGGAGGCTGGCTCAAGGTAGAACTAGAGAGGGATATGGCAAAGTAGTAATGTGTCCATCAGTGTGAGCAGATTTCTGTTTTCTCATGAAAAAGGGAAGAAATTCAATGAAGTCAAATGAATTTTTTCCACATTTCTTGTATTTTTTCTTACAGATTTGCTGTTTTTTGATTGTTTGTTTGTTGTTTTTTAAAAGGGAGATAGAGCTTGAATAGGTTTTACACTGCTATTGCAGTGTTTAAAAAGCTCCCATTAGATTTTTCAAGTCTCCCTCGTGTAAATTTCCCTTTGGTTTTCTCCTCTCCTGTGAATGAGCTGAACTAGGCGCAGATTCAAACAATGTAAGCTCTGATAAAGAGCGTGTTTTAAAACACATAAAGAGACTCTGATTGCGGCTCTGTCATGTGCATTTCCGTCTCCCTCACTGAGGAATTGCTCAACATTCAACCTTTCCTTCAGAGGTTTACTCAATACCTAATCTGAATAGCTCCAACTTTGAGTAACCCATCTATCATCTGCTTCATTGCGCTTTTTAAGTATGCTTTTTTGGCAAGAGCTTACACAGCACAGGTTAGCAACGCTCACATTCGGACATATGCAGCCACCTCTCCTCCAAAGATGTCTTTCGTAAATCTAAAAGAAGTCACAACAAACTCTCAAGGACTGCCGTGTTATTGTTTTTGTCTATGTCCTCCCTACCCAACTTGTATTCCATCGCGACTTCCTCAACATCCTGTCACGTGACTCATGTTTCCCAAGGAGTGAAGACAACATCCCGCCTTTCAGAAAGTGATAGCTTCAAGCTGTTCTTATGTGCCATGAGTTCATTGTAGAAAATGAGTTGCTGTTTTGTGAGGTTTTTCCAGGTGCTAAAAAGAGATCAGCTAGATTTTGTTCAGATTTAACTCATGGCACAAGACTCTGGTCTTATGAGCGAGCAGAGACGTGACAGGTCTTGTGTTAGGTGTTTTCTTTATCCCCCGGTGCTCACTTTGTCTCTGCGAGCCAAATCTTGTATGAGGCATTTAAAAAAACTGATAAGTGTGAAGGAGAGAGATATGACAGCTGTGGCAGGTGTGGAATGTAGATGGAGAAGCAAGTTTATGCCTGTGCTGGATTTGGATGATGGCATGACTTATTTAATTTTCACTCCCTGCCTCGAGCACTTAGACACAGTTTTCTCCTCCTCTACTGTGTGCATACTCTCCCTGTCCTTCTTGTCTGCCTCTGTCTCTCTATATATTTCTATACATGTACTCTCCCCGGCTGCATTCCACGTCTCAGCAGCTGGTAGAGTCCTAAACAAACTTAAAGTGACATAACCAAATCTAAAACCAGACATTTAGATTTATAAATGCTATATACAGAAGGGTTATGGAGACAATTTAAAGTAGCAATAATTCATATTTTTAAATAAAGATGAACACATGACTGTCACCTGCTAACGTCAAACAGCAAACAGACAAAGTTAGTGACTAGCTGCTGAGCATGTTGGAGCGTTTTGCAGCTTGAGAGCCAGATATTTCCCTGAGGGGGTTAAAAACACAGCTAAAAGAGAGTGAATATCTGACTCAACTTCATCAGGTGACCATAAACACAGCTACAGTTTAATAATGCTGCTCTGTGCCTGATGGATGTGTAAATCACAACCGTTTGCCATATCAACTTTTTTTTTTTTAAAGATATGTTTTGGGGCATTTTTGCCTTTTAATGGATAGGACAGCCAAGTGTGAGGGGGGACGACATGCAGCAAAGGGCCACAGGCTGGACTCGAACCCAGGCCGCTGCGGCAACAGCCTTGTACATGGGGCTCCTGCTCTATCCACTAAGCCACCGACGCCCCAAAGTTTGCCAGATGAAACTGATAAGATGATAATATGTCAGTGATATGCTTCTTTCCATGGCCTGAAAGTGGCAAAAAAACCTAAAAAATCTTGTTTTGAGACTTTAAATAATTATTTTGAGAAAGTTTTTGTTATTTTGAGAAGTCAAGTCATTATTTTGAGAAAGTTCCTCATTATTATAAGAGACAGTCATTATTTTAAGATACCGAGCCATTATTTTAAGAACATTTTTGAAAGATTTTCAGATACTTAGTCAGTGTTTTGGAACATTTTATAATTATTTTGGGAAGTTTTTGTGTTACTATCAGAGACTAAGTCATTATTTTGAGATACTTATGTATTTTTTTGAGGTATTAAGTCTTCATTTTTAGAAAGCCTTTCTTTTTTTTATTTAATTAATTTTTATTTTATTTTTTATATAAAAGTTTCTAATGGTGTTGGGATACTAAGTCATAATGAGATACCAAGTCATTATTTTGAGCCATTTTTAAATATTTTGAGATATCAAGTTTTTCAAGTCATTATTTCTGAGAGTTTCACATGATTTTCAGATATTAAGTCATAATTTTAAGAACGTTTCTCCTGATTTTGAGAAACTAAGTTATTATTTTGAAATTTAAGTCATTATTTTTTAGATATTGCATCATTTTGAGGTACGAAGACGTCATTTCGAGAAGCCTCTCATTTTTTTTGATAAAAGTTTCTAATTGTGTTGTGATACCAAGTCATTAAAATTAGATATTAAGTCATTATTCAGAGAGTTTCCTAATTATTTTTTAGATACGAAGTCATAATTTGAGATAAGTGAGTCATTATTTAGAGTACATTGCTTATTATAATGATTTTCTCCATTTCATTGGTGGAAACGGGCTTTCAGTTTGTAGTCTGTTTGCACTGGAAGAGTCACAATAAATGAAGTATACACAAACTTTTTGAGTGTGCCATTAATGGACGCTATGATCCCACAAAGGATACTCATCAGAGCATTCAGTGAACCTGCCTTCCTAGTGTGGAAGCATCCGCATTTGTTTCTCCTCTTATTTCTTCTGGATTTCTTTTATATTGTCACCAGTCTGTATTTACTTACTCAGTGAAAGCTATATCTACAACAACTCTCATTAAGCGCATCTGTCAGAGTAAAAGTTAACACCCATCTTAGCGACTGTCACTCTGACAAACCACAAGGCTGAACTGAATGCCAGTCCAGGCTAAACGCTGAGCTCTTCCAATAGATGCTTAGTCACCGAATTGCAAAATGGACAAGACGCAGCACGCACTCACAGATGCTTTACACCGCCTTCATGTAACCATAGCCTGAGGCCATTTGATAATTTGAGAAAAATGTAAATGCATTGCTGTAACACACTGTTTTACCACCATCTGCTGGGAAAAAGTGGCACAACCAACTGCACAACTTGATCACCTTCAGCCTCATCCGGTCTGTAACATTCATCATAACACTCTGTGCTGTTAATAATTATGGCCGACCACTAACTCACAGCAGTTGTGCCACATCTGTCATATGGTACGGGCCGTCTGACCTCTGCTGATACTGCGCCTGAACCTGCACCGATTTCACACCAGTGTTGATGCTGTTATACAGTACATTCCTGAGCGTTTGACATCATCGCAGATGAACCGTACGGGATGGGACAGACATATTCCTCTTCAGCGTCCCTCCCTCCCTCCCTCCCTTCCTTCCTCCCTCGCTCCCATCTCTCCGCTGCTTTTTTCCTTTGTGACCTTTAAACATAAAGGACTAAGTGCTTTAGCTTATGTGGGAATATGGCTGCTTTCCAGGCATCCTTTGAGTGTGTGTGTGCGTGCGTGTGTGTGTAGTCTTGTTGAAGGACTATGACTGCTCAATCCTGTACAGCCTTTACAAACCATGAGCTATCTCCTTTCTGTCCTTATCAGTGTGGTGTATCTTCTCTGGTTATCAAAATGATTTCAACTGACAGGACACATTTAAATAAACAACATTTAAATATAGGACTTTGTAAACGTTAACCAAACACTTAGTTCTTCTCTCCGTCACGCCTCAGTCTGTGTAACAATTATCCCAGCTGAGTCCCTCTGACATGTTCAGTTCAGGAACTTCCTGTTGCTGTTCTTAGCTCGCATGCCGCTCTGGACGCCTGGGAAATTTAGCACAGGAAATGATGTCATGCAAGGCACTTCAGGGCCCTTGAGAGCCCATACATGGCAGACATAACACTGAGAAAAGGCTGTCAGAAAGTCAAGGGAAGTGGCACTGGATAAAAGGGAGGAAATGAAAGGTGGACGAAATAAAGGCGAAGGCACACTTCCCAAGCAAAAAAGCTGTGAGGGCATTGGGGTGCCTGTATTGTGTGTATTGTGTAACATAGTTGGCATTTTTGTTATGTAAGGAACTACCTTAACAGCCCACATTCACACGCCCACACACACTTACACACATACCATCTGTCTACCTTCCCTACTGTTGTTCTGGTGGCTCGCTGCCTGTTGTCATATATTCTCCACAGCAGGAATGCAGTGACATGGAATAGACTGAGGGAAAAGCACGGTAGGCAGCTTGGATTAGCTCAGTCCGACTGTGTGCGTTTGTGTGTTTTGTGGCCCTCTGCTAACATGTTTGTGTACTAATTAATCTCTTGATTAAATTCTGTACAGATGAACAGCGGTGTTTTGTTCCCATGCTGAGGGGAGCTTTGCCACTTGGCACTTTTGAGCACCAACACAAAGACACATTGCCAATTATACGTGCAAAAAGAACTCAAACTTTAGCTCTGAGATCTTGGAGGAGGTTGTGTGTTTGTTGAAAGTATTGCATTTTCAAGATTTAGTGCACTAGTATTTAAGTCACAAAAATGTTGTATTTGGGATTGACTCAGATTGGGATTGGATCAGATTAAGCTGTCCAATACAAGTATTTGACCATTTATACCTTTTTTCCATGTAGAGTTATGACTTTAAAGGGGAGCTAATGCGAGCTAACTGCGCTAACATTGGATCGGAAATTTGCAACAACATTTTTGCCGACACAAAAGCCAGAGACTGCATCATATTAAATTGCCACGAGCTGTAAATTCACCACTTCTAAGCAGAAGGCAGAATAGCGTTGTCTCGGAGCTTGACACGTAGCTGTGGCCAGCTGTCTCTCGCCCTTTTTAAATAGGAATTGTGCAAATTTGCAGGAAAGCCCAATCAGTCTTTTTTCAGCATTGGCAGTATAAAAACAAAATCGGGGAGTGCAGCAAAATGCCGCCTGCCTACTTTTGTTTATACAGAATGCGCCTTTTTTGGAGCAATGAGGGGCGTGAGCAAGTAACAAAACATGTAGCTCAGCGTGTAACGTAAACAGTAACGTATAATACATGTTGTTATTGTCTGTACCGAGGGTACGTACAGAGTTTGGCAAGCGAGTGTTGATGTATGCAGCTCCTTATACGTGGAATCTTCTGCAGAAGGACTCATTGGTTCCTCTCGGGTGTTTCAAAGCACTGTTGCAGTATTTTTGTACACAATCGTCTATATGCCAATGTCACAGTGTATCTTAGCTGGTCTTTGTAATCATGTGTAGTTGCGCTTTTTTGCCTTTTTATGGTTCACTTCTGGTATATATTAACATACCTTTTGGCCATTCTTTGTAGTCATTTTATTTTTGTGTTTTATATTGCTTGTTTTAGAGCTTTATATTGTCTGTCTGTAACTTGGCTGCCTGTCTTGGCCAGGACAGAGCTCATTGGTGTGTTTTTAATGGACAACAATGGAGGTCTGTGGCACAGAGGAATAATAAGGAATTACCAGGCTTTGGATTCACAGACAGAACTTGTTAGTAGGATCAGTTTGTGGTTGGTTTTGGTCTTGTCATTGGATTTGCTGACAGTAACCAGGCTTATCCTTTAACATTTCCTCCTTGTAATTTCCCTGATCTTCATCCGCATCTCCTGTTTGTTTTGTTTTTTTTGGTTTCCTTAAAAAGAGTCGATAATCTTTCAGTTGTCACGTTCAGTAAATTAGCGGCTGGTGTGGTATGTCTTCCTCCCTGTGGTTTTCCCACAGGGTCTGTCCATCTCAGCTACCCCCCTCTCCCACCCCAGCTGTCTGCCTGTCTCATCCTCTTTGCATTCTCTGACTCACTGGGGGCAACATCTGGACTGTGCTAAATGTCTGCGCCGCTGTGTGTACAGTATATGTGTGCGCGCACGCTGCATTCTCCCACACATTGTTCTGGTCCGCAGTTTTGTACAGTAAAGCAAAAGACAGGGGCCGAGGTCAGAGTCTCCTTGCTGGCCCGCCAGTAGGCTCTAGCTGACATGTGAAGTTAGCGTCCACCAGTCGTCAGTCTGTGACCTCGGGGGGAGGGGGGGCTGGCTGATGCAAACGCCAGCTGAAATTAGCCATTTCCTCCACGGACGTGATGGGGCAACAGCAGCTCTGGTGATGACAAAGAAGATGTGGAGTTGGTGGCATTAACCAGGTTGTCAAGGAAGAACAAAGGATGAGGAGGTGAAAGTGAAAGGAGCAAAGGCTGATGGATGGCTAAGGAAAGTATTTTGGGTTGAGATGAGGAAGGTGCAGAAAGAGTACAGAAGGATAAAAAGAAAGTTTATGTAACAAAGACAAAGGAGCGGAAGTTTAAAGAAGACATATGTGAATGAAAGATGTAACAAGAAGAAGTACTGGTGCAGCATATGGCAGAGAGAGCTGTAAAAATAGAGTGATATTGTATGTGGATCCTAACAAAGCAGAAAGTGCGAGAGAGGAGGTTAAGGAGAAAATTAGAGGGAAGAGAAAACCTGCATGGGGCAGGCTGGAAGAGGGAGGCAGAGTTGTAAACACTAGGGTTGGAACGGCTGTGAGGAGGAAAGTACAGAATTTTTGCCACTTGATGGAAAGCTGGATAAGAGGGCGAGTGGATGTGCCATGGGATGGAGAAGAAACTGAGCAAAGGATAAAGAAATAGAAGCATGTCATCAGCTGCACCATGAGGGCTTCAAGTAAGTCTTCAGTTCTCTCACCCTGCAGGCTCTCGCTCTGTGGTGTTTCTCTGACTCTACAGTCTATTTTCAGAGCGTTACAAGAAAAAACAATTTTTTTCATGATCTATCCTCTTGTAGCTTCTCGTATGTGATTTAGAGAAAGAGGAGTTATGCTGAGAATGCTGGGAGAGGGATGTAATTGCTGGATTGCGGTGAGAGGATCGTTTCCTCTGACCGTTCTCATCTCTGATGGTGAAGACGAAGGCTTTTTATTGCCCTGCTGAACTTTGTCCCCTGTGTTTCTGCGGCGCCTCTCCCGTTCACTGCCAGCACCTCTGAATCAGTGAACGAGACAAGTGAGAGTGAATGAGTGATGTTTTTAAGGAGGTATGAGTTAAAGGCAGTGACTGCAGAATGCAGCGTGGTGCATAAATAATGTTGGTGGCTTTTCTTTTTTCATTGGTGCAAGAAACAAAACAGTAGTGACTTTACAGGTACAACAATGATAGGAAGGTGGGAAATATACCCGAGGACAGACAACAAAAAAATCAAGATGACATACAGAGCTCGACATAATACATTTATGTGTAGAACACGCTTGAAAATTATGAGCATCAAATAAGCAATTCTCTGTACTTTGGTGATTTTTTTCTGCACTAGTCCATACCCATACATTTTAGCCATTTTTAAGCATTTTTCTGTTGTTATAGCGCCACCCAGTTGCCAATTAGAGTTAAATTTCTCCAGTCACCTTGAGGCGTCCTGTTCTACATATCTACCAAGTTTAGTAAATATCATTATGGCGGTTAGGCCTAGATAAGAAATTAGCTCTCTAGCGCCCCCATTTTGTTTGATGGGGTCGATAATGGAGGGGTCCCCTCAGATTATGTGTGGTCATATGCCTACAAAGTTGCGTGGTGATGGGTGAAACCCTTGAGATGTTATACACCTTTATGTGATGAGCCACGCCCTCCGCAGTATTCATTGCCTTATAGTTTTCCATCTTTTGCCAAGAGGGAACTTTAGGTATTGGTCCCGAGATTATGTTCACCCAGTTTCATGCAGATCAGTCAAACTTCCTAGTTAGAGGTCGATTTGAAGTGTTTTTAAAAAAAAAATCAAAATGGCGGAAAATCTATATAACCAGAAATTATGGGTTCTTGAGGCAAATTTGTTCCTCATGAGGAGAGGCATCTCTGTGCAAAGTTTCATGTCTCTACAACATCCGCAAAGTTTGCAATTTAAATCGGTTGCTATAGCGCCCCCCTTTGGCCAATTGGTGTAATATTGCTTCTTTGGCATCCTCCCATGACCCTCTACCACTGTGCCAAATTTCAAATGGATTGACCAAGTCAGGGAGGAGAAAAACGTGGAACACACACACACACACACACACACACACACACACACACACACACACACACACACACACACAGAGGTTTCGTCATTATATAGTAAGATAAGATCAAGCTGTGGCAAACTTTATATTTCTTTTTTATTGGGGACAACAAATGCACATGTTCTAAATATCTGTGTCCCCCCTGAAATTGACGCATTCACGTTTATGCGCTTGTGTCTCTTTATATGTATCATATCTTTTACATTGCTGTATTTTTAACGTAACATTTGAACAAATTTCACGTGATCGCTGGCACCAACATCATTCAAATGCTTTTGTCAGCACAAAACTCTGCAGAGGAGCGGCGTGTGCTCGTAAAGAAAACGTACACACACTCACCCACACACACATACATGAACAGCCCAGAGCTGCCAGTTTAGCAGTGTGAGCAATACATACAGTATGCTGGCGGAAAAAGTAGTAAAACAAATGCCTGTAAAACGTCTCGCGGTGCTGGCGGCAGCACCTAATGGGGTGTGGTGCCATGTGTAAGGCCTGTTAAATTTATACGCATTAACAGCTGAAATCTGACTGTTGGTTTATCTGGTTGTCATCTGAAAGTACAGGATGTTATAATGTTAAACTGTGTAAACTGTTTCCTTTGTCCCTCGCTGGCTCATTTCCAGCTTTTCCGATCACATCATTCCAGTGTATTCCCAGAGGAAAATTGAATTCTCTGAGACGTTCCTCCAGTATGGGCTTTAAAATGCTGGAATAGGGAAAACAGACAAACACAGTGTTGTGCTCTTTATTTCCATCTTTAACTATGAATTATTAACACTGCACATCAAGTTGGGCATATAAGACATCAGTCCGCTGGAATTCAAAAATGTTCCTCTGTGGAAAATGTTGTGTTTTGATGTGTTTTGAGTTTTCGTATTTCAGGGCAGACCCATAAATGCCCCACAATCAATATAATCAACGTATTGATGGTTTATGTGTGAACTCAACATGCCTCTGCTCTTTTTTCTTTATAGAGATTGAGGCTAAGGAGGCTTGCGATTGGCTTAGAGCAGCGGGATTTCCACAGTACGCCCAGCTCTATGAAGGTAACACACACACACACACACACACACACACACACACACACACACACACACACACATGAATACACACAGTAGCCAAAGCCCAGCATTTACCCAGCTGCCTTTTTTGCACAAAGACTTCCCCTTCAAATCCCCCCTTTTGTTTAATCCTGCTTCTGATTTTTTTTCTCTCTCTCTCTCTTAGTTTTTCCATCATCTCTGTTTTTCTCTTTTTCTGCCATCCCTCCATCGCCGTATCCTCGTCTTCTGGGCCTCTGCGTTCTATTTCCAGGCTTCAGTTCCTGTCCAGAGGGAGGGGTCATGGGAAAGGCCTTGTTATCACTGCTGGGACTCTCATAGCTTCTTTTTCTCTCATCTTTCTTCCACCTTTCTCCAGCTGTCTGTCCATTTGTCTTTTTATCAGGTCTTTTCCTTCTCCTTGTGTCTGTCTTGCCCTCTTTGCACCTCTGTGGAAAGCCTGCAGGCGGTCATTTATGTGATGATCATCGGGTCTCTTCATACAGTTGAGGCACAAACAGGAAGTGGCCCCAGTAATCTAAGAAGTAGCTCTTAAAATCCAGCAGTCTTGCTTTAGCAGCACACACACACACACACACACACACACACACACTCTGCGCTTCTCTGAGAACCGCTGTGAGCTCCAGTAATGTGGGGTTATGGATGCCGGCCTCTGGGACTCTGTGGCTGCTCCCGGGAGCACATGATGCCTGCAGTCTGCCACCACACACAGAGAATCACCAAAATAAAAAGTTTGAGTCATTTTGGCATTGTGTGGAATTCAAGCTATTTGGAGGGTTTAAAAGTGCATGTGTGTGTTCTGTAAACTTCATATACAGATGACAGGTGTTAACAGCGGCTGTGCCGTACTTCACAGACTTCATTAACGGTGAACTGGCAAAGAAAACTGCGGTCAGTCTCCTGTCGGTCATTAACTAACAGAACTCTCTGTCTCTTGTTTTCCTCTTCCTGTTTTCTCAAAGATTCCCAGTTTCCAATTGACATTTCCTCAGTTAAAAGGGACCACGACTTTTTGGACCGGGATCTGGTGGAGCCTCTATGTCGGTGAGGGCAAACACACATGTAAACTTCACTCTCTGGTGTGCACAGAATCACTTCTCGCTCCCCCTGTTACCCCGTCCTGTACCTGTCCCTGCAGCCTGGTGCTGACCGCTAATCATTAGATGTCTGACCCCGACCCCTAATGACCTCCCCGTCCCTGTCTCCCACTCAGGCTCCCCAGTCTTTGATCTGGTCTCCTCCCCTCCCCTCTGCCACGCTCTGATCTCCCATTCAAAGAGCAGAGACCCTCAGGGGGCATAAAGGGGGGGGCTGAGGGTGACGGGGAAGCAGTGAGGGGATGCCAGTTTTTTCTACCAGATGGCTTTGAGTGTGTATTTTAAGTCCCTTTGCACACCTCTATGATCTTTTTGTTTCACATCTCCCATTCCTCCTTTCTCATTGAAGTTTTCCCCGCTTGCACCAGCCTAACCCTTACCTTTTCTCCTCTTGTCAATTCACCTCCACCTCCTATGGGAGAGGAGGGTGTGGTAATTATAGCGTTAGTGATTCCCGTTTTCTAAAAGCTATATTGTGAGAGAAAACACATCGAGAATGTCTCAAGAGCTGTTAGACACGAGCTCCCTCTTATCGCTCTTTACATTGCTTTCATTCCCAGGATTGTATAAATTTTAGATGATACATAAATAATAGATTTTACATGTATTGCTATATGTTTGAAGACTACATAGTGTGTTGAGCATACACTTCAAAATCTGTGTGGATATATTCAACCAGGAAAAAGTGTTTGCGCCATCCTGCAGCAGAGACACAGGGCGTGGAGACAACAGCGGCTCCTTCCTTATATTTTCTAACTTGGATGTTTACTTAAAGCAAGAGAGACACTTGCTGTGACAGCTTGCTGTTTCATATTGGTATTTTTTTCTGGTTTATATGTGGCCACAAACAATCCCTTGTCTGCCACTTTGTATGAGAGGACAGGGAAAGTAAACAGTGAACAAAAGAGGATTTCTCAGCGTGCTATTAGAGGCTGAAATCTTTTAAATCACAGAGGTCACGAGCCCCGAAACATGTTTTTAATGATCCCATCTTGAAAGGCACCAACACAGACACCACCCTCCTAACCAGCCGCTGCTCACATCCACTGGGGTGCAGAGAGAAGGAGGGGGGGTGGGGAGGGAGAGACTTTTTGGTGAGGAGGTTTGCCCCCAGCTGCGCTCCAGATTATAGAAGTGGGAGGGGGTGGGGATGGGTGACAGATGAAGGGAGGAGGGAGGGAAGTGGAGAGGAGGAGCCGGCTGGGTTTCAGGGGAGATGCGCTTGTTGAGGGTGGGGATCAGTCCTAGAGGAGTGATGACAGAGAAGGAGAGGGAGGAGAAAGGGCAGGCTGGGAGAAATGGATAGAAACCATCAGAAGTAAAGGGAGAGAGTGGCAGTGAGGAGTGAGATAGTGTTACAGTCCAGACAGAAACACACAGCAACAGACAGAACATATCCAACCTACCAGCCCCAGCTCGTCTAACTGACTGTGTTTGTGTTGCAGGCGTCTGAATACTCTGAACAAGTGTGCCTCCATGAAACTGGATGTCAGCCACCCCAAGAAGAAAGTAAGACAAATTCTTTTCACTGTGAGCCAACATCTTGACAAACTCTTTGTTAGTGCTTTGCTGATGTTTTGTCAGCTGTCATGAAATAGAAACATGTTTCTACAATATCTCTGTGGAGGGTTTCACAGTTTGAATTTTGTTTATTACTTGTCAGTGAATCTGTGTCTAGCTGGTCAAACTACATAACAGTAAGATTCATATATAAAGACTAGCTCACAGTAAGATAAGGTTACCAGTATGAATGATGAATAAGTATAGTTGCTTATGAATATGTTTGTAAAGTGTCAGAGCTAGGGTAGCTGGTTTAAGAGTCCCAGACTGCATGTTGAATACAGAATGTTCATGATTAAGTCCAAGGAACTATTTTCTCTCTGCTGAACTACACCCGCCAAATAGAAAATAGACATGAACCCTAACCCTATTTTTCACACGTAGAATTGATGATGATGGACACATATACAAACCCTTCTTTTATGGCTCCACAGGGTGATGACTCTGACGAAGATGACCCGTTGGCCATCAGTAAAAGGTGGACGTTCGAGTGGAGCAGTCGACGTTGGTCTCGCCTCCAAGACTTCCTGTTGGACAGCACCAATGAGAGCAGCCCGACAGGTCAGGGGGAGGGTCTGCTGCACAGCACAGTGAGCAGTGAGAGCGTGCTGACGGACCTGAGTGAGCAGGAGATCACTGAAATCTCCTCGCTGCACAGTGAGGACTCCGCCTCTGCCATGCCTGACTCGATATCTATGGCATCTCTGTCCGCCTCCTACCAACCACCCAGGGATCTTCCACACTACAACTCCCTGCCAATCAAGAGCAGCCGCCACGCGCAAGGGGGGCGGAATAAAGCCAAAGAGTTTTTGCGTCGCATGGAAATAATGCGCACTTGGGGGCCGTCGACGAGGCGGAAAAGCTCAGATCGCAGACCGCCGCTGGTCATCAGTGGGCCGGTGTTACAGGGCGAGGAGCCTCACGCACTGCAGGTGCTTCAGTGTACTCCCATCAGCCAACTAGAACAAAGCACTCAAAACAACTACCAAACTGATGGTGAAACCTCCTCTGTCCCCCTTACCAATGACTGTAAAGACCAATCCACAGTGAGTGTGAGCCCCAGCAGTGAGACAGTGGTGCCCAGAGTGAAGGAGCCCGCGTGTACAAAACACCGCAATGCCAACAAGAGAAGCAGCATGTATCTGGAGGACATGGTGCTGCCTTCTCAAGGTAAGAGGACTGAGGGACAGAACCAGTTTGGCAGAAACCAGTTCCGCTCATATGAAAACCTCCTCATCACCGTCCCCAAAGACCATAAACCAGGCACCTTTCCAAAAGCTCTATCCATAGAGAGCCTGGCGCCTTCCCCCGGTGACGAGAACAATGGCCCCAAGACACGGGGCCACACTTCTCAACCAAACAATGGCATAGGTGAGCCCTGGTCCGGTAAACCTCTGTCCAAGCCCCCCTGTCCTGGAGCTCCACGGGGCAGCAGGGTGAGTGTTTATGACAACGTCCCGGGCTCCCACCTTTACGCCAGCACGGGAGACCTGCTGGACTTAGAGAAAGAGGACAATCTGTTCCCTCACTTAGATGACATCATCCAGCATGTCAGCGGTCTGCAGCAAATAGTGGACCACTGGAGCCGCAGTGTGCTGCCTGAGGGTGAGACAGGGGAGGGGGAGGAGGAAGGGGAGGGCAGGACCACTCCCAGCGAAGGCGAGAGAGATGGGGTCTCCTTAAATGACACTGATTCGACAGGAACCAGTCGGGAGAGGCGGGACTCTGGAGTCGGGGCCTCACTGACAAGACCACGGTATGTTATTATTACAGACAGGAAATGTGGCCAAAACAATGATAATAACACCCAAGTTGTAATTATGCTTTAAATTCACTTAGTAATGCTTTTACATTGTCTGAATCACTCTGTGTCTCATTCTTTACTGGCATTTTCTCCCCGTTCCAGTCTACGATGGCCCAGTTTCAGAACATCTGATCATCTCAACCAGCCGGCGTCTTCACTGCAGATCAGTAACCAATCAGCGGGCCAGCTCAGCCTGCTGCAGAAGTTCTCTTTGCTCCGCCTCACCGCCATCATGGAGAAATACTCAATGTCTAATAAACATGGATGGACATGGTGGGTACACTCTCTACATGGTGGCTGTTGGCTCTTATTGTTTGCATTGATTTATTATTAAGGGAATTTAAAAGATGCAATGTGGGGAAATTTAGGCATGGATAGTGTCTGAAAATATTTTCAACCTCTGGTTCAGACCTGTCTCACTCTTGTTCCATGCCAACTAAGGAAAATATGTGCTGTATGTGTGTGACACGTT
Organism: Epinephelus awoara; assembly: GCA_035609425.1. NCBI lineage: Eukaryota > Metazoa > Chordata > Actinopteri > Perciformes > Serranidae > Epinephelus > Epinephelus awoara. The sequence goes on along the minus strand of CM069304.1, from coordinate 28,046,556 downwards.
TTTGAAAAGCCTCTGTTATTGTTACTGCTTCCTTCAGTTTATCTAAGTCACAGCTGAAACAGCAGGACCATATGCACCTTCACACAAAGCCATCCTATCAGCGTCATCTACCACTCTGACACTGGCTCTTACAATGGGTTTGTGCAGGAGTAAAGGCCTCACTGATCAAAAACTGGACTTTGATTCTCGGGACTTCCTTCAAACTTGGTATTTCACCCACGTGGGCGTAGTTTTGCAGTGCACGCTTTGTCAGCCCGTGCTCTGGGTGCATGTTCACACTTAATATAGTGACCTGTGTGCACCTTTGTCAGAATGCAGAACAACAATCCTGAATTATTTTTGTTTTGATGAAAATAGGTGGAATGAATGGAAGTTAGACTGAGTTGAAAAGCCTGGGCTAGTTTCATTTCTAAAGCTTAGAAAATTAGACAAGGAAGAAGAAGAGGAGTAACGTAAATAATTTGGGCAGACACCACACAGACATGACCTCAAGTAAGAAACCTCGGTGTCATTTTAGATTCTGATCTCAATTTTAAAGCTCATTTTAATTCATTAACGAAAACGGCATTTTATTATTTACGCAATATAGCTAAGGTACGACCTCCACTGTTTTAATATTTTAATTACTTGATTAATTATTGATTGATTAATTTATGGTTTAATTTCTTTGCTGTTTGTCTCTGCTGCTGAATTGTGAAGCACTTTGTGCTGCATTCTGTGCTTGAAAGGTGCCATATAAATAAAGTTCATTCATTCATCTGTTAATGCTACATCGATGCTAGAATAAAGACCCACAGCATCTAAGTAGTTTTTTTGTTGGACATAATTCAGTCCATCTAATTTCAATATATTTCAGCACTATTTAGTTGCACATATTTTCTAGCATAACCTTGTGCTGGTCAAATTGAGAATCAATCAGCTGTCAGGTAAAAGTCATTTGAAAATCTGCAGGGAAGTTTAACGTTAGTTGTGGTCGCAGCCGTGCCAGCAGTACAAGGAGCAATAATCAAAGTGTATGTTTCTAAATGGTTTAAAGTTACAGTTAGGCGTGGGGTCTCTTACAGGTTTAATCTCGATGTCAAAGATTAGGTTTAACTTTTTAGGTTACAGTTTTGATAGCTTATTCAAAATGTGACGCAACACAAGCCGACGAAAACGCACATCAGACGCACAACACTGTGATGCAGGACGTAAAGCACTACCCTTGGGTGAAATACCAAACATTTAAGGGGTCCCTTAGATTCTCAGCTGCACACCACAAGCCAACAGTTGCCATGACCCGCAAACACAAGCACATCCTTGTGCTGCTAACGATCACTCCTGTTAGTTTTTATTACGCCCAAGAGGCAAATTCTGTTGACCAGCACGTACGTGAAGAGAGAGATAATGAAAGCACAGGCAGCTCTTTCTCCCACACACTTCCCTAATTGTTTTCTGTCTGTCGCTCCCAGGTCTGTGCCCAAGTTTATGAAGCGTATGAAGGTGCCAGACTACAAAGAGAAGAGTGTGTTTGGTGTTCCCCTCATCATCCATGTCCAGCGCTGTGGCTTTCCACTCCCTCTGTGTTTACAGCAGGCCCTCAGCCACCTCAGAACTCACTGTCTGGACCAGGTGAGACAGGAAAACAGTATTTACAAGAGTGTGTGCATTTCCTCTGACCATAGTGCTAATCAGTGGTGGGATGTAATCAAGTACATTTACTCAAGTACTTCCCTATTATGATACTTAAGTTGTCCTACTTCTACACTCTTCTTCCCTTCCTGTCTCAGGTGGGATTGTTCCGCAAATCTGGCGTGAAGTCTCGTATCCAGGCTCTGAGGCAGCAGTGTGAGCTGTCCCCCGACTCCGTGAGCTACGAGGACCAGTCCGCTTACGACGTGGCCGACATGGTCAAACAGTTCTTCAGAGACTTGCCGGAGCCTCTGCTAACAAGCAAGCTGGGGGAAACCTTCCTGCACATTTACCAGTGTAAGTCGCCTCGGGGCTGTAAACGCTGTAACGTGTCGTCGCAGCTGGAGTCATCTGCCTCGGAGGATGTGACTGTAAATGGTTTTAATTGTTCAGCTGGCCAGTCAGCAAACTGTGTGTCATCTGTTTCAAGTTACCACACATGTGATTTTTTAAAATTATTATTATGGGATGTATCACATTCTGGACACCATTAGTCAAATCTAACACAGACAGTGTTTGACATAAAAAGTACATTTCAACATATTTACTGTATGCATGATTTTTGTCTATGAAATGTGATCATGTGCACTGAGAGGAACTTAGTCTGTCATCCATCATTCTCCTCACTTCCTCTTTTCTTTGTCCTTCAGATGTCCCAAAGGAGCAGAGGTTACAGGCCGTCAGAGCGGCCATTTTGCTGATGCCAGATGAAAACAGGGAGGTCCTGCAGACGTTGCTCTGCTTCCTGCGTGACGTCACTTCCCTGGTGGAGGAGAATCAGATGACGCCGATGAACCTGGCTGTTTGTCTGGGACCTTCGCTCTTCCACCTCAGCATACTGAAAAACGAGACACTGTCACCAAGGTGTGTTCACGAATAGATAAACACATTGATGCTAACAGAGAAAAACACCCTTGACCCAGCTACACCGGCCTGCAAAGACTTGATTAATGAAACATTGCATGTCATTAATTTAGGGAAAATAGCCTTGGCCGTGCAAAATAAATTACAAAGTGGGGTCTAAAGGAAGATTATATCCTGAGTATGTAATTTAAGACACAATTTGACACCACATTATTTACATTATTCCTCTTCTTCTTCTTTTTTAAACATTTTTATGTGTTCATTACTATAAATAGAGGCAAATTGTCATTAGAGGAAGAGTTTAGATATGAATTCAGAGCATTCAAACAGTGGTTAGCACTGGCGCCTCACAGCAAGATGTTTCCGGGTTTGAACCCAGTGTGGGTGAGGCCTTCTGTGCCGAGTTTGCATGTTCTCCCTGTTTCAGCGTGGGTTTTCTCAGCGTACCCCAGTTTATTCCACAGTCCAAAGACATGCAGGTTAGAATAATTGGTGACTCTAAATTGTCCGTAGGTGTGAATGTGAGTGTGAATGGTTGTCTGTCTCTATGTGTCAGCCCTGTGATAGTCTGGCGACCTGTCCAGGGTGTACCCCGCCTCTGGCACAATATCAGCTGGGATTGGCTCCAGCACCCCCGCGACCCCCAACAGGATAAGCGGTTACGGAAAATGAGTACAATCCACAGGTGCAGTGTCTACAAGTCAATCAAGCAAAATGCTTGCAAGTGTTGAAGCCACAGTATAGTTTGAGAAACAGAGGTATGGAGTCAGTATTTTCATGAATCGTCCCTTTGTGGAGTGAAGCAAACCGCTTATGTATTCAAGAGGAAAACACTCCATGATTATCTTGCGCTAGGTTGCCTCAGTAGTCCGTTTGTCACTTATCCATGACAGAAAGATATTCTTCCTTGCAGCATGTGCAAGAATATCGCACAATCTCAACAGCAGCATCTTGATATGGGAGACCCAGGAGTAAAGAGACAGGATTCATACATTAAGCAACACCAATAATTTTCCCCATATCCTGTAGGATATCTACCCAGTGTGCTTGAATTTTAGGACAGAGCCAGACACAATGTGTATAAGTCCTACTGAGATGAGGTGAAACTTTGGGGTTCATTTTGTGTCTTTTACTGGGAGAGATTTCTTATAAGGTTCCATATCATATCTCATTCATCCTCATCAATATTTACACCAAGTTCATAAAATATGTATTTTTAGTCTTTGGGGTGAACTGTCCCCTTAAGCTAAAATACAACAGCTCTCTCTACCTCTGTCATTACTATCATGGTGTCTCATTTGCCTCTGTGTAATTTGCCAACATTACAAAATCAAACTTCTCCCACGTTGTTTTGATGTACTGTTAGTTGCTGTTCATTCTGCAGCTTGCATCAAGGCTTTATATATGTATAAAACTCCTCATACCTCAACAAGTGCATTCTTCTGCCCTTCGGTGTAAATGCTAACATGATTTCTGCATATTCTGTATAATTTATCCTCCTCAAGGTCGATCCAGCGGAAGTACACCACAGGCCGCCCTGATCAGAAAGACCTGAATGAGAACCTGGCTGCCACCCAGGGCCTGGCGCACATGATCACAGAGTGTCAGCGTCTCTTTCAGGTCAGGATTTACAGCAGTATTTGATTGCGTGTATATCGTCCATACAGGATGGCTTAATTGCTACTTTTATGATTGTTTTCAAACGAGCGAAAACTGATAAATGACTGACAGAAGTTGTACAATTCATTGTGCTGACAAAGAAATAATGTACAACTGCGTCTCGGTATGTGACATTAACAGACAAAAATAACTACCTGAAGTGGAGTCATGTTTGAGTTGTTATTATCCAAGGCCTCGGTATAATTGTGTTTAATGAGCTTATTTCTAAAGCTGTGTATCATCACTACCTTGAGCCTGTCAGTGCGTACAGTACACCGCCGCTGTCAGTGAAAAGCTTTCAGGGACGAAGAAAAACAGACTTGATCACCATGCAGTTTTGAGTTGAATCTGGTTTTTATAAGAGCAAGAACGATTGAATCTTCTTAACCTTTCATAGAAAAGGATCATTATTCCAAAACATAAATGTGGCCATGGCTCGGGTTTACGCTTGACTGTAGCTGCGCTGGCATGTTTTTAAATGATGTCAGTGTATGTGCTGTTGCTTAAATGGCAAGAGGACACCCAGTCATATTGCACTTTCTTTTAATTTAATTATCAATGTCTATTTTCTGCTTTAGAGACGGTAGCACTTAGACCTGAGCTGCTGTGGCGCGGTGTGATGTGACTCACGTCCTCTGGCTTTTCCCCAGATCCCAGAGGAGATGGTGACCCAGTCTCGCAACTCCTACATGGAGGCTGAGCTGATGGTGCCCCCGCTGGACGAGCTGTGCAAGGCTCACGAGGAGGAGGTGGACGACGACGAGGTGGAGGAGGATGAGGAGGGGTCTTATCACGCGCACATAGAGAGGCTGATCCAGAACGTGCTGGAAGAGGCCAGAGATAAGAGCAAAGGCTGGGTGTCTCGCTCAACTACTGACCACACAGACCTGGCATTTAAAAAGGTATGTGGCCATTAAAGTTCTGGAATACGGTGGTATTTTGAGGGGGGCAGCAGAGAAGGAAAGAGAGAAGAGAAAACTGGGAGTTAACGACTCAAGTGGAAACCTGATTGTACACTCGGAGTTTAGTGAGCCGAAAAAGGGCAATTAAAGGATGTTCAGATTATGCATGAGCAGATAAAGTATGAATCTCCTTTGTGCACTGTTACAATAACACCCATGATGTGTTTGTGTGCAAGGTGGGAGATGGCAACCCTTTGAGGCGATGGCGAGCGTGTGTTGAGGTGCCTGCAACTCCCACTGAGGTGCTGCAGCGACTGCTGAGAGAGCGCCCTCTGTGGCAGACTGAACTACATCAGGAGAAGGTTCTGGAGACGCTGGATAAACAGACGGACGTGTACCAGTACTCCTGCTGCAACATGGCACCTCAACCCAACTGTGACTTTGTGGTACTAAGGTCAGGATTAATACATTTAATTATTCGCATGCTTTTTGTGATTGATGTTTGTTATTTAGACATATTAACAAATGTATAAAAAGAGTGGACAGCTCACAACATGTGTTTTAAGACTTTTATTATGTTCAAACATTCCCTAAAAAAATTCCAAAACATCACAGTGTATAAAAGGTAGAGCTATAGAGTTAGTGTATTATGACAAATGGTGAACACGAGAATAGTGAGAGTGTGGATGATGCCAAGGACAAAATAATTAATAGCATGAGAATGACCATAGCAAGATTTGGGGTCCCCCAGGAGGAGCTGGAAAGCATTGCTGGGGAGAGGGTGTTTTGCTTGGCCTGCTGCCTCCGTGACCCGACCCTGGATATGCAGATGAAAATGAATGAATGAGTGAATAAAAAAGATGAAACACCAAAACTGTAGTTACTGCACTTTTTTTTTGCCATTTAAAGTAATACAAAGTCAGAATGCAGTAACTACAATTTTAGTTTACTTTGGGGGTTAGAGGTGAAATCAATTACTTTATGAATTATTTTATCTATTCAACAACTTCACTACCACTTTTCTGCCAAAACATTGCCAATCATTGCCATTTTCCTCAGGTTCAGTCTTTAGTTTCCGTGGTTAGCCTTTGTAGGGCAGATTAGTCGATGGTGTACTACTTGAAATCTAGATAAATAAGAGTTACTAAACAATATCTCAGATTCCAACATTGAATGTGTAACTAAACTCACTGCTTTTCTCTTTTCTTTGACACTCCGTCCCCTCAGATCATGGCGTACAGACCTGTGTAAAGGCTCCTGTGCGCTGGTGTGTGTGTCCGTCGAGCATGATGACAGCCCACGTATGGGAGCAGTGAGGGGCGTTGTGCTGGAGTCACAGTACCTCCTCGAGCCCTGTGGGACCGGGAGGACCAGGCTCACACACATCTCCAGAGTGGACCTCAGGTGTGGGCGGACTTCAAGCGCTCTCAGAGTAAATTGTTTAATAAACACCGCAGTCATTAACGTGCGTTATTTGCTACTCTTGTCACAGGGGAAGATCTCCAGAATGGTACAACAAAGCATTTGGTCACCTTTGCATCAGTGAGGCCCAGAGGATCCGCTCCTCGTTTCACCCACCAGATCAGACGAGCACCGAGGCCAAGATCTGAACCCCAGAAATCAAGCTTCATCTCGGGTCACACTGTCAAAGCAGCTGGGCCTGAGAACCAGTGATCCAGGAGGGGAATCATCCAGGTGGTGGACTTTAGTGTCTTTTCACTCTGCTGAGCTTCACTGTACTGAGTTACAGTCATACACACACAGAGAGGGGAGTATCTATAGTCATGTATCTCAGTAATTCCACAGAACATCATATCACTACTTATTTATCTCATAAATTATGACTTTCGGTGCCGTTTTTTGCCCCGCGGAGCAAACGTCGGTTTCCCAATTCCAAATATGAAACAGCTAATTTGATTTTCTTTGAATGGCCTTTGATGTTTCATATAATTGGCTCATAACCATTCGCGTTATCGAAAGAATGAGGTTGATTGCTCTGGGTCATTCTTCCAAATTCTCATCTACCAATCCAATATCTTGCAAAAAAATAAAAAATAAAAAAAATGACCTAATAAAGCAGCCAGCACCAGAAGGCGTGATCATGAGATGGTTGCAGTCTCTATCACGTTAATCTGATATCACTGAAACTGATTTTATAGTGTGTAGAAATGGCACAAAGGTTACTCACAGTTAAAGGAGAAAACCCATATTTGTATTGATTACTTAGAGAAATCTATCATCTTTTTAAAATGTCACATGGCCTGGCAGTGAATTCAATCAGTCAATTTTTTCCTGTCAGACGTATTATTGAGCAGACCTGAGAAAGTGGGACACATTAACCCCTGATCTGCTTTTGCCACAGTCAATCAAAATCTATTAAATAAAATACACTAAGAAAATCAGATATTGACACTGTATGCCTGTAAAAGCCACATTTTTTTTAAAATTAATTTTCCCGTCTGTGAACTAATGCTCCTACAAAGATTTGAACATATATTCTGATATATGCACATTTGTAAAACGCACTTAATTGCGATCAAGTCTCCTCCAGATAAAGACGCATAAATCCAGGTGCTCTATCGAAATATTCCCGCCAATATGAATGATAGGGTCAGTACCATATGGCTACATGTCAGGTGTGAAAAGTGCACTAGTTCAGGAAAACATAAGCACACGAGGGATCTGGATCACAGGAAGAGGAAACACTCATCGGGGCCATAAATGTGCTTTATACATCGTGTTGGATATCACTGTTGATTTAGCTCTGTCACTATTTTCAGTGTTCATCTTACCTAAATGTTATTTTAAAGTTATTATTGTCATTATATCGATGTATGTTGTATCACCTTTTTTTGCTGTCATGTTATACAATGTCTAAGACATGTGACCATTTCACTGCTTCTGGGAAGCATGTTTGAAACTCTGTGCGTGTATGTGTATGTGTATGTGTGTGTGTGCCCGTGTATCTGCATTTTAGATACAGCCTGTATTGTAATTATAAATGACGCTTTCTGTGCCAGCAGATAGAACATCATAGCTTTTCAGGGTCTTCCTATCATATTGATATGCTGAAATGTGAACTCCGACACACACCATCCTACTAAAGCAATAGCAGACTAGAGCTTGCTCTGCCATGGCACTGCCTTGGCTCTTTTTTTGTGCTTCGGCTGTAGGCGTTGCTATGGTGTTGCTATGATACAGTATCTCTACAGTGCCACCCAAAATCCTGCGTGGATGCTGTTCGCTGGTGAGTGAGTGTGCATGTGTGTGTGTGTTTTTGTAAATATGTGTGTATGAAAGAGACGAGAAAACAAAGAGTGAGTGACTTTGACGTGAGCCCTCGGCTGTGTGGGGAGAGGCTCCAAACCTAGCTGCGTAGCCGAGACCAGGAAGATTTACGCTTGGTTATTTCTGACAAAGTGACAGAAAACAGAACAATTGTTTCTAAACAAGAAAATAAAAAAATTCAAACAAATTCAAACAAACACATTGTCCTGTGTGGAAATGTTCTTCAGTCTACATCACACGTGACATTACCCTTGTTGTGTTCTCTTATGTCCATTGAGTGGTGCTGTTGCCCTGCTCTAATCTGAAGGTCATGAATGAATCTGCCAAGTATGCCATGAAAAATGTTAATGTGAGTGTATGAGGATTCATCAAGGGGGTTTTCTCGATGGAGATTTCCACTGTTCCCCCCTCTGTGTCCTTTCAGTGACTGTATGCAGTAAACTGAACCTCCACAGCTCGAATCAATACTCAATCACATTTACCTACTTAGCCGTGTTATTGGGGACTGGCAGAGGGCGATGAAGGTGTTGTAATACAAACACAGCTATCCCTGTAAGCTCGGATCTCTGCTAGTTTTGGTAACGACGCAGAAATGAGTGAAACACTGCTTTAACTTCTACCTCATTTAACATGTCAGTGATTTTATCTAGAAAGTAGGGCACACTGTCACAGCCCCTGAATATCAATGATCCTCTCACTGTGGATACACCACTACTCCATGGAGTCTGACAAATGAGGGACATCATGTTGCACATTACACTATGAGGTGAATCAGGCATTGATTTTATCTGCATCCTCTTTATGAAGATGGGTAGACTTTCTAAGCAGATGTTGAATATGAAGACATGGGCTGTGCGTAAAAAGAACAATGATATGACAGGGCTGGCTCAGATAAGTTGCAGAGGGGATTTATATCACCAGCATTGTTTTTCTCCACACAGGGTGACCCTTGGAGGAGGTTTTAAGGGTGACCTCTTCTGGAGAAAAGAGGAAGTGCATGTCCGGCAGCTACTGCCCATAAAGTTTATATACCCGGTGCAATTTGAAACTGTCCACATGTTTTAAACACAGGGAATTAAGCTTATATTAATGGATAGAGAAGAGTGTTCATGCTCCAGGAATATAATACTATGGCGATGAGATATACTGTCACTAAAATGGTGCAACATGAGGGGAAACAAAAGTGACTATCAGTGGATTTGCGACGTTTATCACGCTTTGGTTTAGTGGATAATCATGCTGTAACATTTAAACTTCACTTTCCATAATTTGCAGGGCTTTGACTAAAGTAAACACAAAGTAAAGGCCAAGAGTTGCCATGCAATTAGCTGTGCGCTACAAGTTGAGCTCTATTTTTAGCCCATGTTTGTGCACACTTTCTGCCAAATTGGCACCATTAAAAGTATGCCGAATTAACTATTGGCAGTTTCTGTTTGGGATGCACCCATGTATGTACGGGAAACTATCACTGGAGTGCTCTGATACTGAAGAAAACTTAAAATGTGATGATTCTCTGATGAGTTCTGGAGTGACAAGGAGCGTCTTTTTTTATTTCTAAGCGGATTTATGGACTCGTAATCGCAATGGACATCGGATGACTCGGGAAGTGTAAGTACCACTGAATAAAAAATAAAAAAATATGTGCAGCCTATTATTTATAATATGACTGATTGAGGACTCAGAGAAGGATTGCTGCTCACAAACCCAGAGGTAAACATGGCAGCCAAGTCAGGAGTTTTAGGTCAATCATGGGAAATGACATTGGCCTAAAGAAATTAAAGACTGCATGATATTGGTGATGACATAATCCAGGCAGATAGAAAGGTATGTTTTTAAAGATTCAATTTATTGACACCAATGAGAGGTTACCCCTCTATAATGGAGTAGGCCAGTGGTTCCCAACTGGTTCAGCCACTGGGCCCCAATTTCTCCTTAGTCATTGGTTCAAGGTTTGTCCATGTCATCCAGTTAGTTTGCTGTCTCTGTCAGGTAGCTGTCCATTACTCACTCACCCAACAGCAGGAAAAGTGCATTTAAAAATAAAAGTTCTGTGCTAGAATTTCACTGTACTTCAAAATAAAGTGTTTTTTTTTTTACAAACCTGGCATGTTTGTGAGTCCCTTGCGGTCCATTCATGGTCGACCTATGATCCAATTTTGGACCATAACCTACCAGTTAGGAACCACTGGAGTAGGCTATACCGAAGGCCACATAACCATTGTAACGTGCCATTTTCAAAGATTGTGGCAGATCATCTCACACATTTTGTGTAGTGCCCTTTGAGGAACACCAAAGAAAACATTTGTTAAAAATAAAAAGCAAGTTGTGTGTCAAAAAAGTTTTTCAGTTATTCATTCAAAAGTCTAACTGGAGCCCTCCAACAATATGTAGAAATTTGGACCTCGTGAGTAATTCAGATTGCCAAGAACTCTCATTAAATAAAAGATAAAAAAAAACAGGCAAATCCATCCCCATCATACTTTTCTTTTCTTTTTTTTGTAAAATAGTAGCAACCTATAACAAAATTTAAAAATATTCTTATTCAATACAAACTATTAATACGTCATTAAAAAAACTATAAATTAAATGAATAATTCCTTATTTTCTTCTTATTGTCATATACATATATGTGATGATAATTTCTGGGTGATATATATGTTAGTGTTATCCAATGTCAAGTCTCCCTCTGATCATGTGACGATAAGATTATATGGAAATTAGTTCAGGCACATAAATAGCAGCTAGCATGCACTTGGACCCGTCATAATGACGTGCACTGGGGCCCGTTGGAACTACTGGCTAGATGCCACGAAATCCTACACACTAAACCTTTAATAGTACATTAGTGTGTGATTTCTGAATGCAGAAAATGCCTATAGCCTGTGCATTATAGTATTCTTTGAGAAAATGTACTTGAGTATACTTTGTATGCTTAAGTTGTCACAACACTAATCAGTTTTGTCTTGCTGTCCTTTCATTTTTCTTATGTTCTCTCCTCCATCACAGAAAAATTATTGTAGGAGTGATGGCTAATCTTTACCCGGCCTCGCTTATGTAACTCTCTAATTAAGAGACCAAAATAGCAGGATATGAAAAAAACAATCTCTTATCTCCAATCATTAAAGACAGCAACATGATTCACACTTTCTGAAGAATCCAGTTGGATTTTGTAGCGATGAACTTTGGATGTTGTTTAATGTTGTTGCTCTTTATCTGCACCACATTCGCATTATAAAGGCGAGCAGGGAGAGAGGGAGAGAGACGGGGGAAACAGATGTATCTCCCCTGAGACTGGCTAATCCACTGTCTTCTTCGAGACAACCATGATAAGGTCATTAATGAATAAATTATCCAATGAATGAATTATTGATGAGACCACGTTGGCTGTTGTGTATCCTTGAGTGTATGCTCTGGTATTTGGCATACTATAACCGAAAGTTTGCACAATTAATGACACAAAATTAGTGAAGCGTGTGCTGAACATCTCAAAAGAAGCAATACGGGAAACAAAAATCTGTCGCTTCTTTTCAGTACATGGGGTCGACAGCTGGAGCTTGTTAGATGTAAAGTCTGTCGTCGAGTAAAATGTTGCTGCAGACTGCATTGGATAATAAACCCAGACTGAAATCTGTGGCATAATGGGCACAAATATCCCTACAGACGTGGTAGACATGATGTTTGCAGTATTTTTCATATATACATTAACTTCCCAAGGTCCCTGATTAAGTTTGTTACTTTCATGGCAAACAGGGTGAGCATGACCATGAGGAATGCATTATAGATGTGTCAAGTCGTGGAGTTCAGTGTTGTTGGTGGTGTAAATGAGAAGTATAGTGCAATCCTGTGAGGTCATTTCAAGCCCTATAGGTTTGGAAGCATTGCCACTTTTTATATACACCAGTATGGAAATCTTCTGAGCCAAAAACTGTTTTGGCTGGAGATCTACTGAAAAGACAAAGATGAAAAAGCCACTGAACAGGTGAGCATGTACTGTGCTGCATAAGTAATTGCTTTGCTGCAGTGTGTAACATAACTGATTCGTTCCAGCACTTGATGGAGCCCTTTCTCACAGCAGAAAGGGCAGATTTGTGGCACTAAAAGCACAAGTGCAACTAATAACATCAGTGATGGCTCCACTCCTTTTAGGTGAACCACATCAGTAATCCGGCGAGCACAATACGAGGACCCTGGAACAAGAATAGCTAATAGAAATTCAGCCATGGTTCGTGTTACATCTTTTTTTTTGACAAGTCAATATGCCACGAGAAAGGTCTATCGCACGTTGTAACAGAGCTGAAACTCTCTCTCTCAGGCTCGCTGGCCCCCGTGCCTCACCTGGAAACACTTCAGCTCATTAAGTTTGTCCCTCTCGTGTATCACTATTATGTGAGTCAGGGTTAAGCTACCGATTTTCAAAAAACATAATACCCAGCTATCTTTGCAAAAACCCAGAATGTCGTTTTATAACACTTACTGCTTTTCTGAAGGTATTTTAAGAATCCTCAGACTCCTGTAACCCCTGGATGAAAAACTATTCAGTCTCTCGCACGAAAAAAATAAATTGGATTCACATAGCCAGAAAAGACATAGTTCCTTTCTCGTTTCCCAAAAAAAGGTTTAATTATGGTTCAAGCTGTACAAATTGACCACGCATATATGTCCTTCCTAACTACCATCTTTGTTCACATTTAAAAAGAGCGGTGCAATTAAAGACACAGGTTTGAAATTTTTCTTATCATCCAGCAAGCCGTATGTTTTCATTCAGATGTTAACAAGGATCCTAAAAATACCTTCAAAACATTGTTAAGTCATGTTAAATGACTTTCAGTGTTTTTCAGAGATTGCCAGGTAATTATTTTTGAGAAAATTGGATGCTTAGCTCTGTGAGCAGCCAGTCGCCAATATAAAACATTGGCATTGTACCTTTCTGCTAACCACAAATATGTTACATTTCTATGTTTCATACCAACATTTCGTAAGTGGCATAGCTCTGACTACATGTATATGAGCTGAGGTTCTCATCAGGAGTGGATGAGGTGAGACTTAGGTACAGTAAGACGTCAGTTGGAGACTGCGGTTTGACACCAACAAGCAACAGGAGCAGTGTTTAATTTTACAGGAGCAGGTCGGGACATTTTCAGCCATGTTTGTGGGGACGAAACTGGGTACAGTAAAACTTCAACTAGTAGCCTGGGCTATTATTTGCTTATATCACTGAAATCAATGGGCCTATATTTTGGACAGGTGTCTAAATGGGACAGGCCTTTAATTCGCCTTTAATTAGACGGATGTTTTTGTAGATGCTTCTTCTTAGACACGCGTAGACGCTGAAAAGTTAAAATATTTTCAACTTTTTGAGCGTCAGACGCCAGTAGCTAGCGCGCATTGAATAAGCACTTTCAGCGTCTTTGAAGCGTCCGTGTCTCTAGCGCCTAATTTCTGTGTAATCACCCCCTTAGTCTGGTGCAGGGGTAGGCAGCTAGGCATTTGGCTTTCAGGCCACTTTCAACACTCACAGAAAAGTCTTTCGCTTCGACTCCCTCTCGTGCTGCTGCAACTGCGCGTGCCGCCATGAAAACCCTGTGGCTTTGACAAAAGATAATATGGAAAATGTTTGTTTCTTTCTTTACATTTTAATTTTCTAATTGTATTGCCTGGCACATTTTCCTATGAATTTCACTGAACCTAAACAGTGGCTTGACTGAAGTTTTCCTTGCTGTCGATTCCAAATCCAAAAAACGAAAGATCTTGGAGGAAAATAGAGAATATAATACTGTGTGAACAGATTTGTTTGGTAATGCTGCAAAGTTAAAGTACCAAATTTTTATAAACAGGTCAAATTAGCATGATTTTATTTTGTACATATAATTAAAATATCATGTAAACAAAACACACAATGTGCTACATATCTTAAATGTTTTACCAAACCAATACTATTTTGATATGTGAGACAGATGGAGCCAGCCCGACATGTACAGCTGGTGATACTGCACTGACAAAACATTTAGTGTTACTCCTCTTTATTGTAAAGCGGCCTTTAATTCTGTTGATGCCATTTTAAGACTGCCTCAGCTTTGCACTTCTATGTTAAATTTAAACCTGTAATAGCTGATTGTTTTTAGCAGTTTTAGGGCAGTGGAAACAAGCTGTGAACACAAACTCGTCAAAAAAAACAGTTCCTTTTATACACATTTAGAAGTTAAAAAACAGCAGGATCATTTATTTGGAGTTGCGTCTCTGGACACCTGATAAATAAAGCCCAGTATTGATTGTCTTTTAGCTCAGTCTCTACTGACTCCTGAGGGAAAAATCTGGCTCTTTAGCCGTTAAATGCTCCTCTATGTTCACCAGCTAGTTGCTAACTGTGTCTGTCTGCAGGTTCCTAATTGGATGTGAGCTCATTCAATAATTTCTCCTATACATAGCTTCAAATATAGAGTACATTCTTATCTCACAGCTTCTGAGGCTGTATCGCTTATGCGCTGAGTGAAACGTCTAAACGTACTACGCTTTGATTTTAAGGCCATCACATAGTAAATTCTGGTTGTGTTGTGCATCTGGTTATGCAGTAATGCAACTTGACAGATTTGATATCTTTGGAAATCTTGAGATCTGGAGGAGAATTTTTAATAAAGTTCTGAGGGTTTAAACAATGCTAGGCTGCATAATAATTGACTCACCAGGGGGTTGAGGGTCCATGGGGCTGGAGAAATTGAGCCGTAGTCGATCATTGTCAAGTATACTGACAACAAAAGTTCAGATGCTGCTAACAAGCAAATGTGTTTGTACACTGCTCACTGTTCTCTCTGGTGTACACATTTTCCGAGATGGCCTTGCAAACCCGATAGCCATCAGGGCCACATACTGTACGTAAGCTTTTCCATCAAACTGAATACCCTGTTTCATCTCAGCTGGGTTATTCATGGCCGCTACCACAGTTCAGGAGCGCCGTGTTCCAGCACAGTCAAAGAGCAGAGTCCTTGATCCCAGATCATGACCCCTGTCAAAGAACCACCTCCTTCATCCCTAGTGACAGCCTGCCAGACCAAAGGGAGTGTCACTACAAACCGATGTCTCTCGCCATTTGGATAATGAAAATAAAGAACCGTGACACATAAGAGTATGTTTCAAAAACATTTTCTATCGGAACATTTTGTTCCCGTCCATCCTTTATCTCCAAAATGGCAATTTTCCAGTGACTAAGACAAAAAAGGCTTGTTTAAACCTTCATCACTGCACACGTCTGGGTTCATCCAGAGGGGGGTTTGAAAGGGATTCATAAGAGCAAAGATGGTCTAATCTTCTTAGCCCATAAGGAGTGTGTAATCCTTAAAACATGACAATGACCAATACTGAGGTTATGAGATTTTAGCAGGATAACATTTTTTTTCCGCATGTGCTCTTTCTTTCAGAATGATACATAGGCACTCCTTTTTAATCCTTAAAACATTAATAAGCTACTTTGTGGGGTCCTTTGAGGATGGTCCTGTGCAATTCCACCAGTGTTAGAGTAACAGCGTGAAGGCGAGAGGGAATATGACCTGCTTGTTGAAAGTATTTAGTCCCAAGATTGCAGAGGATCTAAGTAAAGGAGCCAATCAGAAAATCGTGTCTAATGCCCTCAGAGTGTGGACTTAAAGTCTTTTAGTCTATTACCGAGTCTCATTTTCAGTAGTCTGAGTGGGCGGAAGTTCGCTGCATAGATCAGCCTCTCATTGGGCGGAACGAGCCACCCGCTGAAGTCCCGCCCTACCACCTCTGGTTGTGTAGCCGTTTTCAACCGTTTTCAACAAGTCCTTTACTAACTTTCGCGGTGTTTGATTTTGCGGGGATGTAGCCATTTTTCTGCCATGGTTCACATCCTGTAGGTGATATTTTTGTGGGCGTGTTACACCAAAATCTGTTTCCCCCCCGGCAATATTTTTGCAAGCGCACCGTTGCTGTGGCACCGCCCAGAATGATTGTGATTGGTTGAAAGAAATACAAGCAGCTGGGGCGTTTTTTCCTCCAATCTTAAAGTGAGAGTCGGCCCAGGTCTGGTGAGCGAGACTACATTTTCAGCAAATGAGTGAGTGGGGAGAGATTTTTACACCTGTGTTAAATGCAAAAAAGTAGTTTTCTTGATTTCTTCATAGTAAACTGGTTTATTCTGCTTTGCTTTGAAGGTCAAGTGTGTAAGATTTAGTGGCACCTAGTGGTGAGGACTGCAAATTGCAACCAGCTGAAACTTCCCCCAGTTAAGGCCCATTTATGCTCCCTTTACGTACGAAAATGTATACGTCCGTTTCAAACGATGTTACCGTCACTGCCCACATACTTCCATGCGCCCTTTACGTTGGCATGGATGTTAACCAATATATCCACTAGGAGGCAGCCCAGCGTCAAAAGTTTATGACAAAAACAAACTCAAAAACAAACATGGCGACTGTGGAGGAGACATTGATAATGTACCTCTTGCATAAAAGACAAAAACAGAAGCAGCGTTGTAGGAGGCGGTGGTCGGTGAGGCCGTTAAATGTATCGCGACTGGAGGACGGAGAATTATTTTCTCTAGTACTGCCAATGAGAGAAATTGAATTGTTATTTCTTCTTCGTGTCTCACTAGAGCTACATATCGAGTAGTGACAGCAACACTGCCCCCACGGTTCCCGGTGGTACTGCTCTGTTTGGCTCGTATCTGTAAGCTTTATGGAAACATGCAGAAATACGGACGAAATGAATGCGGAGCACAGACAGAAGGCTCCTTCCGTATCCGGATCCGTATTTAGCGTTGAGCATAAATGGGCCTTTATTATTCTTTCAGTGTTCATTGTTCAGGAGGTTTTTAACAGAGGTGTCTTACTCTCAGAAAAAAACAGCATACCAGGTGATTAAAACCAGTAAAAACACAGAATAAAGCAGTTTCGTGTTACAAATAAGTATTCTTTCTGCTACCGTTTGGCTCGTTGCAGATGGGCTGCTTGCTCAGCTAGCTAAGATGTTCATAAGGTTTCTACCTAGAGCCAAATTATTCTCAAATGTCTCCTCCTCTCCACAATAAACAAATCTGGTGATTTAAACTTGTAAAATTAGAATCAGAATCCAAAATACTTTATTGATCCCCGAGGGGAAATTGTGATTCATTACAGTAGCTTCGATGTAAGGAATAGAGAATTATATGAAGTAAGAATAAGAGTGTGAAATAGAAGTATGTAAATATAAAGCAATAAAATAAAAATAGGGATAGAAATGAAAAAAATACATTTAAAAAAAACAGAATGTGCATTATACTATAGTGTTTAACACTAGTACTTAAGATATAAAAATATTTTTTTTAAAAATGAAATATATTGTCACTGCTGAGGCTTTAAGTGTGAAATTTAACTACAATATATGCATCAATAGAATAAACAAGAATAGAATAAGTAAACATAAGAAATATGTACAGTTATGTGCATGATAAAGTCGTATATTGAAAAATATTACATGCAGTTGAATATTCACCCAATAGATCATTCTGAATTATAAATTCAGAAGGCGAAAACAGTCCAGATGCCAGTCTGTTGAGTCAGAGCGGCAGGTATTTATACACTAAGAAAATCTTATTATATTATATTCTACCAATATATCCCCCTAAATCCTAGACACTGGACCTTTAAGTAATGTCAAGAAAATTTTCAATGGGAGATTTTTTTTTTTGGGGACTGAATATAACCCCAAATGAAATGATATATAAATTATAATTTTATTTAGGATCATCATAATAATATGGTAGCCACGGGGCTGTTGTGATAAACAGCAAAATCACTCAGAAACTGACAGTTAATGACAGAGGAGACTTTTATTCAATATAATTCAGCTCATTAGTGTCTTAATCAAATGTTTCTTCTCTGTAAAATTTGATCTGTGCACTGAAATAATATGAAATTGCTTAATTGACGTATTGCATGTAAAGAGACAGCAAGTTGCTGTGCTGTGCCAGCTCTGTAATCATTTTCTTTCCGTCTCTCATCTCTATCACGCTCTCTCTCTCTCTCCCACACACACACACACACACAAATACGGACAGACACGCAGTAGTGCACGTGGACGCACACCCACACACAGCCGTCTTAATGATGACTCACATACGTCTGTGAAAACAGGAAGTTATTACCTGTGTTCCTATCACTGTCTGAGGTCATCAACAACTGTGCTTTCCTATTGTTCCTGATAGCAGAGCCAGAGATCATACCATCTTAAATTCAAACCTTTGGACTTTTATGCTTTTATTTTTAACTCCTAACAACTGTGATGTCATTTTCATCCAGGCCTCGGCTGAATTAGCAGTCATTTAAACGATAACAGCTGATGGTAGGCACTTGTCTAACCAAATCTAACCGTAACCATTATGCGGAAGAAAAATTGCCAAGAAACAAACTGCATTTTCTCCAGCAGGCACTGATCAAACCCTCTCTGACAAATGTCACCTCCGCTGCTCTCTCTCTGCCTGATCCTCACTGAGTCCCAGTCCCCTCTGAAGCTCCAGCACTCTGATCATCAGCCCACACAAGACACTGGCACTACCTCCACACATCTCTACAAAGGTACACCAGAACAGAGAGGAAAATGACTGCCTGCCCGCAAGTACTGCACCTCCGCTGGAGGTGAGGGAGGGGAAAGAGAAAGATGAGGTGGAGGAGAGAGAGAGCGAGGGGTGAACAATGTTAGTGCTTTTACCCAATCACCAACCAGATCCCAGTTAAGACCTCTCTTTCTGCTGAAGAAGTCTTTTGTGGAATCATGACAAAGCTGCAGAAGCAAGCCTTTGTCTGAAAACAAAGAGGAGTGTGTTTGTGTGCACGAGAGAGCCTGCCATTGTAGTTGTGTGTGTGTTTGTGTGTGTGTGTGTGTGCGCGCGCGTGTGCGTGTGAACCCAAGTGTGCGCACACCCGAGAGCAAGATAGCATGTGTTAGCTTGAGAAATTGCTTCTCTGAGTGTGAGGGAAGTGTGTAACAGATGCAAGCGTTATGTGCAAGTGTGTGTTTGACAGAGTGTGTGTGTGTGTGTGTGTGTGTGTGTGTGTGTGATTGTCTCCTTCATTTCCTTTGTGCCGAAGATTGGGTTGTGGGGGGGAAAAAAGAAGAAAAAAAGAGATGGCCTCTGCTCATCTGTAAGATCCTCTAATGATCTCACGTGTGAACGTTCACGTGTGCCAAATGTGAAACACACGCACACAGCCAGAATATGTCACACTGACATTACCCCCACCTTGTCGCCCCTGTCAACGGTCAGCATCTCAAGAAAAACAGGGAGCGAGACATCAAAGAGACTGGCGTCACTGCCTATATGAAGACACACTCAGACAGAGGAATCAGCCTCGCTGATATAGTCGCTTTGCTAATGGGAATCCTACCCAGCAGATGTGTCCTGTTGGAGGAACACACTGGAGTGTGAAACAAGCTTATGTACACATACAGGTAGTGAACCGGTAGCCATGGTCTATGCAACCACCAGGGGATACTGTGGGTGTGAGAGTGAGTATGTGTGTATGTGAAAGACTGGCTGGACCTGTGAGTCAAAGAGTCTCGGATGAGAACATGACATTAAAATGATTTAAAGGAAACCATCCAGACACAGTTGAGCATGCAGGACTGAAGCTAATTGCAATCATAGATACTTCAGTGTACTGTATGTGCATGTGTGCTGCTGCTTTTCAGCCTGAAGGAAACAAATGAAATTGTGCAAACAGAAGCAATAAGACTGCAACTCCTTTTCGGTGCCATTAAAAGACATACAGCACAGTTTTATGGTAATATATTCCGCATTAGGAAAGCGGAATAATGCTTTGCAAAACAGAGGACACGGCGAGGAGGAAGAAGAGGAGAAGTGGTGAGGTAAGAAGGTGTGTGCGAAAAGTGCAAATAATTGCGGGGAAGGAGAAGAGAGGTGAGGACATTGGAAAAAGAGGAGGAGAGGTGAGAAAGCGATACAAGACAAGATGAGTGTCAGGAGAGCAATGCTGTGATGCTTAATGAGGAAACAAAGGTACCAGAGTTAAACCAGGGACAGCAATAAGTGGGACAGATGGATGGCTTCTGAATATATAAACAGCCTCCGTCTGGAAGCCAGACTCCCTAAACTGCTTGAACTCAATCTGAATTGCCCCTGAACTGCACCCACAACATGCCCACCACTATTAGTTGCTGCTCTCTGTTTTTGCAGCCTCTATATTTAGCTCCTCTCCTCCCAGAGACATTAAATATTAAAAACACACTTAATAAAAACAATAATAAAAAAAAAGAAAACAAAAATAGTTGTTTAGGTGGTGCTGTGCTCTGCATGAACCATAGATTGCACACAGTCTATGAACCCATGCATGGATGGCTCCATGTTATTCTGCTTCAGCAGCCTACCAGAAAGTTCCCGAGTGCGCATGCGTGGCTAGAGCGCGCTGCCGCAGACAGGGGGCGTCAACATGGCGTTCTCTCCTCGACGACCGCACTGACTGCAACCTGCCAATGAGAGAGAGACAGAGAGAGGGGAGAGAAAGAAGCGTAGGCTACCATTCTGTCAAACCTCCATCCCTTTTTTTCCCAGCCCTATGAATCCCTACACATTTTCAGGAGGATAGGGTGAATTCAGAGGGTTTCCCAAACGCCGCTCTCCCTTGTTTTTCCTGCGCAGTGGATGGTTTTTGTGCAGCAGCAGACGCTCGAGCTTGTAGAGCAGGTGTGAGAGACAGCGGCGACCGCTCCTCTCCTCCCTGTTTCCAAGGGGAAATGTCGAGCGAGAAGCCGGTTTCAGCACCACCGGGCTCTGCTTCTTCGCTCACGGACACAGACCGAGACTCCCATCCTCCGCCGGGCTCCTCCGTGCAGCAGCAGCCGCCGCCGCCGCCGCAGCAGCAGCAGCAGCAGGTCGCCGCGGGCGCTGGCTCCGGCGCCACCGGGGAAAGGATGGTGTCTTCAGCCGGCTCTATGGTCCTCCCGGCCGGGGTGATCAACCCCGCTGTCCCGATCAGGAATATCCAAATGAAATTCGCCGTGCTGGTGGGCCTGATCCAGGTCGGGGAGGTTAGCAACAGGGACATCGTGGAGACGGTGCTGAACCTGGTGAGTGGAAACAGCATCAAACTGTTAGAAAACACAGAAAGGCAGCCATAGAGCACAGCACAATCACTGTGTCCTAGCCCGCTATGTTTTATTTACGATGCCTCACTCCCATGGTTGTGGGGCTTTCGGGGGATGATGTCATTTGTTTGCTCGGAGGATGGATGTGGGGTTTTGCTTTTCTGCAGATAACAAGGAGCAGAGCCTACATGGGGCTGTTGTGTTGCAGGGATAAATAGGCTGAGGCTGTATTATTGTAAAGCCTAGAGGAGCTGAATGAAGCATGTGACCCCACCAAGGCATGGAGGGTAGTCAAATCACCAGCCATTGTTGACTAAATGACCCGTTTGCGGTGCACCGAGGAAAACACATTTGCAGTCAAACTGTAGTGGAGAGGGTGAGTGTATGCAGGCTATTCTCCTGACCCCGATATGTACCCTGAAGTGATGCATAGGCAGCTTGTAGCAAACGGCGACTGGTGACAATGTTGCGCACAACACCGAAACCCAAACGGAATTATTTGGTTTTCCTAAAGAGCGAAATCCTGCAGGAATGCACGTCCGTCGAGCACTGAAACCAAATCAATCCAGCACGGACAAAGGCCGACTAGCATTATGCTATCCATCGACATATGTGTGTGTATGAGAATGGCTCAAAATTATGCATAGGCCTATTGTTGGAGGCAGGGCCCTGCATCCTGTGCGCAAAGGAGTGATGTATAGGTAGCTGTGGAACGGTCAGTGCTTTATATTGCTGTGCTTCCAACTGCGATCATTTTATTTATGGATCAGATATACGTTGCCACCCCCTCTTTCCCATCTTTACCCCTCCATCGGAGGTTGTATCAGCGATGCTGGGCCTACCCCACACATGAGAGGATTTAATCCAGCTGGGGCTTTTGACATGACTGGTGTTTCCCGTTACGAAACAGATGAGCAAAATGTACAGCAGACGTTGGTCTGGGAGACTAATGCGTTAGGAGGATATAGGACGTGTGTGTGTTGGATGCTGCCAGGCTGTTTTCCCTCCTCCATGCATCAGGCGATGGCGTGTACTGCATGATATTACATATCTGCCATGAAGAGGGGGGCTCTGATCATTATTCATTCTCTTTTGAGGAAGAAGTAGAATAATGTAGACATAATTTATAACCTGATTCCAGTGCAGTGTTTTCTGCTGGTTGACTATTTCAGGGGTTTTCATGTAGCCAGTGGCCTATTTACTCTGTGGATGCTTGGAGCAGGACAGCCTACAGCTGGGCTAAACCATTTTTCTCTCAGTCAGACTGGTGAGCCGTCCAGATTCAGGTCGCCTCTCATCTCCAAATCGATTATTGGTACTACACGGAGGAGCAGGGGGGCTTTGCCGGCTCACTCCGACCTTGTCTCCTTCCCATACAACCCCCCCTGGCTGCACAGGCTGATAACCATCCATCCTGTTCCACGGCCTCCTCCTTCACTCCGGAGGGGCTGAGAGGAGAGATGCTGCCTGCATAGACTGGCCTGGCAGGGCAGCGCCATGCATTTAAAAGCAGGTGGAGAGGAGGAGGAGGAGGAGGAGGAGAGGGGGTTGAGGGAGGGTGGGGGAGGAGAAGAGAGAGAGTGGAGGAGGATGAGGTGGTAGGATGCTGCAGTGGCTATGTGCTCAGAAATCACCAGCTGATGCAGCGGAAGAGGAAAGGACTCTGGATTGGTCCACATCAGATCAGTGAAAGCTCATCAGAGCGTTCAGCTGAAATGTACCCCGTTTTGCATAAATACCTGCATTTAGGCACACACTTTATTTTGTGGATGTTGGTCTGATGCATTAACACACAAAGGCCCAACACCCTGACAAATTCAAGCACTATGTGTTGTCCATACAGAGCTTTACTTGCTAAATCCTGAATTGAACAATCAGTTGTGGTTGCAAGGCTGCCAATAGCTAAGCCTGTTAGGGAATTCTGTTGCCCAGCTCCTTAATTAAAAGAGTTGAAACAAAGAGGTGTGGAGGCAGGAACCTCAGTGGTCATGCTGCTGGTACAATGAGTCCACTGTGACCCAGAAGCTGATCCATTATTCCAGTCAATGTGGGAGACCACAGCAGCCACATTCACCGTCCACCGTGGCTGTATTGATCAGATCCCACTGCGGCTTGGGTGAACAGATGGCTTGTCGGCTGGATCAGATATGCTCCCTCTTCTGTGCGGCGTGGTGCTGGCCTTTCGGCGAGTGATGAACTGTACTGTCTCTGGAAAGAGAGCGAAGAAAAGGAGCGAGAAGACAATAATAATCAACTCGGGCCAGAATGCTGGCTGCAGTGCTGCTGATACAGAGGCAAAGCACAGAGCAGCACTGCACATGCAGCCAGTATCAGGGCATGCTGTGACTTCAAACAGCGTAATAATAGGGTTTTTGAATAAAACAAATGTGCAGATGCAGTACATGCAGCGCACACATATAGAAACACTTACATTATGTGTGTGGGCTGCTGGTGGCGAGGTGCTTAGCTATTATCATCAAGGCATCACAGTTGTCAAGGCAACACTGCTCTTTGACTGCCTGCCTCCAGACGCTCGACCACCTGGTGTTGCTTTCCACTTCCGGACTCGCAGTACTCTGCCACAGCGTTTCTATCTCTCACGTTCTCTCTTTGTCTGTTTGTCTCACCATCTTCTATTATGAGTGAATATTATCATGACTTACTACTAAACGGGAGCAACAAACCAAACAGCACTGAATATCTGACAAAGGTGCAGGCTAGTACAGCTGAATCAGAGTGGGATCATCAGTGAATGAGCTTGGTTTATGTACGATTGGTGGTTTAAAGTGACAGACCACCATGAGCCATAACACCTCCAAGTCAGTAGATCTCTCCCAGAGGAATGAACACCATTTTCTCACCAACTTTCCAAAAATATTTCCTGATTTTGTGTGGAAAGCATGTTGGACACGTCACTCTAAAATCTCCCATAAGTATTCAGCTGAGTTGAGCTCTGGTGGCTATGACGACTGTAGCGTATGATTCACATCATTTTCATACTCATCAAATCATTCAGGAAGTCCACAATGGAAGCTTCTGCCTCTGTTATGTTCCCCTTTTAATTTCGTTGTTTTTTCCTGTAATTTGTCACCTGTCTGTATATTGAAGTGTGTATGTGAGGCCTTTTGGGCACAGTAGGTGATAAATCTGAGGGGTCAGAAGATGATCAACAAGACAGGGGAGCTGACGAACACTTGTTTCTTCAGATGTCTCTCGAATTTTTGCTTTTTGGCTTGAAAATTGCTGAATATTTAGATGTTTTTAGGCCCCTTGAAATTAGCCAGATGAAACAGCAATGAAACCTCCTCTTGGTCAAGTTGGTCATAACAAGCATTGACGGTTATCACAACCGTGTACATTTGCTTATCTAGGGTATTTGAAAAAAAAATGCAACTGGATGGAAAATCTCACAATAATAATGTACCTATATATCATGATGCTGTGAAACTGTGATCTTGTCTTAGAAGGTTGTTGTGTGGTGTCGGTGGCTTAGTGGTAGAGCAGGCGCCGCATGTACAAGGCTGTTGCCGCAGTGGCTCGGGTTCGACTCCAGTGGCCCTTTGCTGCATGTCACTCCCTCTCTCTCTCCTCCTTTCACGCTTGTCTGTCTTATCCATTAAAGGCTAAAAATGCACCAAAAAATATCTATAAAAAAACAGAAAAAGAAGGTTATCGTGTCTTGAACATCCTGTTACCTTCGCAACCCTTGTCATAACCCATATTCGACTGGTGGTGATGGGTCACAAGCAGGGCTGCAACTAATGCTAAGTTTCATTATTGATTAATCTGCCGATTATTTTCTTGATTCATCGATTAGTTGTTCGCTCTAAAAATGTCATCCCAGTTTCCTAAAGTCCAAGGTGATGCCTTCAGATCTTGTTTTTTAAGGCCAGAACCCCAAAATAATCAGTTTAATATGATGTGAAAATGTGAAAAGACGGAAATCTCCATATTTGTGAGGCCAATTTTTGCAGGAAAGATTTCTTTAACAATTAATAGATTTTCAAAAAAGTTGGCGATTATTTTTCAGTGGATCGACTGACTGATGAGTCGACCAATCATTGCAGCTCTAGCACACATGGGATTGGGCAATATATTGTCACAATAAGTCTAGATATCTTAGATTTATGCCAAAGTGTTGTAAATATTACTGTTTAAGAGAAGATACATGTTTGGAAGTACAGGGCACGTGACTGGGTAAATGAAACTTGGACTATACTGTCTGAATTGTGTGAGAGTTTGGGGTCATCGGCCTAGAAGGTTGGGGACTACTCTAACACATGGCACTCTACAAGACAGGATACTTTGGTGATGGACCCTTTTACTGGTTGTGTCATCCCTTTAGAGGTCAGCGCTTTCTTTTTGGCTCCCTACACTGGTAGTTCTGTGGAGTGAACCCTCATATTTGGAGCTAATGGTCAGCCACTTCTACCCCAGGCTGCGGTTATTTGCTCTGACATGTTGTGATGCTGGTTGTTGGAGGAGGTCAGGTGAGGAGGAATGTTTGTTGACAGAAGGTAGAGGGGTTGACATGTGATCCATCTGAACTGTACCGTCATATATTTATTTGAGGAATTCAGAGGTATATTTCAAATGCATCTTCAGGCGGCACTGTCAGTCTTGCCTAAGTACGGCACCAGCTGTGCTTATTTATAGACAGCTTTATCTCGTTGTAATGCTTTTTTTTGGGATCAAAATGGAGTGTTTGTCTGGCGTGGAAAAAGATTGGTGACACACTCTGGCTCACTCTTGATCTCCATGCCGGTTTCTTGGCTTTTCTTTCTCTCTCTCACCTTCCTTCCTGCTCGGATGCAATAACTTCTGGCACTGTCAATCCCCACCTGAGCTCCCTTTAGGGGTCCCACTGAGTCTCTGTTAGCAAACGTCTCATTATTCTTGTCCACACACTCCACAATCACCAAGGTCACCTGATGGCGAGTCCACAGCCAGCAGAGTCAGAGTCAGCACAACGTGCAGAGTCCGACACACACATACACACACACACATAGACCCAAAAAATACACATTCACTCACTCAGATGTTCTTATGTTGACATTCAGACACAAATGAAACACACAGCGGCACGATCATTTGCACACATGCAGTCGCAACCCATTGATGTTTCTGTTTTCTAAAGGATATAAAACCAAACCAAAAAAGTAAAATGAGGATGAGGAGAAGTAAAGAAGGAAAAAGGAGGTCAGTATGTGTTTTGTAACGTGTTAAACACTGCTTGAGACTCTGTCTGGAGTGCAGTGACACTGGCATGCTGATTTATACCGCATAGATCTCTAAAGGAATAGGTCACCCAATTTCAAACCTTATTATGTGGCATGTTATTTTGCCCCGAGGCGCTGTGAACCGCCAGCGCAAAACTCAGTTGAACTGTTTTCCAGAGTTTGCCCTGTGGCTGCACACTCAGGGCAGAGGCTAACTATTTCCCTGCAGCACTGTAATCTGCTTGCATGGCCATACAGAGGAGTAACAATGCGTCGCCGTGTGCTCGCACAGCCATGGCAGATGACTCTCATAACAAAAATCCCACTAATAGACTTGCATAATGTAATAAATAAAGCGTGGCCTTGCCAGTGTATGTGGAAAATTAATTTTGATGGACTTTTACATGAATACAAAAGATGTTTACTTGAAATTAGCAGTTTTATAAAGTTCTTTGAAAGCGTTTTCAGCTATGGGACAATTATCGTCGCACTCTTTAGCACATCATTAAATGTGCTATACAGCATCGCTGTTATTGTCAGATGAGTTGTGGTGGTGATTTGGTGTTGTTGCCATCGATTAATGAGACCATGGTCAAGATGACAGGCCCTATGTCACACTAGCTCGGCAGTGTTTATCAAACTAACTGCCATTATGTAAAAGGACGTTGCTTGTGTCATCATAATTTGTTTTTTTGTGCATTTGATGAACACAATTTAAGCAAGTTTCGTGCTTCTATGACCTTTTTGCCTTTGTTCTCTTTGTGTTGGAGCTGCAGGGCCCTCCTTCCTGGTTTTGTCCCAGGCAGTGTTGCCTTCTGCTGTAAAGTGACTCAACTGATTTTCACAGAGCTCTGATTCAGTAGCGGACTAGAGATACACAGATCCAGCTTTTTCAGTTTTGATACCGATCCCAAAGCTGTGGCTTTGAGTATCAGCAGATACCCGATACCGATCTGATACCATGGTTGACCTAAAAAGCTATATATACCTTTACATGTAGAACAGAAAATACCAGAGGCATCAGGCACTGATGACTACACAGTTTTTTTCCTAAGATAAAATGAAACAAGATGAAACAGATTAATGCAATGATGAACTGTTAATTTCAACAAAAAAAAACAATTGTGCAACAGCAGTTGAAATAATGTGAAATACCTCCACACAGCAGATTCTCTCCTTCGCTCCATGACATATGACGTAGCTCGCATTGCGAAAGATTTAAAGGTAAAGGATCGCCTCAGGTATAGGTTGCATTTTCCGATACCCGATCCATCTATTTTGGTGATATCAGGGCCGATATTCGATCCAGATATCGGATCAGTGCATCCCTATAGCGCAGACAGCGTAGAATAGTGCAGAGGCCAGTTGAGATTGCCAATGAGCTTCGCTGTGGTCTCATTTCACCATAGTAGTATTATTATTCTAGTAATATTTCATTTTTTATCTTTTACTGTGTGCACACGAAAAGCCGTTTAACAGATCTTGATGTAATCTCCATTAAAGTGGAAAAACAAAAGATAAAAGCCGAAACAAAGTCAGAAAACTTTGTTAATAGGCTGCAACAACCAGCTGTTTTCATTATTGATAAAGCTGGCAACTATGTATAGTCTGGATTCATCATTTAAAAAGTGGCAGAAAATTGTAATAATCAATTGTCCATCACAGTTTCCTAAAACCTAATGTGACAGCTTCAAATATCCAAGCAACATGCCGAAACGCAAAGGTATTCACTGTCACATAAGAGAAAGAAAAGCTTGGGAATAGCTGGAGCTATGGATATTTTCTTGGCATCTTCATTTGAAAAACTATTACAATAAACCGATTTTCAAGACTTTTCTTTGTCTTTTTTCTTTTGTCAGTCAATGAATCCACTTATAGTTTCTGCTATAAATGTGATACGCTGTAGTTATATTTGAAATGAATTCTGATTTAGTTTCCGAGCAGCAGCAGTGCTGTTGTATCCTGTCTTCATGAAGGGAGAGAAACCGTAGCCTCAGGCCAACGCTGCAGCAAAGAGAAGGGAAGTGTTTGGAGAAACCCTGAAATTTCAAGACAAAAAAATATCTCAAAAAAGAGGATGCACATTTTGGTAGTCTTCACAAAGTGTTTAGCGGGCCCCTGCGAGATGCTGTTGGGGGTTATTTTTGGGGAAGATTAGCTGCCGTAATGCTGCCAGGAAGCTTAGTCAGTTTGTGCCTGGGGGCTACAGCCAGTGAGCAGCGTTAGCTAACGGTAACAACTGTGTCGGTGCTGACCCAAGGAATAAAATAACAAGTGGAAAGGTTTTGTGTAAGGGCTGCCTCTTTAAATGCATGAATACAAACACTCCATACCTGTTTCTCCCTCCCTCTCTCTCTCTCACACACACACACACACACACGTATACATACATAGGTGCTGTCGAAGAGGTGGACTGAGGGTGTGGCTTCCTCTGCAAGGTCATGAATGACTTTGGTATCTATCACACAGCTGGGTTGTCCTGACTCCTGCAAAGGAAGGATGCTCATCTTTACTGAGGAAAGCGTGATGGAGGGAGAAAGATGGTAAACTAAAGGGAGAGAAATGATGAGAAGGATTGTGAAAGTTTCACAGGGGAAAATTGGAAAGCCTGTGATTGTCCTTCAGGTGCTCTTCTCTTCTTGAATATACCATAGGTCCGGCTGTATGGCGTTCTGTGGGGGTCTGATGAGTTCCGGCCCCCCTGTGGAGCCTCATCACGCTATGTGTATCACTGCTCTCCCCTCTCCTTTGCTCCTCGTGATAGAGGAGTGAAATACAGTCCCAGTGGACCCGAGTGCTCGCACACTTTTTTTACACAAAGCACGAAGCCTGTTAGAGATACTTTGGCATTTTGAGTTTTAATTGGCCATTTTTCACCATCAGTCACTTGTCGCACTGTGGGATTAGCCTCGACTGGCTTGTTAGCATGGTTAGCGTCCCTCTGTGAAAGCGAGGGCTGCAGTTACAGCGTCCACGCTCTGAGGCATGCTGGACGGATCTAGAAAGCATTCCCACTCTGTGACAAACATCTGAGGGATGAAAAATAACCAATTAAAAAAAATCTAAATGTTAAGTTGTCCCTTAAATGTCCCTTAAACCCTGTCGCTCCAAAATCCTCTTACCAGCAAGGCTCTCTCTAATGATCTGCCGCAGAGCCAGATGACTCTTTTTAAGGTGCAATGCTGATTCTTCCTGGTTTCATTATAATTTTTTGGGCTTAAATCACAACACCATTTGTGTTTAAGTCTGATTTGTGTGTGAAAGTATGAGGTGTTAAGCACCCAGGCTAAACCGTTAGACCTATCCACGTCTTACAGCGCTCCAATTCGACTCCACTTCTCTAAATTCCTCCTCATCCTTCGTTAGCTGCTATTTCCAGATGCTGGGATTTTTTTTTTTTCCTGAGGATAAGCCACGACAGATTTTGGGTGAGGGCACCATCTGGGAATTGGGGGGAACACAGAAAAAAATGTCCCATGCTTGCTTAACGACACCTTTTGTTACTTCGCTGTCGCTTCCTTTGTCTCTCCATTCTTTATCTTCTCTAAGCACATCCATCTCCCTAACCCCTCGGTGTAATCTTGTCCCTTGCTCCCCGAATCCCTGGTTGGGTGAAGCGGCTGGTGGATGAATGTGGATGATCCCTATTGTGAGGAGGTAATGGAGCTGTCTGCAGTGCCATTCCTCTCTGCTTCCCTTTCTCCACTGACTTTCTCCTTCCACTCGTCTTTAACACATTTCGAGCTAAGAGAGCCTGGAGGGAGACTATTTGCTGTTATGTCTGCCATACTGTAGCCATGCTTTTGTAAGTGTGGAGTCGAGGAGTTAGACCAGCGGAGCTGACAAGAGAAACTCTTCTACTATTTTTATTTTTTAAGATTCTTGCTTATTTATCATTTCTGAGGACGGTGACAGGAATGAATCATAGAGCTGAGTAGCGCAGTGGCTGCGATGGCTTTTTGAAGCTCTTGTCATATAAATATACTGCATTGTATTTTTCTAACCTCTGACATGCAAGGAGTGTTACACGGTCTTTTCCACGAGTGCTGTTACAATTCGGTTTGCACTGACGCAGAAACCTCCATCAGACGTCAGAAATCTGTTATAAATAAATTGCAGTGGTCTCCTGCAAGAGTGGATATTATGAATTAAACATGGATTTCACATGAAAAATGTGTGGTCATTGGCAGCTGCATAGCTATACATTTAAATCACTTTTGTTCAAACGTTCACACCCCTTTATAGCTTTCATTTTCAATCGCAGGGATTTTTATTTTTATCATTATTTTTATACTCTTTGTTTTTTGTTTCATGAAATTACGCAATAAATTCTTGGATTTTTTTAATAGGAGAAGTCTAGATAAGTGTGAACTGATATAGTATTCTGATAGATGACACTTTTGGTGGTGAGGATTGATTAGATTAAATATAGATAATGTAGATTGAAGAAAACTATGAATGGTGGAAAAGGATATTTGACCTGCAAGTGATCATTTTCACCTGAACCTTAGTAATATTAATGTTTTCCCTTGGGTTTATATATCTGAAGTGTATGAGGATGAATAGATTGTTCTTTGAAAAAAAAAACCTAACATATTGGGACCTGTTAATAATTAACCCACTAGAATGTTTTACCAACTAAAATGAGAACGTGACTGGAGCCCAAAGTGATGTCTGTGTGGGAAGTGTTTACTTTGTTAAACAGTGAACACTCAAAGTACCCGTTATATAATGAATATGGACCAAAGACAAACAAGCCTCTCTTTGCATTTGTGAAACTGTAACCGGCTGGTTATTGTCATTTTTACTCAATAAATGACTAAAACTGAAATTGGTTATCAAAGTATTTTTGATACAGGCCTAATGAATGATTCATATCTGCACTAATATCCATATGAAGGCTACAGAAAGCTAGTGGTTTTATTTATGTTTGTTTTCTTCCTCTGTGCACCTTATTTCGTCGCCATTGTGTCTGGCTGGTTTATGCTATTGTGTCTAGCTCTTTGTGTTTTTTTCCCTAAAATGTGTGTGTGTGCGTGTGTGTGTGTGAGAGAGATTGTCGGGAGGGGGTTTTGGGTGTCATTTCTATCGAATCTTCATACAGCACATTTGGATCAAACACGCTGTTGAGACATGTCTTCGTTGCCATGTGTGCATTTGCATTTGCGTACACTGTATGTTTGTGTGTGTGTGTGTGTGTGTGTCAGTCTGGCGCTCCCACAATACACTAATCTTCACATTATAACAAGATGCTTTGTTTGAATTACCTGGTGTTTGTGCGCTGGGGAGTGTGTGTGCCCCCGACATCCCAGAGAGTTGATAAATGAGTGCTCCCACAAACCCTTGCTTGCTTTAGTCTCCTACACCTTTATCTGCACATTTTCTCTGGCAGCATGCGCATACACACCAACACACACGCCAACACGCACACAAAGGAAAATACACACACACACACACTGCTCCCTTCCTTCTTGTAGCCCACATCATTGCCTGGCAGGGGTGATTTTATATTCATGCTGGCCTACTTCGCCTTTCTCCCTTGGCTCCTCTCTCACACACACACACACGCACACGCACACACATCTGCTTTACTGTGAAGTATAGCTAACTGTGTAGCTATTCATCATGCTGCATACTGCAGTGGCTGAAGGTTGATTATAGCAAACTTTGTGTGTGTGTGTAACTTTGGTAAATCAGAACTACTCCTAATGTTATTTTATACCTTAGACATTTAGCATCCTCCTGCCATGTTCATACATCCCCTGCAGCATGAAAGCAGCACCAGTTGTAACAAGTCATTTAGCATCACATTACGCTGGTTAGCAGATCTGCACTCGCCATCAAACCGAAACATTTTCTACTTTACTTTCTTATTGCTTCCATCTGTATTCTGCGCCGAGTGAACAATGTATCAGGACTGCATGTTCGCTCCATGAAATAGACTTTAACTAGTGAATGCAGATGAGAGCTATGATCCCTAAAGGAATTCATCTAATAAACCCACTTCAGTAATGACAGAGAGCTGTAGATGAAGGGGAGGGTTAAACAAGGATTTTTAAGCTTTCAGATGGGGATTTTTCATAAGACAGCACAGCTTGATAAGAGACGGGCCTCTGTAATGTCTCGAACACTCCAAAGAAAACTAGTTAAATAGACCAGACAGTGGCACAATATTCTGCTTTATTGTGTCCCTGTTTTTTGTGGATGTGATACTGCCTGGCTAGCACTGCGGCGCCATCGGTGTTAGCACACATAATAAAGTTAGGTCTGTGTGCTTTGGTCCATGTCAGCAAGGGAAATAAGAACAGTATCCTAATCTACTGTGGGGTACTGAGACCTTATTCAACAATAACACTGTAAGACCTCTGACTTGTCATTCAGTAGTGTCGACCACTAAAATTAAAGCACATTGTGCCACATTTGTACATCTGGTAATCCAAAGTGACCGACGTGTAGGGCTGGGAACAATTCACATGTGAACCACTACCAGTACCTGGAATTCGGTACCGGTAAACAACAGTAGGGCTTCACAGTATGAGGAAAATATGTGATAACGTTGTTGAATATTGCGAATAAATGAATAGATATTAGATTGTACTCAGTTCTGCCTTTCTGCTGCAGTATACTGCTAAAATACAACAAATAGCTTGTTGAATTTAGAAAATGAAGGGTAATTATTGCCAACTTTCTTTTATTGACCTAATCAAACACTGACCCGAACACAAAAGGCGAGTTAAAAAAAATAAAGTTCTGAACAAAGGAATACTTTGCACATCTATTTCCAAACAGGTAGGTTGGAGAGGGTCAAGTAGAACGCAACTCCTGCACACTGTCTAAGCTGCAAAAATAATTATTTTAATGCTGAGATGTTTTGATTTCTACGAACTCTGCAAGTTTAACATTATTTATTTAGAACATTTTGATATTTATCTCGACACCACACAAAACAAAACCCCTCTTGTCCTCCCTGTCCCCTCCTAGACCCGTCCCTACAACGTCAAGGCTGTCACAGTCTGCGTTACAAATACTGCAGCGAGCGTTGTTTATGTCAGGTTTTGAAAATTGTAACCATACTCGCTATTGCCCTTACTCACTGTGACTTGAACAAGTTGTAGGAGTGTTGTATCGCTTTATTTCTTTCTCTCTATACTCTGATTTACTCTCTCCGATGCGCTTTCAGGTACGGCAATTAGGCACCGATTGGTTTAACATAAATCGTTACATGGTAGTATTGACGTAATCCATGCGGTACATTGAAAACTACACAATTTGATACCCAACCCTACTGATGGGAGAGACTTTACTAGAGACATGAAAACAAGTTTGCAAGTCGCTACCCATTTATCTGTCATAAGGTAGGAAAAATATTAGAGAACCACTCTAAATCCACCTAAACTTAGAGAGCATGCAGAGCTGTGGCATCCAGTGAAGCATGTAATTGCATCATACACGGGAAGAAAGCTGCACTGTTCAAGTATCAACATGTCTACAAACGTGGCTTTGTGAGGCTGTTTAGGCACAACGGTGCTTTGAACCAAAGCTAACATCAGCATGTCAGCATGCTCATAATGCTAGTGCTAATCAGGTATATTCTTTACCACGTTCACCATCTCGGTTTAGCGTACCAGCTCTCAGTAAACATGCTGACATTTGCTAATTAGCACCAAGCACATACTGCAGCAGGTATTTGACCGTTCGTTATATTGTAGTATTGTACAAACAGAACTTTTGTCCTGCGACACAAAGCAGATAATCAAGTGATACTGTACATTGATTTCACTCGTCCCTAGAAGTTAGCTGTACTTGTACACCAGGACTGATGCCCCGTAGCACCATGCCAGGTTCAGCTTCACTTCTCCTGCCAGCACTTTCACACTCCGAAACACTGGTAGATGGAGGTGGAGGAAGAGGGTTTGCAGCCAACGACTGGCAGTGGTGACTCACTGTATTACCCCTCCCGCCTCCTCTACCACATCATCCACACCGCTCCCCTCCCTTCCTCGACCCTCACCTTGCTCCCGCTACATTCAGCCTCTGCTTCCAGGAAAACTATTAGCTTGGAATACCGAATGCGAATGCAGAGAAGCGCACTCTTATAATCAAGCTAATGTATGGATCCGAAAGGGTCTTGCTCAGAGTCTGTGTTTGTTTTGTTACCAAAGGAATCACATATGGAAATGTTAGTTCATCCTCAGTTAAACAGTGACCTGAATGAGTGCGACTAATTTGCCATCACTGTTATAGATCATGCACACTTATTATTTATGTATTTTTTTTTTAACTTTATACCAATGGCTTTTATTTTTTTTGCTTGTCTGATGGACTGGATTTGCACAGGGATAATTTTTTTGCCTCCAAACTTAATATTTATAATGTATGATCTGTCTTTATTTGTTTTTCAGAATTGACTCCCCTCCTCCCACCCCACCCCCGGGGTTATTTCTCCTCCTGATATTATTTTAGACTTCGCAATAGTGCTTGACAGCTCTTTTTTTTAAATCCTAATCTTGCAATCCTTTTGAAATCAAATGTTTATTTTCTTTTCTCTGTTTGGCCTTCTCGAGGACGACAGTGTGAGCTCTCCAGGCTGAGAGTGCACGCCGGCGATGGACTGTGATATTTGAGAATGGATTTTGTGTTGATATGACCTTTCGATAGGAAATTGTTTTTGTGAGTGAATTTGACATTTGACATCGCCTTTTTAAGGAAGTATGCTGATAACATTCTGTGCTTACTGCTTGTATGTTAAGTGCTTGTTGTTGCAAAATATAAGGCCATTGTAATAATTTGTTTATTTGGAAATGTAATAGTGTTTAAATGGCATAGATTGGAGTGGAGTTGGTTTATCTTATTGGCACCAACTGAAAGGAAGCTGCATAGGGCCATTTAACTTTGATGACTTCTCTAGTTCTGTTAGCGAATGGAAATCAAACATCAGTAATCTACATTTCAGTCACTCATCCACCTTATGAATTATAGATATTTGTTGCAGATGTGAAGCATGTTGAACTTGCCTTAATCTCATCATCCAGTTGCAGCTAAGTTGTTCTTAGCTTACTCATATCTATTAGTTACCCATTAGTATCCATGAAAATATCCTGCAGGATGATGGCACTGTTTGTAAATTATTCCATCGTAATGGAAGCCACGAGATAAAGTATTAATGCATTAGATCCCCAAAGGGCATGCAAATAAGGCAAACTTCCCCGTGTAAAAAAAAGAAGGAGCTGATGTGAAAAATATGGTTTATGTAAAAACTTCGCATTGGTCAAAATATGCAACGGACCCGAATCTTAGTTGATCACCACAAATGCAAACTTCAAATGGTTCCCTTTCAAGGTTTTTACTCCCAAAGCACAAGCTTCTGACAAGTGCTACGCTGTTACTGCTGTGTCTGCTGTACTTCAAACAACACGAGCTTCAAACAGCATGTCTTCGCCACTGTCCACTGTGGAGGACAAGTCTGAAGTAGAGCTGATGCACTGACAGGCCGGTAGCACAGAAACACCTCGACAGAGAAGTTGGTGCTGATTCTTTGCACCGCATTATCCAATAAAAAGAGTTTTGATCTAAATGTTTAAAATAATAACATGTGGAGAGACAAGCTTGGCTTCACAGTAAGTCTCAGTGTGTTTCTTCCGCTCAGAGTGGGGTTGTCTAACTTGACTCGTGATTATCGTGTGTGTACAGTATGTGTGTGGTCTTTTTGCACAATAACATACAGTACATCATGCTCCACTGACCTCCCCAGCCCTACTTTGTAAGTGTGTGCATGTGCATGTGTCATTCCCTACCCTGTCTTATGATGATGGATTACCGAGACTCATTGGAGCTGCTTGCTGCCTCTCTTATC
This sequence comes from Epinephelus awoara, assembly GCA_035609425.1. Taxonomy (NCBI): domain Eukaryota; kingdom Metazoa; phylum Chordata; class Actinopteri; order Perciformes; family Serranidae; genus Epinephelus; species Epinephelus awoara. The sequence continues at coordinate 28,010,008 of CM069304.1, read as the reverse complement.
CTCCATCAGCTGTGGCTCAGTGGAACAGTACTCTCCATTGTTTCAGCGGATGGCGAACGCACGCGCAATTGTGTGTGTGTGCGTATGTGTGTGCGAGTACTTACACACACACACACGCATGCTCACATCCTATCTGCTGCAGCGCATACACTCAACTAAACCAAACAAACAGATTAGTGATCCTGAATTGCCACCAGCCTGGCCTGAGTCGGGTCTGCGGGGCTTATCTGCTGACCTTTGAACTTAGCATCAGCTAGTCTACACCTGCCTCATCTCACAGGCAGACGCACGCCCACACAAACACACACACACACACATACTCAGGTGCATGCAGCGAAAATGGCAGTTTTTATTCATGAATGATTATGAAACACTATTGTCATACATAAAACATATTTGTTTTGTCATTCAGTAGACCAAAACATTTTTTAGTTTTATTTAAATTTGAGTGTCAGTCACATGAAACACAGTTAAACAGTCCTTGACAGAGGGCTTGTCTGTCTTTTTAGTACAGGTACCGTTACAGGTGGTTTAATACCACTACCCAACAGTACCTTTTTTGGGACTTTACTTTCTCTGTGAGAGTAAAAATGGAATGTTTGAACAAGCTGCAGGGGTGATGAAGTAGACTAAAAAAGGATTCTGCTCCTCCGCTCTTTTCTAATCACACATAGAGCTAATCTTCTCTCTCTGTCTGCTTGTGTGTGTTTGTGTGTGTGCCCTCCGCTCGTCTAGCAGTGATACTAGGCTGTAACTAAAATAATATAGAAAATAAAATAAACCAAATGCCATCACTGCGGCGCCGATCTGCCGTGATGGTTTTGGTTTGCTTGGAAGCTGACAAAGCAGCTGTGGGACTCCGTGGACGGCTTCCTGGCTTCAGGGCACTTCCACTTCCTGTCTGAAGTTGAACCCAGTGGCTCTACAGATTGCTGGCCTCGGAGATCTGCGGCTGGCTTCCAACCCTGTCTAAACCTGGCGTTCTCACCCAAATGCACTTTCAGGTACTGAAATTTGGCACTGATTGATTAAATGTGAATCGGTACTTGGTATTACAGTAATTTGGTCAGTACCCTTAAAAGTGAAGAGTTCGGAACCTTACCCTAATAGGTCCACATCCTAGCATTTAGACAGTCAAGTAAAACGTAACTGGAGTCCATCTTTGTAGAAAAATGTCTTCATTCTCAGTTTTGCTATCATATATTACATTGTGTGTCCACTGAGTTTGCGTAGTATGTATCTTTTGACTTTGCACGTGACGTTTTTAGGTGCTTCTTCAAGTAAAAAACAGCACAGGATTCTATGGGATGTCAATTTTCATTATTTTTTCAATCTCCTCTTTTATATCTTGCCAAAATCCCTGCAGTAGAGGACAATCCCAGAAGATATGGGAGTGATTTCAAGTCAGCCCACACTTCCTCCAGCATACAGCCGATACTGAACCTTTTTAAAACCTTGAAACTGTCAGTGGAGTCCTAAAAACCCCAATTTCTATCTTACAAACAAACTCTCCACAGATGACTGTTAGTACCTCTGTGGCTACTCATACAAATATCCTCCTAACTCCTGTGTCTCAATAATCAGCAGACCAAATTTGGATTTTAACACACGCTTGAAACACATTTAATCCCTTGTAGGTGCACAGTGAGAATGAGGAGCTCATAGTGACTTGTAAATCTCAGTTACACTCTCGTGTCTCTATTTTCATCTGTGATAAGCCCAGTGAGGTGTAAGCAACATGCAGGATGCCCTGCAGGACTTCACTTCCTGTCAGCTTCTTTGAAATGAGCACGTTTGAGTCGAGTCAGGAGACAAGGCGCGAAGGCCTTGTTAAAGTACCGAATCTCAGCCTTGAGTCCTTCCTTCTTCAGTTCCCGTGACATAACACACAAGGATGCCTTGTTACTGCCTGTCTTGAGGAAAAAATGAAAAGAGAAGAAAATTGAGTTGCCTCTTGTCCTCGACAGAATGTGCTTTTTTTTCCCAAGTAGAAGAGGAGGGGGGGGGGGCCTAAAAGACAACACCTTAGCACCTCCTCCCACATCTTATGTCTCCTTTCTGCTCTCTCTGTGTCTGGTAGAATTCAATAGCATGTCTCATTTGTTTCATGTTGTCCGTTCAATGGTGCCCTCTCAATCACCATCTCTCCTTGATGCTATTTTCCTCCCTGCCTCGCAGTTTTTCTCTTTGCTCTTTCTTCTTTTTCTCTTTCTCTGCCCTGACATGTCTCTCTTTCTCTCTTTCATGCTCTCCTCTAGACCTCTTTGTTCCCTGGTGAGAGAAGTTGCCTTTGCTCCTTTTCTATTAAACCATAAGTCTTGAGGTCTTAACACATACTTAACAGTTGTGGTTGTTAAGGCCCAAGCATTTCCAGCACATTTGTTGGGTTTTTTCTAGTTGGTCCTTTTGTCTTATTTTCTTAGAAAAGACCAACTAACTCTTGATGACACTGAATAAACTGCAAAAAAAATAACTAAATTAAAAAGGTTATAGCTTGAATTGGTATTGTGTCGTACAAAAAGGATGTAAATTTATTCATGAGAAAGTGCGGTGGATTATTATTTTAGCTGGGAGGCATGATTCTAAGCAATTCTCAAACACTGGTAGTCTCAAACACATACTTTCTGTAACTAAATTTAAATGCTAAACCTTTTTTTTTGCAGGGAATATACATGGTATTAAAATCAAATCTCCAACACTTTCATGGCTAAATTTTTTTTAGAAGTAATTGGCTTTTAATGTCAGAAATTCCAATTCCAGATCACCAGCAAAATCTAATCAATTGTTTATTGTCTCACAGCCTGTCTGTCCTTCAAATTAAAAATCTGTTAAGATAATGTTTTAGACATTATGTCGACAAGCAGTCAGACTACCTACAAGGCAAAACCATAACTTTCTATAGGCATAATTCCAAACGTTGAATAAACTAGCTACAGTATTCATATTTTTTGTGTATAATTTTTTATTTGTAGTGTATTCATGCATTTACTCTTCACCCCTTTAAACTGCAATATTTTCTGTCAAACTGTCCAATATGATGGTTATTAAAATCACCATAAATTAGAAAGCATCTTGAGATGGGATCACAGAAGCTGCAACACGGATCTGCGACTTAAAATGAATGGGGTTGGGCAAATGGCCCCTTCCCTTCTTCCTACTCCCCTGCCTCTGGTGCCCTTGCTCAGACCATACCCACCATTAAACTCGACCGTCACTGTGACCTCAACTCCACACCTGTAAAGTTTCATGTTTGCATCTTGCACGGTTGTGATGCTATAGTGTCGACAATATCTGTCCGTAGACATATAAACACCTGGCAAAGTACTCAGCACTGCTTTGTGGTAGCTCCCGCTGCAATAGGCGTCTCCAGGACCACATATTGCCGTGATCACACACACACACACACACACACACAGACTGAAAACAACATCAGCCCTGTTGTCATCGCTGTTAAATATGGGTTATTATGCAGATGTTCAAATGCTGGTGATCATCTACTTTGGTGATTGTGACAGCTATATAAATGTATCTACCCATATCTAACTGTGTGCATAATAAAGTGTGTGTGTGTGTGTGTGTGTGTGTGTGTGTGTGTGTGTGTGTGTGTGTGTGTGTGAGAGAGAGTTTTCCATGTGGTGTTTTGCAAGACAAAAAGGAAAAATGATTTTCTTTTTGTTTGTTGCCCAATAGCATGTGACAAGGCTTATTGCTAGATCCGTTACTAAGCCTCTTTGGCCAATCAGGTGGCAGACATTTTAAACTGCCGTTGGATGAAGTCAGAGTTGTGATCACTTGGCTGCGATCCTCAGTCCGTGTAGTGTGTATGTGCGTGCATGTGTTTTTGACCTGGATTTTTTTTTTTTCCCCTGAGAATATCAGCCATGAACAGTGTGGCTCTGTTTTGCTGCGGCGACTACAAACGGCGCCGCTCTCACAGCTTCAGATTTCATGTCAAAGCCATATTTTGCTACCACAGACTTTAAGTCCTTGAAAATATTGACGGTATTAATACAGCAATTAGTTGCAGTTTCAGCTGTTTGTCAATGAATTTTGCAGGCCGAGTGAAGGATTTCTGCTGTAGCTTCTCGTCGTAGTGTATCTGTCAGCAGAGCGAGCAGGAGCTGTCCGTTGTGCTGAACAGAGTCTGCTGTATTTGTCTGTCTGCTCTGTCTATCTGTCATTTCTCCCTGCTTTCCCAAGCAAACATTCACACCATTGCTGTTGCTGCGCATTTCCTATCTGCCCTGTTTGTGACGTCTGGCCTCAGTTTTTATGCAGCCTCCCTTTCTTCTCTTGATCTCTTCCTCTTTGCTGTTCTCCTCCACTTCTCTGCTCTTTTTAAAGCTCCTTCGCCTCCCACTCCAGTAAACACACTTTTGAAAAATTAGATTTTTTTTTTTTTACTGGCTGCTCATATGCTAATGAAATGGCGCCTCATTATTGTTGGATTATTTTGGGAAGATTCACTGTATCCCTCCACTTCTCTTCCTCTTCCTCTATCTCTACTTCTGTCTCTTTTGTGTGTGCTCATGCTGTCATTCATGTGACTCGCTGCCGCTGCTGCTGCTGCTGGTGTGAGCATGCATGAGTGTGTCGGTGACAAGCTGAGCGAGAGTGTATGTGTGAATGACGAAGACCTACAAGACTTTTTGCAATGAATTGTTTAAAAGGCTGTTGCCCTTTGAACGCTGAGTATGTGTGTGTTGTGGCTGAGTTTGTCAAGTGTGCGCGAGTGCCGGTGCACGTTCGTCTGCATGTGTGTGTACAGTATGTTTTAAGCTTGCACTTGACAAGCTTTGAGTCAGATGTTGGAGGCGGGAAAAGGCACACTGAACTGGTCTGCAGAGAACTCGAGACTTTCATAAAGACAGATCACAGCAGGTATTACTGTCTTATCTCGCCTTCTCTCACTCCTCTTTTATCCAGCTCTCCCTCTTTGGTTTCTGGCAGTGTTAATAGAAACTGACAAGCCAATACATGGGAACGCTCAATAGCTTTTGCTTCCCTTTGATGTATGTACAGACTCACATTCATGGTTATTTTTGTGGAAACTGTGCCCAGGGTACAGCTCTTGGCACCGAGAACACAATTCTCTGTGTTTTGAATCTAATGGAACTGCAAAGCGTACAGTTATTTGCAAAACTGGAGGTTGCAGTTGCTTGATTGGAATTTGTCACCTTCCTCGCTCGGCGCCCTTGACAGGATCACACGAGCTGATTGGAAACAAGCCTTCTTTGCCTAAGGAGCACAATGTTTATGCATACATGACTTTATCCATATGCCAAATTAAGCCATGAAATGGTGCAGGCTGAAATAGCCAATTTTTCATTCAGTGCATCATCGCTCATAAATAAACTTATTTTTAGCACATCATCGACATCAACAATCTGCCATTTTGCCCTACAATCTGCCATTCCAAGTCTTATTTAGTCTGTCAACTTTTCCCAAGAGCCTTCTCAAAACTACTGATGAAATTGATTGCCAGCTATGATGATTTCTGATGATTTTGCAGATTCACCATATTTTTCCTGTGAAGCTTTATTTCATGTATTAATGCAAAAATCAAAACATTCATGCATGCTGTAGCGTTGGGTTTTCTTTGTGCCAGTTCAATTCAGAATGTGGTCCACACCTATGAAGGGAGCAAACAAACAAAATCGTTTGCGGGAATAAAAAGAAAAAAAAAGAATCAAATCCTGGTCCAAGAGTACAGCGGATAAGCACTCTAAACCGAACCTTTAGCCCAGCTTATTTTCTCCCATTTTCTCTGTATTGGCTCTGTGATTGGATGGCTTATGTGTGAGAGAGAAGTGAGAGGGATGAGGACAGTGTTGAAGTCAAAGTAGGAAGTGTGGCTGCTGCACGGAGCTGCCGTATTGTATGTGGCTGACGAATCAGCTGGTAATGAGCCACCATCTGCACACTCCTGCTGCGAGAAGGCAGTGTGTGTGTACAAAAATGCAACAACATGCATGTTGTGACGCGTGTGTCAGCTGTTTGAATCTGGCGGTTTTTGTTATCTTCTGGTGGTTAACAAAAGTCTTGTATACACACCAGTGTTGTGCAGAGGGACAATGACAGAGGTGCATCAGTCTCTGACACGTGGCTTTAACTCTTTAAGGGCGCCCATGAAATCAAAACAGTTGGGCTGGTCGTCACCTATTCGCCAGTATCGCCCAACAATAACAAAAGGATTGTCTTGTAGACTTTTGATGGCATTTTAAAGTTTGTCATTTCCTGAAAAACAATAAAAACGTTGATGACTCATCCTGCACACGGGGGCCAATTCTAATTCTGTGTCCAATGGAACAGATAATAATATAGACACACACCTACCATTGGAATGCATCAGCACTAGCAGGGGGGATAAGCCTGTATCTCTCTTTCACCAGCAGCACTGCTGGCTTCGAATCTCAACTCGAACATGTTTGACCTCGATCCAAAAATGACTTCATCATTGTCGTCTTCTTCTTCTATTTCTTCCCTGTCTGATTCGTCTGTAAAATCCACAGGGTTGGTGGTGGGTAGGGTGTAGGTGTAATGTACATTCAGTGCTATTGGCTCCTGGTAACGCTAGTCAATATCCACGACAAGTCCCTTTCTAGCTTCCTGTTTTTACAGGAAATGGGTTAATATGCTTAAGCAAGTAGCATTGTGCTAGGAGGAGACAATGAATGGCTGTTACAAATCACAAGGCAATCTATTTAGCACCTTTCACAACATTAAACTCTGAATCAAAAATGTCGACCTGTCAGTGGCACTAAATGAAAAGCCAGGGGATCAGCAACGTCTGAAGGATTCATCCTCTGGGGACAGTGAATGGCTGTGCCAAATTTCATGGCAGTTAATAAAGTAGTTGTTTAGACATTCTGGACCAAAGTGGTGGACAGAAATTAACGCTGCCTGAGCAATCATTGCTAATAAATGCTAAACAGTTTGTTATATTATGCATGATCTACACATGCTGTTCAAATGCAGCATACCACTCATTGCACAATTGTCTGTTTAGTGTCAGATTTTGCACAATCAAATCACTTTCATGTCACTGAGGAGACTTTACTACTGACTGTGTAGTGCGTCTGACTCAAGACATGTTCCTATGTCACTTTATGTTAATGTTTTTAACTCAAAACAGCGAGCTAGTTCACAGACCTGACTGTAATATTGTTTGACAGCATAATGAGATTACACATTCATAAACATTCAAGCAGAGCATTTAGAATTTCCTCTAATGGAATCATTGCACATCCATAATGTAACTTGGCATCCAGTATGAATCCTCCCATAGTGCATTATGCTACTTTCTGTCCTTTTGCAATTTTTATGCTGGTGGAAAGCGTGTGTGGTCTACATCAAACATTCCTTATGAAGTTTTGATATTTAGACATTTTATTATCAGCCCTCACCACACACACACACACACACACACACACACACACACACACACACACACACACACACACACACACACACACACACACACACACAAACCTGCCTTACTTGTGCTGGACTTAGCCGCCCTTATATCCCCAGTGTGGCTTTACGTAATCATTGGTGTATTTTTGCAGTGTCTGATGTGTGTGTTGAAACCTTGTTTTTCTCTTCGTACTTCCTAAAACTGCTCTGCTGTGAGTTCTGCAGTGCACTTGCCTTCTCTCTCTTCCTCCCTCCCTGTAAAGTCTAAGGTAAAAGCCCCTCACTTCGTGCATAACAGCTCTCAGATATTCCATATGCTCACGGCTTATAGCATTTATTTTGCTGACTCGGCGTGCATGTGTGCATGTTGACTGTGATGGTGACATTGCCGCTCTGCAAAGGGTTTCATAAATGGGGGCTGTGTGTCGTCCCATCTGCCATCTGTGCAGACACTGGTATAAAGGCCCATGGGAAATGCAGTCCAGGGGGCTCCCCCCTCCTCCTCACTCTGTGTCTGGAGGCTGCAGTCAGTCAACATGTCAGTGTTGATCACAATCACAGAGACAGAGACAGACACATACGCTGCCCTTTTCCACTGCAGCTCCTCATCCCCAGCATTTTATTTCTTCTTCTTCTCTGCTGCTTTATCACGGTAACATCCATAGCAGTTTTCCACAGTAACTAACCTAGGGCTGTGACTAATCCTTTTTTGTTATTATCCATTTATCTAATGATTATTTTGGGAGGATTATTTAATTAATCATTTGGTTTCTACAATGTAAAAACACAAAAAAACAATAAAAGAATGAACATAGATAGATTACTGAATGGGCCTCCTAGGCACAGGCGCAGGGGCCCAAAGTGTCAGGGCCCCCTCGGCTTGTACTTGCGAAATGTTGCTCTAATTAACACGTACCATCCAGGAAGAGACTAAAAATGACCACAAAAAGACAAAATAATTCTGGGAAAGGGATGTAAAGGAATACAAACAGATAAAAAACAACCAAAAAGATACAAAACGACAACAGAGAGACACAGAACAAAGTCCAAAATTTCATATTTAAATTGTGTAAAGTCGCTCAAATGAACACATACCATCAGGAAGAGACTAAGAATCACCACAAAAAGACAAAATAATACTGTGAAAGGGATGCAAAGGAATAAAAGGACACAAAATGACGAGAGAGACACAAAACAGCGTAAAGGGGACACAGAATTACCACAGAGATAAAACCACAAAAAGATGAATTTGACTACAAAGAGCAAACAACAAAAGAAGCAATACCACCACAAAGTCTATGTTTCATGTTCCTATGTGGGAGAGGTGGTGGGGCCTTTTGCATGTCTGTACCCGGGGGTCCATTGTCTCATAATCCACCCATGATCGTGAAGTCCCAGAGCCCAATAAGATGTCTTCAGATTGCGTGTTTTGTCCAACGGAAATCCAAACATATTCAGTCAACAATGATAGAAAACAAAGAAAAGCTCAAATCGGCACATAAGAAAATTTGTAAAGCCCAAAAATGTCATATTTAAAATGTATAATGTCGCTCAAATCACCCCATATCTTCCAGAAGGAGACTAAAAATCACCACGAAAAGACAAAATAATACTGTGAAGGGGATGCAAAGGAATAAAAGGACACAAAATGACTACAGAGAGACACAAAACAACAAAATTCCAACAAGATAAGACCACAAAAAGATGAATACGACTACAAAGAGATGCAAACAACCACAACAAAGAAGCAATACCACCACAAAGTCTATGTATCTTGCTTGATTTAGGAGATGTGGTGGAGCCTTTCCTTATATCTGTACCCAGGGGTCCATTTTCTCATAATCCACCCATGATGGTGAAGTCTCAGAGCTCAGTATGTCTTCAGATTGCTTGTTTTGTCCAACCAAAATCCCAAAATATTCAGTTAACAGTGATATAAAACCAAGAATAGCTCTGCCTAAAATCACATATTCAAAATGCTTGCTTTTGCGACCACCACTCTGAAACCCAGAGACATTCAGATTTGTATCATGAAACGCAATGAAAAGTAGCCAATCCTCATTTTTAAGAAGCTGTACCCATGCAGCAAATGTTTGGCAGTTTTGCATGACAAATGACCTAAATCATTATTTGATTATTTTCTGTGTGCTAGACTGATCCCACATAGATCCTCAATCTAAAGCCTTGGAAAACCAAGATTAGGAGAAGTTTATCCTGAATATGAATCTGAGCCAGTGATAGAATTAACTGCTGCTCTTATCAATGCTGTTTACCAAAAATGAGGTCATGCAGAAAGCAGAATGTGGATTATTGAGTGTTTAGTGGCCAGTTTAGTCCCAGTGTAATCCATATCTCTTGGAGATTTGCTATGGTCATCATCGGAGCACTAAACCCTCCACTGCACATTGTAAGGCTCTGGGCAATAAAATCGCTCTGCCACCCTGATAAGAAAGCACAATAGCATTCAGCCGCCGTCTCGCCCTCATTGTCTTTTTCGCTCCATCTCTCTTGCTCGCTCTCTCAAACACACACTTTCTCATCAGTGTTTTGTCCTCTGTCCAGTCTGCTTCCTCCTGCACTTCACCGTTCACTCTCTTGTTTGTTTTTCCTCCCTTTTCACCTCCCTCTCTTGTTCCCTGTTTTTTCCACCCTCTCCTTCAATTTTGCTCTCCTGCACTCCGTCGAGCCCTCTTGGCGAAGCGTTAAGTGTATAATCTGTGATCTCATGTCTAGATGGGCCTCTCGTCTCCTCACTCGCTCAGCACACAAAGGGACTGAATGGCCGTGGCTCACTCAGGGGACACAAATGAGTAATGAGCCACACACACACACACACATACACACAGCAAACAAACACACACACATGCCCGCACCTCTCCAGCTCACTCTCAGGGGCTTTGAAGTTGCATATTGATGATGCCAGCTCCAAAGGCTCAATTGAATGTGCAGAGGCAGAGGAGGTGGCTATTGACCGTCCACTCGCCTCTCTGACCTGTCATCTCTGACAGCAGTAATGAGCAACAGGTGCCTCTTTTTGCCAGGTTTGGCCTTGAGAGTCATCCAATATTCAACAGACAGTCGTAGTAATCAGCCAGCGTAATGGCTCGTTTGATGTGCCATCACAGCACTACATAATGGGCTGTGGCTGGTCTGTGAGAGATCGTTTTCAATTAAATAATGATAATTTTAATTAATGGAGCACCTTTCTGAATACAAGCGAGAAAGTGGTGTTTAAAGTATAAAACTAATGAGGTTAAACCCAGCAGGATGAATGAAGGACAACAGAAACAAACACACCCACAAACAAGCAGGTGGATCACTTTGATGTCTGCGCGCTCATACTCTGTAGAAAACCAATGATAAAACACAATGGGAAAATATTTGTTTTAGCATAGGTCTGTCCAAAATTTGTCATATTGAAAATAACCATTGTTTCAGTGTAACATTTTGATGTGTCACAGCAGGAAAAGCACAGTCGTAAATAATAAAATGAAGGAAGGCTAGATTCTGTTTAGCTGCTTCAGGCCGCCTCCACACATACACTGGTAATTTTTTAACCGTGTCTGTTTTAACTCTATTAAAACTCCTTCCAAGGTGAAGATGTACAGAAACTCCATCTTCAGTGCTGACACGTAGATAGGGAAAACAGATGTGCGCCAACATGGCCGAAATAATGCTAGTTCTTACGTTGCTTACAGGATTTCTGACGCCAGGGTTTATGCTAGGCTGTTTCTCTACATTTAAACGGCAATGAAACACTTGGAAGTAAATAACTTGAAAATGAGCAAAACAAAGAAGCGGTCTATTGAACAGAATGACTAATCACAGAGTTAGTCGCAAAAGCAAAGGAGGCAACGGAGGAAAAGGACTCGGTGGCCACGTGTCACCGCCACCCTGATATGTCAATCGTCGTGCAGCCGCGTGTCACCAGCCACCAGCGCATTTTAATTGCATATAAAGACCTCTCTCTGTCTGCTTACATGCGTCTGTGTGTATCTGCTCGTCTCTCTTGCTCGCTGTTTAGACACTGACAAATATGTGGATTCGTAGGCTGCATATTTTATCATTCATCACAATCAGATCATTTTTATCATATCTAATACAGCCTTTATAGTGTTCATAATATATTATCACTGTGTTCTCTTGACGGTTTTGCTTGCGGCTTGGGGAAGAAGTAGATTAGAAGCTGAAACTATCACTGCAGATCTCGAGCTGGCTGCAGAGCTCAGGGCCGCCGCGCTTTCAGTGTGAACAGCCCCATTGCTTAACATTACGGTTGGTAATTTACATCTGAAAATCTGATCTGCATAATATAAGTGTATATTTAAAACCGTTGGCAACATAGCTTACAGGTCACACAATATTATGCTATTTAATATGCTATTATATGCTATTAATGACTTTACTTACTTACTTATTGATTTCCAATTGGATATCTTGAAGGCTGATATTTTCTTCTGCTTGATAACTACACCTGATACCAACCAAAAGCTGCCGGCTAATGTAAACTCTGGTTTACACATTAATGTACAGTTGCTCTTCCAATGAGGAACAGAGGCCTCACAATGGGCAACAATCTGCCATTGCAGCCGGGTGGCCTTCAGATGATAGTCCTTTTTTCAGGCTTCTGATTGGCTAACATCTTCTTTTCTTTACGTGATTGGGTCATATCGCCACCTGTTGATTTGGCATGGTTCTGACAGTGTTTACTCTGTTTTGTGTTTTCATTTGGACAGAGATTTTTTGTGTTTACATGGGCAGGATTTAGAAAAAAACTGAGGAAAAAATAGTCCTGTACATGTGAACTGGGACCAAGTTTGCGTGTCCTGGTATTGTGCATGCAGGCTCAATATTATGTCAAGGCGTACTGGGACTCCTGAAGGGTTGTTAATGTTTTGAGTAACATTTGTGCTTTTCCTACTCAAAATGTCTGCTATGAAAAAGGCCTGTACGTCTGTATTGAACAACATTTTTACAATTTTTTTTTATTGTTTTCTTTTCTGATTTGTAAACATATAAAGTCTCCATGGCTGTATAATATATTGCTCTTCTTTAACATTCCCAGTGAATTACTCTACTCTACTAGCCAAACATTATAACAGACACTGTCCTCACCAGAAAGTTTACTTTTTTTTTGACAAGCGACCTCTTGTGGTCTTACAAATAATCACCATCCTTTCAGTTTCCATTCACTCTCGCTGCTCTCATAACGTCATTTTTGGCCAAAGACGCTCTAAAACCCCACTGTACACTACCTGCTTAGCACCAAATGGCAGACAGACAAAGTCAGCAACTACATGGGGACCACAGTGAAGCATTCAGCAGCTAAAGAGCCAGATTTTTCCCACAGGACTCAGAAGAGACCACATACAGAGCTACAAGAGGATAAATATTTGACTTACATTCTCTAGTTGGCTACAAACTGGACTCCAAATGAGTGATGGTGTTTTCTGATGTCTGCTGGATGTGTAAATGAGCAAATGCTTACTAACAAGTTTGCCAGGTCAACTTAAAAGGTGATATGTTCATAGCTTTTTTTCCGCTGCCCCCAAGTGGCCAAAATAAATAAACTATTGCAGGTCTCAAAATGCTCATTTTTGAAGGGAATGAAAAATGTCTTATTTTGATGTTTAGGCATGAAAACCTGTTAACATTAGCAACAGCAAACACTTTGACTTGCCACAGGTGTTACTATAACAATGGCTTCGTTCTATTCCAGTAAGCCATGACGGTGAAACAGTGAGCCAGCATTCAAAATAACCGTAGCCTGAAACCGAGGCAGCTAAATGAAATTCAGCCACCGTTAATGAATTCATAACTTTTTAAACACCTGCGCTTTTCCCACCGTGACATGTCAGAACGTCTTCAGTGTAAAAGGCCCGTTGCCGTTGGAGCAACCGAGGACTGTGTCTGAGCAGTGAGGCTGGTGAGAAAGGGTCAGATGGACAGAGGGAGTGTTTGTTTAACCAACCTCTTATGAGAGCTGGTTTTGGCTGGTCGAGGTGCCTGCTCATATAAGCTCTTTGTGGTGTGAAGACGGTCCTGGCACTGACCCCCCCACACTCTCCTCAAACCTCCCACCTCCTCGACACGGCCAGAGTGATGCCAAGCCGAGTGCCAGCTTCCTTCAGGGTCTGAGAGAGCAGCACTGCAAAGCTTGTCGGGCCAGAATTAGAAATCACAGTGCAGGAAGGTAACACACGTGCAGGTACAGAACTGATGACTTCGCACTGAATACATCTAACTTTAATAATAATTGCAATCGAGTGAATAAAGTGAGAAAGAGTGGTGTCTGGCAGACAGACATACTTTCATAATACTCCACAATACAAGTAGATTAGTCATCACTGATAAATCCAGTGGAAGATATTCTTACATTTCAGACTGTTACTGAAAGTGTTTCAAGGTCAATCATGACACACTCGGTACTGAAGCAAGAAATAAAGTTTTCTCTCTCTCTCTTCATAACACAAGGAAAATTATGTATTTCAGTATTACACAGTCTTGAATGTGTTTTGTTTATTATTGTTATTGTGAGCATGGTGTGTAAATTCTATATACAGCAGGTATGTAACATACAGACACATTCATATGCATTGGCACAGACACATTCAAGCCTCGAGTGTGTACCTGTCAAATGTTCCTAAATCCTAGTGGAACATCGACCGTGGGAAAGAGGTTGTCACTTCCTTAGCAACTGCTTGACGACTGGTGCTTTGACTCACCCGCTCATTTCCTTGTTTTTTTGTTGTGTGAATGGAACATACAGACATGAGCAGCACTTTGGGAGCAATCATTGTCATAGTGCTGCCAAAGCAAACGTCTTCGACTAGTTGCCAAAAAGACAGTGAGGTCAGTGCTGACATCGCCTCAGAGGAGAGAGGGGGTGGCACTGCCAAGCCCCTTTATCCTAAGGCGAGTGGCATAATGTGGGTGTCTGTTTATGAGTACACGTCAGAGTAGCAAAGGCCTCTTGTGCGTGCTCATTGAGCGATTACTCGTCCCTTAGTGTGAACCTTTCCCAGTAGGCTTCCGACGCAAAAACGAGGGGCGGGAGCTGACACTGTGGACAAACAGGGTTGGGTGAAGGAAGAGATCGAAGGTTACGAGTGTTTATGCAAAACAAGCATGTTCACCCATAAAACTAATTAGCAATCTTTTGTCCGTGTGCACAGTAGCGACGATGATGGCGCTTGAGTGCGCTCAAGTGTGCTCAAGCTGCTCGTGATCAACCTTGTTGCCATCTCGTCAGCATGTTTATTTATACATCAATTAAAAGCCCCACTCGAGCGAATAATCGGTGCGGAAATGCTCAAGCATCTATCATTTTTATTGAAGCCACATGAAGTGGGAGAACATATATTTAATGTGAGCGTTTCTATATTGAAGAATATTTTCTCCCACACCCTCTCTGTGTCCAGCTGTCCTTTAAGTGACCTGATGTTCTTGGTCCAGGAGGCTGTTGGCAGTGTCACCCAGGCTTCAGTTGCCTTTCCAGATGTTGCTTCTGGTGGAGGAGAGATAATAATTATCTGGACACTTCTTTCCTGCTCTTGTCGCCCTCCTTTTCCTCTGTATTGTTGGTCACGAGACCCAATTTCTTGCCGTCGTTTGCATCACCCCTCTCATCTTACTGTGGTGTTCTGTACACGCGTGGTAAGCGTGAGCATAGAGAGATTATACTTGTGCTGTACATGTGTAGGTATGCCCAGGGGATGTGTGTTTCCGTGTTGAAGTTGTTGCGTATCTGCGAGCAAGTTTCTACAAAGACTATCCTAGCTGTCTCCCCTTAAGCCTCGGTTGCGTGGTGTATCGAGCACCTTCAGACTGCCAGGTTATATAGATGTTGTAGGATGCAGTAGTCCCCAGCGTGCTCTATAATTGGGAACCTCAGAGGAGAGGAGAAAATTCGATGTGGGATGAATTAATTCTTCCCCCTTTTATTCCATGCCTTGTTCAGAGGTCCTCTCTAATCTGTGCTAGTGCGTTGGCAGAGTGCACTGGATCAATTCACTTCACTGAGAGAGGGAAAGAGGGAAGCGAAAGGGACAGAATGAGAGTGAGAAACGAGAGCCAGTTGGTCTGTCCGAAGAGACGGGAGGGATCAGGAGCAGGTAGAAGAATATGGAGATTTTACACTTGAGTGGAAGAAGTCTAAAACCTGATTAATCACAAGGTGACATTAATGAAACTTTACGTGAGAGAAGGGCCGCAGCTTACAAGGCCTAACCCTCAAAGATCTCACTGGGACTGAGACCAAGTCTGTCGATTGGCCAACATGTAATGAGTGCTGGTGTCGCCAATGATTGCTGCGGCCAGTGTTTCATTTTATGTCAGTATTATATGGCCCTATGGAAGAAGCTTCCTTTGCCCCGTTTTCTTTGTTTTCTTGCAAGGTACTCCAGCATGCATTAGGGTTTGGGTTTTATTTCAATTCAATCCAGCATCTGCAAGACATGGCTTTGATGATATGACAATATATACTGTGCAAAGGTAGAATTGTATACACGGGTAGAGATTTAGCAAGACCATTTCTCCCGTGGGAGCTATTCGGGGCAGGCTATGGAGCACATTAGGGCTGTATTCTTGCATGATCTTGGGATCTCGTTTATCGAGCGACCGTCTCACAAACAAATGTGATTTGGGCAGACATGCAGAAGGAGAATAAAGGTGTAAATACAGAAACCTGAAACACTTCAAATTATTGTTGTCAGGAACAGGGTTGGAAATGAACTTTTTTGTCCCCCTGCCATTGTGAGTTACGGATTCCAAAATCTACCAGCCACTTAATAGATTAATATTATTATTTTTGGCTGATAAATGAAGCCACTTGCATATTTTACGAGCGTTTGGCTGGTGGCTCGTGCTAATTTCCAACCCTGGTCAGGAACCTTAAAGCTTCCATTTTGAGAAAATTTTAGTTTTACTGTTGTGAGTCTTTAGTTTTCAACTCAAGTGTTGTCCCATGTGAGGTGGCTGTTTTTTATTTCTATTGTTTCATTTGTATGGTAGTTACAGGAAGAAAATATTCAAATGTGATGAAGTTCAGTGTGGTTCTTTTAAAGGAGCAGTGTGCAATATTTACGGGGATTTAGTGACATCTAGTGGTGAGGATTGCAGATTGCAACTAGCTCAAATTTCTCCTGGTTGTAATTCCTTCAGTGTCCATCATTCAAGAGGTTTTAACCGGGAGCTGAATTATTCGCAGAGGTCTCTTCCTCTCCAAAACAGACCTGGTGATTACAATGGGTAAAAACACTGAATGAAGCAGTTTCGCATTACAAATCTGTGTTTTTGCTGTACTGTTCTGCTCGTCGGAAACGGGCTGCAAACCTCAGCACCTGCTAATGTGAACTCACCTTCTCTGATAACTTCATGTGGGTTCTCTTCTAAACCAGACATTTGGAGGTTTTTAGAAGACGAATTAACCTCTCCAAAACAGACCTGCTCATTTAAAGCAGTAAAAGCACTGAATAAAGCAGTTTTGCGTTAAAAAGATCAGTGTTCTTTTGAAGCTGCTTGTTGTAGAGGGGCAGCTAAGTACCGTGTCCGATGTGAAAAAGGCAAATGGCTCTGTTTTGAGCCAGTCTTTGTTTTTGCTGTTCTGGGCTACTGTAGAAACATGGTGATGCAACATGGCAGACTCTATTGACTCTATTTTCAGGTGATTATACACTAAAGAGAACATGTTATATTCAATTTATGCCAGTATATCCCCCTAAATCCTTCTCACTGAACCTTTAAACCATTTCTTAATTGATTTAACAGAACAATTACTGTATTGTAATACGCAGTATTGCAGTATATACAATGAGATGCAAGACCATAGACTTCCATCCTAATGTAGCACACATTTTTACAAAAAATTTAAATAATCTGCAAAAAATAGGAGCAAATGTGTATTTCTTACCTACATGGGGTAAAACACTCAACTTACTGAGCTAACGGCCGCCCCACGAATGCACATTTCCATCCGCTAATGTTCTGTGAGTTGAGCACGTCGAGATAAACAACTGATGGTGCTAATTCTCCAATTGGAGAATCATTGCAGAAGAAGAGATGGCTCAGTTGTTGATGTTGGAGCTAGCAGTGTGTTTGATGCAACAAATTAGGGAAAGAAAATCATCTCATTAAGGTACAATTAACTTAGAGTGCACAGAGACAAATAATATTAAATTAATTCCTGGTTAGAATATTTTTTTGTTTGAAGGTTTTTTGACCAGGTACAAACTGACACTGACCCTGTTATTCCCTGAACACAGCACTACTCATTCTCTTCGGGTAGCAGAGGACTACTCTCTCTTTTACGTCTCATTGTGAAACTCACTGACTGTACTTATCTATTACTTTCATTCTCTCCGCCTGTGCAAAGACCATAGTCACAGTCCGGTTCAGCGTCTTCATCCCTGCTCGTAATCTCTCGTCTGGTTGCCTCTCAAAACCTATTGCATGTTTCTGTTCCATCTGATTTAATAACCTCAATGGTGTTCTCTTAGCTTGTTGGTTGCCATGGCTACTATTTCCTGGATAGTGTAGTATGCTGAGGATGAACTGCGTGGGTATGCTTGCGTTCATGTGGTACACAAGTGTGCAATTGTGTGTGTGTGTGTGTGTGTGTGTGTGTGAGGCACAGTTATATGAAGGCTGTACTTTCACATGTAATTACAGTGCACCACCAGCCATTAAAAGACAGGACATTTGCACTCGATTTTTAAAAGTATGATGTCCTCTGACTAATGCTATCTGAGAGGACACAGACTGAAATGTGTGTTCATCAGTGTCTGTGTGTGCATCTGTGTGTGCTTGCGTGGTTATGTGTGTTTCCACGGCAGCAGAGGGGGCCATTTTTATGCCTGCTGTATTTTGAGAGTGATTGTAGTTCACAGTGGAGAGTGCTGCGCTCCTCCTCACATTAGAGGGAGAGAGCACAAGAGGAGATGTTGTGTGTGTGTACGTGTGAGTGTGCACAGATGAAGGACATTTATTTGTTGCAGTATGTGCGGCCCCCGGCAGAAGAAATGCTTTGCTAACCACAATCAGCATCCATCAGACGCCAGGCTTACCTCTCCTACAGACAAAAGGTTAAATGCTTCACTAAATCATTCTCTCTTTTTGTTCCCTCTCTCCTCCCACTTGCTTCATCACCCTCCCTCTTCTTCTTCCTCCCCTCCATCCTAACACTTCCACCATTCACCTTCCTTCACATTGGTTCCCTGCCATTTCCTCCATCCCAAACCATGTCTCTCCTCCCCTTCCTGTCCTCTTCCCCCTTCCTTCCTCTCCCTCACCTTCGCTACAGCTGGTGGGTGGCGAGTTTGACCTGGAGATGAACTTTATCATCCAGGAGGCGGAGAGCATCGGCTGCATGGTGGAGTTGTTGTCCCACTGCGAGGTGACGTGCCAGGCTGAGATCTGGAGCATGTTTACCGCCATCCTCCGCAAGAGCGTGCGCAACCTGCAGACCAGCACCGAGGTCGGCCTCATCCAGCAGGTGCTGCTCAAGATGAGCACTGTGGACGACATGATCGCAGGTGAAGCAGCTGTACATTTAAATGCATAAAGACACAGGAGTTGGCTGGTTTCATGTTTCTTAAACAAGAGAATTTGTTGCTTTTCTTTTTTTTCCATAATAATAAAATGAATAGCTTTGGATCATTGGACCATCGGTCGAATAACACATACCAACTGAAGACATCACGTTGAACTCTGGGAAGTTGTACAGGGTTTCATTATTTTCTGACATTTTATTGACAATCAGTCCATTTAAGAAAATATCAACAAATTCCTTTAAACAACTGTATTAATTCAAGTTTCTATCTATCTATCTATCTATCTATCTATCTATCTATCTATCTATCTATCTATCTATCTATCTATCTATCTATCTATCTATCTATCTTAAAAATAATAAGGTGCATGTCCTAACACATCAATAGTAATTTAACTGCGTCCTTTTGTCCCAATGACATCCCAGGGCAAATCTCTGTTATTCCCAAGCATGTTTTCTATTGCTCCCAGGAAGATGTTCATCTGGAGCTCTGTTTTTCAGCCTGCACAAAATTAATTTGACACAACAGAAAAACACTGGCCACTGCCACTGGTAAATGTCATCTTTTTTTGCCATAGGCCGAAGGCAGTCAATAAGTTGAATATCGTTACTGTTAGTGTTGTTCAGTCGATTACTGCCCAGGTGTAAGACAAACACACGTTTATAGATAGCTTTGTTGATCTTGATATATCTTAACTTTCACTATAATGTTAATTAATTAGTCATATAATATTATTTTGAGCAGTACTTTAATATATTATTGGATCAGAAATACTGCTATTATTTGCTTAAATCACTGAAATCACCAGGCGTCTATTTTGGACAGGCCTTTAATTCCTTTCACACAAAGATCAGGAAATACATTCAAATTGTTTATTTAAAGCAGTATTAATATTACTTGTTTGAAAATTATGCAATTATGAATCACTCATTTGATCTTGCTCCGACAGACAGAGCATCACAGAGACAGAGAGTTATGGCACTCGAGGATTTTGGCACCGGGCATACCGACACTACACCACTTTATCCTGTTAAAACAATATGAATAACTTTCAGGGTAATCGAGGAATGGGCACATAATTTGAGGTAGAAGAAGAACTTCTATGAAGAAATGAACTGCTTGGCAACCAGACCAGGTGTCTAATTGAGACAGGCCTTTGTCTGTCCAAATGTGTGGCCACACCAGGCCAGTAAAAAGGACTGGGCTTTTAATTTATTACATGTAAAGTAAAGAAAGTCGCACTTTTACACTCTCAAAAGCACAGTGCAATATTTGTATGATGTTAAATTAGTACAAAGACTGTCGTTGTAAAGGTTTGTTATTTAACTCGTTGTCCTCAACATGCCTGGCCTGCGTAGTGATTTCACACAGGTAGTGATTTTCCCACAAGTGCTTTTCAATATCACACAAAGAGCATTAACTCCTGCATTCAGCCGTGGGTTGTGTGCGTAGGTGGAAAAACAACTGCAATACCATAGAGAGGAGCGAGTGAGAGACACATGCCAGGTTTGAAAACACTACATGTCTTGAGACTGAAGCTGAAGATTGAGATGCTTCTTGTGGAGAGATAAGTGTCTGTTTCTTGTATAGTGTGTGGGATAATTGAACTTGCAAAATGGTGGAATAATCTTTGGTCCATTTATCCTCATGAATAGGAAAAACTTTAACATTGTGTTTTTTTCTTAAAGTTCAGAGCCAATAGCTGAAGATTTCTTGAACTCACTTTCGATTATTTTCTTCATAACAGATTTCATGTGTATGTGTGTGTGTTTGCCCCGCAGTCAGACATTCGTAACAACCCGCTGGTGCAGCAGAAGCAGAGTAATGACCCCAGTGTGTTTCTGTGTATGCTGCGATTTGTACGCAGGGCTCAATTGCAAAACAGCACATACGCAGCCGTCTCTTTACATGATCAAATCGACCTTGACTTCCCCTTAATGATGCCTCAGAGTGCGTGTCCTCTCCTTCCCTCCCCCTCTGTGTCCTCTCTGTCCTACCTACCGCCGCAGGATAATGTGCTTTATAACTTCTATGACTTATTACTGCTCAGCACAGCAGAGCATACGCCGCTTAAATCAATTTAATGCCAATTCTCACAGTCTCCCTTTCTGAACCATGATTCTAACACTATTTAAAATGACCTACATGGATTGATCGTACCAAAAACAGAGCTTAGGGGTTTTGAATCTAGGACATTGTGTATTGCGTTTTCCTCTCATACCAAGCACCTCAGTGAGCGAGCCTTCTGCTTTATTCCCTATCGCTGGGCTCTGGCTAATGAAATATTATGGGAAGACTCTATTCATATCTAGCAGGCCTAATGGGAAAGAAGAGCCTTTGTAAGCAGATTGCCTCACTCTGAGAGGGCAGTGCTGTACCTCTGCTGTATCCACACCGATCTGTTGTGACTGTGTGAAGTGAAAGTCAATGAGGCCCGAAGGTCACTTTGACTAAACAAATGTCTTTAAACACATTAAGCGTTTAATTATTCTCCTGAATGTTCAGAGAGAAATATTTTAGAATATTTTTATTGTCAGTTTTATGACATGTAGTCATTTAACAAGACAGCTCGTCTGTTAAAATGTGGACAAATTAAAGGTTGACATGATGGGAAATGCACTAATTAGAGTTAGATGAGACAATTGATACCACTTTTAAATACTTCCCCCAAATGATCATTTGTTTATCAATTACTCACCCTGTGTTACACTGCATTTAAGAAGACAACTTGTTTTTTTGCACGTCTTATAGTAAACGAGGAATCCAAAAAAGGCAAACTTTCCTCATGAGCTGAAGTTGACAAAAGCAAACCACAGCAAAACTAAGGCTGATATTGACAAAATGAAATATCACCATATTTATGATCAAATAGCTCGGTAACAATGAGAAATCCTTTGTTAATACATAGATAAACCATCATCATCAGGGTGTGAAATGTATTGGAAACAGGTGTGCAATTTATGAAGTCATGTAGGGGTCATGTGGCAGAGGTCACATGATATATTGGTGTAGCCCTACAAGACTAAAACCACACTGAAAGAAATTGCAAAATTGAAAATGACATTTTTTATTTATTTATTAATTTATTTTTTACATACACCAGTACTCATTTGCCTCACTCACAGTGTGTATGAACATTTTGAGCACGTCTGTATTTTCTTACCTGAAATCGTTTGTACTCTGCAAACAAATGTAGAATTACCTCAGACCATGCGTACACATAAATGAATGTCCAGCTGTCTGAGAAAATGCACACACCTGTTAACTAAATGCATAGCATATTGAAACCGCAACTGCTTTAATAGACAACAACATTTAAAACAGTCAATCTACGAATGCATTGGCCAAATGTATTAAATAACTATGAAATCTGTTCCCTTACATCATCATCAATTATTGTCATAGCTAAAATATCAATAAAAAAACAGTCCTGTCTCACAATGGAGTATATGAGAGCATCCATACTGATATGTAACCGTTTTAGTTTTCATTGTTTTTATTTTCTTGGTCTTCACTGTTCTGCTCCTCCCATCAATTCTTAGTGTCATGACATTGCACATATGTGAAGGACATATGAGGTTCTGATTCAGCTGCAGGCAGGAGCTAAGGCGGCATATCTGGCCTTGAACACAGAAACAACTTTACCGACAGACTGATCCTGATTCCCAGAACACAACTGGCCAGTGTGCATGTGTCATTAACTGGACAGTAATTTTGTGCACATAGTAAGAACATGTTAGTAAATGAGGCAGACAGAGAGCGGTATCCGTCTTCGACCTCTCTGCAACTCTAGTCCTGGACCTAAATTAGACACACAATGTTGAGTCTAAGTTGGTCTAATACCACTATGACACCATCTTTAAAATCATTAATATCTGGGAGTTAATTGACACAGGGAATAATAATAAATCAACATTCATTAACAAGCTCCTTGTACACAATATGTGAGTTTATCACAGGTGTTGGTGACAGCTTAAGTGTTATGTGGCTCTTTGTTTGTTTACCTTGTAGCTGAGAGCACTTAGCACTGTCTTGGTGTGTTTGGCCTCATATTACCCGATGTCTTCAGATCAATATGCAACAAGAATTTACATTGTGGCGTCGATTTTCAAGGTAATAAGTAATGCTGTGTGCAGCAACTCTGCTGGAGACTCAAGGTTGTGTGTATTTTGTATACAGCGGAGGAGCGCAGACTTCTTGGAACACACTTGAAGTTTGACTGCGCTGATTAATGCTCAACACTCGCAGTATAGGAGTGTCTTATTAATGACCTCACCTTATTTTATCAGGGAGGTGTCAGACGCACACACACACACACACACGTAATACAGTTATTTGTCCTCTCTCACTATCAGCGTCTGTCTGTGTTTCCTCAGACCTCCTGGTGGACATGCTGGGAGTCATGGCCAGTTACAGCATCACAGTCAAGGAGCTGAAGTTGCTTTTCAGTATGCTGAGGGGAGACAACGGCATCTGGGTGAGTTGGTGGACACTTAAAAGAGTTTCAGATTGTGTGTGTACGAGTGGGTGTTGTTATTGTTTTCACCACAGTAATATTTTTGCCCAAAAGACATAATTATATCTACTAGTGCTTTGCAGGTGCTGGTAAACAAACATTAAAAAAAAGTTAAAAAATAGCATCATTATTATATAATGCTTTATAAACGTGTGCTACTCTAACTACCACTCCAGTTGGCGAAGCTTCAGTTCAGTAAAGACTTTCTGATGTTGCTTGTCTGTCTGGACTTTTACAACTTACCCAGAACTGCTATCCATCATTGGATTCAGTAGCCATTTTGATTTTCTCTAAAAACACAATGCCATATTTCTCAGTTGGATTTTCAGTGGAAAAATGCCTAAATTGATGATTACTGTGTCATTTTAATTGGGTATATGTTTAATCTTTTATTGGTTTGAAAAAGTTACACATTGATTATTGCCGCAAAAATTAGACATTTCACTTTTCTTGATATGCTACTATTCCACAATTAATAGCTGTGGAGGCTATATTTATTCTACACTAGATTAATTATATAGCACAAGCTTGTTTGTAAGTCATTAGTCTGGATGACACTTAATGGGATGGTTGTGCTAATAGACTAGAATAATAGAGGATGGGTGTGTGTGTTTGTGTTTGGATTGATTTGCAAGTGTATGTCAAGACAAGGGCAATTTAGCTCACGTTTACAATTTTTTTTACCTCATGTAATCAACATTATTAATGCAACAGTGCTTTGAGCGTGTTATTTTTATTCGAGTGATGGTTAAAAAAAAACAGCGACAGCCTAATCAGCTGTGAAGGTGAGACACTCTGTGAATTCACTATTATTTTTCTCCAGGTGAGTTCTTGTGGGGAGGTTGACATTTTTGCCATATACTTACACTCTATATACATATATTCCCCATCTTCTATTCCTGCCCACCGAGCAGACCCACAGGAGTAAATGCATCGCTCAGGGGCTCATTTCTGCTTCTTCTCCTTTGTTAGACTTTTTCGCCAAGCGAATGGAGATCCCAATCAGCCACAACATTTCCTCATCTCTGACTTTCTCTACCTTCGCACAGCCAGCTCAGAAACTTTTCTCATTGTGTGCTTCCAAATAGGTATTTTCGTTGGTTGTGGTTACTGTTAGTGGACACAGACCTGCATTACTTTGCAGGTTATTAGAAAGTTTAACTTATAAGTTTCCTGCTTCACTTTAACATCAAGGTGAACCCATCTTAATGCCTTTGCACATCAAATCACATTTTAAAATAAATACGATCTCACATCGTGTCACCAGGTTTGGTTTACTGCGTTTTTTTTTGCGTGTGTGTGTCCCTATCTTAGACATGCTGACAGCTGCTGATATAACATGCCTTTTTGTGTCACATATGCATTTGTTTCGGTACATTTTATCGAGATAATTAGAACATGAACTTAACGAAGATGTCAGAGTAAAATCTGGAGCAAAATTATTTTAATATGTTGAGCAACTCACCACCACAGCCTCAGTGGCCTCAGCATGTGAGTAAGTTCCCCCAGGAAGCAGAGATGCAGTGTGTAAAGGGCTTTTATTGTGAAAGGTAAGAAGGGAAGGAGATAAGCTGTTATGCGCTGCCCTTGCAAATGTGGGAGGAAATAAAGAGTTTGCCATCTTGGTTCAGACTAAAGAGCCTTTGTGTTAATATTTTATCGCTGTCATAAGCATAGGTGCAACTTATACCCGTCAACTACACATGAGCCTAACTGAGGCTAGCAGAACACCAAGGACAAGTGATATTTTAGCGGATCAGCTGACTAAACAGTGCCACAAAACTAGGTGCGCTTAAGACAGTCAGCTTGCGACATTATTTAGATGCGCGTAAAACACATCTGTGGTGTGTGTCTGTGAAACCACCATTTACTAGCCAAACATAAAATCTACCCGCATTTGGCCCTTGGCAGGTGCTCATTTTAGTCCCTTTATGATTTTAAAAACCATATACAAATTTAGTGTGCAGAGACATTTTGACACTTGACTGCTTCAGGCTGTCAATGTGAAAACACCTAGTTTTACCCAGTGAGTAGTACAGTTCCTCCTAAATTATCCAAAAGAACATATGGAGAAATACTGCAGGCCATAGCTGTGCTGATTCATGCTTTTTTTTAGAGCGACAATGCCACGTTTACTTTGAGTACCTGTAAGTGAGACTAATTCAGGAGCTAAGCATCGGGAGTTGTTTGTACAGATTCCACTTACAGTGCTACTTGTTGTCATTTTAACTGCTCCCTGTAGTTTGCTGATTAGCCTAGCTACCAGTCACTGACTTAAGTTGAAGTTTTAAAACCAAACTGTGGACATTTGGGATGGTTCTGTGAGGCTGACACTTCTCCTCTACCATCCTTGCTCACGAGTTGCACAGGAATCGCGATGCCTTGGCAGCTGCTGGTGTTTGCTAGCTAAGTCAATACAACCTGGTCCCTTCTCGTCCATCTCCCCTCCACTCAGGCCTCAGGACAACCACTATCAACAACCCCTGGTCACTGATCAGTGGTCCATAGCGACTCTATCATCCATCCCTGCAGCCCTCTCTCTGTACCTCCTCTGTCTAATAACTATCCCTACCACATCCACCTCGCTCCTGTTTCCCAGTCTTTTCCAATTTCTCCTCCCCCAGCAGGCCTCTAGAGACAGATCGATTAAGGGTTGCCATGGTATTGATGAGGTGTTGTCGGGGGATGGCGGGGGTGATTGAAGAGGTATTGATCCAGTGGGGTTGTGGTACAGATTTGATGTCACACCATGTTTTTTTTTTTAACACAGCCCCCCCTCTGTGCCTCTGATAGTCGGGAGTTTGCACATAATAATGACAATTCTCCTCTCCTCTCCTCTCCTCTCCTCTCCTCTCCTCTCCTCTCCTCTCCTCTCTTTCAGCCAAGACACGCCATCAAGCTCCTGTCAGTGCTGAACCAGATGCCTCAGAGACACGGTCCTGATACCTTCTTCAACTTCCCAGGACGCAGTGCGGCGGTGAGACTGATCAGTATACAAACACACACACACCTGAGTGTCATTATCAAAAATTAGCCAAATTTGTTCTTTGTGCGTCCAAATTGCTAAAGAGTCCTCCATGGCATTCCTTGCCGCATTTAGTCAGCACATCTTAATTGGCACTTTCCTCCGCCAGTGCGGGAGTTGAATGGTGAAAAGGATGTAATGACTGACTGAGTGGTATATTGATTATTATAAACATTGGCAGGAGCTGATCTGATGTGTGTATCCTCCCCCTCAGGCCATAGCATTGCCGCCAATTGCCAAATGGCCTTACCAGAACGGATTCACTATCAACACTTGGTTCAGACAGGATCCACTCAACAACATCAATGTGGATAAAGACAAACCATACCTCTACTGGTAAGTAGAATGCTGTTCATCTGGACTGTTACTTAATGAACATAAAACTCCTTGTAATGGGAACTGGGACTGGAACCATTTTAGACTAGACGGGCTCTCAGAGAGCGCAGACCTCCGCCAAGGCCGAATGCCCTATCTTGCAATGTTAACGAAAGTGAAAAATAATTAGTGTATGCACCCTGTGATTAGGATCCGCTCCAAAATTTAATGGGTTTTTCCTTGGCCCATGCTTTAACCTTCTACCAAGTTTTATGAAAATCAGGCCAGTACTTTTCTGTAATCTGCTGATAATCTAACAAACCCAACCAAAAATATTTCCTCCTTGGCTGATGTAAAAATCCACTCTTCAACACTTCAGCACTGTCACAGTATTTCTATTGGCCTTTAATATTTAATTTCTCTGCCGGCTTTGTTGACCCAATGACATCACGTTGATATTTTTTGCCAGCGCAGTTACAGAGGAATCAAAAACATCAATGGGAAACATCAGGTTTTTGAGTGAGTCCTTCAGGATCACAGATGAAGGGCTTCTTTGTAGACTCTCCATTTTCAACACTCATGCAGCGACAAAAAGATGCAGAAATACCAGTTTCTCCTTCAGCAGAAGTCCTGAATGCCGCACTGCTCAAGAAATTTTACTTGTTGTGTAAGAAGTCTACCTCTTGTTGACCGCACAAACTGTCTCTTTTGCTTCTGCCATCACTATTGATCCGAGCAAAGAAAAGCACACAGCTGAATGAAACAAGTTCAGGCCTGTTCCTGCTGGGTGTCAAAAGGCATTTTGGTTAAAGTAAGATGAAACTAAGTGAAGTGAACATAAATGACGCAGGTTGAGGATGAGTGCACTGCACTTAATCACAGTATGAGAAAGCACTCAGTGGACTGCAGGCCGAATAATCTCCCACATTAACTGTCCACACTGTACAGGGACAGGTGATTGAATACTTACAGACAGGAAACCAATGTTTGAGCCGCTGATGGATTCTAGGATGTTTAAAGGGGACTGGTTACGTTCTTTCTCAGGTTCATACATGTACTTCGGGTTTCCACTAGAACATGTTTATGTGTTTTTTATACTGTCTGTGCTGGAGCACCGCTATTCACCCTGTCTGAAACACTCCATTGTAGCACCTTCTTCTTCTTCTTCCGGCGTGTGTCCTTAGACCTTCAGCTCAGTTGAGGCAAGCCAGTCCAGTGCTTCATCGTCTAGGTCAGTTGGACCATAATTGCCATCCGGTGGCCGGTGTTTGGGGCAGCTGGTTATTATGTGTTCCACAGTTTGTAGTGGATCCCCACATTTGCAGTGGGCGCTGTCCTCAAGAGTCAATTTCTGCATCGCTGCTCCAAAGCATCCTACGCCTGTCCTCAAGCGGTTGAGGGTTGTCCTTTGCTTTCAGGGCAGGAACATCAGTCCCTCCATCTTGCCTTGACCCAGGTAGCCTTGGAGGTATCTGATGGTGTTGGACAGAGCAGTTCTTGCATGTGTGTGCCAAAAGGGTCCCGGAACTTGAGACGCAAGCAGACCGCACCGACAGTAGCGCATATTATATATCTCTTTAAACCCCTCCCCAAAAAAAGCCCAATCTGCTCCAACTGATCAGCGTTTCTTCTGTATCTTGGCATCTCTACTCCATCATTGCAGCTGGTGAATGACTGTAATGGAGTATAGCAGCACTTGTTCTGGACATGTTCTGACATGAGTAGGATTTGTAATCAGGGAGAAACTAACAACATTGACAACCAAGATATCAGATTTCCCTGATGTTAGCATGTAGCTACATGTAGCAGTTTAGGCTAAGTAATATAAATAATTGAAGTAGCATACCTGGAGCAGATGACCACTAAGAAATCTGTCATGAATGCATATCAGCTTGTAGCCAAAATAGAGGAAACATGTGTAGTTTGGCCACGTTTAATATAAACATCTGACACTGTGACATTATAGATACGACAGAAAATTTCTGTTTCTTTTAGAGGCATGAATGTGCACAATAGATTACAGGTTTGGTTTTCACGATATGTCAGAATTTCAGAGCTCAGCCGGATGGTAGGACTAAAGCAGAGGTCACAGGATCAGCAAAATTTGTAACTTCAGTATTGTGTCATCCAATAATTAATTATTCTTATCCAACAATTTATAGTCTAACCCAGGGGTAGGCAACCTGTGTCTCTTAGCCCCTTTCCAGTAGCTGCCTGTGGCTGAATGAAAAAACTTGTTGTTGTTTTTAGTTACATTTTAACTTTTATTTATTGTTGTAGACCTATAGTGATTCTTAACTCTTGAACTGTAAAAATGCATAGCCTATACACTATTTCGTCAAAGGAAATGTGCGTTGTAACTGGCCTTTTCCTCTAAAAACATCACTAGCGATGGCTACAATAGCCTTGGGTCCTCCTAGCTTTATTATGAGGCTCAAATATGTTTTGTGGCGCCACTCAATTTTTTTTTTATTCTTTTTTGGCCAAAAATGGCTCTTTTGTTAGTAGAGGTTGCCGACCCCTTGTCTAGCCTATCAAATAACAAATGTTACAAGGCTATGAAATAAGAAAAGTAACAAATCTTCACATTTGAGAAGCTCTGTTCAGATAATGGTCGGCATTTTTGTCCAGTTGTATTAGAGCTGAGGTTTTTACTCTTGAGTGTGTTAATGTGTTCAGCTAGTTTCATACCAATCAACCAGAGATCTGTTGGCCTCCAACAGAGAGGTGATCGCATAGCTGAATGCACCTTGTACAAAATAAAGGATTTCTGAACCAGTCTAAAACTTGACTGCAACTTCTGTCTGAGCAATTAATTCAGCATTATTTTTATTCAAAATTCACCAAGAGTTCCTTTACTGAATCGCTCATGATGAACATTTAACTCATCAGACCGAATGACACGGGTAGGAAGTTAATAGATAAACAGATAATGAATTAGAACATAACTTTAAATGTCAAGACACTCCATTATGAGTGCGCTGCTGGGTGGATGCCTCTGCTCGCCGCCGTGCAGCTCTGGACCTCTCTGGCCTCGACGTTAGTGTTGTAAGTGCAAGCCGTTAGCCACTATGAAGCTTCATTAGCTCTGACCTTTTATTTAATTGAACTCCTTTACTCCGCTGCTCGGCTTCTTCCCTCCACCTCTTCACTCTGTGGCGCTAACCAGCTCCCCCCAACACCCCCCTTTTACCTCTCCTCCCCCCGCCACAGAGTCACACTTCTTTAGAAACAGAAAGGTTTTGCTAAAAAACAAGGGAAGCAGTCGTCTACAGGAGGGATGACATGCGTCCATATATCTCTGGATACCATCAGGGGAATAAACTCTGATCATGCAAAGTGTCGGGATGTAATCCTGTTGCCTTAGTAACCGTTTGTCAAGTTGTCATGGTAAGTGCAGAGCGAGAGAGGGAGGGTGCCCCCCTCTCATCTCGCCCAGGTCTTATCAACCTCCCCCAGATGCAGCTGCTACTCCAGCCGCCTGTCTCGCAGTGGCCTCCACAGCTGCATGAAGGCCGCGATAACACACTATATGCTCTCCTAACGTCCACCAGGGATTCACTTGAGAGGGATTTATATCTGCTCTCTGGCTCTGCTGCTCGTGTGATCCTTTGGGCCTATTTTAGAAGTGAAATGTGTCTTGTTGTTTTTGTGAAGAAGCTTAGCTGCAAGACCGGGTTTTACGTGGTGGTTACCAGTGCGGGGAGAGAAACGTGATGAGGGGGGAGAAATGGAGGGAAGGAGATTAGTGGTGTTTTCCCACAAACCCCTGATGTGGGACTCCTGGTGCTACTGGGAAAGAAAATACGTTACTTCTACAGTCACAGTGGTAGCTTTCAGAAGCAGGAATATTATTTACAGCTAGTCTGACAAATCAAATCAGACAACACGGTCATAATGTAACTTTTTAAACAAGTCTTTACTTAACTTTTTTGTAATATCACCTTAAAAATGTCAAGTCATTCAGTTTCATCTAATGAAACACCACGAGGAGCATGTAATTTAGTCTCAGGAGCTCAAACGTTGCACCATTCATTAAGAAGTACCATAATTAGTTTTAATTTAGAGCCATCATTTTTTGGCTGAGTTATTTTCAAACACACGTGTTGAATTGATAACTAACTGAAATGAGTAACTGTATGATTCTCCCGCAGTTTTCGCACCAGTAAAGGAATAGGGTACTCGGCACACTTTGTGGGAAACTGTCTCATCGTGACATCGTTGAAGTCGAAAGGAAAAGGCTTTCAGCACTGTGTGAAATACGATTTCCAGCCTCGCAAGGTAAGAAAACGCACACCCACCAACCGAATCACTCAGCTGAATTATTCTCAGTCGCTGTAGAACTTGGTAACCACTTGTTAGATGAGGCAGCTTCAGGAGAGTGTTGCTGCTCTCTTCTTCCATCTATCCTTGCACTCACTGGAAGTGTTGATGAGTGTAGATAAGGTCTGTCAATTAAGACCTGCACACTGCCCCTCTACCGCACTGTCAGCATTCTGCGGCTGTTCTGCACACAAACACACACACACATACACGCATTCACTTGATGAGATGGCCTTCTGCAGTATTTGCTGACCCAGTAGAAACTCTGCGCTGCCTAACAAAGTTCCCAGTGGTTCCATTTGATCAATTTATAAGTCGCCATGTCTCACAGCATTTTGTCCGACCTGTGCATGTGTTAATGTGTGTGTGTGTGTGTGTGTCGGTGCTTGCATGCACGTGCGGTATTGTCCACTCCTTAGCTATGCATACTACAGCAAAAAATTGAACCCCTCCACACCCACCACCACTGCGGTCTTCTTCCCCATTTCAGTGTTCCCTCTAGGGAACCTGTGTGTATTGTCATCAGGGAAGATGCATTCAAATCAAGATACACAGATACACACTATTAATGGTATATTAAGTTGAGCAAACAGATAATAGCTTTAGAGGAGAGTTCTGGCAAATAAATGTGGTGAATACTTTGTAATCTTCCATGCTGGCTAACCCTCTTATAGAGAGCTAATGCCGTTAGAGGGAGCATTCTCAGTATTGCAAAGACAGGAATTTTGACCCACTAAGACACCTTGA
Organism: Epinephelus awoara; assembly: GCA_035609425.1. Taxonomy (NCBI): domain Eukaryota; kingdom Metazoa; phylum Chordata; class Actinopteri; order Perciformes; family Serranidae; genus Epinephelus; species Epinephelus awoara. The sequence goes on along the minus strand of CM069304.1, from coordinate 27,978,117 downwards.
TACAAACAAATAATACTACTAAAATATCTAAAATGAATCCTTTCACAGCAGGAGGCTCGTATCAACAATCACAAAAAAAAGTTGTGTTTATGAAGAAAAAACAAGTGTGAAGGCACAATCAACAGTGCATTCATTCATTTTCTGTAACCGCTTATCCTGTTGGGGGTCACGGGCAGGCTGGAGCCTATCCCTGCTGACATTGGGCAAGAGGCGGGGTACACCCTGGACAGGTAGCCAGACTATCACAGAGCTGACACATAGAGACAGACAACCATTCACACTCACATTGACACCTACGGACACCAATTAATCTGCATGTCTTTGGACTGTGGGAGGTGTGCGAGTCAATCAAGCCAGACCAGCACGGCGATAAGTTCTGTTGACAAAAAAATAAAATTAAAATCTGAAAAAGAAAAAAAAGTGTAAATGACAGTCATTTTGCCACAATAACTCCCCTAACCAGCAGAGCACTCCTGTCGCCTGGGCTAATTGCATCTAAACCCCATAACCCCCTAGCAGGTTTGAAAGGCATGTTTCTTTTAAGAAATTGCCAAAATTACACCTTTCATCATAGCCAGAAACTGTATAAACAGAAATTATGTTGGATTTTCACATTTCCAATGGTCCCTAAACACATCTCTCAGGAAACATAACCAAATCTAAGCTTAAAACAGATATATTTCATCAAAGACACTTTATTTAGGATCCCTTGCTTAAAATTGTGCCAAAAATAAATTGTTTGCACAAACCATATCCTTAAAAAAACAGCAAACACTAAAATGCTCATGGAAGCCATGAATGACTCAGCTGAGACCACCAGTCACATGACAAAAATTCAGTCAGATTTCGACTGAATTGCAGGCTGTATACACCGAGCAGACAGAAGAAGAGGAGAGGTTGTAAAATGTAAATAGTTCATGCAAATTACAGTGTTGTGAAATAAAAGTGAAATATGTTGTGTCAAGTGTACATACGTACATAATGAGAATAATAGCTCAGGGAAAAGTCCAGCCCCTTGAGCTTTCTGAGAATGTGGCCCCCAGAAACAATGTAGTTGAATAGCATTATAGGTATAAACACTGTCAGGCAGACATTGCAACTCCTTTTCAAACACAAAGGCAATTCAGAGTGCTTCACATTAGGTCGAGAAATGCATTACAACATGTAAAAACACAAAAAAGGAAAATAAAATTAAGTAAAACACAGCGCTGTTTACATCAAACACATCAGAGATGCCTCAGTCAACAAAAAAAACCCGACAGATCTGAAGAGAAACTCTTTGACTGGTGACATAAGAGCCAAAGGGGAAACTAACAAAGGTTGTTGTTGTTTTTATTTATCATCTTGTCTCTTTCTGAATGTGTTCTTCTATTTTTCAGTGGTACATGATCAGCATCGTCCACATCTACAACCGCTGGAGGAACTCTGAGATCCGTTGCTATGTCAACGGTCAACTGGTCTCCTACGGCGACATGGCCTGGCACGTCAACACCAATGATGTAAGATATTGGCTTTTTACTGAGGAGTTGTGTTGGTATACGCACTGATCTTTATGGAAGAACAATGACAAATAAAAAAAACTGTAACGCATGTTAAAACAGAGTCAGTTACCAAGGTCAAGGTTACTTTATTTGCCCTCCCTCCTACCGTTATGGATACTGAGTTTTTTATACAACTGCTTCTGGTAAAAAAGAAGACCTCTTGACCAAATGTGAGCTTTGCTAAAAAAAGTATTTCCTGTAAACAACATGTTGCTATAAAAGGTTTTCCTCCTAAATAAGGCCTTTACCAGCGTGAGAAATCCAGTGTTGGTCTGGCTCTACACTTCCCCTCCTACTGTGATATTGGCAAACATTTGAGGTTTGCCCTCTGCATTCGTCAACGGGGGCAGAGTTGTCCTTGGGCCCCGTTCCAGCACAGCTCGCCCAAACTCCAACTTCCAACTTTTCCATTTAGCTGGGGACAGGTAGCCTGACCTCTCGGTGGCAGCGGAGCCTTCATTACACTTCCTTCCCGGCTCACTCTTGACATTGCCGCAATTACCACGGGCTGGTGTTATTCTCTGTAAGAAATTCCTTGGCCTTGGGGTAAAATGTCTCACAGTTCACGCGGCTCACCGAAAGACTCGTTTGCAAAAAAAAAAAAGAACATATAGCACACGAGTGAAAGAACAGGTCTGAAAATGTGTTGATGCTATCAGGGTTTGTTTTGTCCTGAAGGCTGGAGATAAAACTTATTTCACTTATTTCATCACTTTGAGGAAGCGAAAGCGTAAAGATCTCATTGTGATAAAAGGTATCAGAGGGACGGAGTAGATGAAAGGAGAGTGGACAGAAAGGATGTAATAGCAGGTGATGGCAAAGTTGTAACAGAGCAATTAGAAACAAGCAGCTATCGAAAGTTGATCTGCTTTTTTTTGCCATCACCATCCACTGTGCTCATCACTGCAGAACACCGTGGATTCTGGCCCGAGATTGTAAATTAATAATTAATTAACGCTTGAGACACCTTAAATGTGAAGACCAACAAACTTTAAACGATTCTTTTCAAAGTTGGTATTGTGTACTGAACCTGAAAAACACAAGCTATGAATCTCCAAACCCTCTCTGCAACAAAGCTCTGAAATTTGTCAATGTTTGATGTGATTGCTAATTCTGTCTCATGCTCTTCTCTTTTTCCAGAGCTATGACAAGTGTTTCCTGGGTTCATCGGAGACAGCAGATGCGAACAGGGTGTTTTGCGGTCAGCTGGGAGCTATTTATGTATTCAGCGAAGCTCTCAACCCGGCTCAGATCTTTGCCATCCACCAGCTTGGCCCAGGATACAAGGTGAGACGGCGCCCACGTACTGCCTTATCACCCACCGTTCTGTATATTCTCTGTGCGCTTTACAGAGCATCAATGTCATGCACTGTTTGGCAAGAAGATTTTTCTGGCAACCTGAGGGTTTCATTGTCAGTGTTACTTAATGCTGTCTTTCTCCGTTCGTGTCGTCAGCTGGAGGTAGTTGAGGCCATCAATCACTCTTGGGCTGTCAATCGCAAATATAGCCTGTACGGTGTATTGGTGCCGGGGTGCCCTTGTGGGTGGTCGGTTGAGGTTTTTGTTGTCAGTTAATGGAGGTATTGTAGGTTTTGTAGTAGGTTTTTGTAGTGCATTAAAGCTGAAGCATGAGTCTTTGCATGGATAGGTGTACTTCTGTTTGCGTAGGCTAGAGAAGTGGCAGTCCAACATGTTTTTATTTTTTAATGTCATACCTTTTTCACCATTAAACCAATATCTAATAAGACTTTTTATCGATTGTTGGCAAACTATATTAGCCGTTTATCCATTACCTTTAGCTCAGCATAACAGTTATCTTCTTCACCATGCATCCAAAAGCTGTTTATTTAAATGGTTTATCTCTTATTTAAAGCTATTTGGACCATTTATCCATTACTTTTCACTGGTTACAGCATGTCGTGTTCAGGTGTTGAAAAATCGAATCTTTTTATTTCAAATTAGCCAAATTACTCCACAAGCTTTCTGCGTACCCTCTGGCAACTCGAAGTACATGCACCCCTGGTTTGGAATTAGAGTACGAGCTTCCCTTTTGGGATTCTTGTCTGAACATTATGTATGGTAATCCAAGCTCAGAGACCATCGGCTATCGGTCTGATGACAGTTTAGCCTCTGGGGGCAATGGCCGGTATATTTGGGGTTTCCTTAGTGGCCAGCGGATATCTGGATAACAGATAAGAATATCCAGGCCAAGACTTCCTCTGCGTGTGCTGAGGATTGTTGGCAGTCCGATTAGCAACTTGAAAAGCAAGAATAGAGTTGGAGTTGAGTATGAAACCGGATTGAACTCAATTGTTTAATGAGTAGCCAGCTAATGAAGCTAAAAAGCTAAATCCTTGTTGGACGATAGGTTCTGAGATTGCATTTCAGTCAATGCATTTCAACTCTTTTGCTCTTCATGTGACAGAGGTGGCAGCCTCCAGTTATATGACTTGACCTGGGTCACACGAGTCGCAAATTTGAGGACTTGAGACTTTGTTGACTGACAATGATAAGAGATTTGACTTGACTCTTGACTTGAGACAGATGGCTCCAGAGGACCTGACTTTGATATTTATATTTTTCTAGATATTGGGAAGTTATGTTTTGTTTTGGAAACATGATTTGGTGATTTCTAGTGCCATGCACAACCACTACAACATCCAACTTTATCTATCACCACAAAACCCACAAAGATAAGTACTTAAGTGTGTCTAAGGTAAGACTTGCTTTTGTGTGACATACCCCAACTTCTGTGTACTGTTTACCTGCATGCAACCAAAGCCTGCTGGTCAATACTACTCAGACTACAAACACGGAGACTACAAATGGAAACTAGAGAGCTTCCGATTCCAAAATCTTGTCCCATTGCCCACACGTTCTGCATTCATATGTAGACATCTGTTTATAGAGTTTAGAGGTAATCAAACATAGGAAATAGCTTCACACTATTACTGTAACCTGATGCAACAAATTTTATTGTCCAAAACCAAGCTTTTGACAGGGAAGCTGTCTTCCTCGGGGTAATCTAATAGGTGCAGAAACATTTTTCATTTTGATTAATTCTGCTCCTGTCAGCCAGAACATCACCACTGTCCGTGTGTGTTTCTACTTCTGTTTCAGAGGAGGCAGATATTCCAAATTCTCAACAGCAGATCATATTGTCGTGCGGCTGAAACTCGTGTTGAGATTTTAGTGAGAGGCTTGGCTGCAATTACAACCAAATTTTCAAAGAGCTTATTAGATAGCTAGTTTTAAATGCCCACACTCACCTCTAAATGCATCCCCGCTAATAAACCAAGTCACTATATAAAGTTAAAGTAGATGAAGCAGATTGAGATTAAAGGGACCCAACGGAAAGTAAATTACTGCACTATCGCTAAATACCTCCTGGGAAATCACAAATTGATGTTTGGAATTTGCAGTTTGGAAGCGTGCGAGGGTGGATTTTTGCCTTTAAAGTCTAGACTCAGGACTTCGAGTTCCTGTCCTAATACAAAATTATTCAAATGAGGCTTTACAATGTTGGGTGCTGAGCACTGATAGCTTTAGAAATCACCATCTCTGCCTCTTGGCCTGGCTATCGGAGACAGCTGAGATGTCGCAACACCTTGCCAGCTGTCTGCTTCTTGTTTTGGCAGACTCACACGCCTCAGGCCACTTACAGCTTGTTTATGAAGGTGTCCAAAGCTGTCAAGATTTCAGCACCACGAGACTGCACGGAAATCGGAGGGTGCTGATGTGCGCAAACAGCTGCTGGTATTTCAACAGCTCCTTAATAAAGGGTACATATTGAATCAGGAATTTGCTTTAATTACTCAGATTTGATAAAGTGATGAAGGAACATATTGGCGACATGCAGGGCACACATACTAGATTGCATGAGGTAGATCTTCTCCCTCTGACTCCCTCTCACATCATAAAACATAAGTCACGTTACAGACTGGAGTCCTCTCATGTTCCTCCTAATGATGGCATGCTTGGGGTTTGCTGTTTCTCGGCCATGAATACTGATTCCTCTCTCTGTCACAGCCCGCAGTTTCCTCTGGGCTGATCAGTCAGATGATTGCCTCTCTGCATGGCACAGAATGGGGTTCTCAGATGCCCAGAAGAGACCATTAAATGGCTCAGTTGTTTCAAAGCCGCAGGCCTCGGTACTGCTATTGTAATGATGAGTGCGCGGGTTTTTCGGTCGGCTAAAGGAGAACGCCAGTGGGTTTTCAGCTTGTGTCACACAGCTTCCTGTCTTAATGCGAATATAGGCCAGTGCTTGTTCTCACGACTATGCAGAGGATGTGTATATATGACAAGCTGCTCCTGGAGTACTGCCTAATCGGAGTTTAAGAGGACTGTGTCTATGTACGCTGTATAGTATATATATGTGTATGTGCAGTCTCTTGGTCTCATCCACTGTCAGTGTCACTGTTCAGTAATGAGGAGCAAAAAGCAGACAGACACTCTGCTCGCTCTGCTAAACAAGCCTTCAGCACAGTGAGGCTGTTCAAGGTCTTCTCGCTCGACGCGGCTCATGATGGTCGACACGATGTGTGCACTGAATGTCGTACATGTGTGCAGTTCAGCACTTTCATGCTCTCCTAATGACAGGAGAAGGTGGACTCTAACATTTTGTTTTACTGTGTAGGCTATGATTGAAAGAAAGCCTCGGTGTTTTTGTGTTTGTGTTCTGCGTATGTCCTGTCACTCACGTGTTGTCGAGTGTGTCACTGGTTGCACTCTTCATCAGGAGTCCAGATGTCCTCATTGCGGAGCGCTGCCAACAATCTGGCCACAACGTAATTAATGGACCGTGTGAGTCTATTTGGACACCTGCGTTGTACGTCTCTGTGTGTGTATTTGCAGGCACATGTGTCTCATGTGCATTTGTCAGGTTTTGTAATAGTGTTATTGAAAGTCTTTTTCTTTTGTGCGTTTTAAGTTTTAGAGAGTCATTCCCTAAAAAGGATGTGTCCTCTCAGCAGAGAGTAGCAGTATCTGTCTGAAAAGCTGGCATGAAATGTCTTGGTAGAGTTTTTATATTATTTATTTGTGCTTTGATCAATATTAGATTTTATTTCAAACTGGTGTTGGTAACTTTTAGAAAGTAAGTTTGTCATATTTGCTGAAACTGTCACTGTAGCCAGACAGTGGTACATGAGACAGAATCAGGTTCCTGCTGCTACTTGTTGTGCTGATTATTTATATATGTATATATATATATATATATATATATATATATATATATATATATTAAGATATATATAAGTCTCATGCAGCACCGTCTGGATATAGTGGCAGTTTCATCAAATATGACAAAAAGTTATTTTTATAAAAGTTACCAACTGTAGCTTCAAGCAGAGTTCTTGCATGGCTGTTTGGTAACAGTGCTGAATAGGGCTGCCCCCAACCAGGAGTTTTCCTCGTCGACCAATAGTCATGATTTAGGGCCATGACTTGACTAGTCGCCCGCATGTTTACAATATTAATTTAATTATTAAATTATATATTTTGGGGCGGGGCAACACAATGGTTTGAGTTCAAGGTATGGGAAAGAATAGTATCAGTAACATTGTTAACACACTGAGTGAGCCGCCTGTTAATGACGCTGTCTGCAAAGCAGTAAAGATTGTGTGTGTGGCTAATGGGCATGTAGCTACTTCCATGTTTCAGATGATACGTCATGTTTGTAGTCGACTAATGATCCCACACTTTGTATTTCCTGTTCGACATGTTATTAACTAGCCTGTGGAATAAGCCCTGGAAATGAACGTGACTCCTGTCTGACTGCTGAGCGTGGACACTTCCTGTGTCTGTCCTTTCAAATTAAATTCCCACATGGTCCAGTAAGAAAGGTTTTAGATTGATTTGACAAGTTTTTTTATTTTCAATTCTGCGACTAAACGACCGATGAAATCTTGCCGACTAATGACTTTTCTGTTCTACTAAGGTTTGGCTGACTATTAGGGGGCAGCCTTAGTGCTGAAACTCAAAGTTTTGAATCTGTTTTGTATTGAAACATTTCAAATGATAACCAGTAGTTCCTTGGATTTGCATTTGCTAAGGCAATTATTCATCTAATAATCTCAATAATTTGCCAAAATAGGTTTTACAACACTTTTACCAAATGCGGTAGAACTAATCTTGGAGGACTAGTTGTCATTCGGAAACTGTGAGGACATGCTGGGAGGCCCAGGCTGAGCTGAATGGAGTAGATGTATGTGTGCCGTTATCACTGCGGGCCAGTGTCACACCTGCAGCTGTCAGGTGTGACAAAGGCATGAGCTGTCGCTTTCATTCTTCTGCGCGCTTAGTGTAAATAGATGAGGGACACATATGTGCTTAAGCGCGGCTGTGTAAAGCATTACACATGTAAAAATTTGCACTTTCCATCACCCTGGCATGCGTCTCCTGCTGCCTGTCGTTTGCCAACCTACATCCCTTAATACTTTAAAGAGTCAGCAAAGCTCTTTTACACTTTCAGCTACCTGCCTCCAACGTTTAGCAAGGCAACATAAATACGAGCTCACACTTACCCAGCTACATCTATGCATATGCACAAGTACACACACACACACACACACACGCTTCATAAATGCGCCACAATAAATGGGCTTACACTGCAAAAAATGTGCATCTTAATAAGTGTATTAATTTCACATTCAGGCTATTCAGTATTTTTTTTTCTCTGCAGAGGGCCCACTAACCTTCAAAATAAACCGAAGAGCAATTTATTTGTGTTTGTGATTGATTATCCTTGCACACGGCTGCAGTATTCTAGGTAACTTTTAATGGATAAGCTTTTTAACACAGCTGTTGAATAGATACATTTTTTTTACACCGATGATCTCACTTAATTACTGTCTTCTGAAGTCAGAAAATATAAACATAGGCATGCAGTCTTACCATGTAATTACCATTAATTACTCTTGGAAATTATGTTCTGTTGGCAGGAATGTGTGTGTGGAGGTGTGTGTGAAAAGTGTGCTTCGGATTCATTTTATAGGTTTGTACAAGTACGCTTTCTGTATCACAACTGATCCTGATTATTGGATGGATAGAGAAAGTTAAATCTAAGACAGTGCTAAAAAACAGTAGATTTATATTCAGCCCCTGGACAGAGATAAGGATGTTAACGCTATGGAGGGGCTGTTTTCCTCAGCCGTCTCCATTGTGCAGTGAGCTCTTTGCTTCAGTGTGAAATTCTGTGCTGCATGGTTGAAACTGCTCAGGGCACATTTTCTACAGCAGACCTCAGATGAAAGGTTTAGAACAAGACGGGCCTGCAGGTCTGTGAGCAGCCCGGGGCTTTCCTGCGCAGTCAGGCTGAGCAAGGCACCTGGGGACCCAGCCGCTCGAAGGGGAGAGCGCCCCTTTCCTGGAGCTGCTGCAAAGCATGTCAGAACAACTCGCTGGCCTTTCATCTGCGGGGCTTCTTGTGTGTATCAGCACCGCTGCGGGACACATGGACCCATAGACCTTTGCACATAGACAGATGTAGACATAGATGTACACACACACACAAAATGCAGCCTACACTTCCTTCAATGTCTGCGTTGACAAAGCAAAGTCAGTTTTACAACATCATTTTTCTGTAAGGTGGCTGAGGAGATAACATGCCAATTTTTTTGTATTTTCCTCATGCCATGTGTGATATCCTCTCCAGGTTGACCAGAAAAGGTTCATGATAAAGATATTTTAGATTTCAACGAGTTAAAGATTCAGCAGCTCGTTGAAAAATGAAACTAGGTGGTTTATGCAGCACAAATGTAAAGTAATATGCAGAATAAATAACAATTAAATAACACAAATGTGTTCAGTTTGTGTCCATATTCTTTTGTGTTTTTTGTTGGTGGATTTAAAAGAGAGGAGATCAATTTGGAGCTCAGGGTGCCTCTCTCCCACACATCCACTGGCCCTTTCCATCTCTTATTCTGGGCTAATTGAATTAGTGCCTGGGTTAGCGCTGTGTTCATTAAGCTAATGCTGTGTTGTTTACACACGGCTCACGCTGCAATTAAGCAGACTCCATTTTGGGTGTTGAACTTGCACACACAGACACACACTCACACTTCTGTCGACCCCTGGACAAGCCATTTGTCTCTGTGATTTAAAGTTTTATCCCCGCACGGCCTTTGACATCTTCTTTCCCCGTCACTGCAGAGCACTTTCAAGTTCAAGTCGGAGAGCGACATCCACCTGGCCGAGCACCACAAGCAGGTGTTGTACGATGGCAAGCTGGCCAGCTCCATCTCCTTCACCTACAATGCCAAGGCGACGGATGCCCAGCTCTGCCTGGAGTCGTCGCCGAGGGAAAACCCCTCCATCTTCGTCCACTCACCGCACGCACTCATGCTACAGGTCAGTCTGGCAGGATTGTGCTCATCATGGGGTTGGTTACAGACCTCTGAATCACTGCCACATCTCTTGATTTGTTTGGCAATTCATGTATGAATGATTGATGTGAAATGAAATGGTGGTTCAGTCTAATTATCAGGCTAGTTCATCACATGCTGACTCACTCCACTCAATTGCATTTGTGAAAAATCTGTAGTGTTTACCCTGTCTGAAGTGCTGTATATGTGAGGTTTGCTTACAGAAGGACAATGAAGATGTTAGTTAAAAAACATATATATATAAAATACAGCTTGTGAAAGACAGCTGCCACCATGCCCTTCTGTAAACACCAATGTCTTACCAATGGTCACAATTTTTTCCTTTTCTCTCAGCTAATAATGAAACTCTGTCTTTTGAGGATATTGCTTGTAGTTGTATTTAAGCAAATATCTTTCCAAGCGTCCGCTATTCAAGGCTGGTTGCTAATAGTGTTCTTTGGATCTCATCCTCATTTCTAAGAATTTCCTCCTTTGCTCATTGTGCAAAAAAATGCACCAGCAAATCAGGCAGCAATTACTGTAATTCACAATTACAAAGGCAGCAAGTGAGTCCTTTTGTACTCTAGTTATTTTCAGTTAGTTAGCAGAGGTCGTGCAATCATCTTGAGTTCATTGAGTTAAGAGCGTGTAAGGCAGGTTGCACAGTTTAACAGGTGCCAATTACAGCAAGATTTTAGTTTTGGAATAATTAATTCATTTTTACAAGTATTACATTCATTCTGGCTGAAATCCAAAAAGCAGGCTTTATTATAAATTCAAATAGATGAAAAACAGGGATGTGTGAAAGGCAGCTACAAGACAATAAACAATAAAGGACATCATGTTCTTCCACTGTGAAAGCAGAGCTGTCAGTTGTATTTCTGACAAATACTCTACTCTCAAAATCTCTTTAGGAAGAAACTACAAGTTTTGAGCTTTAAAGGAGCTGTGTGTAGGATTTAGTTGCATCTACCCACGAGGATTGTAGATTGCAAGCTGTTAAAACTTTTCCCATGTGCCAAGCATAAACTCCTGGTTAGGATTACCTCAGTGTCAATTATTCAGGAGGTTTTAACCAGGAGCCCAATTATCTGGAGATGGTTCTTTCTCTCCAAAACAGATGGACCAGGTGATTAAAACTGATAGAAACACTGAAAAAACTAACTATGGTGGCCTGCGCATGAATACAAAGACCCTACCTAGAGCCAGTGTTTGGTTTTTCCATTCTGGGCTACTGTAGAAATGTGGCAGTGCAACATGGTAGACTCCATGGATGAGGACACACTCCCTATGTAGATGTAAACAGCTCATTCTAAGGAAAGGAAAACACAACATTTCTTATTGTCTGGTAACTATACAGAAAAGAATGCCAATAAATCCTCCAAAGTCCTACACACTGGACCTTTAAACCATTCAAAATTGTAGTTAACGCTCTATTTGGGACCTGCAGTAAATGTCCTACTGTAATTCTGCTATGAGATATGTTAATTGGCAATGAGTGAGTGATTTTATCTGCCTTTGTCAGCACTAACAGTCCATATCCGCTCCACAGGATGTGAAGGCCATTGTTACCCACTCCATCCACAGTGCCATCCACTCGATAGGAGGCATCCAGGTGCTCTTCCCTCTCTTCGCTCAGCTGGACTACAAACAGCTCAATGACAGCAGCGTTGACACCACAGTCTGGTGAGTGGTCTACAAAAAAAAAAACCTGCAACCCAGTGGCTGCGTGTAATGCAGTGATATCGACTGTGTGAATTATTTCTAGTAGCCTAAATGGGCTAAAACAAAAAATAATGCTTGTTTTGTTTGATGTGCAACATCTACTGATGCTGAAATTGACTCAAACATAAGTGAAAGAAATGGAAAAGAAGTGAAATAAAAAAGAATATGAGGGACTTTAGATAGAGATGAGTCTTCTACGTGTGTGAATTATCATATCTCTCTTAAAGACCAACCTTACAATTACGCTGCAGGCCAGAAATAACTGATTATAGAGAGCAGGGCATGTAAGTGTGAAAGGAAGAAGAGTTATGTGGTTTTCCCTGGAGCGATGAGCTGCTTTTAGAAAGTCGGAGTGTCTGCGTTCTTCTCGCTCTAAGATACCACTCCATCACATGAGCCTTAACGCAGTTACATATCAGGCGGCATCTCTGTATCATGTTAGCCGCATCCGAGATGATTTGTCAAATATCGTAAAGGAAGACGGCGATAACAAACGAAAGAAAAAACACAGTCTTATTAAAAATTAATGATGGAGGTGAATGTGGAGCGAGAAACATGGAGCAGGTTTTCTTTCCTCTTTGCTCATATACCCCAATGAAGAAATCCATCGACTGAAATGTGTGTGCACAATGTGTGTTGCAGTGCCACCCTGCTGGCGTTCCTGGTGGAGCTGTTGAAGAGCTCAGTGGCGATGCAGGAGCAAATGCTGGGAGGGAAGGGCTTTCTGGTGATTGGATACCTCCTTGAGAAGGTCAGTGGAAGTCCTCCGCAGTGAAGAGTCATATTTATTTGTCGTTGAGAGTAGCCTTGATTTGAACCATGACCTCCATGGAAGTTTTTCAAGGCTTATAAGTCGTCTAGTTTTATAATGTGTTATGTTTTGAGAGCTCTTCATGTTTATCCGCTGTACACTCAGTTGCCAGTTTAAGTACAGCCAGGTTTTTCTATTTTATCCAACCCACTTATATGTATGAGGCTAAAGAAGGCAATACAGTTCAGCTACGTCCTCCACCAATCAGAAACTGAACATTAGAAGCTTCATGCAGGTATGATTTATTGCAGGACTGTTGTATTAAACCGCATTCATTTTTTCTAGGTGTACCTAATAAACTGGCAACTGCAAAAAGACAGATCACATGAATTAAAATACAGACATGGCTGCTGGTGTAAATGAATGACTTGACACATTTGACGACTGGTTTTTTTTACGTCTGTGCTGAACCTCGTTTCATTCAGCTTGTGTGTCTTCGGTGTCACTTAAATGTCAATCAGTGACCGTGGCAACTACGCATCTACTACAGTGTATGGATACACCTATTTATTGTAACAGTTAAGATATACAGTGCTGTTTGAGGACACAACAAGGTACAATAGCATCATTAACATTCATTCAGTCATTTACAAAAAAATTTAAAAATTTATATTTCCCGTCTTTTGTCCAGTCATCACGAGTCCACATCACCAGGGCAGTACTTGAACAGTTCTTGTCCTTCGCCAAGTATCTGGATGGTTTACCTCATGGAGCGCCTCTCCTCAAACAGCTCTGTGACCATGTCCTCTTCAATGCTGCCATCTGGATACACACCCCTGCCAAGGTCTGTTTATTTGTGTGCATCTATTGCATATGTGTGTGTGTGTGTGTGTGTGTGTGTGTGTGTGTGTGTGTGTGTGTGTGTGTGTGTGTGTGTTTGTTGTCATGACCTTGCTGCAGAAAAATAAAAAAACACAAGATGATAGTCTGAGTAAGAGAATTAATAGCGTGATAGATCCAGACAGAGACAAAATAGAAAAACAAAAGCAAGAGAGAATTTACTGCTCATAGATCTCAGGAGGATTTTTGAGACAAGCGAGCAATATAAAACCAAGAGGAAGAAGGGACTGACATCTTAGTGCCCATTGCCCTTTACAATAATGTAACAAAGGAGGTTACAGGACACGGAGGGAGGAGCTGGCACATCACGCAGGGAAGAACAGAGCAGGCAAACGAAGGTAACAAAGAGAAACAGTGACATTTGAAAAGACCCCGGGACAGGAGAGAGATGTGTAGCTCCTTTCTTCCCCCCCTCCTCACTCTGAACTAGATGTGAGTGTTCCTGGCGTTCCCGCGGGGCCAGTCAGCTCTTGCCTCCATTATTTTCAGAACTTCCTGACTCCCCGTCTTCTTCCCTCTGACCCTGAGACGTGATTGGCTCCTGGGTGCAGCAGTATCGCTCTCCGGGGGCATGCTGGAGTTAGGACGGAGGAAATGTGACTGAGCAGGTGCTGCAGCTCAGGAGAATAAGGAGGGTGTGAAAGTCAGAATCCAACACAGCGTAAACACATCAAGCTAGCTGACATGCAGAAGCAGTCCGAAGTGGCTCGACTGTGTGATTGCTTATTGGGCATTTACCTTCATCTGAGTGCCAGCACAGAAACTGACAATGAATTGCTCGTAAACATTACCACAATTCAGCAGGGTCATCGTGAGAACAAGACAAGCACAGTAAATGTGCTAAGCAGCAACACACACACACATAAAAAATAATTTAATCCTTTAATCTTACTCGCACTGTACCATTCCTGTCTCCCACTGAGCTTTATTATTTTCCACTTCTCAAGGTATTATCATCACCTGCATTATTGGCAAGAATAGCCTTGGTCATATTCAGGAAAGGAAACACTTGAAGAAATCACATCGGAAGCTCATTCCCCGTCTCTCATAACGTCTCCCTGGCTCGCACTGAAAATAAAGAGCTTGTTTTCTTCACCAAGCACTTCTGGCAAACATAATCCTCTCAGAGATGGAGAAATGTTTGTTACAAGCTACTGTTGCAGCAGTGCAGCCCAAACTATTGTGGCATGATCAAGGAATTTCAGGCTTTCCCGCAGCCCAACCTGTTGTAAATCACAACAGATAAACACATCAGCTTAATGTGTGAAAAAAGTAACGTAATGAAGGCCATTTAAGCCAGCTGAGTGCGCTCTCCATTCGAGATGAGCTGTGATGTGGTATGGTCAGGCCGCGGCACTCCGCTAATTTCATCCGCTTAACCAGCGCTACCTCGTTAAGGCTGGTCCTTAGCGCTGTGGTCACTGTAATGAGCTCGGAGATTTGTGAGCGTGCAGCAGACGCAAGCCTGTGTGCAGGCGATGGAGAGGATTGGTTAGAGGAATATTAAGAGAGGGAAAAAGGGAACAGAAGGAGGCAGAGAAGGAGCAAATAAGCAATTGGAGAGCGTCCTCCTTAAATGTCAGCGCTGCGTAAGGAGCTCCTCAGATGCTTGACAGCTTCAGGCACAGAAACATCAGAAATAACACAAAGCAGAAAACATTGGCGCTTTAGCTGGAGGGAAGATTCCTTTCATTCCCCCGCGGCTGTCTTTTCACAATAAAACTGCCTTTTGTTTGAACACCAGAAACACACACAGATGATTTGTTTCTCTCCAGCAGGTCTCTGACAATTTGTATTCGTCCGGCGACCTTTGTGTGTGTGTGCCCATATGTATTAATGGATGTGTGTGTGTGTTCAGGTTCAGCTATCCCTCTACACATACCTATCATCGGAGTTCATCGGCACCGCCACCATCTACACCACCATCCGCCGTGTTGGCACCGTCCTGCAGCTGATGCACACTCTGAAATATTACTACTGGGCCATCAACCCGCTGGAGTGCAGTGGAATCACCCCCAAAGGTCTTGGTAGGTTCACACCTGCATACGATTTGCACACATAAAGACATTATCGCTGTGAGAAGACACTTCTAACCACCACTGGAGCTTAACTGCTGACTTAGTCTATCTGTCTTATAGAGTATATGACTTTGTTTGGTTTTATTCGGTTTCTCCATTTCTGTCTTAAATTTTCTGACTTCACGCACTCCATCGGCTTTGTCTTTATTATTCTTAAACATACTAAACATCTTTTAGTGACGCAGCGTTTTATCGGATTTAGTGGATTCTACACATATAGTGGTAATAATCTCAGAGACACATGAAATGTGTATTTACATTTCCATTCGCCCGTCAGTTTGTCCATCCATCCATCTTCTATGTTTGTCCTGTGTTGCAGCCTGTGCCACTACAGGGCTACCACACAAAAACACGACACACTCACTGTCACATTCATACCTTTGTGCAATTTAAGGTGTCATCAGCTCCAACCCAAGTGCTTATCGGGTGGTCAAACAACGTCTGGACCAGGGTTGGACCCATCTATTAATATTTTTTTTACTTTAAAGCTACAGTTGGTAACTCAATTATCAAAAATAATTTTGTGTCATATTTGCTGAAATGGCTACTATATCCTGAAAGAAGTGCATGAGTTAGATTGTCTTTAAAGAAATCATGTCCTTCCTCCTCTTCCTACTGCTTCTAATGGCATTTGAATTGACCGCAGCACACCAGAAACAACCAGTCAGAGCCAATGAGTCTCCAAGGCAGCTGTCAATTATGTCAATCTCTGCTCATGAGCTGCGGTCAACTGTCAAACTAAGCAGTGCTGATCAAATATCAATCAAAATTCTGTTACTGCATTGCCTGTTTCTCGCCTCAAATGTTTTCAGAAACATATTTCAGTGTACTGTTTAGCTGTAAATTGAGAAAGTACCACCCAGCGGCCGGACCAACTTTTTCATTTCACAGCTAAACAGTACACTAAAATATGTTTCTGACAACATTTAAGGTGATAAATAGGTGATACAGTAACAGAATACTGACTTAAATTGGATCAGTGCTGCCTAGTTTGACAGTTTGACAACATAATTCTCGAGCAATGATTGACATGATTGACAGCTGTGTTAGAGACTCCTCTGCTCTGATTGGTTGTTTCTGTTCATGTGCAGTAAGGCCATTGGAAGCACTACAAGGCAGAGGAGTAGAAAGGTTACCAACTGTAGCTTTAATTCTACAGCACCCATAGTTTTATGCAGCAAATAAGAATTGCATGTAATTGTATGAGATAGATGAAGGTTAGCTTTTCATGATGGGTTACCTAGCTGGCACTGAATGTCAATATGATGTCAGAAAGACGTTGTACTCTTACATTTGACAGATGTTAAATTTTGGTTGGAATGAAATCAGCGCTGATGATGTTTTAAATGTCTATTGTTAGAATTTCACAATGTGTGATCGATAACATTCGTATGATGTTTTCCATACGTTTGGTTTTGTTCTTCATATCTTATGACTAAATATTTTTATTCTACGTCGACATAATCAACATCGTCATAATTCTACATCAAATTGACTTTAGATGTCCTGACATTGAATTTTGGTCCCCTGATGACTTTTAGCTTTTAGGTAACAGCTTACAGCTAAAACTCAGGACCAGCATGAAGACCTGAAGTCAATCATCAATGGGACTTAAATAGCTCACGGAAGTTTAATGGGTTTGAATGGCTTTGCAATTTTGCAGAAATCCTTGATGTAATGTCAGGTCAAATAATTACAGCTTCCTTAAATTGCATAAAATGCAGATAGCTATTTGATCATCGTTTTAACATAGAGATAAGGACAGGAAAGAAAGTGATTATTTTCGCGACACACGGACACTATACAGCACATGCATTCAGTGGGTGCGAGTAGGTAACTTTCCCTTCCCTTAACAAATATTGAGCAGCTACCTTTTGCAAATGTGTCTGCATGTTCGAGAGTGAATAAGACCATTGTAGTAAAAGACAATGCATGTTGTTTTCCTGTAAGAAATTGGTTGTTGTCTCTTAAGAAGAATAATGCTGCTGTGTGCTGTTGTGAAGCTTTTGTAATAGAAATCTTTTTTATTTTTATTATGTAGAAGTGAAATATGTGCACATGCTTTTGTGCTTCCTGTGAATGCAGTGTGTGTGTGGAAACAAAACTATTAAAGATTTGTCCACATTTGAAAAAGAAATGCAATTATAAAACGCATCTTACTCCAAATACTGCGCTGCCACAAATCAGATACGTGTCGATGGCTTTGTAATTCAGCAGAGAGCAGTGTTGACGTGGCCACTGTTGCCACACACCGCAGCCTCAGAAAGGTCGGCGCAGGCCTTTCACTTTAATCAACCTCGTCTTTTGCCCGGGACCCTCCACTGACTATGAGTACGCATCCCACGTTGCCACGGCAACAGACGGATTTGATTGGCAGATCCAAGGGAGCTTTTGGAATTTCTAATCAAGTGGCTGTCTGGCTTCCTTTCTGTTTGGCGATATTGCTGTTTGACTGCGGGGATCCAGCTCCATAAAGAACCACTGATAACAGCAGCAATTAGCCTCAGACTTGTACTAATGGCCGTTCAAAGCTAAAGGATGTGCTAGTTGTGGTTTGGAAGCCTGCATGTGTGTGTACTTGACCATACTGTAAGAGTGCGATATGCACCGATGGAATTAATTTGCATAGTAATGGACAGATATTTTGAACCTACAATGGGCTTTGTGGGTAGAAATGTGTTTAACCGCGCCTCAGTCTGAAGTAATGAGGTTGAATCCATGTTGCAGATATACAGTATTTTTTTGTATTAGTGTATTTTTACCCCACACCTGCTATGAATCTTTGAAGCCCTGCTTAGAAATACACAGCTCCTCTCCAAGCTTTTCTCGTATTTTACAAATAGCTCCATTTGATGTTTAAAAATTGCTTTTAGAAATACAAAAAGGGAGAGCGTGTACTGTACCTAATAAAAACACCTCAGGCCTTTAGCACCAGTCAGGTACATTGCTTTTGAACTCAGTGCAACCATAACAGTGATTTAAGAGCTTCTTTTGAGTGAGAGAAAGAATGCAGCTGAAAAAAAGGCATAGTTATTTAAAGTGGCTCCGTTTTTATTTATTTTTGTTTTATTCTGCTAACCTCAGTGATACCACTAGTTTTATATATTTTGTTTTACGTTTTATGTTATGGCCTTGAATGTATTGTAGCCTAATGCAATTTAACAGTGTGTTAAATCCAAGTAAATATATTTTGTGTCCCTAAGTAATCTTGAGTACACACAGACTGAGTGTAGATCAACAAACAAAACTCGAAAGAAAAGACTTCAACAAACTGCAGAATTCACTGTATTTTTAGATCAAATCAACTTGAGTGTGTAGCTGTTGCAAGGGGCCCAAAGTCAGAACAAACACACACTTATTACAATTCAGACACAAAGAAAGTGCATAGGTTTATTACAGTTTGACTCCTCACAGGTTGTCAGGTTATCTGGCAGAACAAAACAGTGTTTTCACAATGTCTGGATAAAACCACTGACTCAGAATTAGGATAAAAGGAGCACAA
Organism: Epinephelus awoara; assembly: GCA_035609425.1. NCBI lineage: Eukaryota > Metazoa > Chordata > Actinopteri > Perciformes > Serranidae > Epinephelus > Epinephelus awoara. Next base: position 27,959,254 of record CM069304.1, on the reverse strand, counting down.
GAGGAAGAAAATTAATTTCAAAGAGCAAAAGACGATAATTAAAGCTGCCCCTGAGAAGTGGTTTAGATGAATATAAGTTGGCTCAGATCCTCTTAAAAGACCCTGAAAAAGGAGGTTGCACTCGGGCTCATTCACCTGGTGCGTCCATGGTTGACACAGAGCTGCTGCGTCACCATGATGGATGGCGAGTGTCACTACTCCACCAACATGCACCAGCTTGACAGATAATGATGATGAATCACGGGGGAGCGCTTTGGTGTCATGTTCTGGCTTTGTGCAGAGCAGGTGAACAGACTGAAACCCGCACACACTCGTGTGATTCAAGGCCAGCAGAGCATGAGGCAAATAGGGGGGAGAAACTACGTGTCTTCCTTCTTTCACACCCTCCGTCTTTTATGTTTCTCTCTGCTTTACTTCCGCTGGCTAAGCACCTACGGGTTGGATCTCGGTTTAAATGTTCTGAGAGGACGAGGTGCATTTTATTGAGCTTACAATAAACACTGTTTTCTATTGCAGTACTCTCGCTTTGTATAAAATAGGGTCAATTCCAAACGCCCTGACACAGCAAAGTGCGCGGTGGCAAATGCACATAAGCCGGACATCATAAATGTTTATTGTTGCCTTATAAACTCAACAAACCTCTGTTGGGAATGTAGAATGCTGATGAGAACAGGCAGCTTGTGAGGTTTATTGCTTACTAACTTGTTTGTTTGTTAATGACATCTGTAGAAGAGTAGTTGAAGTAGATGGAGAATGAGTGAGGAAGTAGGCAAGAGAGGGTCAACTTTGTCTGGCTGCAGTGGCCACTGGGACCATTAAAGGGATAGTTTGGATTTTTATGCCTCCACGTCAGCGATAGCCATGGCTGTGGGCATAATGTTTTTGGGTTGTACGTCAGTACGTCCTGATCTCGGGAATGTAGTATCTCAGGAATTTTTGATGGAATTTCCTCAAATTTTGCACAAACGTCCACTTTGACTTACAATGAACTGATTAGATTTTGGCGGTCAAAGGTCAAAGTCACTGTGACCTAAAAAAACAAACATGCTTTTTTGCTCAATAACGCATGCGCTAATAATGACAAAATTTCACACAAATATCTAACAGGATATAATGATGAAGTGATGAAATTTTTTATCCAAAAGGTCAAAGGTCAACTTCACTGTGACATCATAATGTTTTCTCACCATTAAACATAGTCATGACTCAGGAACAGAAGGGGAGACATCTGGTTGGATACAGATGTCTCCTTAATTGCTAGTTCAAGGTCCACACTGTTAAATACATTCAGAGTCATACTTGCCTTTGTCTTTGTCAAGTAGCTGTCCATTAATCACTCACTCAACAGCAATACACAGTACTCCAAATTAAACGCCCTGTGTCAGAAATTCACTGTTCTTCAAAATGAAGTGTGTTTTTAACAAACTTGAAACGTTCCTGAGTAACTTGCCGTCCATTTAGAATGGACCTGTGACCCAGTTTTTGAGTGTGAACAAGTTGGGAACCACTGTTTGAGAGTATGTAGCATCTTTGCAGTAACATCCATATTTGTAGCATTGTCAGCTGTCATGGCTATATATGAGTCTGGATGTAAACTTCAACCTGACTTGTTCACAGAGGTTTACAACTGTGATAAGGTCATTCTAGTTTGAAGTGGCATTTGAAGGTACTTATCTATAATCAGTCTACTACCTACAGTAGATGGCGGGCAGCATGCCCTAAGCTTGGCAAAGCGGACAGGAGTACCACTACAGAAGATAAGCAATGCACTGCTGTGGTGCGGCAGCAAAACGTATTTTGGCCACGTGAAAAAAGTCACACCTAAAAAAAGAATCAGTGTCATTTTAAGTGTATGCTATATTAAGATTATTTTTACCTCTGTACCTTGCTGTCAGTCAGCCTTTTCCAACAGGGAACTGATCTGAAAGTGATACTCTTATCAGAGCCACCACTCCTTTGTCAAAAATGGTTATTTACCTGAGCATGGAGTTGCTGGTCTACCACTGTCTCAACCACTTAGTTTGCTGTGTGTTATTGTGTGACTTTGGTGTTTTAAAGGTTCAGTTCCGATATACCAAAGTCACACAATAACACAAACAGACTTAACGATTGAGTTAAATTACCGTTATTGTCGAAGAAGTCTGTTGGCTTTGAAGAGAGCAAAATAACCGCATCTGTTTCCCATCAGAAAGGACTGTCTGAGGTCAAGGTAGAGCTGTGAAAATATTCTTAATATAGCATACACTTGAACTGATGTAAAATGTTTACAGTGGGCCAAAATCCATTTTATTGGTGCCTCCATCCATAGCACCACATAGCTTGAGCTTCCGTTTCAGTACTCCTGCGTGCTTCTCCATGGATGGATTGTACCTCATACAACCCCACTTTAAAAATTCTAACTATCCCTTTAGAGGAAAAATGGCCCTATTTGTTAAGGATGGGTTTTATATCATTTTTGCTTTGATCTGAAACTATGCATCTTTTTCTGTTTGGCACCCAATTCCATTAGTTAGTTATTTGGCAGCTGTTTCGAGCCGATTCATCACAGCCCTAAGCTCCTAGTGTATCTGGCACACACATTAAACACCTCAAAAATGACTGAAATGCTATTACAACAATGAAGATGGATTGCCAAAATCTGAGTCGTCCTTTTTTTTTGTCTGTTAAAAGGGCTACTGTGCGGTAGTGTCAGAGGTAAGAAGGAAGCCATTGTTGAAGCTAAATGCAGCCAAATTTCAGAAGAAATAAACAGTTGAAAACACAATATCCTGAACCTGGTGGCTCTTAGTGACTCTTAAAGCACATGTTTAAAGGTCATGAAGGTCTGAGGCCATTATGAATCACAGGAAAATGGAGCTAAATGCACCAATAAGGGCAAAAGACCTTTCAAAGAGGAGCAATGACATCATACCCACATGAGGAATTGCTTGTGTGTATGAGTCAGATGCTTTTGTGTTTTTAGCTTGATTATTTCTTTGTAACCCACCACAGCAAACAGCTGATGGAGTGCCAGCCCTTTAAAGTAGATACAGTGGATTACAGTGCTTGTTTGGTTTGGATCATTTGGACTATCAATCAGGTTTTTGTAAATTGCCATGTCTTTGCTGTAATCAGTTAGATTAGTACATCTATAAAATATCCAGATTGCCAAATTGCTTCTGGAGTTAATGACAGTGATTCACAGTTCTGTCTAAGAGTGTGTGTATGTGTGTGTTCACATGTTTTTTCTTTGCTCTCCAGGAAGCCTAATAAAAGCTAATATCAGTACACAGTAGGGCTCACTCAGACTGAGCTACCGACTTATTTAGCTGATCATTATCGTGCATAAAAATGGATTTTTAACAGGAAAGTATTCTTTTGTTTGGGTGTGTTTATTTAGACGGACCAAGGCCATCCCAAAAGGAGATCATCTCGCTCAGAGCCTTCATGCTCCTCTTCCTCAAACAACTCATACTGAAGGTACAGTGAGAGAAACTGATTACCATTATCTTCATCACACTCATGCATGAAGTTGTAAGAAATCGCTTTTTTCCATTATGTCCTCTGTTGTTTTCCTTCCTCTTGGGAACCTCAGGCTTAATCTCGAGTTTGTGTGTGTGCGTGTGTGCGTGTGTGTGCGTGGAGAATCGCATTATAGATCAGAAGCCTGAATGAAGCACTCTGTCTTTTGTGTTTGTGTGTGCTTGTATTGATTTATTCCTGTATTTACATATGTGTTTGTGAAGTTGTTGCTGCCTCACGGCTAAAAAGCATCATCCAGGAACAGAATTAATGAAGTCTTCTGAGATTAAGATGATGTAAAAACAACCGTAGATCATGAATGCTTCGATTAAAGATGCCGTTTCTGTTTTTCACAGGACCGGGGCGTCAAGGAGGACGAGCTGCAGAGCATTCTCAACTACCTACTGACCATGCATGAGGTAAAAGCTACCTTCAGTGCCAAAGAGAGACACTGTGAGAGAAGGAGACAGAGAGAGACAGAGAGAGCGGTTGAGTGGAGCTGGTGGCAAAATGTGCATTATAATTTGTGGGCCGGAGTTATGGTCCACTTAAAGGAGTGAGAGTGTGAGTCAGCTTCGGCGCTGTGACAGCGTGAAAAATGGCACAACAATGGACTGAACAGAATGTACTCTTCTGTAACAATTATATCTATTCTCGCTCTGAAATACCACCTGCTCCTTTTGCAATCCCCGCTCCCTGTCCACCCTTACAACTCTCTCTTTGTCCTCTTAACCCTTAAACCCTCCTCCTCCGCCTTTTTTCACCTTTTAAACTTGGCTTTCTTTTCTCCACAGGATGAGAATATCCACGACGTGCTCCAGCTGTTAGTGGCTCTTATGTCTGAACATCCAGCATCCATGATCCCAGCATTTGACCAGAGAAATGGAATAAGGTGACATAGGAAAGATCTTTCTTTATTTAATATGACACTAATCATTGAATATCTGAAAAAGATTTGGTTACTTTCATGGTTAGACCTTTGCTGTTAATGCATTTTTATATCAACACATCCAATACACAGTATTAATTACAATACACAGAAATATAAATGATCTAGTGTCAATGAGGGCTGGACAATGTGCTCAAATGGGGGAATGACGACGTCACTTCCAAGCTCTGACCATTTGAAAACCCACCGTGAGATTTTTGATCACCTGTGTTCCACTTCCCTTACTCTAAATTTGGCCAAATGTGAGTTTCAGATGGTTATTGTTACATACTTCGGTAAAAAAGTAGGGCAAGGTCAGGTTTGCCTAGTGCATGCCAAAGTGCAAACAATCTTGGATTTCCCAGCTCCCTGAATGCGACGTGAACTCTGTCATTTTCTGGGGATGGCTGGGTATTATTGTGCGTTCTGTAAAATCTTTTGTGGTGTAGTGGCTCCATTGATGAGCTGAGTCAGCCCCAAACTCCCAAACAATTTTTGGAGTGCAGTAAAGTGCATCGTATGTCATGTGATGAGAAACAACCAATCACAGACTGCAGATATCTGTCTTTCCTTTCTTAAATGTCTTGAGCTGAAAAAAACTAAATCAGTTCATAAATAAAAAGGCCATACTTTACACAGTTGAAACCTCTTTAAACAAATTACACAAAGCACTTACATTATATGTGCACATTTCCTATTTTTGAAGGCAGGGAGAGACTTAAGGATTTCAGATTCACCATATACAGTGGTGGTCTCTGTTTTTTATTGTACATGATTTGTTTGATGAGCAAATATATCCTCAGTTTTGAGCAGCAACAATCACATATATGCTTTACTATATGCAAGCCATTGTGCATATGTTCAGTTACAATAGCCACGTTCCATATACAAAGGGAAGCTTCAGTCACACAGCAGGATTTCTCAAAGACGGACTCTTACTGTGCAGCTAAGTCCCCTAAAGCACAACTGCACATGGATGTGTTTTTGGTTGCTATGGTAAATCTTCTGTTGTCGGAGAGCTAGTCAGCAAACTGTGTTGGTTTTTTTTTTTTTACTTTTATGTCCTCTGAGCAAACTCCTTTGAAGAAAATGCTTCAGTCAGCGCACGTGTTGCTAACTTTGAGGATGTTTACTGAGTATCAGACAGCAGGTGTTTACTACACACACAGAAGAACCGTGTTTTTCACTTTTTGCCTTCATCCAAGGTATTGTGATTCCTTCGCTGTCACTGATCAGTGTGGCTGTGTGTTTGACGTGTTACAGGGTGATCTGCAAGCTCCTGGCCTCTAAGAGTGAGAGTATCCGGGTCCAAGCGCTCAAAGTCCTGGGCTACTTCCTCAAGCACCTCGGTCACAAGTCAGTACCTCTTTGTCTCTGTGCTTTCTGTCTGGTGTTCTCCTTTGTTTGGTGTTTAGTGCTCAGTAAATGGAGAACCATCAGAATAAGGGAGCACTTAAATCTTTTTTTCTGTCACAGCTAAAACAGAAATACCGCATCAGGGTAGTGACGGCCTCACATTTAGGTCTGAGAGTGAGGAAACACACTGCAGTAAAAATGGAAAAAACTACAGCAGCGCAGCCTCCAGTGAGCCTTAGAAAGGCTGTTTGTTTGTGTGTGTGTGAAGATAATGTCCTCATCATCACGTCCAGGCGGAATAATCATTTTGACAGTGTGCACTGGCAGGGAGGTGGAACCTTGATGAGTGGCAATGAATGCTGGGGGATTTATTCATCCCATGTGACACATACGCCTCTCGCTGCACGACATGGGAGCAAGCTGCCGAGCTGCACCTGAGCCCTGCACCTTCAGTCCCCCCACCTACTTAACATCTGCTCCGACCAAACATCCTGTCGCGCTGCCTCTTTAAGTTTAGTCACCTCGATACTTCTGGAAATTTTATTGATCCAGACAGCAATTAAATTATACATAATACACCATTTGCACCTTTGAAAGACATTTCAATTTATTTCATTTAATATGATAATGTTAAATACTCTTAAATCAATTTCACATGCCGTGTTTTTATGTGATTTAATTTAACGATTTGTCAGTTTTAAAAAACAGCATTATAAAAAAAATATTTTTCTGCCATAATCATGATTTTAGAGCCACTGACTGTTTTATAGTTTTGTCAATGTCATAGATTAAAGCAAAAGCAATTTGAGTTATACTGAGTTTCTACACTGTTGTTTGAAGAGTCTAAGTCATGTCTACAGGGACGCTCATAAGGGTGGGAAGTGGGGGGCTTTCTGGGATGCACAGGTGGGGAGGAGGGGTGAGGCCTGAAATAATCATGTTCATCCTAAATATAAGCAATAATAATAATAGTAATATGCACCATTACCTCTCAAAACAACAACAATAAACATCATATTTATTGTTGCTCAAATAAAATGTAGCCTAGTAGTTGCTGAAGGCTTAAGTGAATAGATACGCGCTTAGCTTTCTTTTGAAAATATTTAGCACACTAGCTTCCCTGATATCTATGGGCAGTGTCCATAGCTTTGGGGTGTAATTAACAGAGGCTGCATCCCTTTTTTATCATGTAGCCCCTCATTCTGATAGAAAGCAGAGGATTCGTACACATAATGCATTTATTTCTGCATAAAGTGTGCCATAAAGCATACAGTTATATATTTTTTGTTTTTCTCTTAATTTGTTCAAATAGACAAAGAGGGTTGGGACTGAATTTCAAAAAGAATTCACAATCTCAGCAAAATGTTGTTATTCTGTTTAAATAAAGTGAAATAAGTAGCAGATTAAACTAGTTTAAACAAGGTAATAGGAGTGAGATGCTTTGTTAAGAATATATATGAATGAATTTTGTGCAAACTTTCCTTAGTTTCTTCATTTTAATGACCTGATTACAGTCAGAAATTTACAAAGGCTGAGCATTATTCACTTAATTCAATTTTAAAAAGTTAGTCAACCCTGATTCCTGAGCCTCTCAAGTTAAAAGCCTCTCAGAGACACAATTTTCGCCTACTGGCAAGGTTAATCGTCAAAGTTAATAATTCGCAGCCACACAAACGTTGCCCCGGTGACGCCTGCAGTGTTGCTGTTCCGTTAATGTCGCTCCTTAATTTCTCTAGTTGGTATTCATCTCTCGTCCTCTTTAGTCCCGTCATAACTGACAGGGCCACATGGTGCCACCTGCCAATATCAGACTGTCATCAGGGCACTGACAATCAATGTCAATTTCAACTGTCATAAATTCAGTAATAAATGGCAAGCTGTGTGTGTGTGTGTGTGTGTGTGTGTGTGTGTGTGTGTGTGTGTGTGTGTGTGTGTTTCCCTGCAGGAGAAAGGTAGAGATCATGCACACGCACAGTCTGTTCACACTGCTGGGGGAGAGGCTGATGATGCACACCAACACTGTCTCTGTCACCACCTACAACACTCTGTATGAGGTAGGTGATTGGCTCATTAACATGCTGCATTACTATAGCAACGTACAGTAAGTGATAAGTTGCCAGAATTTAGGTGATAGTTGTCTTATTTAATTGACGGCTGTGAACCCCTCTGTGTGTGTGCAGATTCTGACAGAGCAGGTCTGTACCCAGGTGGTTCACAAACCCCACCCTGAGCCCGACTCCACTGTCAAGATCCAGAATCCCAGTAAGTACAAAAGCACTGTAGCCTGTTTCTGCCTGTCGCTCCATGTTCTTTGGTCTGCCAATAATGCAGTGTTGTTTTAATGTGAGTAAACAAACAACAAAGGCTCATTTCAGAAGCCGACACTGCTGCCATCTCCCACTTATTGATCTGCCTCTCACTCTCGTCCCTCACAATTTTTCTCTCTCAATCAAAATACTTTTTAAATATTTGTTTCTCTCACACTCTCATCTCGTTCCTCTTCCACTTCCTCTCCTCGTGCTCTGATTCTTACCTCCCACCCAGTGATTCTGAAGGTAGTGGCCACCCTGCTGAAGAACTCCTCTCCCAGCGCAGAGCTGATGGAAGTCAGAAGACTCTTTCTTTCCGACATGATCAAACTCTTCAGTAACAGCCGAGAAAACCGGCGGTAAGAGCACACGAATGACTAGACTTGCACTTGTTTCACTGCTTGTCTTTTACTTCTTGTTATATTTTGATAATAAGCTCCGGCTGCAGCCCAACTCACACTCAGTGTTTGTGTTGTGTCCCAGCTGCCTGTTGCAGTGCTCTGTGTGGCAGGACTGGATGTTCTCCCTGGGATACATCAACCCCAAGAACCCAGAGGAGCAGAAGATAACAGAGATGGTGTACAACATCTTCAGGATCCTGCTCTATCACGCCATCAAATACGAATGGGGAGGATGGAGGGTTTGGGTTGATACCCTGTCCATCGCACACTCAAAGGTGAGAGTGAGATGCGCACTCAAAGTATCAAAGAGCAAAGGCTTATCTGTACATCCACCATTTTTCATTTACAATCAAACATGAAGAAATCCATCGATTAGGACACAGAAATAACAGTTTTCCACCTAGAGGCGCCTTCAATAGACTAGAATGCCACACAGCCACATTACATTTGACATTATTCAGGGCTTTACTGTTCAGTTTTTAATCAAATAGCCCAGATTTTCCCACTGCTCCAATCACTGTCATTGTAACTCATATCTTAATACAAAATTGTTGTTGGAAGTAGTTTAAAGGCAATTTGAGATGTTAGTAAATCCTGTAGAAGCAGAGTAGAAATTACAGCCTGGCATCAGCATTAGTCTGAAACCTCTCAGTTCTATTTCAGGCTCCAAGAGGCGTTATTTACAGCTGTAAATCAAAATGCTGCTGAGCGACGGACAAATGTAAACAGACACTGCAGCGTGTAGAGATGAGATGTGATGGTGTCGCATCAATATATCTGTGAACAAGTGGGACTTTTTTTTGTCATCAGAATTTCAAAATGGTACTTCAACAGAAAGTTTCACATCATCTGCATCGCTGGTTGTCAGTCATCATCTGAAACACACTCCATAATAGATTAATGGTTGTGATTGGCCAGAGGCAGGCCAGGTCAGGTAGAAATGTGGCCAATCTCTACTTAAAGCAACTTAATACTGACATAGAAGTATCTAAAAATACTTCTATGTCAGTATTACTTTGCTCATAACAATATCTCGTTATTTATAACTGTGTTATTATGACAATGAAAATTAAAGAATTGATTGATTGATCGATTGATTGAAATCACTGATGATCACAGAGTAATTAATCAATGAGATACTGTGGAACAATATGTTAAATTTGGGTGGAAGATGGACTGTCATTTTAAAGACTTTTAGTCCTCAAACTAACTATATTTTCATCATTAGTTAATCTGCCAGTTATTTTCATGACTAATCATTTAGTCTTTAAAATGTCAAAAAACATGGTTAAAGAGTACGATCACAGGTTCCCGCAGCTCAAAATGACGTTTATATATTTCTTCTTTTGTTAAAACCAACAGTCCAAATCCCAAAGAGCTCATTTACTCTCATAAATGACAAAGAAAAGCAGCAATTTTTCACATCTAAGAAGCTGGAGCCAGGAAAATTTGGCTTGAAAGATGACTGAAACAATTAATCGTCCATCAAAATAATTTGTGATAAAATTTCTTTCGATCGACTAATCTACTGTACTGCGGCAAAAATGAAGACATATTACCGATGGTAATGATTATTGATTGCTGTCTGAAAAAAACCTTATTGACGTGTACATATTGATTATTGTGAGTCGTACTTAATGTGCAAGGCCCAGAGGGAGTACCATGATGACTTATGATTCTGTATGGAAATCATTTTTGATTATCGATCAGCTCTCTGTTCCCTCACCCACTTTCTCATGGCAGTGCAACAGTGAGGGGACAGTATGGATGATGGTCTAATAGCCCTGTTATGGTAGTCCCAGTTTTATCCGTGCAGCCTTGGGTACACATGATCTATGAACCCCGTTGATGTTGATTGAGGTGAATGTTAGCTATTGTCAGTGCTTGTCTTCCTTTCACACAACCAACAATATCCCCACCATCTGTCACAGGTGACCTACGAAGCCCATAAAGAGTACTTGGCCAAGATGTACGAAGAGTACCAACGCCAGGAGGAGGAAAACATGAAGAAAGGGAAGAAAGGCTCTGTGTCCACTATCTCTGGGCTTTCCGCTACGCCCGCCCCTGTGGTCAACGGCAACCTGGAGATTGACGACAACTCCCAGACACAAACACCCGAGAGCGAGGCCGAGTACAGCGAGGGGGCCGGAGGAGACTCGCGGAACCTCCTCGCAGAGGGCGCTGTGAAGCGACCCAACGGAGAATCCCTGACACCTGGGGAGCAGGCCGCCGGTCCAGGGGTGAGGGTGGAGGTCCACGACCTGCTGGTGGACATTAAAGCAGAGAAGGTAGAGGCCACGGAAGTGAAGCTGGATGACCTGGACTTATCTCCAGAAGGCCTCGGTGGTGGTGTGGGTGGAGGAGGTGGGGGAGGAATGGAGAACGGACCTCTGGTAGAGGTGGATTCTCTCCTGGACAGTGCTTACTGCGCTGTAGTTCAAAACCTAAATGGGAATCTGGCACCTAAAGATGACACGCCAGGCTCAGGGGTCGGGATGGCGTCAAGCCTGGGGCTTTCGGGTGTCAGCCTGGAGGATGATGGGAACATGGGTCCGCTCATCACGTTGGCTGACGAGAAGGACAGTGTCCCGAGCAACAACGGATTTCTCTTCAGCAAGGTAGGATGTGAAGATTATCTGTGATTAAAGTCTGTGGATCTGCATCTTCCCCTGCCGACCTAGAATGTAGAACCACATAGTTTTTCTACTGTCTCAAAAGAAAAATAGTAACGTTGCTGCAGATTTTTCCAAATCTTGTAATGTTCTTTTATCTTTTTTATCGCCCCATTCATCTCCTCCAGGTTGACGAGAAGCTGCTCCCAGCTCTGGCAGCCACAGACCCTCTCGTCCTGCCGAGTCCAGACCAGCCCACTCCATCCGGCCCAGTCCCGGCTCACTCCACAACCAGCGCCAGCGATGACCTCAGCCTGTTGGCCCACATGACCAGCTGCGGCTCTGATTTAACGCAGACCCAGAGCCACACGTCTGGGGAACTTCCAGAGGACGGGCCCTTTAAGATCCAGAGCCCTCTTGCTGACATCAGCTCTATTGCTGAGGCAGAGAGCCAAGCCCAGATACAGGGAGCCTCAAGACCCGATTTCCCAGAGGGAGAGGGCACATCCGGGGCAGAGGGAGAGGTCGCGGGGCTTAAGACTGGGGGAGACACAGCCAGCACCACCTCTGATACAGAGAGGTCAGATGACGGGAAAGACAAAGACACGAAGAAGATCCAAACTACCGCAACCACTCAGGTGTGTTTGTGTGAGGCTTTGGCTGTTCCTGTGCAGTTTTTGCGTGGTATGGTGCATTGTCCTGGAGGAGTGCCACTGCCATTAGGGAGTGTTGTTGCAATGACGGCGGCACTTGGTCTGTAGCGGTGTTGAGGCAGGTGGTGCGTCTCAAGTGGCATCCACATGAATGCCAAGACCCAAAGTTTCCCTGCAGAACATTACATTGTACACAGATGATTAATTATTCTCTTCACCTGTCAGTGGTTTCAATGTTGTGGTTGATGGGTGTATACTGTCTCATTACCGAGCGCCGTTCTTGGATGTTTTCTCCCGCTGTCTTTCAACTAAAATCCAGCACACCTAGGAAGCTTTGAGTGGCAATGACAAGCCGCCTTCTCCAACCCTAAGGGTGCAGCAGCCCCACTGTGATTGTCTCTGTGTGTTGATTAGTGTAAAAAAGCTCAGCCATGGACACTTTGTCTCACCAGAAAAGCCAAGCGACTGCCCACACATGAACTAATTCTCTAATAAATCAGGGAATACAAAAGTCCCAGAGAGTCTTCTGTGGTTTCGCTAATGAAACTGAATTTCATAACTGTGTGAAAGCCAAGTTTTCTATTAAACTAGTAGGAGATGTGTTGAAAGCCCTCTGCTGGCTGACTGAATCTTTGCCCCCACCATGTTTCAGGCCCTCCACGGTCGTACCGCAGCCCAGCTGGAGCGGGACCTACGTGTCGATCTGGGTTTCAGGGGCATGCCCATGACGGAGGAGCAGCGCCGGCAGTTCAGCCCCGGGCCACGCACGACCATGTTTCGCATCCCGGAATTCAAATGGTCTCCAATGCACCAGAGGTTGCTCACTGACCTGTTGTTCGCCCTGGAGACTGACGTGCATGTATGGAGGAGGTGAGTTAGGACATCTCATGTGTGTGTCTCTTGCAATCAGACACAAAAGTAGGTTAGCTGGCCTTTCTCTGTTAGTCTACCATCGTTCAAACCTTTAATACCTGTAACATACAGTCAGTTTGAACAAACCTGTGAGTGTAGTTTGAGACAAACCTCTACAAGATCTTTTATCCTATAAACTAGTATGACTAGCACTCAAGCCTTGTTTTCGGGCATCTGTACTGATCACACATGAATTTAAAATTAGATTAGACTTAGGATATTAGCCATCATGCTTCAGTTTCTAAACTGTATGTTTTTTTTTTTTATCATCCATCCAACTCTTATCTTCCATCTCAGCCACTCCACCAAGTCGGTGATGGATTTTGTGAACAGCAACGAGAACATCATCTTCGTCCACAACACGATCCACCTCATTTCTCAGATGGTGGACAACATCATCATCGCCTGTGGAGGCATCCTGCCTCTCCTGTCTGCTGCCACCTCCCCTTCTGTAAGTGGCTCTACTTCGCCCCTCTGTGGTAGGAGGGGAAACTGCAGGTCAACAGCTGCCTCATTCATGTAGGCCTGTAACTCATTCGTTAATGCCAAACACAGACTTTGAGGAACCCCCTCCCGCCCCCCAATGCTCAGGGCAGTATTGATCTTGCATGATTGAATAGCAGGGCTGGGTGTCATTTAAAAAATTCGAATAGCAATGCTAGTACCCTTAAGGCAATACGGATACCAATAGAGCACTTTATTGGATACCTTTTTTCCACTTAATTCAATACCCATTATCTGAATGGATGCGTTCAGTTGTGTAAAATGCCTCCACCACTCCTCCCTGTGAGCAAAACCTTACAAATAGTCATCTTTTCTAGATCTGGATACAAAAAAACATCAAACGCAGGTATCGTTTGAATGAAAGTTTCCATATTACTTGGCACTGGGATATTTTGGTCGACACTTCAAAGGTTTTAAGGACTGATACTCTGCCCTGTTATATAGGTTTAAGAATTTGTCCTGTGTTCCATATTTTGTATTTTTTTAAATGGGTAAACTAATTAAACTTTCAAGAACATTTTCAGGATTCCTCTCATCTGTATCTCCACATATTTAACTGTCAACCTAACACTTCTCGCACAGTATTTTAGTCTTTCTTTAACTTTTGTTCTAACCCCTTTAAATTAACAATCTAATTAATTTGATAGTTTGATAACCTATTTAATTTAATCATCTTTCTTTTTTCTTTTCCTCTCTGTGTTACATGTATTCTGTGTATTTTCTCGTCTTTTTTGTCTCTGTTTTTGTCTGTGTTTTTGCATGTACAGAGTTCTAAGAGTAGTGCCAACACTGTAAGTTGCAGTTTCTTCTGCTCTCTTTCTATTTTACTAATACTTTGTTCCTGGTTTATTTACCATTGTGACTGACACTAAACCTTGCTTGTCTGACATCCATAGTGTTTCTATTTGTTGTGCTTCTTTGCTGCTAATCAGTACTCCCCCTTATACTGTTTGTATCTGTTGTGGGTATGCATTGACCTCTCAGTGTATCTAGTTCTTCAAATATATGAGCCAAATATACTGAACTAGATACACCTGGTATAATATTCTAACAGTGTTAGAATATAATACAAATAAGGGGAATAAAAAAGACTTAAAAACCAAGGGGTGGATCAATAATAAGGAGAGATTATAATGAGAGGATATATTTAGAGGTAAAAAAAATAGATAGAGTATGTTAATGAGAGAAAAAGCATGAGAGTTTTCCAGAAGTCCTTGGGGGTTGCATCTGCTAAGATTGTCCCATTTGTATCAACACTAAAGAAGGCAGGAGGAGCCGGACCCCAGAGGGGGTCAAAGGGAGAGGAGGTGACCCCTGTTCCTGGGGGAGGAGGCGCAGGGGGAGAGGTGCGTAAAGAGCCTGAGACTCCCACCATCACCAGAAGAGCTAAGAGCACCAATCCAAGCCCTTCTGTCCTCACCTTGTGTGTCTGTTATTCCCCCAAATGTCTGTGCTCACTTGCTCTGACCAGCCTCCAGATGCTTGCACTTTGTCGACTCTCCACAGCCCTGCACATCCTGCTTACTGAAGCAGAGACACAGCAAACCACACATTGGTTTGGTTGCAGGTTTTAACCCCTGTGTTGCTGCCTTCAGATTTATTTTTAATGTAGATAAACAGAACATTTGGTCATTTAAAACTTGGTGTCAACATGAGGGGGGTATTTAAATTTCCTATGAAATATTCTCCAGGCTAGTTTCACCTGTCTGTGCACCAGTGCCAGGCCACACTGCTACTGTCACGATCCCACTGTTACCATTACCTGTGTGTCATCAGGCTGTACTTCCTGTGTGTTGTGTAGAACACCTCATGTTGCCAGATTTCATCATATAAGTATGTATTTCACTAAACCAGCATGATGCCAAAGGTTGCTTTTCCTGTTTGTTGGTACAAACAGGCATGACTGTTGTGGTCATGCTCATGTAAAACACGATGATAATACATTTTCTAAAGGTTATTTCCATTGTTTAAAAGAAGAGGATACTACAGTATCTCACCACCTTTCTTAAACCAGTGAGAGAGCATCCACTTTATTGTGTTAACATGCTAGTTTTTCACTGAATAACTGGCAAGCGTGTGTGTATATATATCCTCCTTTTCCCAGACGGAGCTGGAGAACATCGAGGCGACACAAGGCATGTCTTCAGAAACAGCGGTCACCTTCCTGTCCCGTCTCATGGCCATGGTGGACGTACTGGTGTTCGCCAGCTCGCTCAACTTCAGCGAGATTGAAGCGGAGAAGAACATGTCGTCAGGAGGGCTGATGAGGCAATGCCTCCGCCTGGGTGTGTGCTTGTTCGATTTATTCAGTCTTAACCAAAGTATTTGAATCATTTTGACCGTGGAGTCAGACTCTCACAAAGCTTCATGGGTTTGTTGAGTAGGGCTGCTACTAACTATTATTTTCTTGACCATTAATCAGTTGATTGATGTTTCGATTAATTGGTTAGTCTGTAAGATGTCAGAAAAATAGCACTAGCACAGCAATAGTTCCCAAACCTTAGGTGACATCTTCAAATTTTCTTTTTTTTTGTCCAAAACCCAAAGATGTTAAAATTAGAATGATATTAATGAAAGAAAGGCAGCAGTGCCTTCTCATTTACACAGAACATGTCATTTTTTAATAATATATGACTTAAGAAATTCTTCTAGATTAATCTTCTGTCAGTGAGCCGATTGATTAATTAACTTGATTCAGCACGACTGTTAACAGGGAAAGAAAATATTCCCCCAATTTAAAATAGTGTTTAAGAAAGCCTAATCACTTTAAATAGATATCTGCATATGTATACAGAGTCTGTAGACAACGGGGCAAGACTGGATTGAAAGCATTCTGTTTCTGAATGGGCTTTGGTTACATGCAGGAACACCTTGGCCGAAATTCAGTCTCAGAATCCATCGGCTATTGTCTGACAATGATTAAACTTTTTATTAGCTTTTTAAAAATTTTATTTGCATTCACGTGCAGATATCTGTTTATGGCGATGAACTCCTGCCAACTCCATTTTCACGTCTCAAATTGCTAATTGGACTGTAAACAATGCCCAGCGCACAGAAGAGTACGCCTTGGCCCGGATATCCGTTATCTGGATATCTGCTGATTCCACTTGAAGCCCCGAAATATTGGCTGCTGCCTCCAGACACTGAACCGTTATCAGAATGATAGCGATTGATACAGTCACTTAAAATGTATCATATTTTGCATCTTTAGATTTCTAAGTCTTTAACTATTACACTCCATCTTTTTATTTTGTGTATCTGCTTACTTATATTTATTAGATCATATTTACTGTATATTGCATGTTCTGTTGGGTCGAATGTACATAGCCTTAAAACAAATACACGTGTGCATCTGTGGTACATCAAAAGAAATGTTATGATGTGTAAAAAGCTCCCCCAGTATAAAATACTTACAGGACTCATCTCCGCCTCTGTGTGTCCATCAGTATGCTGTGTGGCAGTGAGGAACTGTCTGGAGTGCAGACAGAGACAGAGAGACCGAAGCTGCAAGTCCTCCTTAACCAGCAGCAAGTCACAGGACAGCCTCCACAGTGCATCCACCACCAGCAAGGTACCACACACACACACACGCAGAGGAATCAAATGCACATCCTGCACACAACACTTCTGACATGAAAACGTGCATGTGTATGACGCTCCACATTTTACATTCTGTCTTTCATATTTAGCAGGATCCAGACAGACTCCTGCAGGATGTCGACATCAATCGTCTTCGAGCTGTGGTTTTCAGAGATGTGGTAAGCATGTGTTTGTGTGTATTTTTAGTGTGTACAGTATGAGTCTGGGTAGAAGTGCAAAAACAAAAAACACCTGCATATCTGTTTGAGTGTTGTTTTTACTGAATAAATGTGCGTGTATGTGTGATATTTTGTTGCAGGATGACAGTAAGCAGGCTCAGTTTCTGGCGCTGGCAGTCGTCTACTTTATCTCAGTGCTCATGGTATCTAAGTACCGGGACATTTTGGAACCCCAGCGAGAGATCGGCAGGTCCACCAGCCTATCGGGGAGAAGCATCCGCCACGAGATCAACTCCCCAACCAGCACAGGTGATTCTCTTTCTTCTTTTACTGCAGTACCCTCAATATTAGAGTAATCTTGGCTGAGCTAGCTGGTGACTCATCATTGTAGCATTTGTAGAGTGAATACAGGCTTCAGGCAAACAACAATACCTTTGTCAAGGATCCAAGACAATTAGAGGATGAAAGAGAGAAGAGAGAAGAAAGATGGGTATTACTTGACAGAGAAATAAAGCTTAGAAACATGAGGATATAGCTGAGGATGAATAAAAAACACAGTATGTTGTGGAATTTCCTGGCGATGCATTTTACACAAAGAAGCTCCTTTTTTTATTCTTGTGTGTGCCTTCCTCCAGAGCACCCATCCTCAGCCTTCTCCGACCGTGACAAGCAGACCCCCACCCCGGTGGACGACTCTCCCCGCGCCGGCCTCCCCCACACAGACTCAGGCATCGGAGAGGAGGGCCACGTGGCTGGATCCCTGAACGGCTCGGAGATGGGCCTGGGGCTCGGCCTCGGCCTGGTGGGGAGAGAAACGGACAGAGACAGAGACAGAGACATGGGGGGAGGAGGCGGGGGAGGAGGCACAGATCTGTTGTGTAGTCTGTCTGATGTCAGGAGGTCACAGGAGAGCCTTCTGGATTCTCCCCACAACCCCAGCTCCAACCCCAACTCCAGCCAAGCTCCGCCTTCGTCCATCTCCAGCATCAGCCAAACAAACAAAGGAATCAATGTCAAGGTGGGTCTGTGAGATGCCTCCATTCAGACCTGGCTGCTTTCATCCAAATATGCCTATATCTGTCTCATAGAGATTATAAATGTGGTCAGGAAATACATTTGCATTTAGTCTGCACTATTGAGATCCCACGCATCCTCGTGTACTTTCAAATATAGTTTGGATAATCAAGCCTCATCAGTATTTTAGCTGTGTGGCTGTGGTCTTTTCTTCAGCTTGGACCCTGTTTCGCACTCAATACTGGAGCAGTTTCAAGAATGATTGTTCCTATAAGTCATTTAGACACAAAACTTGGGAAAATGGGGTCCAGGTTGGAAAATACAGAACTTACCTTTTCTTGCCAAGTCTGAATAGGGACAAGCTCTTTCCACATGTGCAGCTGTCAGTAAGGTTATTTAAGGTTATGTATCATTGAAATACATTAATAGTTTACTGCTTTTTAAGCCCCTGTTTCCACCAAACGATTTTAGTATGGTACCGTTGGAAACAAAAGTAACCCTTTAGACATGGTACGAGACCCTGGGTCTGCTTAGCATTTCCACTGCAAAGAGTGCTCTTTCATGTGGGCGAACTGTTGTCACTCACTGCTCCGTGCACTCACTTGACCAGTCTGCACCTCTTTATCGTCCACAGAACAGGCTGCAGTGAGAGTCTCCCTCAATGGGATATTTAAAATAAGCTGGTTTGTGCATTTAGTCCCTCTAAGGCAAGCTCGGGGGTTTAGTGTTTCTGTAGCCCACAGGAACGACACTCTTTCTTAGAGTTAAGATTTGGTTGTGTGCAGTTCGCATTATCCAGATTAAATTAATAAATGTTTTTAAACACTCATTACTAAAAGAATATGTAGTATAAAGAGTAAAGTAATGGTCAAAGTTGTCACACTGAAATTTAAGGTGTGCTGATGGATTCACATTGCGATCTCATGCATTGAGTAACATTACAAGTAACCGCTCCACCTTAAAAGTTGCCGGCAGTCGGTCCAGTGAATGAAGTTATTTTTTCTCCGACTCCAGCTGCTGTGAGAGGCAACAAAACATCCCTTCATTTTATAGTTACAGTTTATTAATAAAACTCTCCATGGTATGAACAGCGGTTACAGGAGCGTCAAAACCCGCCACAACTCGGCCCTGAGCAGAGTGACCGTCCTCTACTGACCAATCAACAGACTGCAGTGTTCACAGCTCCACCTTTTAGTACCAGATCTGTGTGCTAGGTACCCCAACAGAGGGGGGACCAAACATGGGGACACTATGGAACGGTTCCATTGGTGCCATCCACAACTGTTCAAGGTGGAAATGGGAAAAAAGCGCACCGAACTGCTTAGTGGAAACAGGGCTTTCGTTAAGTTTGCTCTATTTTGGATTTTGTCAGAGGCATTAATAATGTTTTGCAATTTAAAACATATGAAAGCCAACACTGAAACAACATTTAGAAAGTTGTCGCACCTCATTAACAAGTTGAAAAACAGCCAAGAACTAGTTGAGCCGTTAAAACCCTGACAGCTTGTGTCCTGTAGTCACCAGATGGGTTGTTCTTTCTGAATTGCAGGAGATCCTGAAGAGCTTGGTGGCAGCTCCAGTTGATGGCGGAGATTTGGGACAGGAGTCTGGGCCGACGCCCTATCACCCAGACCCTGCCCTGAAGACACACCCCATGCTGCCCATGCAGTTCCACTCCTTCGACAGGTCAGTTGCTGTTTGACCTACAAGATGCAGAAAAACATTACAGCCTGGCACATCCATCAATGAATCCATTTGTCCAGCCAATACAGATCTTTTGTTTTGGTTAGCGTACTGCAATGTTACAAATTGTTTTTCATCAGTTTTGGAAAAACAGTGGACACAGAAATCAATCAATTGAATGGTATTTAGATAGTGACCCTCCCCTTTGAACAAAGCTCTCTGGATAGTAACATTTACAAGCAAACATAATGTGCTTTACTCGCCAGCAGTCGTATAGATTTTTTTTTTTTTTTATGTGTGAAGCTCCAATAATGCACAGATAAGAAAAATAAAAATGTGGATTCTGCAAAATGTCCTGTCAATAGTTCCTTGCATTTACTGTGTGCTGCATATTCCAGAACAGACACGTTTAGTTTGAGAATTCAATATAAAAACAGAAAGACAATTATTTGTTTTTAGCAGCGGTGACACCACTATCAGAAATCCTGACAGACACGCTGTTGATTTAATTTCTCCTCCCCATTTTTGATATTGATTTAAGCCTCTGTCAGACTCAAATCTTAGGAGAAAGATACTGCTGTTGAATAATAAAGTTGTTGGATATGACAGGACATGAAGTCTTAACAGAGGTTTAAAATTTTCCTCTCTTGTCCAAACTGTTACTGTATAGACTCTCCACTGAGTGATGACCTGCTCATATCGGCTGTGCATCACTTAGTCTCCTTGATCCTGCTCTGTGGCAGTCCTTGAGAGCTAACTTATTGATTGAAGTGCGCATAATAGATCATGAAAGGCTCCATATCCGTCTACAGGATGTCTACAGCCCACGCAGACAGCCTTGAAACATTTGATCCTTATAAATAAGTGGCAAATCCGTAGTTACTAACACTATTTTAATAGTGTTTCTAAATAAAGATGTGTTCATTCTTCTAACAGTCACTGCTATTTCAGCCAAACTATTGAAATTTCAATGTTCACCATCACTAGTTTTAGCTACAAGCTTATAAGATATATAAATAATGGCAGTGCTGTATTATAATATGTTTCTGAACAACTTTTTACAACAATTACAAACTGATCTATTGCCTGAAATATTTAATAGTGTTGCACAAAGCATTTTTTTTTAAAGCATTTTATAACTTGTGGCAACTATATGTTTGTCTGACATGAAAGAAACTCTCTGATCTTGATTTTCTGAAGCTCACAATTGTGCTCAAATCCCAAATTACTATTCTTTCTCCCTGGTGTTAACTTTAGGTTTTAAACATGATTGATGGTCTTGTGATTTAGGGACACTCCAAAATCAGGTGGTGCAGCTTGAAAAGTGTTGTGAACTGTTTAAAGTGATGACATGCTGTAGAGGTAAAGACTATTAATTTGGCAATCAAAGGCCAATTTCATTTTATACAGTGAGGATTGAAATCCCAAAACTGACCTCAGAGGGTTACACTATGGTGGCCAACAAAGGCAAACACACCACAGTGTCCCAGAACATTTCGACCAGGAGAAATAAGCTGCAGCTTCAGAAATGGTGCCAATTAAAAAGGCATACAAAAATCCAAAACAAATACAATGGAAACGTGTAGCAAATGAAAAAAATACAACCCCCCAAATCAAATGCAACAAAAAATACACTTTATATCCAGTCAACAAAATGGGAGTTCTCCAGGCCTCTAGGGGGCACTATAGAAATCTGTTGCTCTTTAATAATACTGTAAAACAGTGGTTCCTAACTGGTGGGTCACAGCCCAAAAGTGGGTCATGGACCTAATATCGAATGGACCGCAGGTGACTCGCAAACATGTCAAGATTGTAAAAAACAAAACAAAAAAAGAATTAAAAAAAACAACCAAAACACACACACACACACACACACAAGTTGTTTGTGCAGGTCACTGATGCCTTTGTGTCTCGTCTCTTACAGGAGTGTCGTGGTTCCAGTCAAAAAGCCGCCACCTGGCAGCCTGTCGGTCAACACGGTGGGCACGCCCACCACAAGCGGAGCAGCCACTGCTGGCAGCACACCCAACATTTTTGCTGCTGCGACAGCAACACCCAAGAGCATGATCAACACTACAGGTGAGAGATGACACACAGATGAAGTGCACTCCTTAACACGTCTTCTTCACACCCACATCTATCAGCTGACTTCCTAAATGTATATCTTTGGGTGTTTTGTGCATTTCTTCGCTGTAACTATTTAGCAGAAAAGCAGCAGACAGACACCTGCAGTATGACGAAGGTGTTTGTGTGAAAGGCCTCCAGCTATTCAAAGACTGCTCTATGAAGCAGAGCTGAATTTCTTTTCTTGTTACCAAACTCTTTGATGCTTCACTCTGCTGTCCTTTGACAGCCAGAACAAACTAGAGTAGAAACAAACTTGGCCAACAGAGCCAGCAGATGCCTTCATGATTAGTTTTAGCCTGTTTCAAGGGCGGGATCCAGACCGCACAGCAAGTGTAAGATACCCTGGCCACTAACAAGAAAGTTAATTTGGTGAGCTCTATGTTGGACCGTGCACTTTTCACACTCCAGGCAGGCAACAACAGATAAAACAAAGAGCATGTGTTGGATATTTTGACCCAAATATGGTTTTAAATAAGAATAAAGTAATAACAGGATAAGGATCAAATACACATCAGCTGACATGCAGATCAGTGCTGTTTCCATGCAGCATCAGACTCAGCAGATTGTAGCAGAGTGGATTTGTATTCAAGGCTTTGTCGCCCCGTCAGGCATATTGGACTGTATCATACATGCATAATGGACAAGGAAGGGATTTGTTCCCTGGAATGGATTCTGTATATTGATTGCAAAGCTATTTTCACAAACGGGGGCCATTACCAGAAGACAAGCAGCAGCACGTCCGGTGAAATACTATCCAAATTGAATTTGGTCGCAAATGACCGGGACATTAATATGTTCCCGTCATTGTTATCCTGCACGATAATCTCGGTCATGCTTGATTCGTATTACAATAACGCTCGTCTTATTTTTCATCACTCTCCCTCTTCTCTTGCTGTCTAGGTGCCACAGACTCTGCCTCCTCTTCCTCCTCCTCTTCTTCGTCCTTTGTAAACGGCGCGACTAGTAAGAATCTGCCGGCCGTGCAGACGGTGGCGCCCATGCCAGAAGACACTATGGAGAATATGAGGTCAGAGCTCTCAACACGGCAAAGCTCTCTATCGCTTCAACCATTCACCTTCCTCACGCTCTTTCTTTTTTTTCTTTCCTCCCTTTGGCTTTTGTTTTTACGTTGATTTGTTTGTTTTCTTGGGCGCCTGTCGTTTTTCCACTTCATTCCTGTACCTCTTTCACGTCACACTTAGGTCTTCATCCTCTCAAAAGAGTTCTCACTAGCAGCTCACTCTCACAGCCATCACTGATATTACAGTAGGGTTAGACTAGGGTGCACCCATATACCTGACATTACTCATAGCTATTTTTTAAGGATGTCAGGAGCGATGAAGTGTAACAAAAGGTTCTGACATGTTAAAATAATTAAACAACTTTTAAAGAAAACACTTTAATTGCAAATTTGATTATTGTACTGGGTGACAACTGACTAGAAATCAAAAGTCACAAAAAGGCCAGTTTCACAATTAGTAATCAGCCACAAAAAGGATATTGGATTAATTCCAATATTGCTCTTTAAAGCTGATATTCAATAATAATAGTCGTCTGAAAGATAGTAAAATAACTGTTGTAACCAACGACTGTATATAAAGATGGATGACTGGTCTCCATTTACTCCCACTGTACAAAAATGTAGCCAAAGTATCGCCATCTTGCACTGGTGATGTAATTTGAAGCCAGAATCTGGGCAGTGTTGATCTCTGCAGTATCAAGTTTTGCTGCCAGACCAATTTCGCCTACACAACCCTCCTTTTTATAGCATGACATAACTAATTAAACCAAGCTTATCAGAAAATAAAACACAGCAGCGTGATAACAACAGCCTAAAATGACAGCATCTTTGGGAAAATGTGTTTGACATGAACTCCGATTGTTTAGTTTGGCTCATGTCCCACTCGCTAACATAGAGGGGGCGGGGTTTATGACCTGTACTGCAGCCAGCAATCGAGATGTTTTGGCTTCACTTTTGGGGAGCTGTCATGTCGTCCATCTTTATTATACAGTCTGTGTTGGTGACTCACACGCACATATTTTCTGCTCACGTGCACGCATACCACCCACACATCTCACTCAGTCCACACTATGGTGCTCTTCATCTCTGACATGGCAACTGTGTTTTAATGTCACAATTAACATTATACTGTAGAGTATGAAAATATCAACAGTCCCGAATGGATTACTTATTTGAAATTGTCATAAATCTGTGTTTTAGTCTGTTTCCATACTTTGTATAGACATCTGACACTTGCTAATAAAATATAAGATATGTTAATAATTAGGAAATTACTATAAGAATTAATATATAATTCTAAACAATGTGTCAGGCTGTACTGTAACAATTCTGCTAATGTACTCTCTACTTAGACATGTTAGACAGTTTGTTATATGTGCAGTTACGTGTGCTTCTGACAGTGCACACGCATGTAAGAGGCTGCGTGCGTGCGTGTGCATGTGTTCTTTAATCAGTGTGCATGTCTGTGCGTGTGTGTTTGTATGTGTGTGGTTTGTATTGCAGTGCCTATTGTGAGGTGGCGCAGTGTGCGCTGCGCAGCGGTCAGACGCCCCCTGAGCTCAAGTCTTTTAGCTCTCTGGCAGGCTTCCAGGCAGCTCCCCGAGATGCAGGACAGTGTTTTAGGCAAGGAGATGCTCGTCCTGTCCCCCATGCCCCCACCCCTCCCCCACCCCCTCTCTGCCCCACCTCCACCACACACCCTCTGCTACGCCCGGCCACTACTAAATGTTCCCAGAATGCCATGGGAGAAAGGACAGACGTTTTTGCTAACAGCTTCAACAGTTAGCATCACTCACGTTTTTTATATCAGCACAGTCAGCTCTGTCACTTCTGACATGGCCGTCTCTTCACACTAACCCCGAACTCAAGATCAGACCTGAGTCAAACTGTCTTTGCAAATAACTTGCAGCAACAGTTTGCTTAAACGGACTCAGAATCAGGTTGTAAAGGAAAACTCCACCCACAAAATGATCATTTGTGTAGCAATTACTTACCCTGTAAACCAACCCATTAAATTCATGAAGAAAAGAGGCTCCATGATGAATGAGGAATCCAAAAAAGGAGAAAATTCGGTAATACTTTACTTGAATACATAACTACATAAGAGTGACATGACACTGTCATAACAATGACATGACACGGACATCAATCTGTCAGGAACATTATGTACATGTCATAAACGTTTATGACTGCTGTCATTAAGTGTCATTCGGTTTTTGTAATGACAAGTTGACATTGTTTGGGTTATTTTGATTATGACAAGTTGACATTAAGCAGGATGACATTATCGGAAGATGTCTTTGTCATGACAAGTTGACATTAAACCTGCTTGGGATGTCCTGGGATGTCCTGATAATGATAACTTGACACTAATATAAAGACATCTTCTGGTAATGTCATCCTGGTTAATGTCAAGTTGTTATAATGACATCCCAAACAAATTTAATGTCAACTTGTCATGACAAAAACAACTTCTGGTAATGTCACTTTGATTAATGTCAAGTTGTCATAATCAAGACAACCCAAACAATGTCAACTTGTCATTACAAAAAACGAATGACTCTAATGACAGCAGTCATAAAGGTTTAAGACAAAGTGACATTACCAGAAGTTGTCTTTGTCATGTCCTGTTGACATTAAATTTGTTTGGCATGTCCTTATTATGACAACTTGACATTAACAGGAAATGCACCTCTTTTTGTGTTTATGACAAGTTGTAATATGATTATTATTGTTATGACAAAGACATCCTCTGGTAATGTCATCCTGGTTGTTGTCATAATCAAGACAACCCAAACAATGTCAGCTTGTCATTACAAAAACCGAATGACACTTAATGATAGCAGTCATAAATGTTTATGACAAGTTCATGACAGTGTCATGTCATAGTTATGACAGTGTCATGTCACCCTTATGTCGATACCTTCAAGTAAAGTGTTACAGAAAAATCTTAATGAGTGACGTAAAAGATGTGCGTGTTTACAAACATCAAAACTATATCAAAGCAAACTCTCACACAACCTGTGCAGTATAATTCGAGTCTCATTTATCCAGTCATAGGGTGAGTACTTCACAAACACATGCATCTTTACTAAGACCTTACTATTTGAAAGACTAGTGGTGAAATACTGCACCACTTGTGATGTTTCCAATAGTAAGGTTTTAGCTAAATGCATGTGTTTTGGAAGTACTGTGCAAACAACTGAATACATGAGACTTGGATTATAATGCACCAGTCGTGTGAGAGTTTGTAAATGGACATTTTGATATAGCTTTGCTGTTACAATTCTCTCAGTTTTTGGATTCTTCGTCCACCATGGAGGCATGTAGGAAAAACTAAGTCTTCTTTGTGAATTCAACACAACACAGGGTGAGTAATTGCTATATTAATGATCACTTCAGGGGTGAAGTTTTCCTTTAACCTTTTGCAAATGTCACCCATCTGCTACCCTTAAACAAAATTAAAATTTGTAAACACTAGTGACCCAGGTCTGTTTCAGAAACCACATGCTTATTTGGCCGAGAATATGCACTTCACTGCCATGGCTCCATATTTTAGTCTGCTTTGCTGTACTCTTCCTGCCTTACTTTCTCCATTTATTAACTGAACATAGAATAGAAAGTGTTTCACTCTGCAGATCTAAACCTGTGCACACACAAAGGCACTAATAGTAAATACAATATATACCATTTATTCCAGTGCAGTCGAAAGTAAGGACAGTTTTTGTAGGTGTAGCTTCTAACAGTTTCACCCATCCCACGATGCTAAGTTAATTAACAATTAATCTTAAAACCTACAGTAACGTCAATACTAACCCAGGCATAGTGCTTCCACACCAAACCATCATTACATACGCTTCAATTCTGTACATTTTTTGTCCTCTGTGTCCATCTCAGACATTTCTTTCTCTTTAACGTCTCTCAGCTTGCCTTCTCCTGACTCCTCTCCTGTGTAATTTGTGCTGTGCTCTCCTCTCTTCCCTGTTTTCTCACCTATCTCTGCTCATTTCTCTCTTGCATGTTTCTCTCGCTCCCTTCCTCACCTACCGTATATCCCCCGAGTTTTTTTTCTTCTCACATGCTCTTCTAACCTCGCCTGTATGTTGCTTATTTTTATCTTCACTCCTGTCGTCTTCATCGTTCTCTCTCTCACTTATTTTCCCTGCAACAGCATCACCACCAAGCTGGAGCGTGCGCTGGAGAAGGTGGCCCCCCTGCTGAGGGAGATTTTTGTGGACTTCGCTCCCTTCCTGTCCAGGACGCTGCTGGGTAGCCATGGGCAGGAACTGCTCATAGAAGGTACAGGTGCTGTACACGGCTCCTTTTTCTCTAACTGGCGTCTCTCTGTGGAGTCTCCCCATTCACTGTCCCTCACCGCGATGATTGTGTGTGAGAGAGACTGAGAGAAAATGAGTGACTGAGTGGACGAGTGTATTAACGTGTGATTAGTTGAGAGTGTGTAAACGAGTGGGTGTCTTTGAGCTGGCTGCTTCACTCATCCGTCAAGCAGGTATGAAGTCAGTATTTTGCACTATTTTCAAATAGCTAGCTAGATCATGTCGACATGTTTAACTCAGATTATGTTCAGCTGTAGCGCTAACATTACTGGTATTACAGATTAAATGTGATGCATTCTTCCCTCTGCCCACCTGCTTCCTGGCGTCCTGTTTTTGTGATCCACTGTCTCAATGTTGATCTCTCCTGCTCCTCACTTCCTGCTCCTTCCCCCCTCCCCTCCCCCTACTCTCTCCTTCCCCCATCTTTCTCTCTACTGTTTGTTCCTGTCTTCTCTGTGGCATGCTTTTTATACACTTGACTACAATGACTGTATACAATAGCAGAAACCACTGACACTACAGTGTCTTCTTTGATGATATTTTTATGTCTCGCGGCAGTGTGTGTGCGTGTGTGCGTGCGTGCGTGCGTGTGTGTGTCAGAGAGAAAGAAAGCGAGCCTCCTGACTGTGCTGTATGTCTCCGTGCTGCAGGTCTGGTTTGCATGAAGTCTAGCACGTCAGTGGTGGAGCTCGTAATGCTGCTCTGTTCTCAGGTTGGTAACCCCTCACTCCTACTCCTCTCGTCTCTCTGTTTACTGTCCTCACACACGTAATCCATTTCGCCAAAGCCTCAAAAGGTCGGTCTCAATTTGTCATCTTTCTACCCCACTCTTAAAGTGTTGTTGTTTTTTCTAGACCTGTCATAATCAGCCGAGTCGGTTGCGCACAGGAAGCAGTCAAGTTATTGATCTGCCCTGTGATGAGCGCAGTGCAGATGTAATATAATATCAACTTATATGCATCATCACGCCACAGTTGTTCTTCATGAATATCAAAGCCACAAAGAGAATTTCCTAAGGCAATCACATGCACATAAACATGACCAGCTGAACGCTACTTTAAAGAGCAAAATTAAATCACACAGGTTAATAATTTTGAATTTAGAAGTGACTGTATTTTTCTGAGTAAACACTTAAATGACTGAGAGTGACAACAGGGAGGCACTTACCACTTCAGAGCTTTCCCCTGGTGCCGTAGGCGGCCATTGTCCTTTTTCATTTATATTATGAAGTTTGTCCCCCAACTGGTGTGCGTTTTGTTGGCTGCCTCTAAGTGTCCTTTGAGGAGCGCCTCGGTTCTTCCCTCATTCTCTTCTTTTCCATGAACTCTACAACCGCGTTCTCTGCTTTCTTCTCTCTGTTTTTTTAACTGCTCCATCTTCTACCATATAATCAGACACCTCTGCTCTTCGGGTCCATTTTAACTCAGTGTTTCAGCGACAACTGCTTTCATCTTCCACCACTCTCCAAACTGCCCCGTCCTCTCACCACTCCCTTTCCTTTCTCCTCCCCTCCACTCTCGTGGGCCGGCTGCTCGTCAGCATGTATAGTATTACCCCCGGCTCCGGCCTTGTCTGCCATTAGATGCCCAGGAGAGCGAACCCTAGCCCAGATATCGATCCTCCGTTTGGTGTAACAGGAGATGCTCCCACGTGTCCTTCACAGCCTTAAGAGCCAGTGGAGCTAATGGAGCTCTGATAGTTTGAGGCTTTCAGCAACACTCTCATCCTACTCAGAAGTCTCCTCTCTAATATGCGTGTGTTTTATCTCTGTACTCACCGACACTTCTTGCATGTTGATCAGCTGATTTACTGAAGCAACCTGCCGAGTTCTGTGACAATATATACTGTGAAACATTTGTGACATTTGTGAGGGATTTCTTGGATTTCTTTAGGTATTTGATTGGCCAAAAACAGATACTTGATGATACTTGAACTGTTTTTTTTAATCTATAAACAGGTTTTCAATTAGATGTCAAGTGTAAAATGTATATCAGTATGAAATGACACACACACACAGTGACAGCTCTAATCAATATCAAACACTCCTGCTTCCAACCATATGAGCTCTGATGTATGCTCTACACTCAGGAGTGGCAAAACTCGATCCAGAAGAACGCTGGTCTGGCCTTCATTGAACTCATCAACGAGGGAAGGTAATCCATCACACAGACTGATTATCACCCCATATAATTCCCTGTGATTCACACATTAACAGCAACACTGTTATCAGTGCTCCACAACTAATGGCTGTGGTAGAGCCCTAATGAGAACCTTGCCAAGATAAGTGCAAAGTGCCACATGTGTTCAGTGGGAAGTGGAATCATTACAGTGCAATTAATTGTACAATTGATCTGTGCTGGCCTATTTTCAGTGGCCACAATCTTGTTCTTCTAATCCAAACTGTAGTGTGTGTAATTAAAGTACAGCACCAAAAAGGAAGCTACTTCTCAAACATACTGTTTATTCATACATACAGACATAAGCATCGGCAGCAGATGGACCAGTCTGATTGCTGTAATTTACAAGAGTCTGCCATATTGAGGAAAACTTGCTAACATTCCCGCTCATTGAGAATTCAGTTTATTCTAAATGGAGGAGTTGCTGATGACTGTAATGTGTGTCGCTCTCTTCACTCCTGCACCAGACTTCTGTGCCACGCCATGAAGGATCATATTGTTCGTGTTGCCAACGAAGCAGAGTTCATCCTGAACAGACAGAGGGCTGAGGACGTGCACAAACATGCCGAATTTGAGGTAAACACACAGAGCATCACATTTGTCTGACGTGATTTGACACAATTGAATCTACAGTACGGAACTTGTATTGAAATTTTTTAGACTTTTTGTTATGCTTGCTGACACTGTCACTATATCCTGACAGCACTACATGAGACAGATAATCTGTGAGAAAATCAGGTTCCTCTGCCCCCTCGTAGTGTTGCTAATGGCATTGTACAGCCTTTTTTTGTGACCAAACAGAAGTGTAGGGTAGTAATACATCTCCATGTAAGCCGCACATTCAAAAACAGAAATGTCTGTATAACTCAATAGATTACTTACATCAAAAGACCTTCTTTTGTGTTTTTCTGCCAATTTTTGTTTTCTATTACACTGTGCAGCCTCAGTAATAAAATGCAGTCTCTGCCTCTCCTAAACAATTGGGCCAGGTGATTAAAACTGGTCCTGGCCTCATGTTACAGATCAGTGTTTCTTCAACACTGACATCAGTTTTGAATCCTTGCAAGTCCTGTAGCTCTCTCCACCTCAGAAAAGCTTCTGCAATGTTTACTGTTGTTTCATCTTAGGTTCGGTTTAACACTTTTCTTTAAGCTTACTCTTTGTCATTGATTGTCCTCTGTTTGCTTGTCTTTGCCATGTCCACTGTTCTTGTCTGTGCAGTATGTGCACAAGCAGTGACTGACGTTCATTAGAAACTCCTCCTCGCTCTGATTGGTTGTTTCAGCTCAGGCGTGGTGGATTTTTGCATATGTCATTAGGTGCTCCTAATACAAGGAGCCAGAGGATGACAGATTATCTGTCAGTTGTACTCTGTTGAGGTGTAGTGACAGATTCTGAAAAAGTTACTTTTTATAAAAATCTACCTACTGTAGCTTTAAAGCGAAAGTGAATAAAGATCATGTGAAGTGGCTAATATGTACATTTTTAATTGTTGTTACTGGTTGTCACTCACAATTGCCTGGATTGTTTTTACTTAGCACCTCCAATGAGTACATTTAAACAGATTTGCTGTTCTCATGCATCAATTAGTGTTTTAGGAGTACATACTGTACAGCAACTGCCTCCTCGTCACCACGATCTCCACATCTCTGACAGTAACACTCACTTGTTTCTTACTGTTTCTATTCACTCTTTACCTCCCACTCTCCTCCAGTCTAACTGTGCCCAGTACGCCGCAGATCGGAGAGAGGAGGAGAAAATGTGCGATCACCTCATCAGCGCTGCTAAGCACCGAGATCACGTGACTGCCAACCAGCTGAAACAGAAGATCCTCAACATCCTCACCAATAAGCATGGAGCGTGGGGGACAATGTCACAGAGGTGAGCGGGAGATGCGAGGAACTGCGTGTCAAATTATACCCCGGGACATTTTTAGATTGCTGTTCCACAGGATGTCATTTGACAGCAGACGTTACAGCGGTTGAGTGCACACTGAGCGCTTCTTGCATATAATGAGAAAATGCTATCAGTATGTAAAGTGGGGCTTTTATTTGTGTAAAAGTAGTGTCATTTACATCGTGAATTCAAAAGCCAGGAGAGTCAGAACATCCATTTCCAGTTTTCAGATCATGGATACGATCAGTGCGGAAATACAGACATTTATAAAAGATGATATGGTACGTGTACAGCGGGCTCTGTGAAACAATCAAGCCTTATTTAACATAATTTATTGTACATCGTCTTCAGCACACACAGACAGCTGAACCCTAACACTACAGCTGCCTGGTAGTTGTGTAAGACTGATCTCCTTATTTAGCACACTCATGTACACACATTAAATCAATGATTGCTTGTTATCCAGCTCTGCCTCCAGACTTAGGGGGGACATGTGATTTAATTTGAGGACATGTGACATGCAACATCTGAAGCCCATCTTCCTCATGTCACTGTTGATTAAGTATAATTGCATGCCACAAGGTGCATGCTGTTAATAAACACCTTTCACACTCAGATGAAAAATTAATTAAAGTTAAATTGCATCTGAAGTGGTCTGGCCTCGATTGTATTTTTAACATTTTGTTCACATTAGCATAATGCTTGTTGAAAATCCCAACAACACTTGCATGACTAAACCTTTTCTTTTCATGTGTTTTCCTGGCTCTGGGGTACAGAAGTCACTTTAATGTTTTTCTTCTCGCCTTAAAGCCAGTTATTGGTGTTTGCAGAGTTGGAAAGGTTTGTCAAACACACCCCTCTGGTCAGAAACTGCCCTTTATCCCAATAAAGAGGAACCTTTCAACTGTCGGAAATTAGTTTTGGAAGTTTCTCGCGTAAATGTCATCTGTAACTTCGACTCCAACTTTATTGTCCCTGAAGAAAAAAAGTCCTAAAGCGCACACCTTGTTTCCCTCACCACTGAAATTACTCATCTCTGCCCCTCCCTTTTTATGTCTTCAGCCAATTACATGACTTCTGGCGTCTAGACTACTGGGAGGACGACCTGAGGAGGAGACGGAGATTTGTGCGAAATGCCTCTGGATCCACTCACGCCGACGTGCCACTCAAAGCTCTGGAGGACTACGGTCAGTAACGTGCACTGATATAAACATGATGCACTTGGTCAGTACGTTCCTTTTGCATACACTCACATGAACACTTACAAACACACCCGAACAGGTTCAGAAGAAGATGAAGAGGGGCTTAAGTCGAAGAAGACTTTCCGCAGCCAATCAGTGGTCACCCAGAACCCGGAGGCGGAGTTAATGCTGGAGGGAGACGATGACGCTGTTAGCCTGCTGCAGGAAAAAGAGATTGATAACCTTGCAGGTAAGATGCACGCAACTAAACACACACACACACAACACTACAGTACGACTGAACAGTAAACTGTCTATGACTCTTGTTTTTAGTACGTTTCCGTCCAAGACTTTTTACATCCAAAGGCAAGTTGGACATTTGGAAGTTTTGCTGCTGCACTAACCATCCGGCTGATTATCTGACCCAAGACGATTAAATCATAATTCACTAAAAATTGATGCGAATCGAACTAAATGCGTGATTTAATCCAGTGGTTCCTCTCTTACTTACACACCTGATTTGTTCTTTAAACAGTAGGCAAAATAGAAGAAGCAAATAAATCATCAGTTTTGATTAATATGAAATAAATTACCTGCTGTGTGTGACGAATCCAAGTTACCGTTGTGTATTATGAGCTTGTCAGTGCTATGTATACCTAAAATACTGATACCTGAGTCATACATTTGTCCCCCCCAGGCCCTGTGGTTCTGAGCACTCCAGCTCAGTTAGTAGCTCCAGTGGTGGTGGCTCGAGGCACTCTGTCCATCACTACCACTGAGATCTACTTTGAGGTGGATGAAGAGGATCCTACATTCAAGACGACTGACGCCAAAGTAAGGGCAAGCTTCCTGTATTATTAAAAAAGATAAGGTTTAGACTACATTCTCTGGGAGATTGTGATATGTCATTTCCAACCTCAACAGGTACTGGCCTACTCAGAGGGTCTGCACGGTAAATGGATGTTCAGTGAGATCCGAGCTGTGTTCTCCAGACGCTACCTGCTGCAGAATACCGGACTGGAGGTCTTCATGGCCAACAGGAGTAAGTCTGAAGATATGCAAACAGTGTATCTTTAATCTGCTTAAAGTTCAGGTTAAGCACTTTTTTGGCCACGAACATCCTCTTGGACTTACGGCTGAGCTTTTTTTAATTTTGGTGGTCAAATATTGAAGGTCACTGTGACCTCACAAAACACATATTTTTGGCCATAACTCAAGAATTCACAAGTTAATTGTGACAAAATTTCACACAAATGTCTAAAAGGATAAAAATGTTGAAGTGATGATATTCTACATCCGAAAGGTCAAAGGTCAACTTAACCGTGGCATCATAATGCTGCAAAAAGAAACAAACAAAAAGCACTAATCTTAGTTGTCCACCTTGAAACTATGCTGATTATATAGATCTGTGCTGCCAGGTTGTAGATGTGTGTGAAGCATCCATGTTTTGCCAAAAAATACACTTAATAGCTTTTATTAATTTCCTTAAAAGTCTTCACTACATATGTCACTTAAGTCTGGACAGGCATGGACGCAAACTGTAACTGTAACTGTAACTTGACTGGTTATTGGAGGCAGAGAACCACAACATTAATTGACATGATGAGTGATTGACTTTATGTTGTCTATATGCTGACTATATCTTCCTCTCTCCAGCGTCTGTGATGTTTAACTTCCCTGACCAGGCCACGGTCAAAAGGGTGGTCTACAGTCTCCCACGGGTCGGGGTAGGAACGAGTTACGGTCTGCCACAGGCAAGGTGAGTCCAGGGTTTAATCCACTGCTCCATCACTATTCTGCATGAGAGACGCATCTTCTTCCTGGTGGGATAGAAAGGACCTTCAATGTGTGTGTGTGTGTGTCCCAGGCGGATTTCCTTGGCCACCCCTCGTCAGCTCTTCAAGTCGTCCAACATGACGCAGCGCTGGCAGAGGAGAGAGATCTCCAACTTTGAGTACCTCATGTTCCTCAACACTATTGCAGGTAAAGCTTTCAATCGTGATTCATGAGCTGTCGTTCTGCTGCCAGGTTTGCTGTTGTGGATTTTAGCCTCTAAATAATATTTGGACCTGTTAGTAATCAAACACACAGCCCTGTGTAATGCAGCCGTCTGTGTTCTCAGACCAAACAATAAGTTGAGAGAATACTTCCTGTTTCCTTCCTCGTCTCTCTTTCTGCTGTGTGATGTTGACATTTTCTGGCTTATTTGCTGTGAAGATTTTCCTAATGTGACCTTGTTTGGTTGCTCTGACAGTCCCTGTTGTGCTGTGTTGTTCAAAAATAACTGCACAGACAGAAATTGCAGACTCACCTTGTTTGTATTTCTCTCCGTGTATAAAAAGACTTCTTAGAAGAGACCAGATGAAGAAACTGGAAGATTTGAATAAGACAAACTTTTGTCAGCTACAGTTCCAGCACAGCTGCAGTTTCCATAACAACAGTCACCAGTTTGACCTGTAAATACATATACCTGCAAAAATACATGAATAAAAGCAGCCACAGTTACAGTGGACAAATTGATTTGAGCAATGCATTGAAAATAATTACTGCAGCTACACATTTGCTATTTTATTGTGTTTATAAATCCCGTATGTTCTTGAAAATCACATATATGTGTGTAATAGAAATGTAGAGTTTCAAATACACATATAGATAAATGCCAGCCATTGAAATTGTCTTCATAAATCAATCAATAAAACAGTATTATATTTGGCTGTAGGGTTTTTTTCTGGGGCCTCTCTCCCTTTCCTAGGCCTGCACAGAAAGCCTCTTCTTCCATGTGCCTATGTGGAAAGCTTTAAGGCAGAGAGAGCACACCTCTCTGCCCTTCCACATGCAAACGAGGAAAGCCTGAGACAGAGACCTCCCTGCCCTTCCATGTGCCTACATTGAAAAGCTAAGGCAGGGAGAGCAGCAGCAAAGACCCCCAGGAACAGAACCAAGCATCATCAATGACAAACAGAAATGACACTGATAAGTCAGACACAGCATGAAAAGGAGGAGCTGGGGTGGAGGCGGCTTGCAAAGTGGCCTGCAGAGGAAGCAGCAACAGTAGACAGACAAAAGCAGTTTAAATAGGGCGCCCTGAATGAGATTCGCCAATTGGTTGCGTAGAAAGGAATCATGTGATCTATCAGCTGACTCACTTTCATCAGTCAGCTGATTCATCAGTTGATGGGGCTGTTTGAGATCAGCTGATGTAGCTGGGATGTGAGCTGAGCGTGACATCATGTCCTGCCTGAACCAATGCTATGCTGAATTTGTACAGCACCTTTCAAACAGATCAATGCATGTCAAAGTGCTTTACAAGTGATCGACAAAGAGGACATTAAAAATAGTTAAATGTCAAATAAGGTGGAAAAAATCATAGTCATCAACAAAAACATTTTGGTAAAAACAAAAAAGGGTAAAATAAATAATGACGATATTAGAATAGGTAAAGATAATAAAACCACAGAAGTATAAAACACTACATAAAAGCCAGACTAAATAGATGGGGTTTTTTTTTTTAAATAAATCTCCTCTCAGATCCTCTGGAGCGTAAAAAAAACTAATTGTCAACCAGTGTAATGACTTAAAAATAGATTTTATGTCTGCTCTCCTTCTGGCCTTAGTCAGCACTCATGCAGTAGAATTTTTGGATTCATTGTAGCTCATTTATTTAAACATCTTTAGATATGCTGTAGCAGTTTGTTAACAGCTTGTGCTTTTATGCCTCTCTGCTGGAAATGTCTTTTTTATCACACGAACGAACAACCACGGTCGATGTGATTGTGATACCAGTCTGGCACCTATTCTTTGCTTGCATCAGGAAGTTTGTCTCATTAATTAAACGTTTGAATACTACCAGGCGGGTAGGTTGTGACACCTGATAATTTGTAAATGTAAAACAGATGTAGGGATACACAGACCAATAATACAGCATGTCATCGTAATACGGGACCCTCTTGTGACACAACTATAAATTATAATGGAATAATACCACTTTCTCCTCCTCCCCGATGTCTTTTGTCCCTGCAGGGAGGACCTATAATGATTTGAATCAGTACCCCATCTTCCCCTGGGTCTTGACCAACTATGATTCAGAGGAGCTTGATCTCACTCTACCCGGCAACTTCAGAGACCTCTCCAAGGTTAGAGCACTCTGACACACACAGACTTAATGCACGTTTTCCAATGAATGTGTTACTTAGATGATGCTGTAAACCAGAATTAGGGAAGAATACAGGTCAAGCTGTCCTACTCATATACCGAGGCTTAGTGGGAATCTCTCTGTGTTGCAGTTTCACCAATTAGAGTCAGAACAAAGCCACATAATATCACTGTAGATGTAAATCCCTTCATTCCCTCCTCTCGCAGAGGATCAGAACTAGTTTTACTGTCTAAGCATTGACCTTTTTAAAGAACAATGTATGATCTGCTTCCTTAAAGGAAAAGAAAACAACTGCATGTATGGTTTCTCATGTATTAATTGACTTAAGCTGATTATTTGTCTCTGGTTTCATCCAGCCAATCGGTGCACTGAATCCCAAGCGAGCAGCGTTTTATGCAGAACGCTACGAGACGTGGGACGACGACAGCACGCCCCCTCACCACTATACAACCCTGTACTCCACTGCTCATTCAACACTGATGTGGATGCTCAGAATAGTAAGTACCTGCTGTACTTCACACACTCACAGGCCTCAACCTTCAGCAGCTGCCTGAGCACATGGCAGAGACCCAAGGCTTCTGTGTTAAATGAATGTGTCCATTCGTGTGCCTGCAGGAACCCTTTACCACGTTTTTCCTCAACGCTAACGATAACAAGTTCGACCATCCGGACAGAGCCTTCTCTGGCATTGGCTGCTCGTGGAGGAACTGCCAGAGGGACACAGCTGATGTCAAGGTAACTTTTAAATCGGCTGAAAGAACGTCCTACTGAAGCGACTGGTTAGGGTTGTTATAAAACAATAACAATCAGCCTGAAACGCACAACTGTGTTTTTCCAGTTAATTAGCTTAAAGGATGAAAGAGCTTGAAAACATTAAAGTATGAGGAATGTCATCAAGCACATTGTCTAAAGCCCATTAGCCCTTTAATAAACAATGTGTTCCTGTCGTGTCTACCAGGAGCTGATTCCAGAGTTCTACTACTTGCCTGAGATGTTTGTCAACAGTAATGAGTACGAGCTCGGGGTGCGTGATGACGGAGTTCCTGTGTGCGACGTGGAGCTTCCTGCCTGGGCCAAGAAACCAGAAGACTTTGTCCGCATCAACCGGATGGTGAGAAACAAAGAAAATATAAAAAGCCAAAAGAAAAACTTTTCTGTCTTTAAATCTTCCACAGAGACACTGAACATCCTTCCTCTTTCTGCACCTTTCACTTCAACCAGGCGTTGGAGAGCGAGTTTGTGTCGTGCCAGCTTCACCAGTGGATTGATTTAATATTTGGCTACAAGCAGCGAGGGCCGGAAGCAGTCCGAGCTCTCAACGTGTTCAACTTCTTGTCTTACGAGGGAGCGATCAACCTAGACAACGCAGATGCTACACAGCGTGAGGTCGGTTTCTGTGACAACTGATCGCTCTTGTTTGACTCACAAATTCCATTATTTCAATGCAGAAATCTCCCTCTCATGAGTGTGTCACGCTGGGATGGAGAGTGGTGTCTTCAAGATCATATGGAAATATCAGATTGATGTTATATTTTTTAAAATAGTTCTCCCAGGGATGAATTCAAAGTACATGCATAGAGTTCAGGAAGCATACACAGGAGATAAACATGCATATTTAGGTAAACTGAATGTCAGGAAGGCGCAGGGGAAGGTAGAAGGGGGCATGCTGCTTGTCTCAACTATTTTTTTTTGTTTCTCAAATATGTATAACCTTGCTCTTTCTCTCCTTTCTCCATTTCTCCGACTGCAGCTGATTGAATCCCAGATTCAGGCGTGTGGTCAGATCCCCTCACAGCTACTGATCGAGCCACACCCACCTCGCTCCTCGGCCATGCACCTGGTGAGAACACCTCAACATCCTTAGCAAGTCTTGCTTTAGGTTAAGGTTTTATGACAGCAACTTCTGTATATGCCGACAAAAACGTCCTTGAAAGGACTGCTGAAACACAAATCAGAAATATAGTCTAAGTTAAAGTTTATTATAGCCCGTTGTCAAAAAGTAGGTCTCAAAGGGCCTACTTTTGTATCTAAAATTGAACAATAATGAGCATTAGCAGAATATAAAAGGTGAGATAAAATGAATATAAAACCTGCTGATGTTTTGTTGATTAATGAATCAGGGGGCAAATGTGAATAGAGAAAAGAACAGGACCAAGCACAGATCCTTGTGGCACACCATAACTGACCTTGGTGTGGTCTGATGAACAGTTGTGTAAAACAAAGTGAGATCTGTCTGTTAATTATGACTTAAACCAGCAGAGAGCAGTGTCAGTGAGACCAGTGTGACTTTTTAGACCAGTGGTTCCCAATTGGTGGGTCGAGGTCCAAAAATGGGTCACAGGTCTATTCTGAAGGGACCACAAGCGACCCGTGAATGTGTGAAGTTTGTAAAAAACGCACTTTGCAATAAGCTGAAGCTTTCTGGCACAGAGCTTTAAGTGACTAACGGGCTGCGTCTTAACACAGACAGCAAACTAGCTTCATGACGTGACCATGAGTATCACACTGAACATATTAAACTGTGTGAACCCCAAGCTAATGACTAAGGAAGAATCTGGATCCCGTGGCTGGACCAGTTGGTAACCACTGTTTAACATGTGTCGTGATCAGTCATGTTGATGGCTGCACTGACATCTAGGTGCACAAGTCTTTGTTATTTTGAGAAGCTGTTATTGAGAAAATGTTCACTTTGGGAAAGGGAAGAGAGTTTTCATCAGTGTTTCTCTTTTGTATGGACAGTAGAAGTTTGTTTTTCATATTTATAACACATTTTATATAAGTGTGAGATTATATTACATACAAGTGTATGTAATAATGTTTTTTCACAGCAAGTTCTGCCCTGGTTTTTAGCCTCTCTGTCCTCCCTGCCACCCTCAGCAAAACGAGGCCTCAGTGTCTCCACATCAGAGCCATCCATGTCAACCCAAACCTGTCAGTCCCGAACCCCGACCAACCAGTGCCTCCACCTCCTCTCCTAGGCCTAAAGCCACCCTCAGTGTGTGTACCTGCTCTGACCCTGTGCTCCCACTAATATACCTTTTCCCTCCCCCCCCTCTGTCCCATCTGTTCTGTCTCTCCCTCTACCTCCGTCTCCATTTCCCCTCCTCCTCCTCCTCCTCCTCCCCTCTCCTCCTGACCTTCCCTCCCTGCTCTGCCCTCCTCTTCCTCTCTGCCCCCCCCTCTCTCTTTCTCTCTGTCTGTCTCACCAGTGTTTCCTTCCTCAGAGCCCACTGATGTTTAAGGATCAGATGCAGCAGGATGTCATCATGGTGCTCAAGTTCCCCTCCAACTCCCCTGTCACTCACGTCGCCGCCAACACGCTCCCCCACCTCAGCATACCAGCAGCCGTCACCGTCACATGTAGCCGGCTGTTTGCCGTCAACCGCTGGCACAACACAGTCGGTAAGCATGTTTAAAAAAAAAAGCATCACATTATATCATCTTTACAGTATATAGCGTTGCTATTTTAGCTATTTTGAGCAATTTTCTAAAAACTACACTACATATATTCACATAAATCAGATAATGAAAATATCAGTAGCCACACAATTAAGACAAACATTTGAAAGATGTCTGAAGATGCTTGTAAACTCAGGGAAATGTTAATTTCAGCTGCAGCTATTGAGCTGATTTGTATTTTATTATATTAGTGTTTACTCTTATTTTTGTCCACATGTTGGCATAGAAATGTTTGTTAATTAAATCCTCAATTAACCTCTAATGACCTCATTAGCACAGCGGGGTAGGTTAAATGAATCGTAGTGATGTAATTATGGAGGGCTTTAAGGCAGCTCAAGTGACTTTTGTTATTGAGGCTATTATTTTTTAACTTAAGCCTGCATCGGGGCTTTCATCAGAGAGCACTCGACCAGGGGATTATATGAGAGGGAGTTATTTAGCTTTTATCTTCACCATTTTATGATGTGTGCATGTACGGGTGTGTGCGTGTTTGACCGTCTGTGTCGTATGACCCTTATATCCTTCAGGCCTCCGTGGAGCTCCAGGATACTCCCTAGAGCAGGCTCATCATCTACCCATTGAGATGGACCCTCTCATAGGTCAGTGCACAGAAATCTCCACAGCACATTTAATTAGTTTTACGTAATGATACTATTAAAGACACAAGTAGTGGGACTGAAATCAATGTATCACATAATACACTCAGGATTTATGCACATACAGTATATTGCTGAGACAGAGGCTGCAGAACTGACCCGAGTGATAAAAGATCAGGGAAGGTTTGAGGTCATTCGAACCGTATTGCATTCTTATGCCCTCATTAACCTACTGACATCTCTGTGCTCCCACGTAGCAAACAACTCAGGCGTGAACAAGCGTCAGATCACTGACCTCGTGGACCAGAGCATCCAAATCAACACACACTGTTTTGTGGTTACTGCCGATAACCGCTACATCCTGGTCTGCGGCTTCTGGGACAAGAGCTTCCGTGTTTACTCCACTGAAACTGGTAGGTTTTGTATTATGAAGAGACATGCTGAGCATCGAGTACAGTAGAAATTTAGTCTTAGCTGGCAGGTGTGTGTGTTGTTGTTGCTGTTGTTGTTTTATTACAGGCAAATAATAATGCAGAAAGCACAGTTCACAACATGACATGACAATAAGGTCTCTCAAAGAGAAACAAAACAAAACAAAAGTGGATAAAAGAAAAGACATATAAAGGTTAGTGGGGTCAAATCAGTAATTCAAATGATTAGGTTAATAGTACTAATAATAAAAAATAAAAATTAATGAAGTTTATATGGTGTAATTATAATTCTATATACTTCAACTTTCCACTACAGCAAATCTTCTCCCATTTCATATTATATTGTACTACTTTCCAATGTTTTTTCCCATAAGAAAGGACTTAAATTCAATTTTTTACTTGATTGAGCTTTAAATGAAAATATTTTACTCAACTGAATAATTGTATTTATTATCTGGGGACAGTTTTCATCCAGGACCCCTATAAAATATTTAAAAGTGTTAGTTCAGCAGAATTTTTGAGAGGCCCCAGCCAGCCTTGGATATCGGTCCAGAGACCTGCAACATAAGGGCAATAGAAAAACAAATGCAGCTGGTCTTCCTCTTCCTCTTTGTAGAATCTACATAGTGAGGATTTTTCAATATTAAACATATGAAGTTGTTTTTTTGTAGCAATAATTTTAAAGAAAATCTTCAGTTGGAAAAATTCTGGAGTAAGAATCCATTGTTGATTTGTAAATTGTTAAAAAGAAAAAAAAATCCAAGGTATCAAAGATTGTATGAGGGAAGGGAGTAAGATCACTACTCTGTAAAATAAGATTATAAATTGATTTATTTATCTTTATTTTGGTGCAGACCTGTTGTCTATATCCACGTTTTCCACCATTACAGATTCGACCACACATACAGCAGAATTGATGGTATGGCAGAAAACTAACTAGTATATAATTCATAAAAAATATTCAATTTTTTTGAGTGTTCCCCTTAAAATGGGCTCCCCATCTATTAACATTGCTGAGTTCAGCCATATAACTTAACTTTGGATATCCTCTAGGGTGTCTGGGGGGTAATACTGGAAACTCAACCAAGCCTTCAATGCATCATTGAAAAAGGGAGAAAGATTTGCTGATATTCTTTTAAATAGCCATTTAAAGTCTTGACATTTGAACTGAAAAAAGGGGAAACTTTCTTGCTATCAAAAGATAAAGATAAATATTGACTTGGTTCTTTGTTTGAACGTGGGTCATGTTACTCATGCATTTGTAGTTTTAGTTAGGTCTGTGTTTTTATTTTTTGATCTAGGAGAGATTTATAATGCACCTGGGCATAAAGTAAATATTTGTATTTATCAGTCCTGAGGTTTAATTATTTAGATTTAGTGACACTAATCAGCACCCATGGCCTTTAAATATATGAGTAGAGGGCACACACTGACTTAGACAACTTCCTCCTTCGTCCCTCAGGAAAGCTGACCCAGATAGTTTTTGGCCACTGGGACGTAGTGACGTGTCTGGCCAGGTCAGAGTCCTACATCGGAGGAGACTGCTACATCGTGTCAGGCTCCAGAGACGCCACTCTTCTTCTGTGGTACTGGAGTGGACGACACCACATTATCGGGGACAACCCTAACAACAGTGAGTGGGAACAACGTGTGAATGTCACCCTCATGTCTCAGTGTACTCATGTCTCACACATGAGTGTGTGCCTGGCTCAGACATTAGTTTAGAGAACACTACAGCTCCCAGAGGTTTATGAGTCTGTAACTTCTCTTCCAGGTGACTACCCTGCTCCCAGGGCAGTACTGACAGGACATGACCACGAGGTGGTGTGTGTGTCCGTCTGTGCGGAGCTGGGATTGGTCATCAGTGGAGCTAAAGGTTTGTCTGCCTGTGTCTGAGAGAGATGTTTTATGTTACATTTTCTCTTTTCAACAAAGTATGCTTTTAGATTTTGGGCTGATATTTCCAAACAAGTATATTAATAACTGACCTCACAATGTTAAACTTTACCATCACTAAAGCTTTTCGATTTAAACAAAATAGCTACTTCAATATCTTGCTCTGTTCTTGCTCCTCAGAGGGCCCATGCCTGGTCCACACCATCACAGGGGACCTGCTAAGGGCCCTGGAGGGGCCAGAGCTGTGCCAGCGGCCCCGCCTCATCTCAGTGTCCAGCGAGGGCCATTGCATCATCTACTATGAGAGAGGTCGCTTCTGCAACTTCAGCATAAATGGAAAACTGCTGGCACAAATGGAGGTCAATGATTCCACACGGGTAAGGCTGCTGAGTTAATACTGTTTATGTAAACACACTGTAATATCCTTGTCCTTATTTACTGCTGAGCAATGCAGTATATTGTTATCCAACACACCGGAGCCCTTGTGTCTATTTTGATTTTTCCCTTTCTCTTCTCTTTCTGTCTCCAGGCGATCTTGTTGAGCAGCGACGGGCAGAACTTGGTGACAGGAGGTGATAACGGAGTTGTGGAAGTGTGGCAGGCGTGCGACTTCAAACAGCTTTACATCTATCCAGGCTGTGACGCAGGCATCCGTGCCATGGACCTCTCACATGACCAGAGGTAAAACAGACAGGGTGCCACTCTGACAGACACAAGAAGATGCAGACTGTGTTGTTGGGAAAACTGGGTCACCTCAAAGTGGGCAGTAGAGAATACTGAATGATCAGTAAGGGGGCAGTTATGTACCAAACCTCAGACGATGTCCTAGGCTCAGGGAAATGTGCAATGTTTGATGCACTGCAGACTAAAAAAAGAGTACTTTATTGAGCATGTGTATAGTTTGGTTTGCTGATCTGACTTTCTGTGTGCTCTGCCCTCAGGACTCTGATCACTGGCATGGCGTCTGGCAGCATTGTTGCATTCAACATAGACTTCAACCGCTGGCACTACGAACACCAGAACAGGTACTGAGGTGGACAGCGTGAGGAAGAGGAGGATGGTGAAAGGAGAGATGAACAAGAGGGAGAGGAGGTGATGCATTCTGCTGCCTATCTGCAACGCGGGGAAACTAAAGGTACCGAGAGGAAGGAAAAACACGTACCGGACCTTAGGCTCTAATCCCTT
Organism: Epinephelus awoara; assembly: GCA_035609425.1. Taxonomy (NCBI): domain Eukaryota; kingdom Metazoa; phylum Chordata; class Actinopteri; order Perciformes; family Serranidae; genus Epinephelus; species Epinephelus awoara. Next base: position 27,915,164 of record CM069304.1, on the reverse strand, counting down.
GTGAAGTTTACTTGATTTGAGGATGCGGCAGCGCTGGTGGAAATAACTTCCTCTGTGCATACGTGTACGTACACACACGTGTGTAACCACAGACACATAATACCCCGAAGATACACACCAAAACCTGCTAATGAAATAGACAGACTGCAGAATGGGGGAAAAAGAGCAAGTCAAGCAGACCTTGTAGAGGTCGATCATACCCGTACCACTCACAGGACTGGTGCAGTTGCCGTTCCTGGTACGCTTAATGCTTCACACACAAAGAACCTAAGTTTTATTTTCCCTTATATTTTTCTTCTCTATCAGTTTTGTTGTATACCTTTTCGTTTGCGGGGAGCTCCGTCTGGGAATTATTTGGGTGGACGATAAATTAAGACTCCTTCAACGTGTCTAAACTGATTAGAAATGGTCAGAAATGAACCAGCCCCACCCACTGTTCAAAAACCGGTGCTATTGGCTTGATCTTAAAATTCCCCCCCTTGAAAAATTGCCTGGGGTTTTAATTTCATTTGATTTAATTTGATTCTATCTTGGTTTTATTTTATTTTATAATGCTAATTTAATTTTTTCTTTTACCCGCAGCAGGGTTAAATCTGATTCTTATGTAAATAAGGCTCTGCTTCCTTCAGAGTCTACACGTGTTCTTTCACTACACAAACTGCGCTTATCACCTTTAATTTATTAATGACTTGCTGTATGTAAAATATTGTGTAATAATTATTATAATGTTGACAAGACTGATGATAATAACGGCAGTGTCAAGGATGGTGATTGTTTTGCCGGAGATGGTAATGATAAAGAGATCTTGCCAGTGCCACCAAGGATGACAACCACAAGACTGACATGATTTCCTTTGTATATTTGGTGATTGTTTTGTCAAATATGTACATATAGTCTTGGTTCAGGCTTGGTGGGAGACTTAATCAGCTGAATAAGACTGAAAGCGCAAAGGAAACCTTCACTTACCCACATTTGTTGATTATTTAAAAAAAGAGAATCGAATCAATGTAAAAGTTTGTTTTGTATTTGCACTTTGCACCAATCACATATCATTATTTATTAGCTTGGTTCTTTCTGGTCGGCTGCCATTTTGTTTAGGTCCATTTCCCCTTCGGGATTATTTGTGCATTGATGTTTGTATTTAAAGCGTTGAGCTCATGTGTGATTATTAGGTTTTACAACCTCACAGTTGTAAGCAATATCATGATTCTGTAGCTGATAGAGGTGGGAAGGAAGGAGGAGAGGGGATGAAATGTGAGATGTACTGTATGTGTGAAGCCATCTTGATCAAATGCGCACATGCACATACTCTATCGACAGGTTCAACTTACGTATCCAAAAAAAGGTTAAATATTTTTGGATCTATGAAACCCTAAAAACTATTGTATTCATGTTTTATTGCAAAGATGTAAAATATGACATGTGTGAGTTGGAAAAAAAAAATCATGATAAGAAAAATAAAATATGCAAAGAATTTGATGACTTGACTTTTCATTGGTTGCATATTCTGTGTCACATAACCGTCTCTTCTTTGCCTCACGATGGTAGCACAGCAAAGAGTGAGAAATCAAGGACGCCTTATTGTAGCTTTCATGAGACACCAGTCTGAAAGAAATCCTCCCTCCCTAAACGATTTCAAGAGACTCTTGAGTTAAAATGTTGGACTATAAACACACTTGAATACGTTGTTGAACTACCTGCTTTGTTGTGTTTTTTATTTCAGACTTCTATTACTGTCAGTCATGTTATGCAGCACTTCCTAAGAACACAGATTAAAGACATAGAGAGAAATGTTAGCTAAAAAAATGTCCAGTTTTCATCTCCAGTACTAGATGCATGCTTTTTCCATCTGTAGTGTCTCATCCTGCATCTCCTGCTTGAATTAAATCCAAGTTCCCTTGAGCAAAGCATGTTACTCAAAGCCACTCCTGTGGAGCTTCTTAAAGGTAAAGTGTCAAGTTTTAGATGCGAGTTACAAGTTGCGGTCGACTGTAGTCAGTGTAGGAATACATCCCATTAGCATTAAAGAGAGAACATGTGCAAAGTGTAAGAGAGGATGAAATCATTAGTGGCATTCATTTTGCAGCCACAGGATACACAGTGCAGTGGAGCATGTAGGGTAAAGTGTCCATGTAAGTATAAAGACATGGGTCGCCCAAGCTGGAAATGAAAATATTTTAGTCTACTTTGTATCATCACTTAAAGAGGAAAAATAAGAGCTCCAATATGACAAAACAGACAATCAGTGGGTTCAGTCTTTTACTTCTTGATAGGCTTGAAAACAAATGCTCAGCGATTATTTCAAACTTGCATCATTTGTACTACATTAAAGGGACAGTTCACCCAAAAATCAGAAATACATATTTTTACTCTTAGCTGTAGTGCTATTTATCTGTCTAGGTTATTGTGGTGTAACTTGCAGAGTGTTGGAGATATCGGCCACAAAGATGCCTGCCTTCTCTACAATTTAATGGAACTAGATGGCATTCGGCTTGTGGTGCTCAACCTGCCAAAAAACAATAGATAAATAAACATTCTTCTTCCAGAAATCATGATCTGATTACTCAACATCATCCACAGAACTTGTCAGCAGTTTCAAATAGGAAATATTTTCTTTCTACTGAACTACACCCGCCAACCGTACCACTGTGCTGCAGGAGGTGTGCATCTACTGCTAGCTCAACTAGCACCACTGAGCTAGCTAACATTACAGCTCATCCAAGGAGGAAAGCACTATTGTTTACATCTTTCACTGTCATGAGCACAAGCCTTTCGTCCACGAGTCGATGCACACCTCCTTCTGTGCAATGATACAGTTGGCGGGTGTACTTTGGTAGAGAGAAAATAGCTCCTACATTAAACTGCTTACGACGACGTCTGTGGATTATTTTCAAGTAACCCAGTCATCATTTTTGTAAGGAGACATTGCTGTTGAGTTTTTCAATTGTATTTTTAAGCCCAATAAGCTGAGTGCCATCTGCTTCCATTGTATTTTAGAGAAAGCAAACATTTCTACAGCTGATACCTCCAACACTCTGCAGCTCACACAAAACAATCTCGACAGATAACAGCACTACAGGTAAAAGGGAAAATATGTATTTTTAATTTGGGGGTGAACTATCCCTTTAAAACAAACATGTTCTTGGCATAATAACCTCTTGACTGTGTGCATACGTCTCATCAAAAGCTGACAGTCAACACTGACTATACATGGAGGAACTAAAGAGATTGGCTGACACAGTACTACCACCTGAGAAACACTCGTTGTGAGGGCAACGAGGATTTGTCAATAAGAACGCCGGCAGTTCAGACTCCTTGTATTGTTCGTGGCCTCGCAGCCGTCATCACCGCTCTCCGAGCCTTCAGTTGTTGTTACATTTTATGGAAAAGTGTGACAAAGATGAATGAACCTCTTTCTAATCATTTGCTCTGAGTGTGTGGTGTACTTTTGTTGCCCTGTCAAAAAAACACTACACCTCACAGTATTAAACCTAAGATGATGTCTTTTGAGCAGAAACAACCATTACCGAAGCTTAAGCCTGGAATACAGAGGAGGCTGACAGCTGCACGGAGCTCTCATGCTTCAGTCACTATGGAGACTGCAATCAGAAGCCACACAAGCTGACAGGCAAGAGAGGGTAATCCGTTACGCTGGTAGACCTGTCTTTCAGAACCAGAATTTCATCTTGTTGTTTATGCCACTTTTGACCTGGTCTGTCTGTAGCTGCAGTCAGAGGCCGGCCACCTGTCAATAGTCTGAGACACAACCCTCATTTCTTCCTCACCTTTACACGCAGCAGGATGTCTTGTGCTGTGCCCTCTCCCCAGAGGAATCATGAAGCAATTTAGCATGTGTACAGTTTTTAAGGTAGGTTACATCATCCTAACCTGTCTGAACAACTGAGACATAAGCATGCATTTCTGTACAAAGGGATGCTCTTTAATATTATTGTAATTCTGATTCTGCAATGCAGTCTACAGACATTATGACACATGCTGTGCAAACTTGGATATTATTTGCTCCACAGTAAATATGACAAACAGTACAAGAAATGAACTTTACAAAACAGAGGAAAGGTAATAGTTCCTGCACAGGGAGAGCAGTTTCTCAGGGTCATTTGTCTTCATCGATGAAATAAGGCTCAGAAGGGTTCAGTGACTCTCACCCCCAGGACCTCCTCATCTCATTGTGAGCTATATTTCCCCTGTGCCTGTGGAAATTGCATGGACACACCAGACTCACCGGACCGTCGGGATTAGAATATGCATGCGTGGAGTGAACAGTAATGTCGTGCTGACATAGAGCGTTTTTGTGTTTGTATGTCACAGTGAGGAGGTGCTGAGCCTCCACGTGCTTTGTGTGTGTGCATGCTCGCCTGCTGTTTGCGTGTAAGCATGCATGCACGAGGAGATGCACATGGCCAGATGTGTCTGTATGTGCTGCGTCCCATCTCCCCCTCAGGTGGACAGCGAGGAGATGGTGGACCTCTGAGATGAGATGCTACAGATCTCCATGTTTGTGAAGGAGCTCCCTCCCTCGCTGCTGCAGTCGGGGACAGACGAGGAGGAGGAGATGATGTTCTTCAGCCTGTGGAGGGAGATGATGAGCAGCGTCAGCAGGAACACCAGCAGGCCGAGGAAGAGCCACACGTAGACGTACACGTTGCCCGGACGTCCTGGTGAGGAGGCGGCTGCCGAGGTGGAAGCAGAGGTCGGGGAGAAGCGGAGGAAGGTCCCATTGTCTATTGGAGAGATCCCAGTCTCATTATGGTCCACCAGCAGGACGTCCATCCCTGACATCCTGGCTGGTGTTTGGCACAGATTTGCAGGGGAGAAAAAATAAAAGATGATTGAGAATTACTGAGACAACAGAGAGACACTTCAACATCCATAATTTAAATGGCCTGTAGGAGAAATTCTCTTTTGTCTGCTGAAGCTGCCACAGATTTATTTTCTCCCTCCGGGACACTTCAGCATGGCAGATGCTTGCTGACACAAGAGCTTTCACCCACATCCTCAGCTTTGGCTGAGATTAAGAGTGAGACAGAGAGCACTTCTGCAGTTCTGATTCAGGGCCAACAATTTACTTGAAGAGTCCCTAGATGCAGAACAAACTTCTATCAAATAACAGTTGCAAATAATTACCATTTCTTTTTGCCCTCTTGGAGCGCCGCATAGAGGGTTCAGGAAAATTAAGAAACACCAAATTGACTTGCAAATACAAAACTATTATTGACAAAAGATATTTTATTGCATCGCCCTAGATGGTTAACCTTGCCCATCTGTCATTAAGATGCAAAATAAATTACTGAAAATATTTTTTTCCAGGCTAAGGACATTGTAAATTGTAAATAAATAACTTGGAGATAATTGCATGTATTTGCAGCATTAAGCAAAGAGGTGCAATCATGATGTTTTATTATGTTACAGTGAATTAAATCTGCATAAAATACACAAAATTATGCAATATACTACCACTACATGTTCATAGATTAAGTATTAAAAGGGATATTTCACTATCAACAGAATGATTTTTGGAAGTTGGGGGCTGCAGAACTGTTGCCTGATCAGTAAAAGTAATTTGAGCATCTATAAATCAAGGTTGAATTTCAGGCTAGCCACAAAAAAAAAATAAAAAAAATAAAAAATAAAATAAAAGTCCTATGGGTGCTGGTCTTTTGTGGTCATCATATTAAACATGGCTGTCTGGGAGCCTGACAGATCGAAGGAGCTACACTGACCAGCCCATAATGAAGAGTAACAGCAGGGGGAGTGCTTGTCTCATTGAATGCCTGTCAGACTCGGTGCCTGGAGCCCTGTGTGCTCATAAACGAAGGCATCCTTATCTGATGAAATTAAACTCCTCATAATCAGCTTTCACAAAGACAGCTGAGAGCCAACCCTCCTCCACTGCATATTAATACTGCTAATAATGTTCCACTGCAAATTACTGCATGGCACAATACTGACTGCAAGACGTGACGGAGCACTGTAGTGTAGAAACATTCACTGTCTTTGTGTTGCTGAGAGACAAAGGTAAAGTGAGGCTGTTTTATATTTGGGTTAGGCCCGCCTTGTGTCTTAGCTTGATCTATGACAGCGGAGAAAGACACTTCAAAGGCAGGAATGATTGACCGTGACCAGAATGAAAGCAAGGGGTCAGCACACGCTCTTTCCCTCGCATTGATGTGTGCTCTTTGCTCCTTCTCCTCCATTTCATTGTCATGCATTTCACCATGGACCATATGTGTGCCTGGTCACATTATACTCAGGGGAGTGGAGTGAACTATATTAACTGTACCTTTTTTGAGCTTTGTGATATGGTGCGTTATCCTGCTGGAGGTAGCCATCAGAGGATGGGTATACAAGGCAGGATGGATCCATGCTTTAGTGTTGTTTACACCAAATTCTGACCCTACCATCTGAATGTCACAGCAGAAATTGAGACTCATCAGACCAGGCAACGTTTTTCAAATCTTCTATTGCCCAATGTGGTCTTCTGCTGCTGTAGCCCATCTGCTACAAGGCTCGACATGTTGTTGGTTCAGAGATGGTCTCCTACATACCTTGGTTGTAATGAGTGGTTATTTGAGTTACTGTTGCCTTTATGATCTTGAACCAGTCTGGCCATTCTCCTCTGACATCTGGCATCAAGACATTTTCACTGCTTTCAACTGCTGCCCACTGGATATTTTCTCTTTTTCTAACCATCCTCTGATCAGCAGTTTCTGAAATACTCAGACCAGCCCGTCTGGCACCAACAACCATGTCATGTTCAAAGTCACTTACAGTAAACAACCTTTCTTCCTCATTCTGATGCTCGGTTTGAACATCATTAGGTCATCGTGACCATGTCTACATGCCTAAATGCACTGTGTTGATTAGATTACATTAGATTACATTAGATTAGATTAGCCGAATGACTGGCTAATAGCTATTTGCATTAACAAGCAGTTGAACAGGTGTACCTAATAAAGTGGCTGGTGAGTATATATCCATATATTATATTGTATATTTTGACTGATATTTAATATTCTTTTGTTTTTAAAACTTGGGCCCAGTGCGTCACCCTGACTCATTACAGGTTCATTGTTGTAACTGCATTTTGTGTTACTGTAATTTAAGCATTTTCTGGCACAAGTTGTATTGAATTGAACTAATAAACAAGGGAGGCACTTCAAATAATTTTTAAACGTTGGGGAGAGAGGAACATTCTACTTTAAATGGTTGCATTTTATATTTAGTGTTTTAAATACCCCTAAAACTACTAAATTTTATAGGCATTTTTCTCATATAAATATATTCAATATCACACCAGTCTATTTAAAAACCAGGTTACACCATACCCAGCCCTGCTCTGATAAATAAAGCACAGTCCCTTAATTTCAGTACATTTGTCAGAGCAGGAAGTTACTGTGTGACAACAGCTGGTTTAGAAAACACTGAGCAAAATGCATCAGTGTCACAACACTAACAGCAGTTAAGTGCTTTAGTTCACTTCATTCATATTGACTGAATGCCATGGTGTTGCTGACTATTCCCACAAATATGCTTTGCACAGGTAAGAGGAACTGTTATCTGCTTTTGTAAACACTACACACATTTGTACGGGGCGGAAATAACGCTGTGAATTAGAGTGTACACTAGGCTGGGATACGTGTATGGCCTGGAAGCTAGCATTAGCGATTAGCATTCGCTAGCATTAAATTAGTGAAAGTTATCATTTATGAATGGCCATTTGGTGTCGTTTAAGCCCGTAACGTTAGTAGACCAGCCACTACTACTGGTAGAAGTAGTAGCAGTAGTTTGTTTGGTGTTATTTAGCGTTTAATGTGACATGTAAACAATGTGTATTTAACGACGCTGAAGTTCGCTTGTGATTCGTAGCTTCCGCTTCAGCAGTTAAGGGAACAGTTAAGGGAAGAGTTAAGGGAAAGGTAACTTTCATTGCTCAAGACTGATCCTTGCACCTCGGTAAGGCCTCATCGCTTTCACATTGATAAAATTATAATTTGTGAATAGCAAAAAAGTCTACTTTGTATCATCACCCCTGAAATCCAGAGTTCTCGCGAGAGCACAGTTTGAATTTGCCCAGCGAGTCACTCTGGCAATCAGCCATGATGCTCATTACCCATGCCCTAGCCTCGCGTCACCAGGCTCGAATTTTGTCTGGATTCTGGTTCCGGTCCAGAGAGCGGATACGGAATTCACCAAATTCACCAAAGTAAAACTTTAAATTCTGGCGCACCATCAATTTCCGTCTCCGGTTTAGTACCATATTGTTGTTGTTGTGGTTGATAGAGCATACTACATGGCGAGCATCACGCAGTTTTCCTCTCTCTTCCTCCCCTTGGTGCTTTTATTTTGACGGAAAGGCATCCATTGAATAGGCGGGCCAGAGGCGAGCTAAACAGATGACAACAGCGCTGCGACAGTGAAGTCCGGAATCAGTCAGTAAACATTGCAAGATGGCTACGGATGAACACCAGTTGTTTGAAACGGCTTTGGCCGCTACAATGAACGAGTTAGACTTGGCTTTTTCTCTAAAAGAGGAAGAGAAGACGCCGCTGCAATCTTTCCTTTGCAAGAAGGACATTTTTGCTGTTTTGCCAACGGCAAGAGTCTAATCCACCAGTTAGCTCTGCTGGTAGCGCTCTACATACGTCAGATCATGTATTGTTCTGATTGGTCGTAGTGTTATCCAATTGTGTGCAGTGAAATTTTCAAATGCATCTTGGTGCCGCCCCTCGAGTTGGGCCATTTGCATTACTCATGGCCAGACCCTAAATCTTTCTAGATTTGGGTCTGGATTTCCAGGCTAGCAAAAAAGGATTTCACTGCATTTTTCACAGGTAGACCACACTGAACCAGGTCCAGATGAAAAACAGCTATACTTAGAGCTGTCACATCTGGACTAGATTATGTGGTCTACATGTGAAAGCCTTTCTTGGATAATCACATCCAGATTTGACAAGTCTTAATACAGAGGGTTTTGATCTGGAGCTGGTTCAATGTGGTCTACATGTGAAAACACAGTGAAATGCCCCCTTTTGCACTTTCACTAATAGATAAGGCAAAGCTTTCGATGTACTGGTCCATCTACGTCGCAACTCTCACCTATGGTCCTGAGCTATGGGTAATGACTGAAAGAATAAGGTTGTGGAATCAAGTGGCTGAAATGAGTTTCCTCAGTGGGGTGGCTGGTGCTCAGCCTCAGAGACACGGTAAGGAGCTCGGACAAATGGAGGGAGCTCGGAGTAGAGCCGCTGCTCCTTCGTGTCAAAAGGGGGCGGTTGAGGTGGTTCCAATCTGGCTTCGGATAAGCAGCTGAAAATGAATGGATAGATAGACGAATAAAGTAAAGCTTTCACAAATCTGAAACTGTTTTAAAGAATCTTTAGTCTCTGTGGGATAATCTAGTCCAGATTTGACAAGTCTAAATAGTGATTTTTGATCTGGACCTAGTTCAGTGTGGTTTATGTGTGAAAAATGCAGTGAAATCTCCCTTTTTTTGCATTTTCACAAAGAGATTAAAGGTTTTACAAGTCTCAAACTGTGCTTGTATCAACCTTTAGCTTCTCTGGGATAATCTAGTCCTGATTTTACATACTATTTTTTGATCTGGACCTAGTTTAATGTGGTCACCATGTGAAAAACAAAGTGACATGTCCCCTTTTTTTTTTTTTTGCTTTTTCTCAAATAGTAGAAAGGTTTTATAAATGTGAAAGTGGGTGTCAGACAGCATTGAGCCTTTTCCTAAAATGTCTAACACGCTTTTACAACAGTAAGAAGTGCAAAAAGCCAGGAGTCCTCCAGCAATTGAAGTTACATTTCCCTTAATGCTCCCCTTACCACCAGATCGAAAGCTAATTTCAGCATTGTGGGTATTAAATATTTAGAACATGTAAAATCCAAGAACATTTCTAGTAGACAGTCAGTTAGCTTAGCAGAGTTAATTAAACCTGTCAAACTGTGGATAAGAAGTCAACCTGTAAACCAGTTTGTGGGAGAAATGTGTGGAGCACGGAGACTTTTGCTCCTGGTCAGGTGTGAAAATATGTTTATTGGAGTATATGTTTTATCTAGTTTTTGGACTTTTGCATAAACAATATTATTGATTGTGGATGCAGAAGTAGTATGGACACATGAAGTATTATGAAAAATATGGTCACCTCTGGCTCCAAAAAACCATGATGCCAACGGTCAAAACAACACTCCACAAACCAATGGGTGACGTCACAGTAGCTACGTGCATTATTTACATAGTCTGTGTATAATATCCATTTATTGCCCAGCCCTAGTCACAGCAAAAATAATAATAATATAAAGTTTGGACCCAACAGTTCATTCTGAGCCTTTAACACTTGTCAATGTTGGTACAAAACTTTTCTTAATCTTCTATTGAGCAATGTCGCTTTTGAAGCTTAAGCAAGCCACTCTGTCCCCAAACTCTTTTCGTCTTCACTTATTCACTCTCTTTTATTCTCTCCGTTTGTCTCTCTCTGGATGATACAGCTGACAAGAACTCTGCTGTCTTTAATTTACGGCCCACTGTACCTTCAGGGAGATACACAGCATAATGAGGAGAGAAGAGTTCGGCTGCTCTCTCTCTCTCTCTATGATTGCTTGCTCTCTTGCCCCAACTCTGTTTTCTTTATCAAATACTCCCAGTGGTCTTCCCAGCCCAATGAAAAAGTGTCTTGTCACTTTTGTTGACTTGTACAGTCTCTTTCTGTGCTGTAGTTTTTCCAGAGTTGAAGTATTGATCACTGCACATGCATTGCCCTTCCCTTCTCTTTCTGTCCTCTAATTATTCATCTTTTGTATCTGTCTTTTTGTCGTCCTCAGGCTGCACTGATCTGACCATCTGGATTTCAGGTATATTAACATTTTCATTAAAAGTTTTAATCACCGTTAGTGGCAAAGAAAATGACCCCCTGTTATTTTGTAACTCTGAATTCCACCTCAGATTTACTCTTTTAATTTCAGCTGAAAATTGTCAATCAGTCATGTGCCTGTCAGAAATGTCCATGACTGTGACACCGAACCCCCGCCTGCTCGCTCATTCTACATCCCTCTGCCCTCATTTCCTCTACCCTGCCACCTGGTCGTCATCTTATCCACTGTCCCTCCCCTGTCGTTCCCCTCCTACTCTCTCCCACTCTGTATAGGTTGCTGTCATTAATGATATGTTGTTTTCAAATCTGTGATGAAGCTTGTTCATTGTGAGCCAAAGTGGCTGATAATTGGGCTTAATGATGCTTTTTGTATCCAGGCAACAATGTACGTACAGTTCTTTTTCAGGCTAATCTACTTTAAGAGGGCAGGCCATGCAGTCCTGCTGAGGCTGAAGAGGTCAACACACACGCTTGCACGCGCACAAACACACACACACACCGCCTACGTTAAATGAATGCTGGTAGTTATTTTCCTCTGGGATAGCTATAAGCGTACTACAGAGAACACCAAGGGCTGACTGGGAAAATGATGCGTCTTTATTGAGTGAAATTATATAAATGCTGAAAATGGCTTGGCTTCAGTCATTGTTGTATTTTTTGTTGCACCTATAACGACACCTAACAGTGATGTCACAGCGTACTGACCACACTTCTACAATTCTATATTACCGCAGCAGGGCGAGAAGTTAAACCACTGGAGGGCAGCAAAATGATTTTCAGGTCATGTTAAGGTTAATTTTTCTTTAAATGATCTTGATCTCAATCTTTCCTGTGAATGTGATGGGTTTTATTTCTCTTCAAGATGTTTTTTTCTGCAGTCATGCTTTGCTCGCTACTCGTTCAGCTAGATGCAGTCGCCAGCTGATCTTAACTCTCAATGCTGATTGTTTATTGCCTGGGTCCATACCTTTCAATCTGCCCACTCCATCAAGCTGGCTTATATATCTGACACCGTGAAATGGAGCAGCGGTTTCCTCCGTTGACAATCCATTGATCCAATCAGCACCATGGGTGGACTATTGATAAGCCAATCAGCACCCTGGCGATCTAACACTGTTGTCAAGCTGTTGTCACTCTATATATATATATAACAGCAATGATGACTGCTATAGATAGGATAAACACATCTGTCGAAGCTGCTCTAAATCAAAATGTTTTCTCAATATCGCCTGAATTTGTTCTTACTTGTCTTTGTCTTTACTCCGTTCCACTCTGAAAACCATGGCAAAACCAGTGCGTTGACATTGCTGCGCAGCAGTGTCGACTTAAAATGACATTAGATTTAGGTAGATATGTTGGTCTCTAGTGATTGATTAGGGAAAATCAAATCAAAGTTAGACTGGAGGCAGTGTCAGACTGAGGATGGAAACAGAGTGTGACGAGGTGACAATTCTGTCTGATACAGTATCAGGCAAGGTTTTCTCCACATCCCAAAGACGAGCGTGACTTTGGTCAGCTCTTTGGCCAGCTAAGATTGCCTACATTTCTTTTCTGAGACTGAGAGAATAAATTGCTGGCTCTTGAAGATGGACTTGATTTTTATTTCTTTCTGCCTTATTTTTATCTCTCCCCCACTGAGCTGTAATCTCACTTGTTCTTCAGTCTCCGTAACAAGAGTCTGGCTTTCAGATGTCTTTTAACCCCTAGTGTTCAGAGACCTTGGGTCTACTTTAAGAGCTTCTAAAGAACACCCAAAAACAGAAAACATTATATTATTAGCTTGAAAGTTAATGACTTGTCCCTAATTTATGAGGATTGCTTTTAAAATAACCCGGTCTCGCCCCCGACTTGTTGTACACTGACGCTTTGCCAGTGGCCCTCAGTGTCAGACACGGACACACGCAGGCTGTGAGATGCACTGGGCGGCAGCATTTTTTGATGCTTGGAGCAACTGCCCTAGTAGGGCTGCTCGATTAATTGAATTATAATCTAGATTACGTTTTGGGCCTTCAAAGATTATGAAAACAAAATAATCGACATAAAACGATTATGCGCTTCTTGTCAGTTTACTCTCATTGTCTTGTGTTGCAAATCAAACGCACCCAGAAGCCGCGCATGCACAATACTGCCCCCTCCCCTCCTCTCCTCTATTCACTCCACGAGCCTAAAAAAACCCGTTCTAAGTTTATTTTGAAACGAGACAGCACGCACTTAACGAACAGAAACTGTACATCTCTTGTGAAAACTGAAGTTTATTTTGAAAAGACGCAATACGCGTAGCAAGTGTGAATTCACACACCATCCCATAATGTCCAAAACTGACACTGGAGGGGTACCTGGAGCGTTTTAGTTTGACTTTTAAAGCCACTAACCAAGAGATGGTATTTGACGAGTTGAGAGTGAGAATGTGTTGTCATCAGATGTGTAAGCCCAGCTTGTGGCAAAAAGGTTTAGTTACTGCTTCAATAGTTATTAAAAACCCTTATGTGTTGGGTTTTATTGAGGTCAGAAATCTGTAAATTAATGTGCAGTTTATTCTGTTATTTTTACACATACATCAGTGGGGTCTGTGGGACCCCAAACTATGAGCAGGTAAAGCCAAAGAGTTCAGGTCTGACATGGAGCTCCTCTGGTGGCTCTGAAGCCCTGCTACGGTTGCTGTTTTTTCCCACCAGTTTTTAAAGTTAAATAGAAACTATGCACAGCCACTGCTTGCTCTTCCTGCTGTCGTTCTCCCTCTCTCAGAGGAAAGGAAACTCACTCAGGTGTGATCTCGGCTGCTCCGTCACTTCCCTCTGAGCTGATATGCCCTTTACTCTGTTGGACTGCTGGTCCAGGATAATGGAAGCTGCTGGTAGCTTCTCCTCTGAGGAGGTATGGGGCAACAGCCTGACAGGTCTTCAAGGGTCAGTGCCTTTCCATCAGACTGGACAGCACATGAGGGTTTTTTGAATGCCTTCACTTGACTTGGCTCACATCTCTGCCCTTCTTTAACAATTTAACATAGAAGTAGTATCTCTCCCTCATTCCCTGTCAGGGCTATGTGGAGTTCAGGCATTTTGAGACAGTTCTGCCTTTCAGCCTCCTCATTCTCCTGTTTCCTCCTGAGTCTTCCAGCCTGGAGCTCATCAATGGGCCCTTGCAGAAATGCTCTTCCTTTTCACTCGCAGCGATGACTTTTTTTTTTTTGATTATATATGTCTGCTTTTTCAATGTCAGCATTGCCCTCTCGGCTACGTCAAGCGCTTTTAATGTATTCTGTATAGCCTTGGCTATCTCTGCTGCACACCCTTCAAACCGGTCTGCCTTGAGAACATTTCTCTACACGAGTTCCAAAACTCTCTTCTCACTCCGCTCCAACTTTGATGGTTCAGTTTTGACTTAAGCATATGTTTCGTCCACCACCAGCCTGTATCGGTGACAGCGAGCCTTGACTCCCACAGCTCCCTTTTGTCCTGGTCAAACTCCTCTCAGAGCTGCACAATCTCTGCAAGTCACTCCTCAAACTATCTCATCCTCTGCTGGTGGAGTATGTTGAGCAAAACTCCTGAGACATTGTGCCGTGAAGCTTCCTCTGCTCCACTTTCTCAATCTGTTCCTCACCCTCCATCCTCTTTCATTTCCCCCTCATCTCCTTATAATCTTCCTCACTGTCAGTGTTCAGTGTATACTTGGCACAGTGTGCCTTATCTAATGACAGATTGTCCACATAAATATCCTGTGCTCCTGTTGTCTTGTATATTATGCACAGTTTAATGTCTTATCTGTATTAGTATAATGTCTTTTGCGCTGGTTTTTACAGTAAGACTGTCAGACATTTGTTTTATTTAAACGACAATGGCTGTACACGCCTTTGCAGTTTTATGCTCTAAATGGGTTTGAAAATGTCAGAGTGTGATCAACCAGCTTTAATAGTATGGCAGTAAAGTCGTAAAACATAGCAATTATGGGTTTTTTTAGTGATTAGATTGTAATGTATTAGTATTCGGTAGAGCTAAAACACATTTAATCTTTTCAAATTTTTATCTTTATTCTCAAGATTCATGTCAGTCTGGTTTATTTTTTTTTTAATTAAAAAATTTTTTTTCAGTGACGGAAAACAGTGCTGGCCATTATTGGCATTTTTAACGTGCATGCGTGCAGCAGATTCAAATACTTACTAAACCCTTAGCCTTCCAGATAAACACACTCTGTTGTTTTGTTCAGATCTGGTATTAGCTCTTCACTTCATGAATAATGGACAAGATCGAAGTGTGGCAAAATGTCATGGCATTTGGGCCATAGTCTTTTGTGTGTGTGCATGCATGCATGTTTCTCATAGTGTAGTCACACCAAATGCCCGACAGACAAGCTGAGCCAGTAGCAGGGATTTCTATTGATTCACATACATGCGCATACATGAAAACACGCACAAACACAAACACACAATTCCAGCTCAAACAACAGATTGCCAGGAGATAAACTTAGCCTGAATTTCAAACATGTTAGATATTTCATATGCCGAGCCAGATCGGCTGAAAACAGACCTGAGGCTCAACCACATGAATTCCAAATCGCCTCTGCAGCCCCAAATTCCACAGATAACCCACTTAGGGGTCAGAGATATGCAGGAATGATGAAAGTATGAAGAAAGTGATGCTTCAATATGCATTAGAAGCTCTCAGCCATTTTCCTACTTCTTTTTTTTTTTTTTTTGAACAAGACGCCACTCTGCTTCTCTGCAGTTTGCATAAATTTAGGATTTTCTTTATAATTATGTCGCTTAAAAGACTTTGCACAAATATAAATACAAGCAATGTGTGTCAATGAAGACTCCAATTTTAGAAAAACAGGTGTAATCTGAATGAATCCGCAAAACAATAAACTCATGTTTTTATTCATTGCTTTTACATTTGAATGATAAAAATCTCACGCCGCACCTGAGTGCACTCGAAGCTCCACCAGGGGTCGAGCACCGCTGTTCAGCTGTTATCTGAGATATTCAGTGCATGAAAGTGAGGATTTCACAAGCTCAGATTGTAATGAGATCTTAAAGGGGATGCAAATGGATTTTTATAATCGGCAGAAAGATAACACGAGTGAGAACCTGAGAAATAGTGATCATTACGAATGGGAAGTATTGGAAGATATTTTGGTCAGTGGCCATTGTAGATAATGAGCTCTTTTGCTTTGATGTCTGTGTGCGTGCCTGTGATGAAGTGTATTTTTACACCTCGTTCTCATATCTGTTAATTACTCCTGATACTTCTGAGTGCAGTTGCCAATACATTTGATGCTGATTGTATGCAGCTCATTCTCCCTCTCTTTTTTTCTGATGAGTCATACTTCATTTTAAACACAAACAAACCCTGCTCTTGTTCGCATTGCGCTGAAAGGACACTTTTTTAATGTCCTGTTTTTTTGCTTCAATCTGGGGGCACAATTGCTTCACTCATCACTCACTCCTTCCCTCTTTTTCTCAACTGCCACATAGGAAGCCCGCTTATTCCCCAAGCTGGTGAATGAACGTACACGTGAATTCTTCCCCCACCAAGATTATTCTTTCCTGCAAGTCTCATGGAACATTTATGTCCTTCTCCTCCTTCATATTACTGTTTCATCTTCGCTTTATGTCTTCGTTTTCCATCCCTGTC
Source organism: Epinephelus awoara (assembly GCA_035609425.1). Taxonomy (NCBI): domain Eukaryota; kingdom Metazoa; phylum Chordata; class Actinopteri; order Perciformes; family Serranidae; genus Epinephelus; species Epinephelus awoara. The sequence continues at coordinate 27,898,633 of CM069304.1, read as the reverse complement.
TGTAACAACGCTTGTCCTCTCACGACTGCTCTGCAGGCAGTGATAACACACTGAATAAAGTTGCTGGCAACTGGAAAAGCGGCAGATACATTTGAGGTGAATAATAGCGCTTTGTATTCAGCAGGAATCCCCTCTCACAGAACAGATTAACACCGTCCTCGTTCTGTCTCCCTCTTAAAAACAATTTGAAACACTTCATAAACCAGCATGCCCCAAAGCATCAAAAGCAGACAAAAAAAGGAAAAGTTACAGACCTGTTTTTTTTTAATGTGTGAGGCAGGTGTTCCTCGCTCACGTTCACGTCGTGCAGAAATCCATCCCGTTGTGTTTGGTGTTTTCAGCCGAGCAAACCAGATCTGTTGCCCCTGAGATCTTTCTTGCTCTCTACCTCTCCCCCTCTCTCTCTGTCATTCAGTGTGACACACACACACTCAGACACACACAACACAGGCACTACAGCCGGAGTAGAGTAGATGTGGATCCTCTCTATGAATGAGCTCGCTTTCAAAAGGGAACACACGCATACACAAGGTCTGTAACTGAGAGGCTGTAACTAATGAATTATGATTTTTTTTTTATTTGAGAAGTGCTGAAGAGAGAAGAAAAGAGAGAAGAGGAGAGAGGGAGCAGTGCTCGCTCTAATCCTATCCCCTCTCTCTGTTGTGACTCCCTCCGTCTCTGCCCTCCCACTTCTCTCTCTGCTGCTCATCACCTTTCAATAATGATCCCATTAACAGTCAAGCCTATTCTTGTGCCTTTTGTCTCTCATTTTCTTTGAGTGAATACTCCTCATAGTACACAAGCTGCTCAATAGTTAGTTAACACGGGCAGAAAAATGCTTACATCAATAGACATACAACAAGATAAATGATTTGATAATTACCTAATAAATCAATATTTGTCATTATATGCACACCCTCCCACACACCCTTTTTTTTCTCGACATCTCTTTAGTATTTGTGTGGGGGACACGGCCTCGCTCTCAGCAAACTGCGTCAGTAGACAGTATCCAGTGGTGAGCAATAACCAGCTGCCGTCATGCTGATAGACTGTATACAGCTAAGATGAGACCCCAAATCGGCAGATGAATGAGAAAGGGCGTTGAGAGAAGAAAGGAAGCGACTTTAACACCTCTCAGTTTCTCGGCACAGAGCTTCTCGCCTCTCTTCATCCTAAAGCTTTCATTTTGACTTCCCTCTCTTCCTCTTCCTCTGATCCCCCCCTCTTAACAGTATGGCTCTTATCAGCAGTTAAACACATCTGCTCTGTAAAAGTGCTTACGTCTTTTTATACAGATTGAAAATAAACACACGCTGGAACAAATTAGGGGATGATAATGAAATGATAATGCTCTTCATACTTTTTCGGGGACTGAAGGATGTCTGAGATTCATCAGTCAACGAAATAGAGGCGATTTTTTTTTGTCAGAGGTCAAACTGTTACGTGAGCAAAAAGCAGAGCTTGACCCAACATTATGGACTCCTCATTAAAGGATCAGTTCACCTAAATTATAAAACAAAATATTTTCTCACTCTCCTCTGGGGGTATCGCGCAAATCAGGTAATTTGGGATTCATTTGGACAGTTTCCGTTGCATCTGCCACTAGCCCATTACAGTGGAGGTGAAATTTATGGTATTGATGGGACTGATTGTATTTAAATAAGGCTACTGGCTCCGAGAAGTTGTACATACTGTAGGCAAAGTGGAGCTTTATGCTATGGCCAGCATGCTAATAGTCAATGTTAGCATGTTGATGTTTACCCGGGCCCCCAGGAATGCAGCTCAGCCTTGCTTTCACACAATTCTTTATTTTCCTAAAGAGGGAATATGTTTGGCAAAGAGAATTACATCTGTGTGGTGACGTGCTTGTATTGCAGCAGCCCAAAAAGCATTTTCTCCATAGATAATAAGAGACGCCTTTAAAACTGTTGACAAGACATCTCAAACTGCAAACACGGTCAGTTCTGATTCTTTCTATTTTGACTTTTGATCCATGGAGGTTTTATATTTGTAAAACGTTTTCTTGAGCTGAGAAAAGTGATTTTAAATTCCGTGACATCATCACAGTATAAAGTTTAGGGGCAGAGCAACACTACTGTGCATTGTCAGTTTGCAGCATACTGTGGAAATAAACCTGGAGGCTAGAAACCTATTTGAGGTATGCACCAGGCTAGCAATACTCACTGGACTGAATTGGCACTGTTATGGGGTCTAGATTGTAGTTCTTACAATATATCTATGAGTTTACCATGATCACCGTCTTAGTTTAGCATGTTAGCATGCATAATTGATGAGTATGGAGATATTTCACCAGTATGATGGACTCACTGACCGACAGACTTGGCAGATCAACATTACAATCCCTGAAGCTGTGTCCCTAGCATGGCTAAAAATTCAGCAATAAGATCTCTTACCAGAAACAGCACTCAATTTACTTTGGAGAATCCACAGAATGCTTTAATAGAAATATATTCAAGTTGAGAATATATGTTTTGGTAATTCAGTTGAACCAACCCCTTTAAAGTGCTTCACTTCAAGTTCGGTCTCTTCTGATCTAAAATAGATTTTGTGCGTGACCCTGAATCTCCTATAAGCTTGTTAGCACCTTAATCATATTCATGAAGGTGTTAATCATGTGTCAGATGACACCTGTCCCGGCTCTGTGAAGGGGGAAAGGCACCTCCTCTCTCACAGATGCCTCTGTCCTCCACCATCTGCCCGCTGACACAGGCACCAGAGGGGAATCGCAGCACTGGAGAGCAGAGAGAGTAGAGATGAGAGGAAGATGACTTTATCCCACATCCGAATCCAGCTCACATCACATGACTGGTATTCATGTGTACTTCACACAAAAATATGACAGGTCTGGGATTCATCTGATGAGCGTAGGCTATATCCGTTTGTGAATATTTCCTTAATCGGAACCACCCAAAGGAAAAAAAAAAAAAGTTGATAAATATTTTTAATGAGATGCCGTAGGCAGCTTCGCTTGTGTTGACAGTGTTGAGGGAGAAACCAAGGACAGAGGAAAGGAACATCATTTAATTATTCAAATAATTATTTCCCCTGACCTCCACTCTACTAATCACACCCTGCAAGGCCATTTCTAAACCTATCACAGGGAATCGTCATATTCACACAGTAATTCTTTAGTTTCCTAAAGAGGGAATGTGTTTGGCAAAGCTAATTATGTCTGTGTGACTACATGTGCTTGTGTCTGTGCAAACTCGAGTGCTTGTGTGTGTGTGTGTGTGTGTGTGTGTGTGTGTGTGTGTGAGAGACGGAAAGAGAGGACTGAAGGATGGAGATAAGAGCTTTGGCCTCAGCTGGTTTTTGTCACTAATCCCAGAAGGCGTGGCCGCCAATTCCGTGTCATTCCCTGATATCCCAGCCTGTTCTGACTCCATGCCATCCTAACACTGCCCTTGTGAGGACACCAGTGTCTGCACTGCATGTTAATGAGGGGGAGACGTGCAGAAATGAGGGGGGTGCAAATGCATTCAGGGACTATTTTGGGCTTAAGAGTGTGTGTATGTGTGTGTATGTTTGGGGATTTGACAAGCTCATTCTGCAAAACTCGGGGGAACAACTTTAGACTCTTAGATAACAGGCAGGAAAGTGTCAAGATATTAGTTGCGAATATGTTAGAAGTTCTGGGTATTGTAGATGCACTAGCAGATATGCTTTACATCTCTAGTAATCTGTAGCAATTTGCAAAGTTCCCTGCTGTGAGAGAAGCCCACCAGAGCACAACTCAAGACTTTGATGAACACAGGAAAGCTAACTGTTTCACTTGTCTTGTCCTTATTGTAGGAGAAGGCATGTTTGCATCCCTAATCTCAGGAAAACAGACTATATTTTGTCCACGTCTCCAAGATGTGCAGAGGTGTTTGTGATGTTCGGTTTGGTTTCCAAAGATTTTGCAGATCAGACATTAGTCAATAAATATGCACTGACTACGCTCCAGCTTTTCGTCTCATGGCAGCGTCATGCCAATCAAAAAGAGCACCACAGATCTCCGACGGCACGGAGCAGAGAAGACATAGCGAGGCATAACAGTGGCACACTCACACATAGACACACACACACAGGACAGCAGCCTGACAGGCTCGTACTTGTCCGGAATAACAATGAGAGAGATGGAAATATGATATTGGCACCGTGGTGAAAAGGGTATAAACGACAACACCCATGTACAAAAACATATGTCTGAGCAAGACGCCCAAACGTGGACCGAAATCACTGCTCTACTAAAACCTTTACTACTAATAGTCTGGGCAATTTTGCCCGATCCCTCTGAAGGGTATACACTCTAAATTCATGAAAGAAGAGAAGAAAGGGAGAAATGTCCTCAAAGTCAGATTCATTTGAATATATGAATAATTTAGTGCACCAAAAGATTTGGGGCCCTTAAATTGCAAATAAAAAAAAACCCTTACTCTTCAGACATTCATAATTCATACGTACCATGGCTAAGGCATGGAGAGACGGGCCGCTATTTGATGCACAAGTTGGCCATAAAAGGTAAAGAGGATGCAAGGACAAAAGCTACATCCTTTTGTCTTTTCTGCATAATTACGGAGTGAGTTTGTGCCTTTTTACATTTCAGTCAATCACTGAGTATTACTTTCCCCCCGACTTGCACCATCTTCCCATTATTCATTCCAAATCCAAAGCAGCCCAGAAAGTAAACAATTAAACTTTCATCAAAGCTTTGTTGCATCATTATGGCTATTGCCACATGCTGTGATAGTCTATAAAATGTTGCCCTCTGGTTGTAGATTGGCTCTGTCTGCATATGTGTGTGTGTGGATTGCAGTATCCTGGCATGAGCAGCATAATTATTCCACCATCATAAGAAATCTACAATAAGAGCTCTCATTCTTGACACACACACACACACACACCCTCCTCTCTCAGAGCTCATTTTCTTTTCATGCCCCTGGCTCATTACAGTGACGGGCCTTTTAATGGAGGAGATTGGCACTAAATTTTCACATCATATTCTTCAACAAAAGGTCCTTTGATCCGCACGAGGATCATTAAATAAAGCATTATTATAGCACAAAGACTGTGTGCAACATTTGACCTCCAGACAGCAGACAAAGTGGAACATAGATAGATTTTCTGATGGATAAATTGCCTGTTGGTTATTTTTAACTCGTGATCACTACTCCTCATATTTGATGTACTTTGTTGGTGTTTGTCAGTTCTGAAACTCTTCCCCTCTGCATATTAAATTATTTGGCAGTTTTTACTTCACTGATGCCCCTGCTGCTTGGCACAGATGATTTTGGAGTCTTTGGAGTTGTTACTTGTCTCATGTTGCTTTGAAAACTTGGATATCAAAGAGCTGATTGCCAGCCCTCTTTTAGAGCCAATAAATGCTGCTAATTGGCCCTCAACCTAACATGACCCATCTTTGTAGCAGTGTTTAGTTTAAGACCTTTTCCATGGGGCGTTTGCATTGTTTTGTGTAGCCTACAAACACATACAGTACATAACAGATAGAGATGGAGAGCTGAATACAAAGATGACCAATCAATGTACGGTCATCTCCCCAAGGGAACAGGCAGTAGTTAAAGTTTAATCACCATGAGCTGACAATAGAAGCTGGGGGTCAGCCTCATGCTGTCTTAGCACCTATGATCTTTTTCCATTCTAGTTAGGCTCTATGTGCCTGAGGGAAAACAGGGCTATGGGAACATAGAATTTAAGGAACATTGAGTTTAGGGAACAGAGGGCCAAGGAAACATGGTTAGGAGAATACAGGATTTAGGGGACAGGGCTATGGGAATTAGACAGGACTTGGGAAACAGACTCCCAAAAATTGCATTGTCCTCAGTCCTGTGTTCCCTCATGAACTTTTTTCCATCCCAAACTAGGCCATATCTTCCCTCAGCGTCACAGGGATGACAGGGATGAAGACATTATCTCATTTACAGAGGTACTGATCTGAGCAAATCTGGGGTTGAAGGAATATAGTTCTGAGGAAATAGGGTGTAGGGAACAGACAGCTGAGGGAACAGTGGGCTAAGAGAACATAAGCCTGAGGGAATATAGGGTTAAAGGAACAGGACTGAGAAAACAAAGAGCTGAGGGAACAGAGGGCTGAGGGAACATATACTCAGAAAAATATTGGGTTGAAGGAACAGAATTGAGGGAAATGGGTTTGAGTGAATGTAGGGCTTAGATAACAAAGGGATTGAGGGGTCATAGGGCTGATGGAACACAGGGCTGGGGAAACACAGACACGCTCTCAAAAGTTGCAACATCCCCAGCCCTGTGTTCCCTCACAAACTTTTTTCCTTCCCAAATTAGGCCCGATGTTCCCTCTGCCCCATGTTTCCTCAGAATCAGGGCCAGTCATTCCATAATTAGGCAAGGTTTTCGTCCCTGTTATCTCATGGACAAAAACATTACCTCATAGAAAGAGGTACTGATCTGAGAAAACATAGGGGTGAATAAACATAGATCTGAGGGAACAGAGGGCTGAGGGACCATAGGATTTAGGGAACATATGGCTGAGAGAATTTATGGCTGAGGGAACATAGACACACTCCCAAAAGCTGCAGTCAGCTAAATACCTATCTTTATACTCACGCTGTTTTTTCTGCAACCCCTTACTAACCTGGCTGGATAATTACCCCCTCTCTCTTTGAGTAGTCATGTCAGTGGGATAATGGGAAGTGGAGGATTGTGGGTAAAATGAGAAAAGCTAAGAAGATAAAGAGATAACTGAGAATTGACATTGGCTGTGATTCTTAAATGTGGATTGAATCATGATTATTTAATCGGCTTCTCTTCCTGCAAAAGGCAACGGGAAAAGGCCTGTTGAACACGGATAAACCTCAGCAGATTATGTTGCCTTTTCATCTCTTTATCCTGCAGGTTAGTAGCTTGTCTCGTGTTTTCTGAATGTTTTTTTTCTGTGCTCGTGCTCAGGGTGAGAGACAATCTCAGCTGTGATCCCTCCCAACAGGGGTAACACCACTGGATGAGGGTGCTGCTGAGAGATGAGATGTGTCCATCCCCAGCTGGAAGGATTTTCCTGGATGGCACAGTATTTTAGAAGTGGCGCTCAACCCCCCCCCCCCAAAACCCATCTGGCCCAAGCCTGTCACCAGCAATACATCACGTTAATGAAATGGCAGCAGCCCAATGCTATCTGTCATAAGCAATCTGCATCTGCTGAGGAACTGAACGGAAATGAGGAAGAGGGATAAAAGACAGGGGAAGGCAGAGAGACTTTGTGTCCCCCAAGCAGGTGCCATGTTTGTGTGTGTGTGAGTATGAATGTGTGCGTTTGTGTGTTTCCTCAGTCTCTCCTTTCAGCGCAGTGTGAAAAAAATTGATTTTATTTTGAGAGGAGAAAATAGCCACAGCAGGCCACCATATCTCTCATCTCTACTGGACCAAATAGGTGAGGATATTTAATCGGTTTTGCGGTAGAACAAAGTTCCAATGCATCTTATCTGTCAGAGAGAAAATGACTCACTGCACCTTGTCTTGGCACTTGGGGCAACTTGTATTGATATCTGTCTCAGCTTTACAAACTGTGAAATTTCACACTAATGATAAACTACACATGGGTTGTGAAAACGTGCGCTAAACACCTGAAGAACAGCCGCTGAATTATAAAAAAAGATTCAGTAGGTTTGTGGAAAAAATGACTTCATTATCTTTGACTGTATGAACTCCAGTGTAGATAACAGCAGATATAATCTTGTCAAAATTAAATTTACTTGAAATGAAATATGCTGTTGAGTCTTGATGTTGGCCCGGTGAATACCAAAACCATCACAGCTGATATGTTCTTAAAAAGACATTTTTCAAGCATAGTTTTTATATTAGCCTTATTAAAGTGGCCTTTTCTATTCTGAAGGATTTGTTTGTCAAAATCTATTCAGTCTTTATCACGTAGCTTGGAAGGTGTTAGAGATTACAAAGCAGTTACTTTTTTGTCTTTCACACAGTTTAGGCTTTATTGTAGTTTTACATTGCGGGTGAAGGCGATGGAAGTGTTTTAAGCTGGCAAACTTTATGGCAAATGGTGGCACCTTGCCTTTTAGTTTTATTCCTATCAGCCAAAACCTTCTGGGGGTAATTTTGAACTTTGGTGTATCACTAGGAAAATTTCCACAACGATGGACTGAAACACTCAAGTCAACATATCTGGGTAAGACTTAAGATACAACTAAATCCTATGGAGGAGTCTTAGGGCAAAATGCGTTTTAGTTTGCATTTCGAAAATGTCGAGAATAAAGTTCAGCTTTTACCATTAGTGCCAAGCCTAAGAAAAATAAATCATGGAGGAAGATTTTTTCATTTTGCATTTCAAGAGCAAGTCCAAATGCTGAGGTTGAAAATACCATGTCAAGAATAAAGTCCTCCTCTGGTCCATCAAACTGTGTCTTTTGATGCAACACCTAGATTCTGTATTGCACACAGGTGTAACCATCGTTAACCTTGGATCTGTCCATTACCAGCTATTTCAGTTTGCACAATTGCAGCCACGTCTTTCAACTTTATTTGGTTTCTCCTGAAAAGACGCAATTTTCAGCACAATCTCGACAAATTACCAACACACGTGACCACACCGTGTTTATGTGCTGAAAGAGAAATGATTTCCTGTAATTTCTGGTTACAAAAACTGATTCTCAAGCACAATTTCACTACTTTATCTTCACAAGGTGTTTTGTAGAGGCTTTTAAATACTTGTCATTTGATTATATTCTTGAGAGTTAGAATTAAATCATAAAATGTCAGGTTTATTCTTAACATTTTGACTTTGTTCTGAAAATGGCATAAACAAAAATATTCATTTTTTGTCTTTTATGCCTGGCTCTAATACCTCTATAAAAAATAGGATTGTCACATTCAGTTAGAGGTGAAACATACCGCTTTGGTCGAATGAGGAGGGTAGATTCAGTGATAAATAAAGGAGGCCGGCTGTCAGGAAAATATGGGAGTGAGGGTTGGCTGAAGGTTCAAGAGGCAGCCTTGTGACCAAAAGACTGCAAATTGGAAACCGTAATCCCCTGTTGCTCCACTGGAGCTGCTCAGCAGCAGCAGCAGCAGCAGCGGCATGACAACACTGTGGTTAATGCTCCTGGGTCCTTCCAAACTCCCACTCCTGACTCTTTAGTTTACTGCCTGTAGTTCTATCTGTGACTAAGATATGATATTAATGATCAGCATCATAGCAATAATAATTTCAGGCAACTCTAAACATCCGCTTGGTTTGCAGGCAAATAAATATACAAGCTACTTTGAGTCATCAGCTGAACATTTCACTGCTTTACACCATCTCTTACCCCGAGAAGTTTGAGTGAGCAAACGTCTGTGCTAATTTGTAAAATAAGATGTAACAGGGTCACAATGTCATACGATGAATTATAAATGTATCCAAACTTATTCCTGTTAGAAGACTTTTGGGGGTTGTAACCTAATGATAAGACTTTGCATCTATGGTTGCATAATCTGACAAGCCCTAAAATGGTTATTTGACATAACAGCATGTTTAAAAAGTCTGCTTAAATTCACTGCAGATGAAAAACATCAGATGATATTTACTGAAGACAAAGTCTGCCATCTGATGGACAGTGTAGAACCTGCAGGCAGTCAGCAGCTTTCCATACAGTACAGACTTTTTGTCCAATATAAATGTTTTACTCCTCAAATGTTTTCTATATATCATATTGTTTTTAAATCAACTGTGCAAATCACATTTCTACATGTACTGTCTATGGGGGGTTTACACCCCTCGCTATCTGTGTTAATACTTGCAGTCTAACTGGTGTGTGAGCAGGTCCACAGGATGATAGATTGCCCTGTTATCTACTATAGATGTCAGTATGTTATCCTCTGTCGATCTTTGCTTTCTATTCTGCTCCTATCTGTACCTATCTTGGGAACAGAAAATCATTGCCACTTCTCTGACGTTGGATGTAACCGCACAGCTTCTGCAACAGCAACAACAAAGCAAGCAGCAGTGACAAGTACAGTAAATAATCCAGTTCACAGTTTAACCTGAGCTGAGGACAAAACTGTCAGGAAGGCGTTTAGCCAGAAGCAGCACTGCTTTCATCCTCGCTACAGAAATCTTGGAGACAAGCAGTGACTACGCTCCTGTGAAACAGACAGGACATGAATATAAATTTATAGCACTCCACTTAAACAAGCAGTCGTTTTGCCGCCTGGCTTAATAAGGTTTGGTTTTGTAGTTGTGGAGATGTGAGGCAGTTTAAAGCATTGTGATGAGAAGCAGGGAAGGTGTGAGGTGTTGTTATTGCTGAGGTCGTAAACAAATGTCAGGTATTAAATCTAATAAGTAGCTGTGTAAAATTAGCTCCTCACGACATTTTTTGAGTCCAGAGAAGCTGTATTTTCACTGCCCAATCTCTCTCACAGCAAGGGAGGAAATTGCCTCTCTTGAACTGCTTCATTTATACATCACAGATGCAAAATACAGCTTCCACTCACTCTGTTATAGTACATTTGAATTGTAACACCTCTTTTCCCAATCATTTAGGCATACTGAACAGATATTTCAACCAGCAGATTCTACTTAATACTATTTATGAGTAACTGCTTTTCACATGACATTGGCACTTTATTGTTTTAGTATCTGTCTCCAGAAGCAACAGGCCATAGTCTCTGTCTCTGTCGTCATCAACAGTAAACCAGCCTGTAGCTTTACACCCAACTCTTCTCTCTTAAGCCAACATGTCAGCACCTACTCCAAGCATGACACTTCCATTCTTGTCCAACAACTTCTCAGCAGTCCATACATTATTTCATGACACAGTGACAAAAGCTCTGCTCAGATCAGTGTCTCCAAAGTGACTCATGTTCCACCACCACACCTCAAAACTCCAAGTTTCTGTGCTGTGATTGAAACACCCCAAACATGTAGCAGAGTGAATGCGTCCTGCATCACATTGGGAAGTTATTGGGAATATTTGCACAAGAAAGACAAATTATAGTTAATAAAAATAAATAAATGACAGGTTCATTTAATTTCAAAATATTTTAATTAAGGTTTCCAAAAAGGAAAAACAAACTAAGCAACAGCAGACAAGCAAAACTAAAACATGCCAGGGTGGGGCAGACACATTCCACAGGGCCACACAGTATGTAGACATGACCCTGAAGCCTTATATGAAACAACAGCCCTTCCCTCCCACCCCCCACCCATCCTCCTCCTATCCCCATTTTTTTGTCTTCTATTAGTATTTCTAAGGCAAAATGTCTAGAATTTAATATGCAGAATAGCAACATCCATGGAGTCACTGGAGGTTTTACTTTTTAAAAATGTATTATGTCAAAGGCTGAGTAAAAACACATTGAGAGTTGATGTTGTTTGGGTGTTGGAAAATGAGACAAAAAGGGTTCCCAGGTCTTACAAAATATTTTCTCCTAACTACTGGCAGAGAAGCGCAGCATCTCTAATTTAACAGATTAAAAAAAATACATAAAAAAAAAAAAAAGCTAGATGTATATGTTTTACTAATGAAATCTGGAAGTGTTCTAACTGGCAGGGATTTCACAAACTCAGAATATTATATTCAGATTTTTTTTTTTTCCAGAAATAAGGTAAATTCACGAGACTGGCTTTTTGCTGAATCATCTCATTTATTGGAAAATTTAGCCAAACATGATATAAAGATTCACAACAAATTTCAGTTATTCTGGGAACAGTAGAAGAATATATCAGTATCCTTTATGTAGGCTTTATGTTGACATTAATCGTTAATTTATCGTACAAGTAGTTTTCCAGAGCTTTCCAATGTCTCAGTATGTGGACAGTGCTCTAAAAATCCTAATAAATCACTTGTACTTGAGGAAGTCATGCAAGAAGTGTAGCCCAAATAGAACCCTTATTGAGTCATATTAGAAATTAAATTGCAAATTATTTATTTTATTATTATTATTTCTTTTTTTTATATTTACTGATTTTAACCATTTAACAAGTTGCACAAGCAATGACAATACATAAAAAGAAATTATAGTTACTAAAATAATAATAACAGTTGTAAAAAACAACATTAATCTACATACGTAAAAATTAATACAACAATAACGATTTATTAATAATCCTAATAAACGATAATAATAATAATAATAATGCAGTAAAAAAAATACGTCGTTTAAGCACACATATTGGACTAAGTGCATTATCCTTACAAATTCATTTTTAATAAATTTGATAAGCTTTAATAATAAATTCACTGAGGGGTTCATGACGCACGACGTCGTCAGCTATCAGCAGTTGCGTTCGGGCGCGTGACAGGACGGAAAACTATTCTGAGGAAACAGCTGATAAGTTCACAAGGACACATTTATCATCAAACTTCCGCTGCTGGACTACAACACCTGACACCCAGGAATCTGCCTCAGGTCGCTTGAACGCAGCGAGAGGTCGCTGTTTGTCTCCAGATAAGCAAGTTAGGAAATTAAAAAGTCGCCGGTTATTTTGTTTCGCTTCCTCCCTCCAAACCCGACGTTTAACTGCTAACTGCGTTTGATCCTGATGATGGTGAGTTTGCTCTCATGAACAGTCGATTGTCTGTTATATATTTCACTAAGCTATTGTTAGGATCAACTCAGGTGATGCACTAAGTTTGCAGCCTTATTTCTTTACCTCTGTCCTGGTTAATGTGTCTGTGATTGATGGACTGATGAAGTCTTGTAACCATGGTAATAAGGTCTGAGACATCTTCAGCGCACCTGAACGTCGCATGCCGCCCCATTTGACACTTTATTAGGTGTTCACTGCAAGACTTCATTTTAAATAGGCTCCTTAAAAAAAACATTTGGTGTTCCGCACTTTTTTGTCCTAATGGTAGGGCCAGTGAATATTTCCCTGCCAATTTCAGTTAAGTTCGTTTGTTTTGTTTCTTAATCTCTTTTTCTAATTTTGGACCGTTAGGCGCAGAAACAGTTAGCCTAATCAGTTAATTAAAAATAAATCTGCAACTATTGTAATAATCGATTAATCAGTTCAAGTCAATGACACTTATTATGAGTTTCCAAAGCACAATTACAATTTAAGACAATGAAAATTCAAAAACATTTAACAGAAATGCATCACAAAATTACATACATACATTTTAAAGGGACTGAAAATATCTTTTACAAGAGAGACCTGGCCAAGGTAGCAGCCAATCAGAACACATTTAAAATGCAACAAATACAACATATAAGACAAAAATCCACAGTATAAAAACAACTATTCAAACATAGTGGCCTCTGAAGGAAAACAAGCACATGTCTCTATCACCACATTCTTTATGATGCTCTGAAATTCATCAGTGGATGTAAGTGTTTGTAATTTTAGATCTTTTTGGAGATTGTTCCATGTCCATGGTGCAGAGTAGGAAAATGCATTTTTCCCTACATCTGTTAAAACCTGGAGGACATTAAAAAGCAACCACTCGGAATAAATAAATAAAGTGAAAGGGTAAATAAAAAGGATGTTGCACTTTAGTCTGGTCAGAGAGTGAATCAAAATCTTGGAGTTTTTACATTTAATTTTTGTAAAGTTTCTGATCTGTCACAGCTGTCAGATAGTCTTCCATCCTGCACTGTCTGTTTAGAGCCAAAGAACACTGAAGTTTGTTTCAGGTTTTTGAGGTAGATGTCCAATAGTCGATGTAGTTCTCTTTTTCTTTAGCTATAATTTGGTTGGGCTGGATTGTGTGAGGGTTGTCCTGAGGCCTTGTGCTGTTAGAGGAGGTGAGCCTCAGGACCAGGACCAGAGCACAGTAATGGTCTTGTTTTTAGGTGTTTGTAGAATTTGATTGCTCTTTTTGTATCTTAATTAAAAGGTGGAATTGGCCGAGTTTAGCTTGGCATCCATTTTTAGGGGTGTTTTTGTGGACTCTGAGTATACTCGTGCAAATCTCAGTGTGTAGGACTTTAGGGTGGTGTTTGTCCCATTTTTCAGAGTCTTGATTTTTTTTTTTTACAAGAGGACCCCACACTTCACAACCATACAGTGTAGTCAGTTTGATTATAGATTGGAATATTTTGAGCCAGATTCTAACAGGTATCCACTTATCAGGTGTATTTGTAATGATTTATGTACCTGTTAAACTCCTTTTTTCATGAAGTGTTTCTGTTACTGCCAACCTTTTTTAACTTTATTTTTCCTCATCTCCTTGTTTAAAGATGAACTTCAGCACAAATGCCCATTGCGGCAGTCACACTAGCAAAGAAAACATTCCACCATCAAGCAAAAGGGATGCACTGCAGGTCCAGAGAGCCAAGCAGCGGACAGTCCTCGGTGTGTTGTCAGACAATGAGCAGCATGGTCAATCCTTCAGCCAGGTCAGTGAGAAGGACACTGTAGAGGTCATCTAACTTTCTGATTCAGTTTTCCCTCGCAGAACATTCACATTTCAACTTAACGTGGCAATCATGCTGTCTCCTTTTTCTCCACAGGGGGGCCATTTTTCCAAACACAGTTCGATCTCCGACAGCTCCCAGCTCACCTTCCTCAGCCATCCCTCCAGTTCCAGCTTTGATGTTTATGTCGAAGAAGCTTGTGAAGTTGTTCTTGCAGCTTCTGGTCAAGAGGTGGTCTCGGACAGCTATTACTTAGATGCAGAAACTGATGCAATGCAAGATTTGGGACTCCTGCTGGACCTGAGTTCAAGTGAGTTTGGCAAATGCAAAAACATCTACAAAGGTTTTTTTTCCTGTTCAGTCTTTATTTTTTTAACCTACTGCTGATCACTCTTGTAGGTTCATGCCAGGATGTTTCTATGCAGTCTGAAACAGACAAATCCCTGATGTCAGAGGAGGTGCTGCGTGTTTCCGAGTATACAGAGGACATTTACCTGCACTTGAGGGAGAGTGAAGTGCGAAATTATCTCAACTTCATATCACTGTGTATATGAGCAGGATTTAAAGCATTGTACTTAAGAGACTTTGCCTCTCAGCTCAACGCAAATACCTCATGAGAACTGCTTTTGTTTCTAATGCCAGATGAGGTCCAGGCCAAAGCCAGGCTACTTAGAGAAGCATCCAGAGATCACCAACGGCATGAGGGTTATCCTGGTGGACTGGATGGTGGAAGTTGTCCAGGAATACAAGCTTCGTACTGAAACTCTGCACCTTGCCGTTAACTATTTGGACCGCTTTCTTTCCTCTATAGCGTATATAAAACGGAGCAAGCTGCAGCTGGCCGGCACAGCTGCATTATTGATCGCGTCGTAAGCATATGTCCATTTCAGTTTTTGATTTGTCAGAAATGTTTATAGGTCCAGTGTGAAGCATTTAGTGTCATGTAGCGGTGAGGTTGCAGAGCTGGAACATCTACTGTGTGCCAAGTGTGTAGGAGAAGTACGGTGGCTGACACGAAAATGCAAATGGCCCTGTCTAGAGGCAGTGTTTGGGTTTTCTGTTCCGTGCTACTGAAGAACAACATGGCGGACTCTGTGGAAGAGCACTCGCTCCATATGTAGATATAAACGATTCATTCTAAGGGAACAAAAACATAGAAATATATTTTATATCTGTCAACAGATGCCCCTGAATTCTACACACTGGACCTTTATTGTATCCACCTAAGTGCAATACAGTTGCATTGACTCAGCGATGGGTGACAGTTGACCTGATGTCGCCTGATGTGTCGCTTTGTAGAAAATATGAGGAGATCTTCCCTCCCGAGCTGAACGAGTTCGTGTACACCACAGACAGCACCTACACCAAGGAGCAGCTGGTCCACATGGAGCACGTGTTCCTAAAAGTTCTCTCTTTCAAAGTGGCAGCCCCCACCATAAACCAGTTCCTTCGCCTTTTCATGTCCATCCACTCTGTCTGTGCCAACACTGAGAACCTTGCCCTGGTGAGGAAAATCAATAAGTCAAATGCCAGCTAGATTATTGATTTGTGCCCACTGCCTGTGAAGTTCCAGTTTTCCATGTCCCTTGATCATATTTTGACTCAGTGATGTGTGGGTTTTTTTTCCCTGTGCTTCTAGTATGTGGCAGAGTTAAGCCTGCTGGAAATCAATTCATTCCTGCAGTACACCCCATCTATAGTGGCAGCTGGAGCCTACTGCCTCGCCGCCTACACTGTGAACAAATCTCTGTGGGTACGTTTATTCAGATTCTTCAGTCCCTTTTATGAAAAGATCTTAAAAAGAAATTCTCAAAATGTGAACTTTTAAGCTCTTTTTTCCACATTCCAGCCAGATTCCTTACAAGCCTTTACTGGTTACACCACGGCTGAGATTGTCCCCTGCCTGACTGACCTCCACAAGCTATACACCAGTGCAGAGAGTCACCCGCAGCAGGCTGTCAGGGATAAGTATAAGAGTTCAAAGTAAGGCGTAGTTTAGTTTTTTAATTAAGTTTAAATATTTATATTTAGGCAACTTTCAAACAGGTTATGTAAATCACAGGCCTTTGGGATCTTTCATGTGTGGTTTGCAGATTATCTGGGTGATTAATGCATCCAGGACACACTTTTATATCTCTAAACTGATGTGCGTTATCTCTCCGTTTACAGGTATTGTCGTGTGTCATTGATCACTGCACCTGCTGTTCTGTCTTTGCCATGAATAACTGCCCCACCCGTCTCCCGATGCTTCTGCCAGAATCTAATTAGACTGTGAACAAAACAAACACACCTGATTCTACTGCCAATCCCACATATGCTTCGCTCCTCTGGACACCTAATAACTTTGAGATTTTTTAATATAGTTTATGCAAATACAATAAACCATTTTTAATAAAGCCTACTTCATGACTGAAGAAATTTGATACCTGCAGGCGTTCTTGTAGAAAGTTTTTAAAACTGGTGAGTCATCTGTTGTAATATATCTATATTTTGATCATCATTATGTTGTCTTTAAATCAGGAATTACAGCATCTACCATATCTTTTAAAGTGATTTTAAAATATGTAAAGCATTTTTGTGAACTTTTTTCATGTGTTATGTCTCGCTAAAGTGCTACATGTAAATGGAGTGAAATGAATTGCCACACTAGGAAATAAGATAAGATGAATTAAACTTAATTGTCCAAAGGGAAATTTGTCTTGGAGACATGAGACCTGCTGTTAAAACATACAAAAAAGTTTATACATACAGTTCCTACATATATACAGTCCATACACAGAGCTCCCACACACTCAGCACCTACCTACAGTACATGTACAGACTGCCATCATACACACATGTTCACCTTTTTATTTTTATTATTTATTATATATTATTAAAAATAATAAATATTATATATAGAATTTGTATTGTGTACAGAATGAATATTATATGATTATTATTATTAATGATATTGTTATATGCCCTCTAAATATTTTTTAAATTTGCTTTACAGTTTTTATTTCCTCTAGAAACCATCTCAAGGTGTACCCTGTGACTTTTATTTTGAAGGTGTTGGCCGGAAGCCATTGTGTCGCTCTGTTAGGTTTGATGCTGGTACAGCTCCCTGGGGTGCGTCACATCAATTTAGTGAGTGAAGTGAACACATTGATACATATTGACACTTTAAAGTACAGAGGAACCGTCGCAATCTAAAGTAAGGACTTTTTGAAACAACTTATTTATTATTTTTTATTCTACGTCGTGATATTAAAGTCCGGTTGTCCAGGTAAGTCACCTTTAAAGTTTATCATTTGTTGTTTAACGGTCAGGCATGATATCTGAAATAGTAACAGTTTGCTACATTTGATACTGACATGATGAATAAGTTTGGAAACTCGTAATTGAAGTGTAAATGTGCTGTCTGGAGACTTCTTACAAGGAAGCTCACAGGCAAGTCCGTGGTCTCGTTGTTCAGGTTAAACCAGATGTGTTCACGAGCTCAGACTGTTTACAACCTGCTCATTGCCGCCGACAATAGCATGGCAGAGATTTTGCTCACATTCATTCATGTACAGTGCCTTAATTTGGGAAAAGTAGCTATGACGGCGTTGAGAATGTTTTTAAGATGTTTTTTCTTTGATTTTCACCCCTGGTTTAGTTGCATATCTCAGGTACATGCTCTTTCTGTCTCACTGTAATTTGTTGTTTTATAATCCCAACTGTTCACCGGAAGGGTACATTTTGAAAACCATTAAGACTGAAGATATACTCCAAGAAGTCAATATTTAATCTTTGTGTGCATTCTGGTGAAGTCTTATGCACAAATTTGCTCTTTTTCTGCATCAGTTTATGGTGTAGATGACTTCAACTTCTGTCAGAAAAAGTCCTCTGCTACTTTCATGATTTTATTTGAGGGGAGACAAATGCACATGTTGTAAATATTGATGGGCCATGTCCCCTGCATCTACTGCCACTATCTACTAGATATAGGGAGGCTATATCTACACCTACGTTTGTGTGTTGTAGTAGGAAAAAATAATTTCAGTTATCTACACATTTTTAGGATAACTCTAAAATTATATAAAACTTTGAAACTGCAGTTGCAACTGTGATCTCACTTTGAAGACACCTCTTGTGATTTCTTCTCTGCTTCCATCCTTCCTTTCCAGTCTTTGTATCCCATCACTTCCTCTGTATGGCTGAGCCTGCTGAGCTGCTGCTTATCAAGGACCAGTATGAGACGGCTGGTCACTCCCTGAGCCGTGGTTTGGCTGCTGAAGAGGCCGGGCAAAGAGCAGATGCCCTGGTGTATTACAGGAAAGGTCGACAGCACCTTGCCCAAGGACTGGAAGTGCCCACTGGGGGGGCGAGGCAGCAGGGAGCGGTCTGGGACACAGCCAGGCAGCTTCAGCAAAGAATGAGGGACACTCTGAAGACCGTCAACACCCACCTGTCTGACCTGGAGACCTCTCTGATGACAACACAAACCCAGAGGGGCCGCCTATTGCAGGAGCTTCCTCTTAATCTTTACCCAGACCTGGCACCAAGCAGCCAGCCTCCCCAAAGCTCCCTCCACCATCTGTACCCCACCGTGCCTGCTACCACCACCCAGAACACAACCCCATCACTCCCTCCCAGGCCTCCTTCCCCTGCTGTTCCACATAAGCACACAGTCCCTGCAGAGGCCCCAGGAGCTGTAGCCATGGCCAACCCGAGGGACCAGCCTCCAGCATACACACCACAGCCAACTCTCGGCCACCGCAGTCTGTCTTACGGTCCTGTCGGAGGCGGCCTCATGTCAGGAGGGCAGACTGGAGCAGCAGCTGCAACAGATGGGAATGAGCTGCTTTTCATCCCCTCTGGGGTGCAGATGTTTTTTGTGGCGCCAAATGGGCAGGTCAGCTCCCTGTCTAATCCAGGCTACCTGCGCATCATCGCATTTGAAAGTCAGCAGAAGGATGCCACTGCTGGACGACCCTCAGCATATCTACATGTGAGTATACACACAGTATGTTATCTGAATGCATGTGGGCATGTCTGCAAAGCATTTTCCTTGGGCGTGTGTCTTCCAGGTGAGTGTGTGTGAGCAGCAAATCACGTCACTGACTTCCCTGAGTCATTATGTTGGTATATAGTGTTTGAGTATGAGTCAAAAAGAAGTGTTATGCTTACAAATGATATTGTTGTCTGGGTGGTGCCCACTTTGAGTTTGACAGCACATGCACACGATACTGAAACAAACATTCAAAGACATTGCTTAATCCCATCAATAAATATGACTGCTCTGTCCATATATGTGTCCTTGTCATGTGGAGCCGTCTGACAGCCTGCTACATCTGTGTGAGGATTTTTATACTGAGTCAATATAGCACATATAAAGTGCCAGTAATGTATTCTGGCACCTCTACAAAGCGTGTATTATGCCCTGCTGTGTTCTGCAGTGCAACCCATGACTCTGTTTCGTGGGCCGCTCTCCCGTATTCTGGCCGTGCTTTGTTTCCCAACAAGACAATGGTCCCATTAACAGATGAGTCTGCGCTTCTGTTGTGCTGCTGGTCAGTGTCCTGCGCCCTCACTGGGGTCACTCTGTCAGGCGGCATACCAGTGTCACGATGCCGCAGCAAGTCTGTATCTGTATTATGTCTGTGTGGATGACTGACACAAGTCCTGATGGGGCTAAAAGCCCGTGATGTGTCTTTGAGAGAGGGAAATTGGTCAAAGGGAATAGGGGACACTGCTTGCTGGGAAATGACGATGCATTTTTGTGCACCTTTGGGGTCACAAGAAACCACGCTACACATATAAGGTTCAATTGGGAAAAAGCATTGCACATGGGATGATTTTCAGTTCACATTTTGTGAGCTGGAGAAACAAATAAGCACTCAAAACAGAAGCCACCATGTCCTGCTTTTCTGTCCATGGTACAGGGGTGACAACCGTCATCATTTCCCCAAATTCTTATTTCTGTGTGTCTGTGTTTTCAAGGTGTGTGACTGGTTGTACCCGCTGACCCCAGACACTCCGGTGCTTTTGGCCAACTCTGGCATCTTCATGTTCCCTGACATGTTGTCAGAGACGCCAGGGTGCTACGTGGGCATAGTGTTGTCCTCCGAACTGCCTGCTGTCCAACGAGAGACGTTTCAGGACCTCCTCTCGCAGCTCGCTGAACTCCGGGTCCAGGTCAGTCTTAAATGTCCGTATGGAGCAAATGTAAGGATGGGTGTGCACGCTTTGAAACAGTACATAGGAGGTGTTACTCATGACTACACCTTTTCGTTGTATCCAGTGTCTCATAGCGTCACTTTATTCTTGATGCCACAGGAGGAACTAAATAGTTGTCATGCTGTGGGTAAAACATTCTTTCCCAGTTGAGTCATGACTTAAGAGGAATGCACGTTACCTGTTTGGGTGTACGCACGTTTTAAAAGCCTCTTGCTGTGTCTCCTGTCGTGATAACTCTTAAGCAGTATGACTTAATGGATTCCCTGACAGGGTCCAGAGGGGGCAGGGGGAGAAGTCATTAACCTGAGTGAGAAAATCCCCCTTGGTCCCATGAAAGAGCATGAAGCGCTGACAGTACCAACAGGGGACAAGGACAAACCACCACTTCCTGGATGGAGTGAGAAGATGGCACAAGGAATCTTGACAGGTGAGGTCGTGTGGGCCCTGATAAAGGAAAACAAAATCAAAACAGAATACAGTATTATAAACAGGTGGTACATACAGTGTATATTTACAAAAACTACCACTAGAGGGCACCGTTTACCTTCGTAGCAACCTCCCCTGAACAGGACTGAGTGCTGTAAGAAAAACTTTGTCCAGCTACCTCTTTATTTGACTGCAGAAAGTATTTGAACAACACAGCAATTACTGATATTTCTAATTTACATTTAACACCCAAAATATGTCTGTCTGTAGGAGCTACACGGTTGAGCGTAGGGTTTGTAAAAGGAGCTGAGGCCACTGGTAGGGCCATTCATAGGGGAGCAGCCAAGATCCGGGACCACATCACACCTGAGGAAACTCCTTCAGAGGTCAGCCCCCGTGTCACCAAAGGTCTTTATGTGGCTAAACAGGCCACCGGGGGTGCTGTGCGAGTCAGCCAGTTCTTGGGTAAGGACTTAAACCAATAGAGGAAAGACTATGTTGGCCACAACTGTCTTTATCTTGCCATTGGTCGTATGTACTGTAATATAATATAGCTATGTACCAATATGTATTACAGTTAATGGTGTGAGTACAGTGGCAGAAAAGGTCGCAGATAAGGTGGCTCCCCATGTGAAGAAACAGGGTGCTAAGCTGGTCCCGGAGTCTATGAAGAAGAACAAAGATGGCAGCCCTTCCAACTGGGATGGAGCCAAGTTTGTGGCAGCCAAAAGTGTACAAGGTATGTACCAATATAATGGAAATGTTGTCGTATCAGTAGCCCTGTAAAATGTCAAAATATTGATTCATGTTTTGGCATTTTGGATATTTCTTTTAGGATGGGAGGTCCAAGTCTTTCTAGAGTACTCAGACATTTTTTATTTACATCCAAAACAGGTTTCTCTACAGTTTGGTCTAGTCTAGAGACCGGAGCAAAGGTGGTTGGCAAAAGTGTTACGGCAGAGACTGTCACAATTGTGACATACAAGTAAGTTCGGTTATTTCCCATTTCTGCGTCTGTATTTAACTAACTGAAATGTTCTCATCATTCAACTATTGTAAATCTTGTTTCCAGCCTGTTACTAAGTCTCTCTGGTTGCTTTAAACAACAGTAGGATGCTGGATGATCAGAAACCAGCCCTCTGTGTTGCTTTCTTCTTGGTACGTTGGGAAACTGATCTGCTTTCTTTCACACCTGTTTCTTTTCAGATTTAAGGGCTTAGAGAGTCTATTAAAAATGTCTGGCAACATATGACTGCACGGGGGAGCAAAGGCAAAGACTTGTGAACTAACGGCTGATCAACTCTGTCATGTGCACTATTTCATTAACCCAGATCAAGTCAGACAAAAAAAACCAATAAGACATTTTCCAAATCTAACAGCTAACATACAGAACTGTCTTTTTGTTTCATCAGACTGACTTTCTTTGATTTAATTATGTATTCGAACACATAAAGAATGTGTTTTGGGTTCTTTTCTGACGACGTAGGTTAAGCCTCTGTTATGTTATGTGTCTTTCTGGGTCTGCTAACTGCAGCTAAATGTCTGCTTGTGTTGGGTGGTGCTGCTTTTGCTGTTCATACCTTCTGTAGCCTCTTTTTTCCTGGTTTGATACTAATAAAATCTCTACAAAGTGAAACATGACTGCTGTTCTTGACCTTTTGTTATGTTGATGTGAGTGAAAACAATACCAGTATCACACTGCTCTAGCACCCTCATTTATTATTATTTTGTAACACCAAACCACTCTTCCCCAACTGCACCATATTATTTGGGGTGAAGGTATGGTAACGACGCAGGCGACGCCACAAACACTGCCCTTAAGTCAGTGGTCAATGTTGGTGTGACTGCGTACAACATTGACAATCTGGGCCTCAAAGCCATCCTGAAGACTGCGGGGAAGAAGACAGCCAAGGCCATGGTCAAAAGCCCGGAGGGACAGCAGGCGAAGACCGAGGGGAAGGAGGCGCAGAAACGAGAACTTGAAGCAGAGACAGATGGGAAGGAAAAGCAGAAGAAGAAGGAGGAGGAGCAGAAAAAATAGATCCCCGCAGGACTTAATGCTGTGCTTGAATGATGCATCAGCTCCTCATTTACATTTTTATACAACTAAATAATCATCTCTGAAGTGGCTATTTAGTTGTGAATGTAAGAACAAGGGGGCAAAATACTAGAATTAGTCTAGGTCAAAGTGCAGTTTTATTTCACATTATTAAACTACTAAGTTATTTATCTGGCTAGGTTAAGATTGGCTGCATTGTTAAATTTTACATGAATTAATTTGTGGTAGCATTTTAGGTTTTCTTTATGTATTTTTTGGTAGCCTACTTATTATTTGTGTTTTTTATATGTAAAATACTCAGTATCTATTCCTGTAAACACTAGACTTATATATTGAATAGCTGTATTTATGATCTGTATGAAAGTGTAATAATAATGTAACACAGAGATGTATATAAAAAAAATATAAATTGCACATTTTAACCATGATTTCCAGAGATTAATTTTTATATGGGATGTTTATTGAAAGGTGTTCTTATAGAGGGCCAAAACAAACAAATATCATCTCTCTCTCTCTCTCTCTCTCTCTCTCTCTCTCTCTCTCTCTCTCTCTCTCTCTCTCTCACACACACACACACACACACACACACACACACACACACACACACACATATGCGTTGTTTTTCCAATTATAATAAGATCCTCTGCGAGATAAATCAAGTGGCGTTCATCGGCCATTAATGTTAACTGGTGAATTAAGAGCTCAGTGTACAGAGGAAGTCAATTTTCAGGCCTAATTAAGCGCGAAATGAGCTTCGTAAAAATATCTGCTTGCAAAAATAAGCCACTCTACGTGACCACTATGTAATTCACGAGTTATTTAATCGAGTTTTGTCACTTTTAAACGAGGAGGAAGTTTTGTTTTCAAACCTTCCCGCTGATCTGCGCCATTATGTCCGAGGCTGCCTGAAGGAGCCGGAAACAGCGGTCTCCATGGAAACCCCGAGGCACAAACTTTCCCTCAGTTGATGTGAGTTTTGCAGAAACATGAGTGGAGACAGCGACTACAGCAAATACGACTTGGCACGGCTGCAGGCAGAGCTTGAGCAGGAGAGGGAGATGAAGTAAGTCTGACATAAATGTATCACTCAGTGTTGTAAAGGATTAGAAATGTTAGTTTCCAATGCAAAAAATATTCGTGTTGGCTCATGATTTTAGAGAAATGCTTGAGGAGTCGGTGTCTGATCTGCGGAGCACCATGTGTGAGCTGCAGGAAAGGTTACACAGTGTTGATGGGGAAGGTGAGTAACATTTATTTATCTATTTCTGTCAAGATGCTGCCCAACAATCCACTGGTTTCCATCAGCCCAGTCACTCCTCAGTGTTGTCTGTAATGTGTCCTGTCCCAGATGTGACTGTAGTTTAACAGTTTCCTTTTTTAAAATTCTGTGCCAGGAAATGAGTGGAAGACAAGGTATGAGACACAGATTGAGCTGAATGGACAGTTGAACAGGCAGATGTCACTCATTCATGACAGACTGGAGGACCTACGAGGAAACCCCATGGGTGAGTTCAACAGCTTTTCAATTCAGTTTTATTTATAATCACAGTTTTCCTCACAGGGGTTTACAGCAACCAACACCCCAAAAGAAAACCTTTATAATGGGGGGGGAAATGGTAGAAACCTCAGGAGGTGCATGTCAGACATTAAAATAAATAAATAAATAAACCAATAAAATAAAAGGACATAGGCTAGTTCACATGAAACATACCAGTACAATCAAGTATTAATAGGAGTTCAAATAATTCAGGCTATCTGTCTTGGATGCAAGATGTTTGCAGGATGTAAACCTAGAATGAAAAACATTGGGTCCAGTGTTGACTGTGTGCCCCATATATTCTCCAGAGCTTTGGGAAAAAAAGGTCTCTCTCTTCTGTCCACATCTAACACACAAGTCTGAGACAGAATTTTTCTGGTGTCACATACGTCCTCATCAACCGCTTCTGTTGCAGCAATCTGAGCCGAGTATCAACAGTCTGTGTTTGTGCTTCAGCACATGCTGCTTCCCAGTCCTCTGAAGGGAAATCCTCTTTTAGGTCTTTTCTCCAGACATACAGTTTTAATATAGAAGACTCAGAGGATCCTTCAACTAAAAGCTTATATAGTTTGAAGATAACACCCTTTTCAAAACACTCATTTCGCATTTCGGTTTCAAAAATAGATAGCAGGGGCATACAAACACTGATCTTTAGAAGATCTAATCAAGTTTTTCACCTGTATTTAACTCTTCACATGGCATTAATGTCCCCTTATCTAACACTAACAAATCCCCTATCTTAGACTCTTCAAGTCAATCTTTACTTTTCACAGTGTATATAAATGTAAAAATGTACTTTTTACAGCATGCATACGTAATGAAAATGCTCTCTTGTTTTTCCCAGATCGATTGGCCTCCATCCGAACTTATGATGACATGCCGGTAGTGAGTGCAACATTGTAACTTTTCTTCTTAACTTTATCCTCATCTGTTTTCTTTGTTATTTAGTAAGTATTTTTCCCCAAGTGCTGATTAACAAATAGAAGACCCAGAGAGCTGGAGGTCTGTTTAAGAGAAAGGCACAGACCAGCAGAGAGAGCCCGAGACACAGACTGAGGGGAGCAGGCAGGCAGGACAGAGAGGATTGTAACGCCAGCTGCTCTCCATCCTCCCGCTGATGCAGGCTGAATCAACCAGAGTTTAATCACAGCACTGTAATCACGGGATTACAAACCATGGGAGAGCAATACACACTAATTACAATGCTTTAATACACACGACTGCACAACACACACTGAAAGGGTGGACAATGCAGTCTAAATATGTGTGTGTGTCTGTGCGCCTTAAGGCAGAACTAACAGATGCTCATTAGTGTGTCCGATGAGTGACTGTAAGACTGCGCGCTGAAGATCTGTAGGCAAACTGTGAGCGTGACAGTAAGATAGACTGAGTGTGTGAGAGGAATATGGAGTATTTTTAATTAGCGCAGTGAGTAAATTTTAGGATGACAGTGTTCTGTGAAAGCAAGGAGTACAAGAGCATGACACCGTGCGACAAAGAAAGAAGTTTGAACATTTTTCTGATACATTCTGTATCATCCGTCTTAGTACGGCTCCTGACTACTGTAGCTTTATGTCTGAATCATAATTTATTTCTGTCAGATATCACAGCTGATACTTTTAATGACATGCACTTTGAATTAGTTCCCTCTGCTGTGAGGAAATGTCTGTGCTATGAAGATGCTTCACAGTCACTGATTAGGATGATGAAAATTGACATCATACAGGATGTAAAAAACAGAATTAATGCATTTGCCCACATTCAGTGCACATGTTCACAACCTGTGGTGGTATGTAACTGCTTTAAGTACTCAAGTACAGAACTAAAATATGAATTAAGGTCACTGCATGTTTCTTTACACATCTACTTCACTGCATCTCAAAGAGAAATATTGTATTTATTGGTTTCTCTAAATTTGGTGATTCTGAATTTAATATTTTTCTGATAAACTTAAGGATGTGAGGGTCAGTGTGTAGGATTTAGGGGGATATATTGGCAGAAATGGAATCTAATAAGCTTGTTGTCTTCAGTGTATAATCACCTGAAAACAACAATCGCCATGATTTTGTTACGTTAGAATGAGCCATTTATATCAACATAGGGAGCAGGTCTTGGTCCAGGATGTCTGCCGTGTTGCTTTGCCATGTTTCTACATCAGCCCAGAATGGACAAACCAAACACAAGCTCTAGATTCATTTGTGTTTTTGCCTCTGCCACCGTCGCAGCCCCTCCGCTAAAGGACGAACAGCTTCGGAAAAACAATGATTATCTGCATGAAATGCTTTAAATCACTGGGTCCGTTTGCTTTGGAGAGGAAGAGACCTTTGTGGATGATTTTGCTCCCAGTTAAAATCTCCTGAACGTCTGGATCTTAAATTATCAGAGAAAAAAGGTGAGCACACATTAGCAGTTGCTGGGCTAGCAGCCTGTCTATAACAAGCCAAACAGCTTTGCTGAAACACTGATTTGTAACATGAAACTGCTTTATTGAGTGTTTTTGCCGGTTTAAATCAGCGGGTTCATTTGTTAGGGAGAGGAAGAGACCTCTGCTGATAATTCAGCTCCAGGTAAAAACCTCCTGAACAATGAACACTGAAGGAATCCTAACTGGGAGTTCACGCTTGGCACATGGCAGAAGTTTCAGCTGATTGCAATCTGTATTCGTCTCTGCTAGATGCCAATAAATCCTACACTCTGCTCCTTTAAGTGTTCCATTATATGCTGAGAAAATTCTCCTACTTCTTAAGCTAAATAATCTCTTTAACAACCCACTTGGATCAACTGGAAAATGCATCGTCATACAGTAAAGCTGGAAATGTTTTTCTGACACCATGAAAAGTTGACTATTTAGAGACACGTGGTTCTCACAGGACAGCAACGCTACAAACATATGATAATGTTATTCAAATAGACACAAGAAGTTTGTGCTCTAGAGAAAGGATCAGCACTCAGTGAATAACCTCCTAAGCCCTATGATAAGATATTATGGCAAGGCTTATCTATACAGACCAATGACCAGTGATAACTAACATGTCTTTGGGGTCATCAGGTAGGAACCTCCTTTCACCAGTGTTTCGTCTAGTTGGTCCCACGACACCTCCAGGAGGCTAGACAGTGATCTCTTGCGTCCCAGAGACACTCCCCTAATGCCAGGTCTCACTGCTCTCCACACCAACCCAACAACCTCCTTTACCTTACTTACACATGGCTTTCTCAGATCAAACAGCACTGCCACCTTCAACAAACCCAGGCTCCGTACATGCGAGCTCCAGGTAGAAGCAATGCTGATACTACCTTTCCTAGCACATTCACCATACTCTAGTTCATACATACGTTACATAGCATAACTCCAATATAAGCTAAAGTTAAAGGAGATAGAGAAGATAAACTCACAGGATCAGCAAACACACTCACCTTGCAGCATGGTCTCAAACAAAAGGGATTCAAATAGGCCACTCCCACACTTAAATAACCTTCCTCTTCCTGGATTTCCTCCTGAGAGGACTGATTGGTGGATCTCTCCACCTGGTCTCAAGGAGTTATGTACCCTGCATAGCAGTTCCCCCTGCTGCCCCCCCAGCTGACATTATTCCTCCTCATCCAAATCCACTGACTAGCTCTGGCTGCTTCATCTGACATTTCCTTCACTGTCATCCTCAAACTCTGTCCCCGCACTCCGAGTTCCCCCAGGAGCGAGACAGCTGATCTTGCTATGAATCCCCTACACCCCACTTCCACTTGGACTGTCCCTCCAACTAAGCTTCCTCTTCTCTACACTGTCCCAGTTCAACCACTGTCCCTGTTTAGCCTGGGCCACAACCTTTGCACCCCTTAATATCTCCTCCTGTCTACGTATCTGTTCCACAACCAGCTTTCTTTTATCTTTGAGACCTGCTTTATTTCATACCAGTTTGCCTGAGCCAGGCCCCAGGCCTCCACAGCCAAATTGAACATTTCCTACAATCTCTGCATGCCTAAGAGCTGCCTCTGGCTCCTGAACTGCTGATCTTGGGTTCTACTTCCTCCCCTTGATTGGATTTGGAACCACACGCCTAACTACCACGTCCTTACTCCCAGATAACAAGAGCTCTGTCCTGACCTTGGACATTTCAATTCCTCTGTTAAACTAGATACTGGCAGCTGAAGTGTCCCTTTTCTATACAATGCAACACTACTTAGGCACCTAGGAGCGCCCAAGCACTTCTTAATATAGGACCTTTCAATTCTCTCCACAACGGATATTGGAATTTCATAAATTGACAATGGCCACATTAACCTAGGATATAACCCAAATTGCAAACACCACAACTTCAACTTTCCTGGAAGTTCTGATTTATCTATTCTATCCAATCCTTCAGCCACATCTTTTCTAAATTTCACCACAAAAAACAAACAAACAAAAAACAGAGATTCTTATTTTCAGGTGATTACCATCTAATAAAAACATAGTTATAAATATTGTATAATAGATGCCGATAGATGCCCTTAATTCCTTCACACTTGACATTTAATACACCAGTAATATTAATGCAGAAACCCATGTATTGTATATGAAATCTAACACAGAGAGGGACTATTTTACTGCACAATGTGAACTTTTACTTTTAAATTTTGCAGACATTACTTGCAAACATTTACCTAAGTGAAGTTTTAAATGCAGTACTTTTACTTGTATTTTCACAGTGTGGTATTGCTACTTTTACACAAGAAATGTAAATACTTCATCCACCACTGACTGCAGCATTTAACTATTACTACTATATTCATCATTTGGCTGATCCACAGACACCGGCCTGGTGTGATGCATGTATAATGCTGCGTCTTTGAACACACTGCTTACGGTGGTGTTCATTCAAGCTGACTACAGCTGCTTATTTTGGCGGCACATGAACTAGAAATCTCAAAACCCGGATATATTCCAAGGCTCATTGCTCTGCTCTGTGCTAGAAATCTCATGTAGCCCTACCATATCTAAGCTCTAATGTGCTTATTTAGTTATTGAATAATGCATGAACATAATCCATTTTCCTGCTCATGTTTTCTGCATGAAGTATTCTGTTATTGTTTGATCCTAGTAGATAGCACCGTGTAATTCTGGTACAAATTGATTTGTAATTAGACATCAAAAGTTTAACACCTTTTCGAAGCCTCTTTATTATGAATGTCGTTAATTAATGGAAACACTTTGCCGCAGGAAACACTGAGACAGCGTCTGAAGCTCCTGACTGAGGAGAAGTCCGACCTCCAGAGTCAGCTGATGGACTGTCATAACAGAATCGAACAGGAGGGAAAGGTGTGGACCTCAGCTGTGCCACAGCGCAGTTAGAGGGATTTATGTTCAGTACTGTTAAGGGGCACAATGTCTGCTGATCCAGTTTTATTATTTCTCAGACAAGCAGCTTTAAATCTTTCCAGGTAATAAATATTTCAGAAACAAATTACCGTCATTAGCAGAGGATTGAAAAAGATTTGTCTGATATTTTTGTTTTCCATTCTTTCTTTTTAACCACCATCGATGCAAAATTGAACCCCGACCTTTGTCCCCGTGCTGCTACAACTGGGCTGATATGCTCTTAGTTTGGCGACTTGGTTCTTTGTTTATTGTTCTGCTCAACAAACAGCGAGATATTGGTTGAATAAAGGTTTAACACGCAGCTTGTGCAGCCAGTAATCCATGCTCTAATCTGCTGCTCATTAACACTGAAGACCTCCTGAAATACACTCTAATACAGACAGGCAGCAAACACATAACAAGCTCTGCACCAATGAGCAGACAGATGATTACTGACAGTTAGAACAAGTCCAAGAATGAAAAAAATGTGACAGTGTGGCCCTCTGTTTCTCTCAATCATCAGGCATTTCATAAAACCAATGACGAGAGGCGAGCGTACCTTTCAGAAATTGCTAAGGTAAGCATTCTCTTTCATCCATATCAAAAGTATGCTCATAACTAGTCGAGCAAGTAGCTCTCAAACCAAACCTATTGACTACTAATTAAATACATGCCACAACAGCCGTCATGGTTAAATGCTACAAAAGAGCAAATTCCAGCTTTTCTCTTTCAGGCCTAGTTATTATTTCTCATTCATCCTCCAGTGCGGCTCTCTCTTGTTACATAATAGTTTAGTCTCTGTTCAACCGCAAAAGTAAGTCAAGGACTTTGTGCCTTATGCTGCAACAAAACTGGTTCCTGCAGGGCTGAAACCAATGCAGCTGCACAGAAACTACATCTCTCTCTCAACATTTTAGCAACGAATCACTACATTTAAAGGGACAGCGTGTGACTGGTTCATGCCTGGCGTGAACACAAATGCACACAGACATGTGCATACAGCTAAACATAATGTATACGTGTGTGCAGTGCACTAACTGTCATGACTTTGCCACTGCTGCAGCTGTCCTCCACCTTTGAAGCCCAAAGAAGACAGTACTTCACCCAGCCAGAGAGGGCGCCAGAGAGCAAACAAAGGAGGTCAGTGGCGCACACAACACATATATGTAGGTAATAGACACAGTCAGACTAACTGTGGACAATATGAATGCTACAATATGTTGTATTTTAATCTAAGAAGAGGCCTGATTTTCAAATGCAGTCCACAGGCAGATCACAATTAAAGACAAGCACAAAATTACATCACTTAAACAATATAAACAGGAAACTAAAATGACCAAATTAAAAACAGCATCAGCACATATAACGCAAACATCACCTAAAAAGTCAGTAAGTACAGAGCAGAGTAATTGCCTTTAAACATTTTTTAAATTCGGCTTTTAAAAACAATGTTGATGATACTGACTGCCTGAATGCAGAACAACGAAAGGGAACAGTGGTTGTGGAAGATATTAAAGGATGCCCTCGGAATGAACAGGCAGTACAGAGGAGAAGCCAACATACTCAACATTTCAGGCACAGTACACACTAAAATCAGTTTATAGACCTGCTTGACTCTTTAACTGTGTTTAAAATATGACACACTGTGAGTAAATATCATCTCTGATTAAATAAACCCTTCGCTAAGTCCCGTACCCAGACGCAGACTGGCCAATCATAATGTAACATCGGGCCATTGTTGCAACCTGTTGTTGCTGCTGAGTCAGTTTGACATCCCGGATATATCCTTCAAACACACACTGTAGACCCCTCTGTCTGCTTCTCTCTGGAGTCACTGTTTCATTTTTCCAAAAATATGATATTTCTTCAGGGAGTGCAGTTAGTTACAGTGTGGGCGCCATGCTTACTCCAACAGCTTGACTTGGCAAAAGGTCAATTGTAGTAAAGTAATAATGCTGTACAAATTAACTCTGAATCGCTAAATGAATAAATTCTGAGACGTATCTTTTTCTACTATTATTGTCGCACTCTTTAATAGAAAATAATGTGTATCTGTGACTATGTTTCTGCCTAACTATTTTTATTTTCTGATTGCGTAGAGGGAGGCAGACCAGCAGGAAGGCAGAGGCTGATTCCAAGAAAGGAAAAGAAAGAGAAGAAGATGGAGGAGGAGGAGGAGCGCATGTGAAAGGAGTTGGTGGTGGTGGTGGGGGAGCAACAGCAGAGAGAAGAGAAGAAAAGAAATCCCAAAGGGGAAGCAGGTTACCCACCCTAAAGTACTACCTGAAACACAATCCCTAACCCAGACCTGGCGTTATAGCCCTTTAAAAAGAGGTTAAATGTCCCCTGGGTATAATTGTGGCAAAAACTGCCATATACTTTTGTTTTCAATGCCAGAATGTACTTTGTTCACATTTCTGAAAGGCAGATTGTGAGGACACAATGCAGTTCCTATGTAAGTTATCTATGTGCCACAGTCATACAGTGTTACTCATACAGTGATACCCATTTCATAGTATAAAATATTACATTTATAATCAAGTCTGGCATTATTATTTCCTCACAAGTTTCTTTGTTTCAACAAAAAGACTAGCTGTGAGAAGTAGTGTTTCAGAGGGAGGAATGTTACAGGCTCTGAGTGCAGTGAGGTCGTCTCCTAATGTGCCAGAAGCCTGCTGAGTCTGACATTTCTAGTGTCACTGCAATTTTTTTTTTTTTCTTTTTCAAAAACACCTCCTACGACTCGTATTACGTAAGCAACACCACATTCGCCACTCTCTCCGAATGTAGTTCATCCGCAGAGCAAGCAGTCACCCCCGTCCCACCCACTGACCGCCTTTACAAATGTAGGTGTAAGAAAACCGGAGCCATATGAGATGCAGTAGTGATGAGAAAATTGCTAGAAGCTGTTTTCACTTGTGTTTGTCGAGGAGTGTGGAGGATGGGTTCAGTTCTTGTCAGTGGGACACTGAATTGGAAAACATTTCATACCAAATACATGCTCTCGCAGCCAAAACCAGCATGAATTCATAATTGTGTTTTTTCCCTTTTTCACTGATTAGTTTGTCAGTGCAGTGACGACCTATTAATTAGCTCATAGAGTGTGACCAAAAATCAGGTTTTGAGACAAAGAAGTGACTGGAAAAGAACAATTCATAAAGGTGAATTATGTATCACCTTCCCTGTGACTCTATGTCCAAGGCTGGCTTGTGCTGACAAGGAAACTGGACAAAGATCAATACGCGTCAGACCAGATGAACTGTACCACAATCACAATACATGTTGGCATTGTTACATTTGTAAGTCATTGTGTAGCTGCTATATTAAAACTACACGTGTGTGTACATTTTACCAACCCTGTGGTTAACGTGTGGTTATATTTAAGCACAAAATCACTTGATTACGGTTTTAAAAATCATGTTTTGGCCTAAAACATCCGCGTTCTGTGGCTGATCACCAGTGGAAGCGCAGCAATGAGTCACTAAAAACACCCACCTTTAGTGGCACACATGTTGCTGGAAATGAAGCGACAGCTCACTAAAAAACCGTCATTGCTGTTGTTTATTGGTCTCACAAAGTGGTCTGCAGCTTAGCTTCACTTAGGTGTCACACCATCCACCATATTTAAACCAGTATTAATATGACTTAAAAATTAGGCTTCAGATAATATGAGTTATGAATCATTCATTTGATCTAGCTCCAAGAGACAGCACATCAGAGAGAGTTACAGTACTTGGAGATTACAGCACCTGGCATATCGACACAAAACCACTTCATCCTGTTAAAACAATACTCACAACTTGGATTGATTTTTATGAAAAACCCTTTTGAGTCATTTGATCTGAGGACGAATGATGAATAACTTACCGGGTAATCAAGAAATGGACATAATTTGAGGCAGCCAACAACACGATTTTATACATTTGAAGAACTTCTATAAAAAAAATGAGCTGCTTGGCAACCAGACCAGACGTCTCATCTATAAACATTGCATATGCACCAAATGGGGCCCGAAAGAGGCGTGTGCCACTTCCCACGCAAAACTTGTGATGTATACAAACAGACTTGATGGGAGAAACTTTGACCCATGCTTAAGAACATTTTGGAGATGGGAAATTGGCGACCCAGATGATGAGGTGGACGCCATTTTTGGCTTTTGTCCATACGTACATCTTTAGTATGGATCCTATGCACTGTTTTATATATGAGACCCCAGGCCGCTAATTGAGACAGGTGTTCATTTGTCCGAATGTGTAGCCACACCAGGCTAGTAAAAAGGACTGGGCGTTTAATTTGGACAAGGTGTTAGTTTACTTTTTTATGGTATATGCATGCAATTGGAACTATGTCGCTTTAGAAATGTTGATACACGGATGAAACGTAAAAATGTGTCCTTGGCTCACAAAAATGGACACTGCCAACATTTTCTTGTGGTAACTGGGCTGTTGAGACAGAATGCTCAACCACCTGGAAAATGAATGAATATGAGTATTATATTCTGAGTGAGAAATATGGGTTTTGAAGGCATTTGATAGCAAAAATCCTCCCAAGATGTGTGATATTGTACAGCTCACTTCAGTGCTATGACTTAAACAAGTCATCAGATTGTAGTGGAGCTGTATGGAGACACCAACACAGTCCATCATTTTATTTATCCTTCAGTTCATTCAATGAAACAACTCTAAAAAGTATCACCTGATGACATCATCAATCCAAATCCAAACACTTTAATTCCCAGCTTCAGGAGACATTTGTTTGTGTTTGCTGTTATTGACTTTACTGTCTAAAATCATTGCAACAGCACAGTGTGAGTTCTGTTTTACGGTGTACTTTCCCTTTACAGGTCCACTCGTGTCTCTGATATGGTCGGCTGACTCAGTGTACAATCCTAAATGTGCTGCAGTGGCAGGTTGTTTGTCTTAGATTAATGACTTAATTTAGCGATAGCCGCTCCATGTTGCCTTATGAAAGAGTGAGCACATTTACAGCACACCACTCTCTACCTCCTTCTCCTCCTGTTTCCCTCTCTGTTTCATGCACAGGCTCATTTTAGCACAACTCGCTGCATCGAGCTCATGAATCACACAGACACGGAGTAGCCACGTAGACGTCTTCTGCTGACAGGTGAAACACGATGACAAATCACAACAGTGTCAAAACATCACAAGTGCGTCTGCATATGTGAGAGACTGATGTGAATGTTTGCGCACGTGCATTCATGTGCATACACGTGAGAGTGTCAGAGTGACAGACTTTCACGGCCGTCCCTTTGTTCACACATCATGCTGTGTTGTGTGAAACTGTAGTATGAAGATGCAGCAGCTAATGAGAGAATGGAAAGAGTATCATTTACAGTAGCATCTGTCAACAGTCTGAGTGTGTGGGTTTTTTAATTTCTCTCCTGGGCTGTGAAATTAAGACAGATTTAATTTTCGGAATTATTCCAGATGGGATTCGCCACAATATGAATCAGCAATCCATCTATCCACATCTGAATGAGCTCCAACTTTGTGTTTATCATTCACTTCACAGAAAAGCATTAGCATAGATGTGCTAAGATGTGCTTTTACCTGTTGTTTTAAGTGTCTCTGAAACCAAGGGCAGAGCCAGACGTAAACTTTAAGGGCTCAGCCCTGACTTTGGGGGCTGGGGTGATTTTTTTTTTCCATTTATAGAAGCTATTTTTTAAAGTAATTTAAGATAATACAATGCCTGAAATCTGCACATCATTTGGGAAATGCATGATAGTTGCAAAGGAAATAATGCCAACCTGTAGAGCCAGCGTCCTTTGTTTTATCTAATTGTTTTTTAACTGTTTATAAATGTTTTTAAATGTGGAGGCTGACTTATTTTAACTCCTGTCATCTACATAATGTAGGTAGTGTAGGGATTTGGTCTAAACAACATTGCTGATCTTGAAACCTAGTTTTGTTATGGTATGCCGGAGCACGGTTCACAAAATGAATGTTTGGCTGACAAATTTGGGGCTGTGATGATAACTGCATCCTGGCAATACCGCAGTCACCGACCACATCACTGTCATCATTGCATTTCGTCACTTTGTAGCCTTGCTCAGTGTTCCACCCATAGCACTGAACTGGATCTGATTGGTGACACGCGACATGTAATAGCCTATCAACACTGAAGGCTAATGTGCCACGGACTGCAAAGACGTAGAATGGAGCTCCTGCGGTGAGCAAGTGGACTCACTTAATTTGGTTAACCACCAAACCATGACGATACGTTGCTTAGTCACTGTAGTAAGAACAAATCCATATCGTCACAGCCCTGGACAAATCTGCTCCATTTGAAGGGATGCCATAATAATCTGGGCTGCTCAAATTGCGTATCAAGGATCCTCAGCAATGCCAAGTACATGTGGTCTTCGATAATATGAATTAAATATTAGGGCAACAGAATTTTTCTTTAAGGAATAGCATAGCAGGAGAAACACAACGTATCCTCATAGAATGGTTTGTATGACAACCTACGAAAATGCACACACGACAGTTTGAATTACGATACGTCCTTATCGTAATTAACGTAAAGTTATGGAGGTTAGGTTTAGGCAATTAAAGTTACTGTAGTAGATTAATGTGAAAGAAACATGGTGAGCACGTACCCTAAAATGACTCAAAGTTCACTCAAAGTTCAAACGGTTCCGAACACCTGGCTACTTAGTGTGTTACCTCTCTCGGTGACAACTTAACATCTCCAAACCGTAGTTGGGAACGCGCTGGTTAATTAACAATAATTTCAGCTTGGCTCGTTATTAGCTGGTAACTAGCTTGGCAAGGTTTTTTGGGTGCCGTTCACAATTTCTTTGTTGCAGTCTTCACCACAAAACAGTACACATGGCCTTCTCATGCGGTCTAACAGCAGCCCTGCGCTTATCTAGACACTTAATTTTGCTGACTATCATCACTCTTTGTCGCCTGCTGTCTTCACCATGGCGCCTCGAAAGAGCTTCTCCCCTCCATGCACACAATGTACACATGTCACATCATCGCAGGTTACCTACAAGACCACCGCCCTTAGAGGGGAAAAGAATGAGCCGGTAACATTAGGAAAAGTCCAGCGTTTTGCGACCCATCCACCGCCCCCACCTGCCTCCCTACGGTCTGCTCGGGGCCGCTTCCTTGTTTACTCCCATCAGTGCTTTGGTCACATGATTGCAGCCTTTCAAAAGAAGTAGCTTATGCATGAATTATTGGCTCATGATTACAATATGTGCACATTTGGGTGCATTACTTTTCATAGGAAAATGTACAAACAGTTTATGAGAACAGCCTGGATAAACAGCGAGGGCATCTATTATTATGTAAAGAACAGGAAGTTGAAGGTATTTTAAAAACCTAAAAGGTTCAGGGCTTTTGAGTAAACTTTCAGGGCTGGGGCCCCAGAAGCCACCCTCCTGCTCCACCACTGTCTGAAACATTTTTC
Organism: Epinephelus awoara; assembly: GCA_035609425.1. NCBI lineage: Eukaryota > Metazoa > Chordata > Actinopteri > Perciformes > Serranidae > Epinephelus > Epinephelus awoara. Next base: position 27,861,280 of record CM069304.1, on the reverse strand, counting down.
AGAGTCAAATAGTGGCAGTCTACTGAGAGAAAGTCTTGGCACAAAACAAGTAATCTCTGTCCTTTTGAACGAGTGACGGCAGATCTTAACACTGTCTGAACCACATTACATGTGCTCACAAAGACCCTTTAATAGCCTTAATCACGAATGTCAACATTCTCCATCTCTTTATGTACAAGGCAATTGAATCTCAGGAAACTGCCGAGTCATGCTACAGGAGCAAAGATGACCTTGCTTGCATGGATGCAATATTCCCAAGTCTATATCATTCTGATTTTATTCTGGCCAGTCAGTAGTTAGTCAGGTTCAGTGCTGATACAAATGTGGATGCAAATAAACAGTTATATATTGTACACCTGAGTTTTGGAAAGTTGCAAGCATATATCAAAAGGAGTTCCACTTAAGACTGAATCTGGTCCACATGTATTTATTCAGAGCAATGCTAAAATTCATCCCATTTTTATGTCTCCCTCTTGTCCATGTGACAAATATCCGATTTGACTTGCAAATTCTCCGGCATTAAGAATGGAAATGAGACCACAGGCCAGCTGTTACGTCCTTCACTGTGTCCTCCATCTTCCTTGGTCTAAAGACACTTTCTCCCACGTGTGCTCTGTTTCCCCAGGATTCATTTAGACAGGAACACCTTGTCAGCCCTCAGTTTGTGACGCACACTGGGTCTTTGTGTGTGCATCTCCCCAAAATAGAAGTCTGTGTGGAGGAAAATGGGTTTTTTTTTCTTGTTGTCACTGTCTCATATTCTGATGCATTCATGTGCATATATACAAACAAGCAGGTCTGGGCAGGGGAGCAGTCATAAAAGATGCAGTCACATGCTTTATTTGACCATTAAAATGTCAGATACACTCGTGTAAGTTAAGGATTAGCGGGACAGGATGGTATTATGATGTGCGACCTTTTATATCAAGCATAAACAAATGTCACAATCATTACATAAATGCAAATAAAGTAAAACATTTCACATAATAAGGCGGTGACATGTTCAACATGTAAAACAATGTCTCATCTGTTAAACCCTCATAAAAACAATGATAGCAGGTCGGTATTTAAGAGATTGGGCTTTAACTTCGACATCACACACACACACACACACATATATAGATTTCATCAGGGAGTGGTGATGGAGCGGAATTGGGTGTTCCCTAGAGGCCAGCATGTAGGTCAGTGGTCTTTATCTCTTCCATTGCTCGCGGATACTGTATCCTGCCATCACATGCAAACAAACTTCAGAGCTTTTATTGGAAAAACGCTTATGATGATGAGACAGCCGCGTCCTCTCCGGCTCTCATCTCTCTTCCTGCGTGTCACTTTATGGAGTCCTGTGTAACTCAAGGCAGGATGTTGAAATCATTTAGACATGAAATCCCAATGGAGTCTTCATACATGAGATATAAGTGGGACTGGGGTAAAAATCAGACTTGTCACACTGCATTTGGATCAGCATAGTTTGAATCTTATGTAACAGTTTATAGTAAAATTTCAACAACGAATTGGTTCAACTAATTTGCTTTACTCTGTAGAAGAACATACCTTCATATTCTCAGACTAATTTTGTTGAACTTAACCTATACAGAGTAGGTTGAGTGTATAGTTCATGTACAACTAAGTTATTCTGAGAATATGTACCAAATAGTCACATAAATTCTATAGATAAACACTGTTGAGTTGCTGAATCTCAACCAATAAGATGTTCAAATGTTAATCCTGTAGGTGGACTATCCAAACAAAGTGATACCAAATCTTATATTTGAGGTTTTAGCTGCCCTGAGACCTGAATGCACCTGCATAAGTATGTTACATAACATCTCTTGTGCAAATATTCTAATGACTTAATGCCGCTCTGTGCTTCTAATGAGATGTGATTAGCCTTTACACGCCAAAATAAAGCCGGCCTTGCTTGTTTTACTTTCACAAACCTGTCCAGTGAGGCGTTTATGTGAGATGAAATGAAAAGTAATAGGCTACCGAGATCAATTAAAGGTCTGACTGGTGAGTCTGGGAACTATTATGACCAGAGAATGTTCCAGAAATGTAGTTTTTGCCACTAAAAGGTTCACAAATGAAAGAAAAAAAAAATCTTATTTTGCTTTTTGCTCTTCTTAATTGAGCACCAAAGTGATGTGGCTTTTAAGTGAAAGCTCTTAAATTGCCATAACAGAGGGAAGATGGACCCCCCCCCCCCCCCCCCCCCCCCCCCCCCACCACCAGCCGACGCGTGTCTTCAGGGCTGGGGGGTGGTGGGGGTAGTGTGCAGGACCAGCAGCAGCAGCATCCCCAGCACGAGTGGGAAGCGTGGGTTTGCATCCAAATGAGGGGTGGGGAGGGAGAGGAGGGAGAGGAGGGGGGCGCTGAATGAAAATCACGACAGAGTGACGTGGAGGAGGAGAGAGGAGGTGGGTGAAAGGAGAGGAATGGGAGGGGAAGCAGCTGCTGCCTAGTTCATTCCCAGTCCAGCCTCTGCTTCTCGCTCACCACGCACACACACACACACACACACACACACACACACACTGGTGTTTAGTGGTGGTGGTGGTGGTGTTGGTGGTGGTGGGGCACTTCAACCGGACAACAAAGGGACGCACAGAGGAGCGCACTGCAGCCGGGATAGGATCACACGGTACCAGCATCCAGTGTCAGCGACCAGCTCACTGAACTCCTTATTTCATCTGTACTGGGAAATAAACCATCAGTCATACTGGAGGTGACCGTCACAGAGGCGTTAATTGCTCACGTAGGTAAGCAACGTCATGTTTGTCAACTGATATGAAGTGAGGAACTCTTTCATGTGTGCAGCATTGTCTCGAACACTTCTATTAACCTTTTACGCATTTTGATCTCCAATCTATAAAGTGAAATATGTATGTTAGTGGCTGCTGAGGGGTCGCAGTTGTATGTGAGGCAGCTCCCGGTGGAGGCTGCTGATGGTCCGGTTGTGCGCGGAGCTTGTGAATATTTATAAAGAGGAAAATTAATAGACTATTATTGATTCGTGACTGCGCTCCCCCTCCATCCATCTGCGCCTCAGAGCAACTCAGGCGCACTCTGACAGACAGTCGTCATGAGGCATGCTGTCCGCTGCTCGGCTTAACAGCACTTAATCTGTCATTAGGGAGTTATTTTCAGACAGAGCACCAGCACCGGACACCGGCTGGCTACTTTACCGGCCGTACAAACCTCTCCTCGGTTTCGTCGCGCCGCTTGTTTTTGTTTACTTGAGAAAACTTTTCACCGCAGCCTTATTGTTATTATTGTTGTCCCCCTCCTCCTGTTTGTCCCCCAGACAGTACGGCCGTACTTGTGAGCCTCGGCAGCGAGATGGAGATGGAGCATTTCGACGAGCGGGACAAAGGTCAGAGGAACAGCCGGTCCAGTGCGAGGATGAACGGGGTGCCGAGTCCCACGCACAGCGCCCACTGCAGCCTGTACCGGACCCGGACCCTGAAGACTCTGACCGCGGAGAAGAGAGCCAAGAAGGTCCGCTTCTACCGCAACGGAGACCGGTACTTCAACGGGATAGTGTACGCCATCTCCACAGACAGGTTCCGGACCTTTGATGCCCTGCTGGCGGACCTGACCCGCTCCCTGTCCGACAACGTCAACCTGCCGCAGGGCGTCCGGACCATCTACACCCTGGATGGCAGCAAGAAGATAACCACCATCGATCAGCTGGTAGAAGGTGGGTATGGGTAGCCCACACAGCATCACAGCATGGGGGAAGACATTTGCAGGTTTGTGTCCTCTCATGCACCTGCACCAGGGCCGGTGCTGACTATTTGGGGACCCTGCCCCCCCTTCCCCCCAAGAAAGTAACCTAAAATAGTTAGGGGTGCTTCTTTACTAAAATACCCAGTAGAGATATAGTCAAACTTAAATATACAATCAAAGTATATATTTATCTACAGAACTAACTGTAAACAGGCAAAAAACAACAACCCCAAAACAAACAAACAAAGAAACAACCTAAAAAATTAATGAGATTGCTTCTTTACTAAAATAAATGGAAGAAATATATTCACTATCCTAATCAAACTTAAGTGTACAATCAAAGTATACATTTATCTACAAAACCAACTATAAAACAAACAAAAAGAAAAAAAAACACAAACAAACAAACCACTTAAAAAAGCATTGGGACTGCTTCTTTACTAAAATAAACCAAAGAAATATATTCATTATCATAATCAAACTCAAGTATACTATCAAAGTACATATTAATCTGCAGAACCAACAATAAAGCAGTCATAAAAAAAACCCCACACAGATAGTCCTGGACTCATAACCTTATCAGCATCCTTAATGTCTGCCTGTACATCTCTTCCTCTCCCTTAAAGAGCAAACACTGCCTGACCTGTCAGCTGCCATGTGCTGTGATCTTTACCTGCTCTCCTCTTTGTTGCACAAAGTAACAAACCTATTTAAAAATGTGAAGTGAACCGTTATTTACAGCCAGGTTTAAATTCAGATAATATTTTATGGGCACAGCTTCATAAAACTGGCTAAGCACACTGCAGATTATTATTACGAGGATTATATTGCTCATTTCATGGCCATATGGTGATACAGACATATGTTTCAGCTCAGATTAGCTCTTTCTTGATCTGTTTTATTATCTAAGAAGACACATGGGAAGAGCTACTGGATGTTGTCTTTGGTTCATATAGGGTATCACAATATAGGCCTATATGTAGCCTATGATAAGTATAGAGGAAAGCTGTAAAATATGCCATATCTGTATATTTTTATGATTTAATCTCTGTATTGATGTATTGTGCTGCCTGCTGCTAATATAGGCTAATAGATGTTGCACAGGGCAAAGTGCTATGCTACTGTATCTGAGTCCTTCCTGTCTTAACCTTTCTTCTGAACTCAGTCATATTCTTACTGTCTCGATGAAGATTTCTGAAGCTCATCACATTTCTTTCCATGTTTCTGTAATTAATCTCACTTTGCTTTCTCCCCAATAGGTGACAGCTACGTATGCAGCTCCATCGAAGCTTACAAAAAGTTGGATTACACAAAAAACGTGAACCCCAACTGGTCGGTGAACGTCAAGGCCTCAGCTGCATCCTCTCGCGGGCCTCCCTCCCTGGGCAGCGCCAAGGCCAGTGCCCCCGAGAGCCGCGAAACCAAGGACTTCATACGTCCGAAGCTTGTGACGGTGGTGCGGAGCGGAGTGAAGCCCCGCAAAGCTGTGAGGATCCTGCTGAACAAGAAGACGGCCCATTCCTACGAACAAGTCCTGACCGACATCACCGATGCCATCAAGCTCGACTCGGGAGTGGTGAAGAAGATCTACACGCTGGAGGGCAAACTGGTGAGAAATCTTGGTCAAAGCATTGTTAGAGTTGTTGAGGGCAACGCTGATACTTTGTGTTGTATCATGTCTCTGGCTGGTATTGCTGATTGTTCACCTCTATTCAAGGTAACAGTGTTTCTAAGTGTCTCTAAAGCTTCCTGTCTGAATGAGGTCTCTGGAGATACAGTCAGTGGGAGCTGATGTTTTGTTGCAAGTGTCACACATGATGAGTGGTTCCATTGAGGGAAACAGGTCGACACTGAGATAAGAGAGAGTTTTTGTATCGCTGTTTTGGATATGGTTTCATTTGCGATAGAAAAATTCATAGTGACTAACAGCCATTCTTCTTTCATGAGGGTGGTGGTGTCGCTTGAAGAAGGGAAGTAGAGATCAACAGGCTGATAGGAGAATCAAAATGGCTAAATATTTCATGACCGTGCTCTCATATCTCTTTCATGAGCCATTTATGAATGAAGACACGTTTGTGTCCCTGTTCGCAGCCCGAGCTGTGGCGAGAACGACTGGCACAGAGACCGAAAAGGGGTCGAGAGAAGGTAGAGATGAAAGAAATCTATGAATGGAGTCTGGGTTCTCACCCACGCTACGGTGATGTGTGCCAGAGCTTTGCCTCCGAACATAGAGATAAATCAGAGCCACGGCCCCTTGAAGGTCCACCCACCTATTCTGCTCCCTCTCTCAGCTGTGGAGGGAGACGCTATAAAAAGAACAACACACTACTGTACGCGAACATACGTATGCACAAATCCATATTCTCCACTACAGCACTAAAATGGATGTGGAAATGGCTTTGAACTTGGCCTGCGCTGCAGTTGAATGAGGTCAAACACACTCTCTGTGCTGGCGCATGTCCATGTTTGTGTGTATTTGTCAAAGAGGGGAAGACACGGAGAGGAAGTCGGCGTCTCTGCCAGCATGTCAGGGTTTCAGGTTATATTTGTGACGTGCTGTAGCTCTCTCGTCTCTTCCTGTTTGCCTTCATGTCACCTCTTCATCTCTCATGCCATCCCCCATCATCATTGTTCTATCGGTCTGTCTGTCTGCTCCATTCTCTCTGCCTCTCACTAGGTCACAGTGTAGCTCCAAGTTATTGAATGTAGCGACACAGAACCACTTCTCCCTTGGCAGCAGCATCAGAACGACGCCATTATTTTGAAACAGATTGCGTTTGACGTCGAGGGCGTCCTGCCATTTTGTGTCGCACAGTAGTAATCATCTCCTAAATGGCCAATTTGTGACTCATCCTCATGAATATGCTCTTTGCCCCATGAGCTTTCCATTCTTAATTGCCATCTTAGTACTCTGTGTTAGCATTTATCCCACTCCTAAACATTAATCTGCATGTGCTGGCACTGGCATGTCGTCCTGCCTCAGAAGCCATGCAGTCTATTTAATTATCCACTGTTAACCCATTAGGAAGTCATTCCAGATTTCCTGACCTGACCTGCTGTCAGATCCCCAGCACCAGCCAATAAAATCCCAGGATCAGGTTTTCCTTGAGAAACCTCCTGTTGGGGATTAAACTCACGCTTTTGCACAATGCCCACTAACTCTGTGGTCGCCATTGGTTACGATTATCTTGGAGATTACACAATAAATGCTGCTCTCGGCCAGTTCACCCCTCTGCGATTGGAAGTAAGACTATTATGGTTTTGCTATTTTTAGACATGGTATTGATTGGGCCTGTAGGCATGGTAACACGCTCACTGCCAAATTGGCTGGGTTGGGCTGAGTGCACATCCAACTGCTTCTCTGTTTATACGTGCGTGGGTTAATGCATGTGGGAGAGTTTGCGATTATGTTATTATGAAAACAGAAAAGTGGAGAATGAGGGACTCGAAAGAAAAATGGGAATTAATGATGAAGATCAGATTTGAAAGCAGTTAGTAAGTACTGCCCATGTGTGGTTTGTGCGTGAGAGGAAATCCTGACAAGACCTGAACAGCCTGCTGTTTCTGAAAAGGTGAAAGGTCTCTACAAACACTACATAAGCTTGTAGCAAATATAAACCCCCTATGAAATGTGGGTAATCCATGTTAACTTGAGCATTAAAGTGAAAGAATCAGGCTTAGTATAAGAGAAAACAAACCCTGATACCACTTCAGTTACATAAACTGTGTCTAGATATTCATCTGAATGAAAAAATCCTAACAATAAGACATGTACAAGAGGCAGGAGGGATGAACAGAGAGCAAACTGTATGTTAATGACACTTGAATGTACCTATTGGATATCAAGAATGTGCTAAAGGTAATTACCTGAGTGCGTACCAGGGTAAGGTTACTTTAAGGGTTAAGTAGAGTATGTGTGTGTCTTTGTGTACACTGGTGCATGTGTGTGTACGTACATGGTTTTGTGTGTGTGGGCTGCTGCCGTCAGCTGAGCTGTGTCAGTCATTGAGCCTACGGCAGAAGTAGGTTTCTGGGCCTGGCTGCCAGTTACGTTGGGTCCCAGCAGAGTCACAGGGCCTATAGAGAGTGAGCATCTGAGCACTGGAGCTCAGCCTCCTTGCTTTCATTAACCCCCCTAATGAGGTCAGAGACAGTGGGCCACAATGTATATATGTACATTCACAAAACCCTATTCTTCTTCTCTTTCTCAAGGATAGCAACAGTCTGCCAAACATGGATTCTTTTAACATAATATCTTTTAAACTTAAAAAAAATAAAATAAATCACAAGTTAGAGTTAAAAATACTGCAGCCAAGTGTGCTGGAATGAATAATGCATTATGTTTTTGGTATTTGAAGTCTGGCTAAGAGTTCAACTGAGAGTGTTTTCAGCTGCGGTTGCTGCTATCAGTCCTCTTATTATTCCTCTTAACTTACTGTATGTGTGTGTATGTGTATACTGTATATCTACATGAGTGTGCATTGTGCTATTGTCACAAAGATAACTGTGTTTCAGTTTTGATACCTTGCTCTGAGGGGTAAATTTCTGCCAAACCTTTTTGCTTTTCTTAACAAAGCGACCCAAACTTCGCAAATATTAAATGCTGTCTAATCACAAGCAGCCATGCAAGAAAGTTACCCAAATTAAATACAGAATACAACTGGCAAAATTTTATATTACACATATGGAAATTAGTAGTGCTGTCTCAAATGCTTCGAAGCTTCTACCTTTGCCATGGTAATTGACGTCCAAATCAGTATTCGAATGCTACGTATGTTGTTTGTTTCTTTGAATTATATGTACATTACCCAAAAAATCCTAGAAGTTCTAATCACTTCTGAGACTCATAATTATAATAATAGCAAAGTGTATATATAATGACCGCTAGTTTGAGTAAAGCAAGGCTTTGTCATATCCCCTCGTGAAGCTTTGAGTATTCGTAGGCAATTGACCCATCACTCAGTCCCGTCCCTCGATGCAGACTGGCCAATCATAATGTCAGATTTCCTTCATTTTCAGGCTGGTTTTGTGGATTTCAAGCTAAATGTTGTCATGTAATAATGATACTCGTTACCTGGAGAGGTTGGAAAAAGATAGCAGCATGGGGGCGAAGCCAAACACTGTTCATCTGCACACACTGTGATGCCACACAGCTGGTTCAATATCAGCAAAGTTTCCCTTTATATTCATTGTCTTCTGTGGCGATCAGCAGTGATGTGGTGGTTCACTTTTACACTGTGATCTGTAGCCTATAGTTCGGCTTTAGCTTCTAACTATCTTTGTCTTTTTAACCTGTTGTTGCTGCTAAGTCAGTTTGACATCCTGGATATATCCTTCAAACACACACTGTAGACCTCTCTGTCTGCTTCTCTCTGGAATCACTCTTTCATGTTTCCAAAAATATGATTAATATTTCTTCAGGGAGTGTGCAGTTAGTAACAGTGTGGGCTCCATGCTTACTTAGCGAAAGGTCAGAAGAAGATTTGAAGCCACAAAAATGGCATTCAGGACAGCCCTAGAATTTGGACTCCAAGTCATATCAGGCATTGTACGATATCTTTTGGCACTTGATCGTTGCTATAAGCAAATTTCAGTCGGAACCGAACAATCCCCAGTGTAAACCCCCGCACGTTTGCTATAAAAAGACTTTGTTGTTTGTTAGAATTTCCTATTTGGCAGCATTCTGCGAGAACTGATAATGATAACGAGATGGGGATAGAGAGGAGACGACATATGACAGGCTGTGAACGAGTCTCTTTGAGCATCTGATACGTGGCACATACTCGTCTGCCCACTGGGAGCTTACTATACTGTGATCGTTTTGGATATCGTATTTCTGTCTGTAACATGAGCGGCTGAGTGAGAAAGAATATATCAAGTTCTACCCCCACTGCCATATTGATTCTCTCACTGTCTCAGGTCTCACAGATAGGTGGTATTTTTAGCTCTGTCCCCTCTCCTTTGGGGTTGCCACAACTTCATATTTCTCTGCAAGCTCTTCACCTTGGCCGGTTTCTATGATGATTTGATCTAGTTGCCTAGAAACCGTCCAACCTGCTGTGATGTCATACAGTAGCACGGTGTGATGGTGCGGCTGGATTGGTCTGATGAAGAAGATAGACGACCCGTAAGTGGCTTAGAGCACGGACATGGCTGGCCTATTAATACATGTAAGCTCTGTTTACACACACAGACACAGACACGCACACACAGACACTATGTTGAACCCCAGCTGCCAGCCTTGAGCCTTTCGAGGCTCACGCACACTTAGGCACGGATAGTGACACACACTCTTTTTAATGGACTCATCTAGATTTCTGCTCATGCATCAGTAGCCATTAACTGTAGGCGATTATCAACCAGTGCATGAAGTGAGGCCACTTAGTCTTCTCTAAGGTTGGTTGCATTCTGTTTTTGAGTATCTCATTAATGAGCTTCGTTATTGTATCGCAGTGCGTTTAGCATGGATGAAAGATACGATTCCCACGTTGACCGCCCATACTAAAAACACAGAGCTTATTCAAAACACTTTATTCATCCAAATGCCCAACACTTTATTAAGAAATCACATTTCAATGGTGATTTAGTATTGCACTACCATAAAGTTAGGCGACTCACTAGACAGGATTGTCAAAATTTAAGCAGCAGAGGTTTAGATACTTTACCTTGCACATCAGCTGAACTCTTGCAGGATCACGATATCACACGAAAATGTCAGGTTTTAAGTAACACATTGGACAGTCCGCCTCCTGTGAGGAGCTATTTGCAGCTACAGGTGTGTTTTTTGTGTGTGTGACGCCACAAAGAAGCGACTGTTTGTTCATAACAACAATGGCTGCTCCTGAAGAGGTTAGCGTAGATGTTGCAATGGCATCAGTTATATCAGAAGGGGAGAGTATTTCTTCTTTGAAAGAAGAGCAGAGAATGTTACTGAAGGCTTTTCTGGATGTAAAAGGTATTTTCGCTCTTATCCTGACTGGAACACCACCTGCCAAGTATTTTTTGAAAGCGTCTGTCCTTTTTCAAACAGTTTCCAGTGACGGCTTCCGGGATGTTTCTGTGTAACAAGCCATCTGGCACGTCAGGTTATAAGATACTCTGACCTTTTGTCTCCAGTATGGTTCACAATCATGCAGTTTCCATATTGCAGCCCAATAGTCTCAAACTCATCAGTTGGGTTACCCTCTCAAACTTTGTGAGCAGTCTCCATTGGAACCGTGTCTGGGTACTATGTCCTGGGCACTCGAAGCAATCCACACTTTATGTGGAGTACCCAAGATTCGTTTTTTGGAAAGAGACATGACTTTTTTGTGTGTGTGTTTTTATAACTTGAGTGAGCTTTAAAGTAACTAAATTATCATTGCGAACAATGCTACAAAGGTGGGACGTCTGACAGTAGGTGTCATGTCAGGTAACTCAGACGCTGTCAGATACTGTATGCATCAAATCCTGCTGTGACTGCTGTTGTAGTTTTTAGCCACGCTAGCTTCCTGATTCCGGGGATGGCACTGTTGGTCTGTCTGTCATTCTGTGGGTTGATTGGTTGGTTGGTTGGTCTGACACTTAGGTCCAGACTGCAATATCTCAAAAAACTATTTCATGGATTGGTATGAAATTTTGCACAGACATTCATCATCCCGCGAGAATGAGTCCTACTGACCTTTGCGATCACCTGACTTTTCCTCTAGTGCCACCAGCACATAAACTTATTTGGCTTGAAATATATAGTGAAATATCTTTACAATTATTGGATAAACTTTGTTTTCTTTGGTTTATGATCAAAAACCTGCAAAACTAATGGCATTCCCATCAGCCAGCTGTGCTCTGTGTTTAGTGCTAAGATGCTGATTATACTTTTTTAACTCAAGCAGGTGAGCATTGCTGTTGTTAGCATGTTAGCCTGCTAATGCTAGCATTTAGCTCTAAGTCTAAGATATGGCCTGGTCTTTTTTTTTTAAAAGTATGTTGACAGGAGTTTTGAGACTTCTCATCTCAGCATATTAAATACTTTCACCTTTTTCATGTTTTGTTGGAGCTGCTCGTGTCTCATACACTGAAGTGCGTGCTGCCTTTGCATATGTTGCCACGTGCCTCTAACTTGACATGATCACTTTCTGTAGCACGTTCCTAATTGTTACAAGTTACTTCTGACTTCATGCCCTTTTCTATCAAGCATTATTACTCTTTCATCCACCCCTTTTAACTATGGCACCCACAATACTTTGGCATGTTTTGGCACTAATTAAGTGACGCATGTTAAATTGAGGTTATATGTAGGAGGAGAGTGTGGACGATCCACTTGTTCACTATCTGCAGTGCAGCTCTCACTTCTCAAACCGCATTGTTGGCCTGTTCTTCTCCTTGTTGGCAAGGCTGAAGAGCTTTTAATATCCTTTTATCTTCTGTTTTCTCTGCAGCCTCCTTCTTCTCTCTGTGTCTCCCACTTTCTTTTCGTTTTCGCTCCACCCATTACTGTCTCTGCTCCTCTCTCCATCTGCGTCATTATTTCTCTTATTATGTAATGTTTAGTTTCCCTCCTATCAACAGATTTGCCCTCGTCGTTACCCTCAGTTGTCCATGCTTCATCTGATCTTGTTTCTCTCTCTCACCTTTCTTGCCTTAATTTTTTCCTAGTGTGTCTGTCTCTTGCTGTCAACGTGCCATTGTTTTACGGCTATTTAGTCCTCATTTAATTAGCACACTCGGCATGCACCCCCAAATCCTAGAGCTGCAACATATGGCATCGCCCTCTCTTCCTCACTCTCTGTCTCTCCCCCTCTCCTCCCCCTTCTCTGTCTCCCTGTGTCCCTGCGTCACACCATCCCACCTTCATTTTTCATCTCCTTTTCACTTTCTTACTTTGTCCCTCACTTTTTCCCCAGTTTTGTTCTCTCCCTGTCCTCCGTTTCTCCTCGCTGGCCTGCAACCAGCTCTGCAGGGACTGTAGAGAGGGTGCCACAGCAACGTCACTTAAAAAAACACTGCGTATTATGAAGCACATGGCATATGATCTGCTCATATACAAAGCATAACTGTTTTTTAATCTTTATTTGATAGATTGTGTGCTGATGATGTCACATTTTGTCCTGCAGAGGAGGATTGTGGGAAGCAAAGTCCATCTGCTCCTGCTGATTTGCTGAGTCACAGCTACTCAGCACAGCATGGTGTGTGTGCGTGTGTGTGTGTGTGTGTGTGTGAGGGGGAGTGTGTGAATGTGTGTCAAGCATCTAGTTTACAGTGTATTTGCTACTACCTGGTAGATGAATGACAGTAAATGAACGGAAATCTTAAGCTTAAAGAGTTGTTTTTGTGTGTAAACAGTGAATTCAGGACATGTTGTTGGTTGATTGGTCTTTCTGTGTGTCTCTGCCTCAGTCAGTCGGCTAGCTTGTGTGTCTCTGTTTACCAGCAGAGAGCGACTGTGGCAGATTGGAGGGCTGTCTGTAGTCAGAGGACCCGCTGCCAAATTAGGATCGATGGCAGACGTTTCCAACACTGGCAGACTGTTGGGAACCGAGTCACACCACAACTTCATCACACACACTGTCTGACTCATGCACTTCCTGACTCACTCGCTCTCTAATCTCTCTCAGCCCAATCTGCATTTAAAAAGATTGTGTCCCAGCTTCGTGCCTTTAGTTGCTGATTTGACCCTCACAGGTTTTGTGTGATCATGACTCGCTGTGGGAGGCACAGCGAGAACCTAGATTGTAAATATTAGAAGGTGCAAAGCTTCTCGAAGCCAGTTGGAAGGTAGAAGTGTCGTGCCTTGTGAACAAATGCCTTGAATGTTGCACCATCTTAGAAGTTAATGCACTGTAATGTCCTACTTTCAAAAAGTACATAGCAACATTATTAAACTGTGCCATTTTTGTGGCATCTGTAGGGTTGCAACTTCTATAAACATTGCATTAAGTAATAAAAAAAACCCCTAAATATATTGATATTAACCTCAAAGATCAACTGAGTTTAGTCTGCGTGTTTGATTTTTTTTTTTTTAAGTGTCCTTGGTATTGTACTTTTTTTGCTTATTGGTATTTTATACTTAAGCTTAAAAAATGCTATATAAATAAAATTATTTTATTTATTTTACTTAATTTAATTTAATTTAATTTAATTTAATTTAATTTGATTTGATTTGATTTATTTTGCTTTACTTTATTTCATTTCATTTTATTTTATTAATTTTTTATTTAATTTCATTTAATTTCATTTGATTTTATTTTACTTTAATTTATGTCATTTTATTTTATTTTATTTACTTTACTTTATTTTATTTTTAGATTTATTTTATTTTTATTAATTTTTTTGTCTTTGTTAGTTTTCAAAATTACAGTACATGTTTTGCACAATCAAAACAGTTTGATTTATTTAAGCACGTTTTCCCGTCCCTCTAGTTTTGCAATTAAAGCAGGGAGTTTTTTTATAGATATTTTCCCTTCTGTCCATGGTATAAGGAGTCGCCATATTTTGGGGTTAGCCTTTCTTACAATGCTGTAAGAGCGGAAATTATTACTTCATCAATCTATTTGTCAATAATCAGAAAACTTACCAGCAACTATTTTGATCACCAATCTTTAATTTAAGTCACGTCTCTGAGCAAAACAGCCAAACATGTCCGTCTTCCAGCTGTCAGATGTGCTTATTTGCTGGATTTCTTAGTCTCCCATGATAGCTTATTGAATATCTTTAGGATCTGGACTGTTTCTCAAACAAAACAAGACTTTTAAAGCTGATCAGCAGAATAATGGATCACGAATATAATCGTTAGTTGCAGCCCTAATTCTTCTTTTGAGGTCAATTAACTAAACTAAGCAGCAAACATACAAACAAACTCACCCACTCACCCACCCACTGTCCTCCTGCTTTCTCCTCACACAGTGTTATGTGCTTCTGTCAGTGCTCACTCTTGTAACCTGTGTGCTTACACGTTCAGCTCCTTAATTTAGCACACACGCTCACACATGCACACTCATCCTTAAAAATGGATAAAAGCCAACAGACTGAATGGGGGAGAGAGATCAATAAGAGGGGGATGAAAGAAACCAGGAATGAGGTTAGACAAGAGAGATAGAGAGAAGTTGGATAAAAACAAGACAGCATGACGAGACCAGGGAGGTGGGGTTAAGCTGAGGAGACCCAAAAAAAACTGGGGAGAAAAGTTGAATTTGGTGCCATGTTGTGTCCGATTTATGTCCTCATGGGAGCGTTGCTGCATCATTTTTGATTTTTTATTCATGATTGGCTCCCTTTACACACATGAAGGACAGGAAAATGCACCAACACTCTGAGAGAAACACAGATACAGCTCCAAAAGAAAGTTTGCTCTGCCCCTGTGGAGAGCAGAAGCTGTTACATAAGTTGTTATGCAACAGAGCAGCCAGTCTGCTGTGCTGGTTTGAGGCGAACGCAGTAACACCAGTGCCAACTCAGCCCGCTGCACAGTTAATTGGCCTCACGTCACCGCTGCTCTCTTTTCCTCTACTTACTTATTTTTCTGCTCTCACTCCTCTCTTTTCGTGGGTCTTCCTGTCTTCTCCCATCACCTCCCTCTGTCAGTTGTCAGTGCGCAGCGTGCTGATTGAGGCAGCGGGGAGGTCATGCGGCGTGTGAATTCTCCCTCGGGGATGCGGATGGTTTTATCCTTCCCTATTGCCTGTTTCAGATCGATTTCTGTCTTCCTTTCTTGTCAGTCGCTGTGGCTCTTTGCCTGGCTGTGTCTCTGCGTGTCTGTCTCTGCTTGAGAGGAGATTATTTAAATTCCCGTGGAAATGCATTTTGTCAGTTTCATTTTGAGAGTGAGAATGGGGATTTCTCCTGCAGATATTTGAATACTCTATATGTTCCTGACAGTGACATGGGATTTATTTATGCTTTCAGGGGTTGTAACCTCACAAAGCCTCCAGTAGGAGCTGACAGCATATTCTAAGGGCTGTCCTGGGGTCAGATTAGTCGATGGGGTTTCATATGTGCATGAAATTTGCCTTTTGTAATCATCACAATAACACAGCACAGAACAGTATCATCATACAGAACATACAGTACTTAGATGACTACTAAATGTAGTTGTATTGACCTGTTTTACTGCTAATTTCTGTGTGATCACTGTCATTTAAAGACAGTATAACATAAAATAAAAGCATTAAATTCTCTGCTCTTTGCAAATGAATGTCAAACCCATGCAGTTATATTGATTATAGTCCCACCCCAAGGCCACACACTGCGTGCAGCTCTGAAACCCTGATGATATCTGTTGCAGCCCTGACACACTGCTGCACAAATATTAAAACACTGTCCATCAGTTTTACGTTTTCACCCCCGAGGCTCTGCATGTTTGCAACAAATGCTTCGCCCTTTCTGTGTCTGTCTTGTATCAATACAGCCATCTGTTACCATGTCAGTCTGCCTGTCTGTCAGTATCCATCCGACTGCCTCTTCGGTTTCTCTGTGGTTAGTGTTTCAGAGCAGCTCTACAGTACGTGCCCTGCCGGCCAGCTGCAGTTGATTCAGCACCGCGGACAGCTCCACTGAGCTTATCTCCCCTGGCAGCGGCAGCTCGTCCCTCCAAAATGTGGTCTTTCTGTGGGCAGGATAATGTTGACCTCACCATGTCCTCTGTGTAACCACTGTGAGTCTATTGTGGTGCAGGAGATTAGTGGTTGAGTCTCCAATCTCTTTTTCTCTTTTGTTTTTTTTCTTCTCTTCTTGGCTCTGTGGCCGTCTCGGAGAAATGCCTCTGCGTCTTATCAGATAAAGGCAGAGCTTAAGAAGAGCACACACACACACACACACACACACACACACACACACACACACACACACACACACACACTGAACAGTTAAATTAAAGCACACCAGCACTTTTTTTTCCCAGTGTAGTAATCAGGGTTGTGACCACAGGCTGTAAAAAGATAATGGACATATCCACTGTGACGTCACATTTGTGGACTCCTGTTTTGAAGCCTCGAGTTTGGCATTTTGGCCATTGCCATCTTGGATTTTTGGAGCCAGAAGTTACCCCACGTGGCCTTATTTGGAGGAGAGGATGGAGCTGTGGTGGGGCGAGGGGTGGATCTGACTCATAGGCTGTGATGACCTGATGACAGCCTGTCACTCAAAGCAGCTACACCTTTAAATATGTGTAACATTAAGCCTTGATAAAATTTAAACAGGTGAGTTATATAACAATTTCACCTTTGTACAGTTGTCATGAAGATTGAAATTAGCCATAGAGACCAAAACTGTTTTTTGAACCAGGCTGTAAACATGTTTATTTTTTTGGAGCCAGCCTCATGTGGCGATTTGAGGAACTGCAGTTTTTGGCACTTATACACTGGCTTCATTTTTCAGCCCTAGAGCTTACCACTGGGGTTGCAAAAATATCTGTAAAGTCTTAAGTCTATAAAATATCAGATAGTGAAAACAGTCCATCTTCAAACCAGTTGTTTGAAAGATACTCAATCTAACATGGAGGCAAGCTGCAAATCCTCACGTCTGAGGATCTGGAACCAGGAAACATTTCAAAATTTTCCTTGATAAATGACGATTATTAAAATTGTTGATTCATTGTCTTCCAATTAACTAACTAAACTGTTGCTTATTTTCTCGAGGTAAATACATGCGTGTGCCTTCACACATTTACACTTCAAATAACTGTTTGACTGCTTGTCAGAAACTCCCACTAAGAAGCGAGGATCTGACAGATGAGTCCTCAGGTACACCTGAAGTCTGACAGTGAGACAGAAATAGCCCATCTAAATGAGCAGAGTGAGCAGTGTTGTCACTGATCATTTGTTCCCGGCAGCTGATTCACAGGAACTGCTGGCGAGAAGCAGACAGACAGTTTGAACACAGAAAGCTGAGATTCTGCACCGCCGCAGTGCTCAGACGGGGTGCATGTGTGTGTGTGTGTCTAGCTGTGTGTTTGTCCTTACAAAATAACAGTTGAGATTGTGTATGGATAAATGTGTTTGTGTGTTTACCATACAGTACATGTTCATTATGTGTGTGTGTGTTTATATACTGGTATAGCTGTGGGTCTCCTTACACACATTTCCCCTCATGTCCCCGAGCACCCAGACTAAAACTCCACACAGCAGCTCCACAGTCATCCCTCATGGCATTAACCAAACAAGGAGCCACTCAGATGTTATAAATCACTTGCTGCTCCACAGAGACCCAGATTTAAAATGCTTTAATCTGTCGGCTCACTCAAATTCCTCAAGTTCCCGTGTGTTTCACATGTTGATATTTGAGTTTCTATGTTGTGGATGTAGTCAGAAGTTCTCTCTCTCCATCACTTATCTCAATTCAAAACTGGTTGTCTATTTCTGTCTGTTTGATCCAGGTGATTTCTGTGTTCGCACCATAGAAACTGACATCTAGCTTCACTATGACCCTGCTTTCTCTGGTGGTACTGTGGCTGAATGTTGTGTGTTGCCTGTAAATCTTTTCACATTATTAAACAGTGCCACCATGTGGCGGCAGTGATTGCCTGCCTCAGTTTGTTATCCACCTTTGCACTATAAATAATAGCACCTGCAGCACCATATCTGCCCAAAACCAGCTGATTTCATAAATGTGATTCAAATTTAATCTTAACTAAACTTGGAAAGAAAGAAAAACAAACAGAGGGGAGAGAGAAACTGATGCTGTTGAATGTGTTTGGTGTCTCTACACTAGGTGGCGTAGTGAGAACATAAATGAGTTTACTGAGAAACATCACTTTTGTGAGACATTTTCAGGAGGAACTGATGCTCACATTTAAAACAGGTACTCTGTACAGTACTGTCTTTTTCTACAAGCCTCTCTGTGTTATTCATGTTTACTGATGTTGCCACTAACTAAATATCCAAAAACGCCATTTCCCCTTTTGTTTTGTACAGCAACATGCTGTCGATAGTCAGTCATGGCAGAGGACAGTGAGGGAAGAGGATTGTTTGTGAGGCATTTAAGATGTGACACATCTGTTTTGCTCCTACAGACTTGACTCTGCTTCGCTCTAAGCTAAAATAATGCCTGAGTAAATAGATTATGAATCCGTTTTAATGCAGGGAAGCGCCTTGTTCATCGTGACCCATTCTCAGAGCCTATTTCTCACTTTAATGAAGATGTGTGAGGTGATGTTAGGGTTACGGAATTGCCAATTTCCACACTCCTCTGCTCTTTTCTCGTCATCTTATTTCAGTCCCTCGTTTCCCTTCATTTCTCTGTTTGTTTCTTCCTGTCCTTGTTTTAGCAGCGGTGGATGTTGTGTAACTGCGCTGGTTCTCGGTGAGAACGCAGCACCAGAGACATCAAAGCGGCTTGTTTTGTCATTGGGCTCAGAGAAGGGCTCAGAGCAGCAGTCAGGAATAGATCTCCTCCTCTGTTGCTCGTTTCCCTCTGTCTGTTTGTTTCCTCTCTAACTCGGGGGATTTGGCTGGTTGGCTTCATCCTTTGACTGTTTTATTTATTTATTTTTTTTACCTTTACCAGCTCCTTCTCCTCTCCATCACTCATTGGTCCGTCTGTCTGAGTTTCTGCAGAGCTCTTCCTCTTCTTCTATTGTACCTGTATTTCAATATTAAGCAGGCCATGTGCCACTTGCATGTCTCTGTGTGTGGATTTGTGTGAATGACACAGTTTTGTAGCGTATCGTGCTCATAGTAGATAAAATATGAATGATGGAGCTCGCTATCACAGTGTGCACATCGTGCAGTCAGTGGCACGCACTAGCCATGCACCAATACCTAGAGGGCATTATCACCATGGCAACCATACTTTCTCACACCCCTCTCACTATACAGTATGTGTTTGCGTGTTGCTCCATATTAGTTTACCCTCAGCTTTAAGGTGCCCTCAGAGGCTGCCCTACATGAAGACCGTCCCTGTCCCAGCTCACGTTCCTCTCTCTGTTCTCATCACTGTGATTGCATCCTGCATGTGTGTGTTCTTTCCTCACTGTTTACCAGACATTTCTGGTGTTCTACACTTTCTATGTGTGGATGAGCAGCTTCAAAGGGCCTCCTCTTGGTTGCCTCCAGCAGCAGCAGCAGCAGCAGAAGCAGTCGCGGCCTGAGGATGTGGTCAGACTGAGTCAGAGCAGCAAACGCACATCCCGCTGTGAATAAAAATCCTTGCACTTTCATAAGAATACAAGCTTAAAACAGATTCATTATAGCCTGAAATGTTTAAATAAAATATAAGAGTTTTTAAAAACCATTATCAATCCATTGGAGCTGAAACAACCAGCAGAATAATCAGTTGGTCCAATCAGCTGAGAAATAATTGGCAACACATTTGATGATTAATATAGCCATCAGCCAGGGCTCTGGGAAGCTGTGATGTTCGCTATTTTCTGACATTTCATAGATAGATAAACAGTTAACTGATACTTTGAAATAATTAAAACAAATCATTATACTCAATCAGTGTTTCTTTGTTTTTTGAAACTGCATTGGACCAAAGGAGGAGCCAGACATTGTAAAAAATTGGTCTTTTTTTCCCATTTACAGAAGCTAAATGCACATTTTTTTCCAAGCCTTTGAGATAACAGAATGCCTCTGAATCTCTGAACAATTTGGGAAAAACCTGATAATTGCCAAGAAAAAAAAAACACTCTGTAGAGCCTACATACTGTTTTATATGTAAACATTCTCCAACTGTTTCATCAGTCTGAAACCAGGACACAACAAATGTTAAGCATGACTAATTTACAAAAGAGACAAAAGATGTACTATTTTTAAGTTACATAACATGAATAGAGTAGGACTTTGGTGTAAACAGCATTACTAATCTTAAAACCTATTTTTGTTACACTGTGGTGGAGTAGAGTTCACAGCTGACAAATCCGCTACATTTAAATCCATGCTGTAATAACCTGCCCCTCATTGCAAACCAAGGATCCCCAACAATGCCAAGTCAATGTAATGCTCTGAATTGAATATCAGGCCAACAGAAGAACATTAACTGAATTATATTAGATTTCTGTAGGGATTGCCATATATTCTGGGCTTTTGAGAAAACATTCAAAGCCCCAAGGATCCTACCCCACCATGTCCCAGCGGTCTTCAAGGACTGTCCATTCTTATTCTCAATTTGTCAAATACCGCCGCTTTGCTGTGATCACCAGCTGGCAGCAGTTGTTGACACAGCAGGCAACAACCGACCTTGAGAAATACCTCTGCTTTGTTAGTGGACGTCTGCGTCAGACACCGGTGCACAAAGGCACCTTTCGTATCATTGTGAAGCACACTGGCTGGTGGCTGTGTCTGATGCCATTGCAGGAGTAGAGATGGACTTTCACCCCTGAGCTTGCTGTTAGTTTCTCGTGTCAACCCAAAAGTCAATGGCGTTATCATGATAACAAACTTGTGTGCTTTAGGGGTTCCCGATGGCTTAGTGGGTAAAGCAAGCATCCTATAAACAAAGGCAATGTCCTAGCTGCAGCGGCTGCAGGTTAACTCCAGCCTGCAGCACCTTGCCTCATGTCATCCCCTCTGTTCCCTTTTCACACTCAGACTGTCCTATCACATGAAGGCAAAGGCCAAAAATAAATCTTAAAATCTACTGTTCTGTATGTGCAGCATGCTATGGTAGTGATGTATGTTACAGGACATGCATCACGTGACATTACATGACCATTACATTTAATTTGAAAAAGATAATATGCATGTAAGAAGCAGAAACTGCACATGTCCTTTGAAAATTGAAGTGTATGTTGAAAAGACACGATGCATGTCATACTTGTCGGTGAAGATTCTCAGTCATCCAGGTCATGTTAATCGTAAGTGCTAATATCGTAGGCAGCTGGACTTGCTTGTGTTTCTTGAAGACGTTTCACCTCTCATCCAAGAAGTGTGAAGATGCATGTCATAAGCGTAAACTGACACGCTGTCCCACAGTGTCAAAAGTTGATGCTAGAGGCTGCCTAGCACATTGTGTTTTGACATTTTGGTCCACTGACAGAGTGTTTTTTTTTTTTGATGAATTGGGATGTGTTGCACAGACCCTTATCAAAGTGTTTTTACAGGCTACTCGATCCAATATTCAGGAAGACCAGATAGTCCTCCCGCCATGACTCTCTAGAGAAGCACGCTCTGTACAGTTTAAAAGGGTTTGTCTTTTAGTAGATAAGCAACTCAATATACAGTGACCCCCAATATTACTGTAAGGTTTCAGGCCCAGCAGGCACGCTTCAGGACAGACTGGGAAATTAACATTGAAAAACTCTGACATAAGGGATGTAACCAGGGCGTTTTAACAGCTGGACAGTCCCAGAGGAGGTGGAGTAAGGAACCTCAGTTGCCACAATTGTGCCAGCATAAATCTCGGCATTTGTTGTCCATCTTGGATAATCTGACAGGGGTCTACTCAGACTATTGTTTAATCCAAATCTCACACAAAGCCGACATAAAATTGTGAGAAGCAGGGATATATTTAGGTCATGCTCCAAAGCCAGCTGGACAGAAATGATACATTAGGGGCAGCTCTAAATATTAAGTTATAGATATCTAAGACCACAAGCTGATGAAGATTTGTTTTTCAAAGAGAGTTTGTATGAATAAACATATGCAGCATGAATAAACACTCAAAAATTCAGAAGGTCGCAGAGTTTACACACATAACAGTGATTCCACATTAATAAAAACAATTGCAAATAACTTTCAAATTACTTGAGTACAATGCTTAAAATATATGAGAGCAGCTAAGGTTAAACTATCTTGTGCTCAGCAGACACAACGGACACTAAAAATGCAACAGCAAGCAATATAAGATTTATGTAAAGATATAAATAATGTGAAAATACAGTGAAATAAAAACAAAAAACCCCAGCACAATTAGAGGTAGAAGTGTCCAGGGCTGCCAATCAGCGCTGACACACCGGGGAAATGCTAACAGCACTGGCACTGGTATCACAGCCATCTTGTTAGGAAGTGGAGCCGCTCGGCCCTGAAATAATCACCAGCACACTGTCGGGGGATATTATGGAACAAAGCAATATGCACTCTGTTATGAAACAAGAGTAATATCACTTACACACACACGCGGGCACACACACAAGTATCCATATGTGCCTGTGCAGAAACGTGTTTTCATGTGATGTGTACGCAGACACACACACACACACACACACACACACACACACACACACACACACACACACACACACACACACACACACACACACACACACACACACACACACACACACACACCGTGCCTTGATTTGAAAAGTTAAATGAAAACGATCCATACTCCACAGAGAGTCTGTGTCTGAGATTAAACTTGTTTTTTGTCTCCCTGTCGGCCCATTTGGAGTCTGTGGGGGGTAAAACAGGATGACACACGCACACACACACACACACACACACACACCAAACAGAATAGCCTCTTGGCTGTTTATTGGGTATTTGGTTGATAATGCTGTTATATCAGCTGTGACTTTCTTTTGGGCTGTTGATCGGTGGCTAATAGGAATCTAAATGGATTCTTGGATGTTAATTGCCATGAAAATGCAATAACGTTAGCTTTGTGTTTGTGTGTTAACTCCGGGCGGTGCCAGACATGCATGCAGCCTAAATTGTAATAGCTCTTAATAGGTTTTCGGTGGGAGATTTGTCATAGTGGATGAATGAACTATTGTCTTTCTGTAAATCCCTTTCTGACTATACCGTTGCCTATCGCGAAATATAATTTGGAATATTGATGGCTTGGGATTGAAATGTGATGGTTGCCTGTGGGTTGTAATTAAAGTTGTTTGAGTAAATCATGCAGAGTTTAGATCAGATATGAAATTAACTGTCGACTAAATCAAATAGAAAACAATGAACAGCAGCGTGTTTCGCAGCCTATTTGTCATAATAAACACCCCGTTGCTGAGATGTCTTGGTAGCAGAGTGAGTTTATAGATTGAAAAAACTAATAACATCTGTCTCATGTGGCAGAGTGAACATTTTTAAGAGCCCAGGTTGAAGAGTTATGAATAATGTGTTAATTATATGTATGCCCTCTTAGCAAAAACCCTTTCCTCTGTAATGATCCAGTTGCAGTTGTGTTGCGTTTAGTGATCTAGTGTTTTTATATCTGTGCCTGTCAACATGTCTCTGTAGGGTTGGTGTTAGCTTCGCAGTATTAAGTCTGTCAGAGAATGACTCATTAAGACAGTGTTTTTTACTGTAAGTCAGACACAGGCTTAGTCAGATCTGTACTTATTCAACAGTAATCTGCAATTTCTCTAATCTCTAATCTCCAAACTTCTCTCCGCCTCACACCCCCTCTCTCATACCACTTCTTTATCTCTCTGTAGCTCATAAACGCACCTTCCCTCTTTAAGTTTTTCCTCTTCGTTAACTCATTACCATTCATAAGATGCTGATCCTGAGGGAACAGACCCCCCACTTCTTGCTCAGGATGTCCGGTGCACGTGCTGCAGCGCATCAGTAAATTAGTGACTCAGCAAGGTCTCATTATAGTCGCTGATAGACTGATTAACTGCAGAAACAACACGACTCTGGAGCTCAGGGACATGTGAGGCGTGCGCACAAGATACTCACAGACGCCAATGAGCGTGCGTGCAAACAAAAACAGGCACGCACAAACACACTCCCTGGGTGTTCCTTATCCGTGTCCTGGGGCTCAGTGCACGTGCCTTTTTACGTAAGCTAAGGAAGGGAAAGTCAATTTTGTGAGCACGTGCAGTGCAGGGCGATGTGTTAGTGCGTAGATGAAGGGGTGAGATAGACATCTGACTGGAGAGTTGTCATCAATAAATCTGCTGAGCAGCTGGGAAATTGTTGTGAGAACTTTCTTTCCCTGTTTCCCACATAGCTGAGGTGCCTTTGAACATAGCATTCAGCCCAAACAGTAGAAAAGTGGCGTTGCTCTTGCAGCTGCCAGAGGTGAATGAGCGTGAGAATGAAACACAGTCAGCGTATTCTACATGGATAAAATAAGGATGTGGGAAAATAATAATTGAACTCATCTGTGTGTCTTTGTCTCCAGGTGTCGTGTCTGCAAGACTTCTTTGGGGATGAGGATGTTTTTGTGGCGTGTGGACCGGAGAAGTTCCGCTACCAAGATGATCTGATGCTGGACGAGAGTGGTAAGGAGACTAAGAGCATTGCTATTCTGACATTCGACCTTTGACTGGTCATTTGACTTATTGTTCACAAGTCGTTTTTGTGTGCTATTTTAAGGGGTGAGCAATTTACCACTTAATGCACTTACAAAGTAGGAGTCGTGATACGTTATTCTGTTGTTTCAATAATTCAGAAATTTAGGGAATATTTAATTTCAAAATGGTAGTTTTAAATCACCATTTATTTCAGTGCAGTGGATTACAGTTTGACTATTTAAAGCAAGGCTGTGGCCATGGAGTCAACACTGGGGGTGGGGTTCCTCCTCATAAAAAAAATCTAAATTTGAAAATATATTTCCCGATTTATCTTATTATTTATCATTTGCAAGTACAGCCATACATTGCACTAAAGGAATATGCAGTTGAGGGCTACTGTCTACATTAATTACACATATATAAATGATTGACACTTTACTCTTTATAACTTAATTAAGACATTAACGCTGAATTCCTGGCGGCACGGTGATACAGTGGTTAGCACTGTTGCCTCACAGCAAGAGGTTCCTGGTTCAACCCCACTGTGGGGGAGCCCTTCTGTGCAGAGTTTGCATGTTCTCCCCGTGTCAGCGTGGGTTTCCTCAGGGTGCTCCGGCTTCCTCCCACAGTCCAAAGACATGCAGGTTAATCGGTGACTCTAAATTGCCTGTAGGTGTGAATCTGAGTGTGAATGATTGTGTCCGGTGATAGTCTGGTGACCTGTCCGGTGGGTACCCCGCCTCTCGCCCAGTGTCAGCTGGGATCGACTCCAGCCCCCCTCGACCCTTAACAGGACAAGCAGTTACAGGAAATGAATGAATAAATTAATGAATGTTGAATTCCTCCATGAGCCGTGTTCTGATGGAGTACAGCAGCACCACTTGGACAAACCATACAACCATTTCTAAATGGAAAAGATGCCAAGAAATTGATTACAGTAATGCCTTTATTTCGAGTCAATTTGATTACTGTATGGCACTTTTTACTGGCCTCCCAAAAAACACCACTGAGAGACTTCAGCTCATTCGAAACTCTGCAGCTCAGCTATTAACCAGAACCAAGAGGAGAGAGCATATCAGGTCAGTCTGAGCTGCTCTGCACTGGCTTCATGTTACATTTAGAAGTGATATTAAGCTCCTCCTCCTTGTATACAAAGTCCTACATGGGCTGGGACCAGGCTACACTGCTAACTCCCTTGTTAACTATTTGCCTCTGAGAACACTGCAGTCATTTGCTGCTGGTTTACTGGAGGCTCCCTGCGACAGCTGGAAGAAGATCAGTGATGCAGCCTTTGTTAAGTGTGCCCAAAGCTATGGAACACACTGCCTATAGATATCAGGGAAGCTATCTCGCTAAATATTTTAAAAGAAAGCTAAAAATGTATCTGTTCACTTTAGCCTTTAACTAGCTCTGACTCCCTGAAACTGTAAAGTGCTTTGTGCTGCATTTCTTGTATGAAAGGTGCTATATAAATACAGTTTATTATTATTATCAAACCCACGCAAAACTGCAGTACACCATAATACTAGAACTGGTAGTAATCATTAATTTATGACTGTCATTACATTTGCTAATGATTATTTCAGACAGCAGGGGTCCGGAGAAATACACCACTATACTTCTCCAAAGATTACTCTGCAGTACCTCTTGAAATTGACACATTTTTCAATTCCTGTTTACAAGTTCTGCCTATAATGTGTTCCTTAGGATGCTCGTGTGTGAGTAATAATTTTAAGCCCTCACCATGGAGAAGCTTTACCCCCCTACCGCCTTTTTCAGGGAAGCTTCTACTTGATCCTATATATATATTTCATAAACTGAGCTAAGCCGACTACTCTTCTTGTTCGGTATACCTTTAAATGTGAGCAGAACACAGAATAGCATCTCTGAATTTGTCTCACACTGGTGGACAAGTAGTAAAAATAGCTAAATGTGGTTGTGAGTACAGAGTGGCAGCAACCCGTTTAACTATATATCAAGGCCAAATCAATGCCCTACTTTCTGTTTATTAGCCAGATATGGTCCTCTTCTGTGGAAGATTTTAAATGTTCACATGAAAACAAACAATAAAGTGGAATATAAAATGTCACAATGAAAAACAATCCAGTTATGAAGGACAAAATGTAAGATAGTTGTCAATAAAAAAGGGGAAATATATATAATTGTGCATTTTTCCACTTTTTTTGTTGGATTTGTTTTTATTGAGGCATTTTAAATCTTCTATATTGTCCTTAGTTGACTTCTTTCTTCAGTCTCTCTCTGTTTGTCCCTGTTCATCATGTGTTTGTAGTTGCTCAGTGCCCCCTGTCTTCCCAGTATATGACACATCTCCCTGGTTCAGGTGGCAGAGGACTGTGTAGGCTGTCCCGTTCGTTACACTCCGTTGTCCCTTGCCACTCCTCCTCTCTCCTCTCTTATCCTCAGCTGCACTTAAGCCATCGTCTAACCTCTTCTTCCTCTCCTCTGCCTGTCTCCGCGCCGAGGCCTACCGAGGATACGTTCTGTCCTCACTTCACCTATCTGTGTTTTGCTGTCTGTCTCTCCCCTCTCTGCATCACCATCGGAAGACTCCTGCCATTTAGTGCTCATCTGTATTCTCACCCGCTCATCTCTTTTCCTGTCTCCTACATGAATGAGTGTGCTCTGGCTTTTGTTCAAAGGTTTTATTCAATTCATTTGTTTCCCCGTGTATCCCTTCATCCATTAAATAATATCCGTCCCACCTGGGTCACCAACCTCCACTTCCTTCCCCTTTTTGTCTCTCACTTTTTGTCCTCCCTTTCTTCCCGCTAATCCTCTTTCATTTGCAGAATATAATGGACAGCTGCTTCCATTAGTTTCTTTTTAGTAACCTACTTTCTTGAGGGAGACCAAAAATCAAGCCGTATGTTTCCAGGGTAGCTGCACTTTCATTATTTACTAATGATTCTCTTCATTAGTGGTTTGTTGTGGTAACCAGCAGAAATCAAACACCTCCTATGGTCTGCAAGTTAAAGGGGACCCATTATGCCCTTTCATATTCTCTGACATATAAATAATGTTACAATGTCCTATGTTCATATTAAATGTGGCCAGAGTTTCAGATAATGAGGTAAACATTTGTAAAGTAATCCCTGCAAGAAAAACCTTAAGTGGGATCTATGCAGAGCCTACGTCGTAGCCTGTGCACGTGGCTTACGCCGCTGTGAGCATTTATACTGGTGTGTGGTGTGTCTGCGTCACTCTGCAGTTACACCTCCAAAACACTAGTCAGCAGTGGGGTTTCTGTGAAGTGCTTTAAAGTTGAGTTGGTTCAAAGTACACCCAAAACACACATTCAACTAGAGACAATTTCAAACACAAGCACACAAATCAGCTTCACTATAACTCACACCATTCACAGACAAAGCACTTGTCTTTATCTGGACACATTTTCCCCAGAAAAACAACATGCTAATGTTTTTAGCACAAGCCTATGGCGTTTTACATTGTATGAAATTAGCCTAGAACCTGGCAGACTTTTCCTCTTCTCATATTAATCTAGGGACAACAGCAACATTTAACAAAGGTAATTCGTCTCTATTACCACTCATAAGGTTCACCGAGAAAACAGCTGTCTTATATTTAACACTTTTTCCAAACAAATATAACACGCTAACATTATTAGCACAAACCTATGGTATTTTACATTGTATGCTATTTTTGTGGAGGCTTTATTGTCTTCACAATTTATTGTTTCTTATTTGTGAAATTAAAGTAAATAAAAGCTTCTTTCCACTGAGGGAAATGGTTTCACCTAACAGCAGCCACGCCTTCAAGTCTCCACGACCAAATTGCGCTCTGTCTCAGTGGCATAGGCTCTATGTCGACGCAGAGCCTTTGATTCAATGAAGAAGTGTAAATCCCGCATTAGGCTTCATACTGTTCTGAATACTCTGTTTTCATCATTTTTTAACATCAGGGAAATTTAGGCGTGTATCTCTGCTGGAAAGCCCAGTTGTGTTTTGAAGCTTTAATTGGTGATTCATTTCATGGTAGGAAGTGCTGCCCTGCTCTGTTATAGTCATTCCCCAGCTCGAAGTACACTGCTACATGAAGCTACATGCTAACTTCAGGGATTTTGGATCATATTCTTGCTTGAACATGCCCTTTGTGAAGATTTTGTTTAGAGGCTTTTATGAGTGATTTTCACAATAAAAATCGCAGCTATACCCTGTTACATTCTCCTGCTGCATAATGGTGCAGGAACGCAGAGAGCGCAGACAGACAGGAGACCTGAAAACGCTTACCAATCATTGCAGATTGGGTTTATTCGAGAGGGGGGCGTAAAGAAAAAAACCACAGCATTTAAGACAGAAGGTGAATACAGGTGTTCCAGCTCAGACAGTGTGAGGATAATAAAGTGTTTTTTGAACATTAAAGCATGTAAACATGTTCTGGTAATAACCAAAAATACAAGTATGAACCTGAAAATGAACTTCCCTGTCCGTGTAGTCGTAGCGGTCTGTGTGACAAATTTCATTTTCTGCCCATGTCTGTAAGGGTTTGTTGTATGAAGGTGTATGTGCTGACTGCATGTATTTCTCAGTGGGTGATTTAGATTTGAATCTTGATGGGAAAACTGAGATGTCTGGAGCTTTTAGGCAATTTAATACAGATGGAGACATCAGATATTAATTAAACTTAATGTCTTTTTGCTGAAATTAGCATTTTAAAAACAGTGTTTTTACATGAAAATCTGAATAAACTACATGCTGTTATAGTACCATAATTGTGGCCATAATCATTGTGCTTAAAAATAAATATCAACTCTGCCTAGTCTCCACATATATCTTTCTTTTCTTTCCTTTTGTACAGACTTACCTTAACCTCAGCCATAACCTCTAAAAGCCCCAATCGTAACCGTAACCTTCACTTAAAGCTGAGTCTCAACCTTAACCCAAAGGTAAATGCTTATTCTTGTGGGGACTCTAGTCTGTCTCCACACAGTGTGTGAACAGATCCGTGTCCCCACATCATCATTAATACAAAACCACACACGCATCCCAGATTTTTTTTTCGGTCCCAGAAGACAGAGAGTACAATTTGACACCTCCCAGTGTCCCGGGAGACAGAGAGCAAAAGGCAGAGGGCAGGAGGCAGGGGGGAGAAATAGTCAGACAGGGAGAGCAGAGCGACAAACATAACAGACAGAGAGACAGTCAGAGTCAGAGCTGCAGACAACTTCGCCTCCTCTCAGCATCACTATAATTATCGCCTCTGCCTCAGCTCTGGCACACTGTCATCATGTTAACACTCCGCATTGTACATTAATCACTGGGCCACAACGACTGCCACACAAGCACATCACACACACACACACACACACACACACACACACACACACACACACACACACACACACACACACACACACACACACACACACACACACACTTATAATTCCCCCCTCCCGCTGGTCTAAAATGGTAATGAGCTATAATGGGGTTGGGTTAATGAACAGGAGAGGAGCAAAGTTTTGGGGATGAAGGAGGCAGGGGTGTGTGAGTACCATCGCATGGCTCATTTATCAGGATGTGTGCGTCTGTAAAATATCAGACCTCCGTGAGTCAGCGCTGTCACTCCTGAAACACCACAATAATTGCGCTTGGAAAGCGAGCCCAGTGAAGGTCAGAACTCATTTTTGCTGGGGACCTGAAGGTAAAACCAATTACAGCAGTGTTGATACATTAGTGGTTTGGTGTTTTCTTGCACGACTAAAGGTCAAAATCAATCAGAAAAATATTAAAACAATAGTTGGTTAGAAATCCATAACATTAGAATTGCCAGTCTAACTGAAGTGACATGTGTCTCAGTTGTTATTGTGTGAAGGCTTTTCATTTAGGCGTGTGTGCCACGAAACACAATGTCATGTCACAGTGTCACACTTATTATTCACTCCTCCAGAGCATCAGTCTGTGTTTGCTAACAGCACGGATGCAGCAGTTTTCTCGTCTTGAAGCAGTTCAGTTGCTACCTTGTTGGGATTTAAACACTATAGGACCTCAGTGGTGATCCTTGGCACTTGTGGGCACCGGGCAAAGAAGCCCATCAAGCCCCCCACGCCCCAATAAAAATGCATTCAATCAAAAAAATGCATTGATCAATTTTGCTTGATCAGATGTTACAATTAGTCGTAGTAGTATGGTAGCTAGAAGGGGCCCCACTTAGGAGGTTTTTGGGGCAGTAGCGGTGCACTGTATAGCACCGTTATGGGAGGTTGAGGGGGTTTTCTAGTTGTCATTCCAAAATGTGGTTTCCTCTTTTGACAGTAAGTCCCTGTAGGCCCTGGATTTGTAGACTTTTCTAAGGATGCCTTCAGACCTAGCTTTGTCTTGCTTTGGTCCGGCTCAGGGACTTATTTTGTCACAAAGCTGCATAACTGCCTAGAGGTGGTTCGTGCTTTCACGGCAGCATTTACAAGCGGACCAGATCAAATGCTATGCACGAGAAAGCTGCTCAGGATTGGTCAGAATTTCCATGTGGGAAGAATCCAGGAAGTAAACAAAACATTGAAGAAGAGTACACTTGCAAGATAAATGTGACACTTTCTAATGTCACCATGGAGGGACAACTACGCAGGTTGATTTCAGCGCTGCTCATCGTGGACTATATTGCTGTCATTGTTCATTTTAGTCAAACCATACAGTTTGAAAACGAGGCGCGGCTCCAACTAGAGAACAATGTTTTGATGCATTGGATGTGCTGAATGTGCATATTAAGGCAGTACAGGAGGAGGTGCACATTAATAATCCTCCAGGACTGTAACATGCTCATGTTTAACCCAAACAATGTGTCATGTGACTGCAGTTGGTTCAGATCGAAGTCAGAACACGTTCTCACCACACCAGAATTCATTTGTAACCATGACCACCTCTTCAAGAAGGTCTTGGTCTGGTTGTTTTGGTGCACACCCGAGTTGTGTTCCCACCTGCCCAAACGAACCGCACTTAGGGGGCAAATGAACTTGAGTTCAATCGAACCAAACCAAACTGGGCATGTGAAAGCACCCTACAGCGTATAGAGTTTGGAGACTATATTGGTGGATGAATGAATAATGTGAAGGTTTCCGAAGAATTTCTGAACACCTCTGTCTTTCTTCTCTTCGTGCTTGCAGAGTGTCGTATGATGAAGTCAGTGACCTATGGAAAGATGTCTGGCTCTCTGAGCCGAGGCTCCCCAAGGACCGCCATCCAGTCACGGCGCAGCAAGTCTCCTGCATCTGGTAACGGTCTTTCTTCTTCTTGTCCCCTCTACCTCTTGAGGAACTCATCTGTTAATGGGGTTTGGCATGGTGTCATTGTCCTTTAAGCATCCTTGCTACTGTGTGTTTGTGCACAAGGAGTGTGTGCAGCGGTGTCTCAGACCTGACGGACACAGTTTGGAGTTGTTTGTATCCTGATACTTCTGCATGTGATTGCTTAGTATTTTCTAGCTCATTACTTAATCAGCGTCGCAATAAATGAAAACAGCACGAGTAAACACTGCAATGATATCAGAGCTCTGCGGAGTGTCTAGCTGTTTACTGTGCGTGTGTGCATGTGTGAGCTGTGTCTGGTTGCATGCAGAATATGAATTCAAATGAGAATGATTTCACAAGGGAGTGGAGAAAAAGGCAAATAGGGATGAGAGAGGTAAAAAAAAGGGGGAGTGAAGATGAGAGGGAAAGAAGAGGGAAGGGGGTTGGTGACTCAATCCTGCAGCTCCTCACAAGCCGTTCTTCACCTGACATACTAATGAATGTTATAAAATGGTGAGAGCTTGCACTGCTACCTGCTGCATTGTTTGCACCTGATAATGATGCTTTTATGAATGCCTCACAAAAAAAGAAGAGCAAAAACACCCCTTTTGATGCAGCAAAGCACAAAATGGATTGAAATAAAAAGACAGGGCATTCATTCTAACAGTTCAGTGCAGCTTTCATGAATGCACCAGTGTGGCAAACATTCATTCGGGCTCAGACCTGGTGAGGACTTGGTGATTTTCCTGATTGCACAGCTTGAGCTTTGGCTGTGTGTAAAACACCTAGTTATGCACAGCACACTTGACTTTTCATCCTTATCCATCCATTATTTTGGGATTTGAGTGCACAGAGACTTATTGGGTTGGGGATTAGTCAATGGGGTGATGCAACATGCAGAAACTCCCCGAGAGGATGTCATTCCACCTGCTGTTGGAGCACACGAGCATGCACGGACGGACGCCATGCAGCATTTTCAGAGTGAAAACAGTTGTTTGTGTTTTGTGTGGAGCTGTGGAGGGAAAGGTGAGGCAGAGGAGAAAGCGAGGGGAGGAGAGAAACAGCTGGGTTGAACCGAGAAAGTTCTGGATGCTGATAGCTTGAAAACTTTGGGAAAAAGGTTATGTGAGTGAGTCATACACTATCTGATCTCATTGTCTGGAATGAAGGTGTGTGTGTGTGTGTGTGTGTGTGAGAGAGAGAGAGAGACAGAGAGAGAGAGAGAGAAAACAAGGGACTGAGACAGAGGGAGAAAAAAAAAGACTGACTCGTCTTGGTTGCCATGGAAACATAGCACAGTAGGAGCATGTAGCTACAGACACAATAGTCTGTGACAGCCATATAAGGCAGTGACTTCCTGTAAAATGGCCTGCAGTGGAGAACGGAGCTGACTGACGCTCGGTCCTCGCTGGATCCCTGAGTCAGACCGTCCCGACGTTTTCACTTCTGGGAAATGTTCCCCTTCTGGCGCTGCTTCCGCCACTTTAACATCATCTGATGATCCCAGATTGCTGTTGACTGTTGTGCGCCGCACTGTATTCATCCCCTTAAACATCATCACTCTGGTCGGCGAGGAGGTCAGAGGAAAATGACAGATAATTGATGATCTGCTGTTTGACCCTGACTGACTGTTGTTTTCTTACTCTGTTGTTAACAATAGAGTAGGGTTTTTTCCGCTTTAAAAGCACACCATGCCCTCTTCCCTTGGGGACAATTTGCCCTAGAATTATGCTAATAGTCAACAACAGCTGATACTGCGTGCAGCACCACATGGCCTATTATAAAGGTGCCCATCCTGTTCTTCCGTGTGTTCAAGAACAGGCCTCAGTTTCTGCACGGAAATGACAGAAATCTCACACAAGTAAGACGTGAGAAAGAAATTACACACTTCTGTTGATGCAGATGAGTTTACCATTTACTAATTTCGTAGATTCACTGTGTTACACCTGTATTATGATTTGATGTAAGACGGAGAGTGTGCTTTACATTTACACGTGATTTATTTGCCATTTATCATCACATAAAAGTTTAATAACCAAGACTTAGTATTTGAGAAACAGTTGATTCCCGCCAGAGCTATGTGTTTTCTGAACTGCATCAGATAATACTACTGTTGAAATAATTAGTCAGTTAATCAATAAGTTGACTTACAGAAAATTAATCAACATTTTGATAATTAATTAATAATTCATCACCAAAAGTACTTTTTGGTAAACTGCGTATGTTTTGATTTTGGACTGGACCAAACGAGCAACTTCAAGATGTCAAATTTGTGTTCCGGGAAACTCTGCTGAGCATTTTCCCAATTAGTTAAACATTTATAGATTTACATTTATTCAGTTAATGTGAGGGGGGAAAAAATTAAAGAAGTATTTCACTGCTGAAAAGATGGTCTTTTGATAAAAGTGGGCTGTGTGTGCAGTGGAGAGACGCATATACTTTTGAAACTAGTGTTATATGACCAGCGACAACTGAGAAAAGGGGCTGTGGTAGCACCTGTGTCAAGAGGTAGAAAACCTACAACCACCAGAATGCACTGTGCCACACTGGACCACCAAACACTATTAAAACAATTCTTGAATCATGTAAGTCAGAAATAATATTCAACAACATCATGATACAGAAATATGTAGAAATACAGGCTGTGGAGGGGAATCAAAATGCACTGTATTATTGCAGCTATAGGTTGCGCAGTGTAATATCAAATATAAAGGCTTGAAAAGTGGCCAAAATACAACTAAAGAACATCTGATACAACTAACAGGCCGAAACAATTTATTTAGTTGTAGCTCATATTTATAACCATCTCTGTATTTAAATGTCTCCAGTCAGAAATGTATTTTGTTCCCTATACATGGGATTTATATCTTGTTATCTGCAGGGACAGATGAGTGGACAGAATATGACAGCAATTACAATGATTGTTTCCATGGTAATTAGTAAAAACAGTCTTGAGGGCTGTCTATCAGCGGCTTGCAGTCTCTGCCCTCGCAGGCTTTACGTGATGACGGTGAACTTGTCACAGTGTGTCCAGCTGAAGTCCGCGAGGGTTCAGCCTGCAAGTCCAGAGGGCGGACATTTGGATTCAGCCCTTTTGTTTGTTTTGACACAGGAAACAATATGGCAGCCAGCTGGTACAAAACAACATTGAATTACAGTTAAAAAGTTAGCGACAGAGTAACAGAATCTCGGTTTCTATTTGTTCAGCACTGCTTAGTTTTACCATCTGAGCTCATTTTTTTCAGCCTCCGTTTTGATAAGACAGGAAACAGTATGGTGCCAACTTTCTGTTCAAAAATTCTTGTGCACTAAAATATGTTTCTGAAGACATTTTAGGTGAGAAATAGGCAACATAGTGACGGGCTTTAGTTCGAGCAACAGCCCTAGAGCCAATTGGAGATGCTGAGAGATGAGCAGGGAGATCTGGGCTCTGGTAAGATGGAGGGAAGTTTATCATAGTTGATTAACACATACTGCATCACATTGTTATGATGCAGAGCTGGTTGAAAATCGGCAAAGTATCTCTTTTATAGATTAATCAGGAGTAAAACTGATGGTTAGCTGCAGACATAAATCAAACAAAATGCTCAAAATACCAAAAAAACAAATATTCACAACAACACCAGGAGACTCCAACTCACGTCAACAACACAAATGGATCTAAAAAGGCTGCTCTTCCTGAGTATCTAGCCTCATGTGGAAAGTGTGTGTGACTTGCAGATTGTTATCGAACATTCTTGCTATTTTTGTTGTCAGGATATGAGAGACTTCTGTCACCTGACGTTGTCTAGTGGACCTTTGGCTTTACAGCACGCTGACAACAAGTTAATATTCAACAGTATAAAAAGATATTCACCCTAATTGATGACACTCCAGTCTAATCTCCAGCTAAAACAGTGTGTCTGCTTTGTTACATCACTGTATTAAATGTAATAATAATAATGTGGGCCTTTAAGTCCATTACCTCTGAAAGATGATTCATTATTCAAAATGTTATCGCTGCTTCCGTCAGTTATTTAATTGCAGCTACACTCAAAACCTTTTTATCTGAGATCTTGGCAATGAAATTAAAAGTACGGACACGAGACAAGAGAGCTCCGTTCATTTATTGATATTTAGAAACCAGCAGCTTGTAGGATTCTATTATTTCTCATCCACACCACGCGGAGAGAGAGCACATTAAGGAGCGCAATTCATTTAAAACCTTTTGCTGCGGGTCTTCAGGTGTTTGAAAAAGCAGCCTTGAAGTCCCATTTTCATCTTCAGCCAACGCAGGCATTAATAACATTCTTTATCACGTCTAATAATCTGGACCGAAGGAGACGCACAGAGAATATGTGAAGCGTGAATTTCTGTGTGAGATAGTGAACGAGACAGAGGGAGACGGAGAGGGTGAGGGAGCGTGTAACACAACACGTGTGCTTTCAAACACCACCTGGTGTCCTTCTGCGTGTCTGGCTGCTCTTCGCTGTGTGTGTTTGAAGCTTAGACCTCGACACCACTGAGGAGCAGAAGTGCGTGTGAAGGACCGACAAACAGACTGGTGAGACAGACAGAGAGACAGTCAGAGGACAAACAAAGGGTCTCATACTCTAAATGTAGCATTGAACATTAATTTGTTTGGTGCTTTGGATGTGTCTGTTTCAGTTCAGTTACAGTGTCAGCATCATAATTCATCAATAGCTTTTGACATGGTAATTTAATTACAAGTTGAAAGACAACCATGTCTTCAGTATACAAATGATTAATTAGCTCTTAGTGAATTGCGCATTTCCTCACTCATCTGAACTCTTCATCATTTTTCAAAAGTGCTGTGAAATTTGCGTTGTAAACATTTAAAAGTTGAATTTATCTTTGAGGATCCAAAAGAAGAAATTCTATCAAATGTGGAATAAACGGATCTGATTCATAACCCCAATCAAAACAGCATTTGTATGACTCCACTGATGTTTCATCTTCCTTTTCCCTTCTTGATGGGAGTAGCAGAGATGTAAGAGTTCTAGTGTATATAGTTAAGTGTGTGATGGACATACATGAGATAGCTATACACAAAAATTGCAGTTGGATTGAGTTGGAAGTACACATAGGTTTGTGGGTTGTATACATGTGGATACGTGGGTGAATATAGATGTGTTAACCTGTACATTAGATTCCGATTATACATGGGTACTCCTGGAAGTGAAGATGGAGGACTGAAAGTGTCAGGTGGCCCATGGCCGATATGGCTCTTCCTTTTTTTCCTGCATATATGCCTATGGGCATGTATATAGAAACTGGAAAAGAGTTTTATGTAAACTCTATGATAATGCCTTTTTCAGATAAATTTAAAATGGAAACAAAAGAAATTGGGGTTGTTTTTAGGGCTGGGTGACATATCTTTTATAGAGATACTGTGATATGAGACTTGATCATCTTAGATTTTGGATACTGTAATACTGTAAGTGTGGCCTTTTTTTGATTTTATGTGCTGTATTACAGTAAAGTGATGTCATTTTAGATGATTTAGAAGACAAAAAAAAGAGGATATACTTTATTAATTCCCAAGGGCAAAGTCTTAGGGCTACTGTCAAACTACGCCTACTTTGGGCTGCAAAAAAATGTATCTTGGATGCGTTGATATAATGGACAACCAAGAAAGGACGGCAGAGGAGATTCCCGCACACCAATGCAACGGGGCTGGACAGCCACAAAGATGGTTCACAGGCTGAGATCAATGCAAAAAACGTTTCAGTCCTTGACTATCATCAGTGCTCGACTGATGATAGTCAAGACTATCATCAGTGCTCGACTGATGATAGTCAAGGACTGAAACGTTTTCTGCTGTTTTAATTAACTTTTTGCACTTTGAGCACCCATTTCTGTGCATCGATGTTCTAAATAAATCAACTTATGTTTTGCATTGATCTCAGCCTGTGAACGTATTTTATGGTTGTCTGGCCCAGTTGCACTGGTGTGGAGGTATCTCCTCTGCCGTCCCTTCTTAATTCCTGAGGGCAAATTGTTTTTCATTCTGTTGTCATACACACACAGGCCTGAAATACAGGACCTATATGTGCATGCAATAAATGGAGAGGGTGAGGGGGCTGCATTGCTCAAGGGCGCCTCAGCAGTGCCCAAGAAGCAAGGTAGCACCTCTCCAGCTACCAGTCCACGTTCCATACTTAGTCAGTACGGGCACTTGAACCGGCGACCCTTCGTTTCCCAAGCCGAGTCCCTGTGGACTGAGCTACTGCCGCCCCAAACTGAATGATTTGCCTTCACCCACTTAGTCACATTGCTGATGATTATCAAATATCTTATTGTGTAAATATGTAGTCAACCCCACAATGTCATCGCAATGTCAGTATCGAGGTATTTGGTCAAAAATATTAACACAGTGATGTCAAACATATTGATTTACTGATACACACTGATTCTGAATATTTGACACAATTCCAATACAGGTTTTCTGCAATATTGCCACACCAGTACCAGCAGTGGTGTAGTGGAGGGTATACGCAGGTATACAGGGCATACTCACCTCCTTTCCTGGTCATTTACCCACCTATCAGCCAAAAAGCCACTAGAATATAAAAGAGAGTTACCCACTTCCTGGGTACCCATCTACCTACTGGTCCACCCACCTTATCAACTACCACCATGGCACCGAGCACCAGCTACAATTACTCTGCTGTTCTCTGCTACTAACCAAGGAAGGACAAGTTGTCTTTATCATATTATGGTCTTGTTATGTTTGATTTAAAAAAAAAATGTATGTCAGTTTTCCCTGCGATATCGAAAACCGTATCAAATACTGATAATTTCCAAGGTATTGCATCGAAGCTTGATTCTAACATATAAGTTAAAACTAGATTAACTTGTAATGCTTCAAAAACGTTTAAACTGTTATATATTTAACCATAAAACTCAAACCCTCATAACTCATGTCTTGAAACAAAGCATCATAGTCATTTGATGTGTTGTTAGTTCTCAGCTCGCTCGCTGCATCACAGTGACAAAGGTGTAAAACCTTATTGTATTTCTAAAACTGAAACGAAAGGGTAAAAAAATAAAAGAAGACAATATCACTGCAAATTATGGATGAAACTCAAAAGAAGTCAGATGATGAAACGAAAAGGACCGTGAAACTTTTAGTCTGTGTTTTACCTTCAGTATTGTTTTATTAGAGGAGACGAACACTTTGTCTCGTCTCGTCTGTTTTCAGAACATCAGCCTTCTGAGAAATATTCTGAATCAATTTAGAGACGCAGTATTAACAAACAACTTATGAGGCTGCTTCCCGGCACAGGTGCAGTTGAACTCTCCTGCCTTGCTCTTATTGAAAACATCAAGTATGTGCTGTTGGTATGTTTGGTCGGTGAATCATGCTGTAGGTCTCAGTCTAATATAGTCGATGAATCACAGGTCTTTATCTAATGCTGTACACAGATATGAAATAATAATTCGCTTATAAACGCGGAGCGAAGAGAATGAAAACGTGACACTTAAATGCATCATTCTATTAGGAGTTTCAGCTCATTAAATCTGAGGAGACAAATTACATCTTCCCTTTTTCTGACTGACCTTCGATGATTAAACAACTGATGAAATTACAGCTATTAAGTACAATTCAGTCACATTGCAGTTTCAAGGTAACATTGTGGAGGGTCTAAGTGACGTTATGTTCTCTCAGGTGTGTGTGTGCATGTGTGGGTGTAGGTTTTTGCGTGCCAGCCTGACATTGTCATCACTTGAGCTTCATTCTGTGATGATCTCACAACCCCAGCTGAGGGCCTATGCAGACCTAAAATAATGTGAGAAAACAATTTGCACTCGTACATACTTTCTCTGTCTCGCCATCTGCCTCCCTGCTCTTCTCTGATGCCTCATGTCAGCTAAAATTAACAGAGGAGTGCAGATGGTGTCAGCAAGCGTCACTCCTGCTACTTAGGGGTCTCACCTTTCTCTTTCTGTCATGAGCAACTCCGCATGACAAGAGAGACTTGATGGTGAAGTGCGCGGGGCGGCCGACCCACACACACATAAATCCAGTCTCCAGAGGATCAGCTGCTGCTGGCTGTGACACTCTGAACTGCGAGTGCGTGATGTCTGCAGCCTTCACAAATGTACTTTCTGAAAAACAGATAAGCACGGGGAGCGTAACAAATAACAGAGACCAAACCAAATAACAGAGGCTGCAAGAAAAACAAATTATGGTATTGATATTTGCACTAAAGGCAAGATAATGACATGCCTCCAGGCAGCTTCGTGTTTATGAAACAGCATTGTGTTTGAAAAAAATCCACTCTTATGTACTTTCAGCCATCAGAAATGTGTGATGTTTGACTGTGTTGTGCCTATTATAGGACCAAATGTCCCCAAACATGTGTTACGAGGCACAGTTCTGTTAAACTCATTGATTTTGTGTGCTGAATTTCCCAGAATACCTCTTGACAGCCCTCATAGACCATGAATGACCTTCCAGGTATTATCGCAACCCATTTGCCAGAATAAAGACATATTAAATTCATACATTTAACATGCAGTGGATATGTTGAAACTTTCCATTTTTATTTTTATGTTGAGACAAAGCTGTGGTGATGTGTGGTTATGTTAGAGCACAGAACGCATTTGGTTGGGGTTAAACATCATGTTGTGGCTGAAAATATTCAGTTCGGTTGCTACAAACACAGCTGGAAATGTCACTGGTCTCGAGCAGTGATCTGCTGTTTCGCAGCTGTCTCGCCTACGTGTCACACCATCCACCATCCCCTCTCCTGCTGAGGAGAAACTCAGCTCATATACATGTACTGACTATGTAACTGTGGAGATGCTGATACAAAATGAAACATACAAATGTAACATCCACGGTTTGCAGAAACATACAATGACAACATTTCATCCTGGTGACTGGGCTGATTATCATATGTTTATATTCAGAGCCACGTCTTCGTCATCTTACATTTTCCATTTTTATTATACAGGATGTGTATGATAAGGTGTAGCTCTTAAAGTAAAGATGTGATGATATACACGTGAAACAGAGCACATATGATAAGCAATGTACAAGGGAGAACGTGATTTGCCGGTCATTTAAGGAATTCCTTACCCTCAAAATGATTACTTGTATATCAAATAATCATATGGATACATACATAGTTTGTCAAATGCGGTATGCCAAAGATACCAGGATGTTCTACTGTCCGATTTTTCAGCATGCAAGCCAGCATGCTTTTCTAACTATTATGAATTCTCTGCACAGCAGGAGATACGTCACATCCACTGAGCTGCAAACAGATGACAGCTGATTGACAGCTATCAGAAGTCGCAATGACAGATGACAGCGCATTCATGTAACTGATGACAAGTCAAAAAGTAATAATAGGAATACTGACTCTTTAAGTGAACAAATAATCATAAATATCACTAACAACAATAGGACATAACTGTGAAAATAACAATGACAGAACTGCAGATGTAATCTCACTGTCGCAAATATAATGTTAGAATCTACAATTTGTGTAGTTATAACTTCAGTTATAATGTACTTTTTAAGGGCAGCTGCAGTACATACCAAAGCTAAAAAGAAGGTTTAAGAACGTCTGTTTGGCCACTAGTAGCCTAATTTAGCTGCATTTATACTCGATCATTCCACAATCACTGTGAGGCTAATAACAATATATAGCTATCCAGCACATCGCACAGCTGGAGACAGGCAGACACATGAGATCCTTTTCCATATTCATTACCAGCGCAGCTTCCGTGTGCAGTTTCGGGCAGCCATAGTGTTTACTAACACAGCAGGTGGGGAAGAAGCTGAAAACACACCATTGTTTGTGGCTGCACTGCATTCTGGTCAAATTGTATCATAAATGGACGTCTCTGTGTACGTTAGTGTTGACTGTCGATGCAAGAAGCTTCTAGAAAAAAAAACATCTAACCAAC
Organism: Epinephelus awoara; assembly: GCA_035609425.1. NCBI lineage: Eukaryota > Metazoa > Chordata > Actinopteri > Perciformes > Serranidae > Epinephelus > Epinephelus awoara. The sequence goes on along the minus strand of CM069304.1, from coordinate 27,819,275 downwards.
CGCCAACCCTATCATTAAATGGCCGACTGGCTCTTAGATAGATAGATAGATAGATAGATGGATAGATAGATAGATAGATAGATACCTAGATGTGTAGATAGATAGATGCTTAGATAGATAGATGCTTAGATAGATACCTAGATGTATAGATAGATAGATACATAGATAGATAGATAGATAGATAGATAGATGTGTAGATAGATACCTAGATGTATAGATAGATAGATAGATAGATAGATGTGTAGGTAGATAGATAGATACCTAGATGTGTAGGTAGATAGATAGATAGATAGATAGATAGATAGATAGATAGATAGATAGATAGATAGATAGATAGATAGATAGATAGATAGATAGATAGATAGATTTAGCTTGTTCATTGTGCGCCTTGTCTCTTTTTCACTCCAGATATGAGTGCAGGGCGGAAGGGAGTGTGTAACCATAACTGTAGATAGATAGATAGATAGATAGATAGATAGATAGATAGATAGATAGATAGATACATAGATAGATAGATAGATAGATAGATAGATGTGTAGATAGATACATAGATAGATGTGTAGATAGATAGATAGATAGATACATAGATAGATAGATAGATAGATAGATAGATAGATAGATAGATAGATAGATGTGTAGATAGATAGATAGATAGATACATAGATAGATAGATAGATAGATAGATGTGTAGATAGATACCTAGATGTGAAGATAGATAGATAGATGGATAGATAGATAGATAGATAGATAGATACATAGATAGATAGATAGATAGATAGATGTGTAGATAGATACCTAGATGTGAAGATAGATAGATAGATAGATAGATAGATAGATAGATAGATAGATAGATAGATAGATAGATAGATAGATGTGTAGATAGATACCTAGATGTGTAGATAGATAGATAGATAGATACATACATAGATAGATACATAGATACATAGATACATAGATAGATACATATATAGATGTGTAGATAGATAGATAGATAGATAGATAGATAGATACCTAGATGTGTAGATAGATAGATAGATAGATAGATAGATAGATAGATAGATAGATAGATAGATAGATAGATAGATGTGTAGATAGATAGATAGATAGATACATAGATAGATAGATAGATAGATAGATAGATAGATAGATAGATAGATAGATAGATAGATAGATAGATAGATACCTAGATGTGTAGATAGATACCTAGATGTGTAGATAGATAGATAGATACATACATAGATAGATAGATAGATAGATGTGTAGATAGATACCTAGATGTGAAGATAGATAGATAGATACATAGATAGATAGATAGATAGATAGATAGATAGATGCGTAGATATATATATATATAGATAGATAGATGTGTAGATAGATACCTAGATGTGTAGATAGATAGATAGATAGATAGATAGATACCTAGATGTGTAGGTAGATAGATAGATAGATAGATTTAGCTTGTTCATTGTGCGCCTTGTCTCTTTTTCACTCCAGATATGAGTGCAGGGCGGAAGGGAGTGTGTAACCATAACTGTACAAAAAGAGCAGCTACACCAAATGGATAGTGGAGAGACAGCCAGAAGGCGTCGGGTGAGGGAGACAAAGCGAGAACAGAGAGAAACAGAGATGATTTAAAAAGCCATGGGTTATTTTTCCCAATATTCTGATATATTTATCAACATGATATCAATATATCATTTTTAAATTGTCAGTACTGGTATATTGCAACACCCTTAAGATTTATTCTTTTCTATTTTTTTTTATATGTAATTATTTATAAGGACAACCAGTGTTGTGCCAGTTAGCCAGCTGGCTAATTTTCAACGACAGTCCTTTGGCGAGATGTTTTGAAACCAATAAAGGGATAAAATCCACAGGACAAAGGCAGTATAAAGACATAAAGACAGCATTGACTACAGCAATTAGAACAGGAGCCATGCAAAGCAACAAGCAGCAGGAGAGCGTCAGTACAATGCATTAACACAACAACAACAAACAGCATGTTGGCACAGACAGACATGCCAGCAACATGAAGCACCAACACACACATTAGCGTTACATTCAGACATGCAGGGCAGAAATAGAAAGCACACATAGATAAAAAACAATAGCCAGTATGTATGGTCAAATACGCTACTAGCAACTTCACATCTTGGCCACATAAATGCAGGAATAATAAAAGGCTTGAGTACAGAGCATGCTGCCTCTACAGCTGTTGCTCTGGGTGAACATTTTAGTTCAAAAATAGCAGCATTTGTTTCTTGAGGATGTTTGGACAAGGAACAATAGAGCCTTCAGAATCCATGTAGGACAGACTGCCTCCCCTTCTGACCATCCCAGTCTCACTGAATGACTCTATATGTTCACTCTCTGCGTAAAGCTCTCACTCCCAGTTTCTCTCCCAGTTCAACATGCAGTTCTCCTCTCGTGGATGTAAATAAGCCATCAAATATTAAAATCATGTTTTTTTCTGCCTCTACTCTTCCGTCTCTCTCTCTCTCTCTCTCTCTCCCTCTCTCTCTCTCCCTCTCTCTCTCCCTCTCTGTCTCTCCGGTGCGCGTCAGAGTTGCGCAAGCATCCTCTCCGCCTCCCGGTGTAGTACAGCTCTGCTCCGTCTCTCCCATTCACCACTTTACTATCACACTCGGACGGAGCGCGTGCAGAGGTGCTTTTCTTTTTTTGTCTTAACCCCGCGTTGGATTATCACTGTGTTTTTCCATCATGCTGGAAGTGGAAGGTAGGAACCCTAAAAGCAACAATTTTATTCGGCTTTTTACGTAACCGGCGTTTGTCATCCTCCCTCCTGCTCCCCGGCAGCGCAAACTTTACGCTCCTCATATGTGAATAAATGCAGGGTGTTTTCTCCACGGATGTGACTTTGATTACAATTGACTTTGTAGTGTGAGATATAATGAGAGATGTCTTTGAATATTAACGCTAACCGACTGTTGTGTAACCGGGAGGAGTGTCTGTCCGTGCGTGACGCTGATGCTGAATTTCATCAATGAAGATGTCCAGGAATTGCTTCAACAATAGCAATAGTCTTCTCGTTTTTTTCCCCGTTTGGAAAATAAGAATATTAATATAGAGGCAGCCGGTGCTATTTTAGTCAGCTGTGGGCTTCATCTCCTTTGTCTTGAATAATTCAGAAAGTTCTTTGATCTCGGCAGGGGAATAAACATTATACAGTGAAGGTTGGACCACTTTGCTCCCACAGGTTTCACTTCTCTGCTGCATCAGGGAGGATAGTCTCTGAGAATGTATCTAGGTGGAGACTGGAGGTGTTGTTTACATGCAGCAAAGGGCTCTAAAATGTCAGTAACATAAAAAAAAAAATAGGCTGAAAAATGCCAGAAAATAATGAATGTGATGATATTTCTCATTAAATCTACATTGGATGTTTTAAATTCAGATTTTTTCTTGTAAATCCTGAGGGAAAGTAGCATTTTTGGTCATACCCCAGTTACTTTTAATACCTCCCCCCACCCTAGAAGCCATCATTTATTAAACAAGTTGAAGTTCAACTATCCACACCATTAAAGCTGATTTCCAGAGCTCCTGATTGGCCTCCTGGACGCACCAGCAGCTTCTCAACCTCCCCAAAAAAATGACATCCACCTCCAGTCAGTCTCACTCTGTCAAGCCATTTTTTGTCTTCTCCAATTACTGCAGTTTCTCAGACCTGTATGTCAGTCAAGGCAACCTTGAGTTGACTTGAGGTGAAGCAATGTCTTGTTGCCATGAGACAATAACCCGTGATTTCAGTCAGACAAATAAACAGGCTTGTGCTTTTTAGTGTGCAGGTTAATGATGCTGTTAGGCTTTTTTGGAATCCGGCTTTCGCTTGACCACACGCAGGATTCGGGCGCAGCGTTGATTAATGTGATGTTCTTGTTTAATGAGGTGACGCCGTTGGGTTTTCTGTGCTGCAGCTGGAAAAGTAGACCGAGCTGAGGTCACAAGTGCACCGAACAGAGGATCTGGTTGCAAATGAGGACAGCTTGGTGTTGTGTGTTGACTTCCAGCTATGCACCCGAAGCTTGGAACATGCTGCAATTATTGAGTGCACATATGTTTAAAGGTGCAGGTTTGACTGGGAGATTTGAACAAGATTTTGGCTGAAGTAAAAAAAAAAAAGAGCAGTGTGGACTTCAGTGCTCTTTGGCTTTCTCTCTTACTCCCCCTCTTGTCCTCCTACTCCTCCGCCTCATTCATGTGAATGGATAGATGCTGAGGGCGGAAGTGTGGGCTGCTGCTAGACACTCTGAAATAAAACTGCTCACATTTAAAGGATCATCTGTTTCAATATTTCTCACCCATCTCACGCGCCCCCTGCTCCATTTTCTCTCTCGTTTTTCTCCCTCCAGTGAACGGGACGCCGGCCAGTCAGCTGTCCACTCCTCATTCGGGAAAATCTCCCAGCCCCTCCCCGACCAGCCCGGGCAGCCTCAACCGACGCCGGGTAAGACAAGAGTACACACACACACGCACACTGATAGTCACCCATAACATTTAGTGGCTCTAAAACTATAACACACTCCCTCTATGTTCTCAGGAAAAGGACAAAACGGTGACTGAGCTTAGGCCGACCACATCTTAGAGTCGCTAGAAATAAGAAGAAACCACAACATCCCAACATCTTTAGTGTCTCAGAACGGGGTGGGGCGTTGACCTTTGACCTCACGCAGTGCTGCTCTGGGATTCCAAGAAATGCAGTCTCATGTTAGAATCCTAATGTCACAACTATTATCCAGTGTTAATAGATTTTCAAGGGCAATTTCTCAATTCACTGATTATCTGTGCACGTTCCCACCTATGCTGACCCATAGCTCCTCGCGGAGAACTCTGTCTGCCTTTGGTAGCTCACCACTGAACGATGCTATCACTGACTTTTAGAGATCTGTCAGTCAGTAATTTGTGCAATATCTGATGGAAAAATGAGACTGACAGTTGGTTTGCATCCTCTGTTAGCCACCGAGCAGCGAAAGCACAAAAAAAAATAAGACCCAATCAGTACCAACAGCTGATTTAGGATTACTTTTTTATCATGTCATGTCATTTTGTACATGTCCTTTTGTGAAAAGAATTTAGAAACATTTTATACTAGTAAATCAGATTATTTCAGTCATCTTTTTATCATGTATTTGTCGCTGACTTGGGTTTTTAAAAAATCCCTGTTGAGACATTGAAGAATCAGAACGTGTTTTCTGTAGCTAACAGGTCTGAGATGCAAACACACTGTAACTCAATAGGAAATACTGTGCAGAGAGAGAGCATGCAACTCAATCAGGAAACCCCCCCCCCCCTTGAATTCCACATAAGAGAGTTCATGTGCAGGGTGTCTTGTGTGTGTGTGTGCATGTGTTCAAGATCAAAGTATTTGTTAATCCAGTTCTTGACAGTGACGATGGCGAGCTTTTAATATCAGCCCCAAATCCTAATCAGACTCTGTTTTCTCGCAGCAGCTCTTTAATTTGCAGGAACTCTTAAGCCTGCTGCTGATTTAGTTCCTTCTCCCGTGTAAACAAACACTTGCACGCTCGGTTCACCTCACCCTCTTGGATTTAAATACGCACACAGCTGTATATGTGAACTTGACGTGTGTTTAAATGGCTCCCACCTGCACGTGTTTTCCTCAAGGATACTGTGCATGTGTGTGCCACTCTTCCACCTGACAGCAGGGGTGTAGCCATGATTTATTTTGCAATTATTCAGCTATTTATTGGTGCCGCCACAGTGCTTTTTTTTTTAAGGGAAGAAAAGGCAAGAATGTGGTTGGAGTCAATATGTTTAATAGGACACAATGTGAACAATATCTGTACATAAATGAGTGTGTATGAGCTGAAATCAGCACAGCATAAAGAATTCATCTCTTGGGCTCAGTGGCAGTCAGTCTCGTGCTGCATTCAATGTGCCAGGGAGAATTAATGGGTGGTGGAGAGTCTGGCCCTTAGGCTTCTGAATCCATCAGCGATGAGGTTATGATGATGTGATATGAAGGTCAGCCAGGAACAGATCAGGAACACGTCAGATTTGGGTTGTAGCTGCTGAGAACAGAACAAGGTGCACTGGAACTTCCACAGTCGTCTGTGTAATGGAAGTGGGTCACCATAGATTTCAGCGTTGAAAGGGGGGAAGAGGTTGGCAAGCGCACATTTATGAACTCTTTCTCTCTGTCTGCTTCACTCTGAATGGATACAATCAGGGCGGTTAATATAGAGAATTACAGCGCCCATTTTCTGCTGCTCTGTTCCTTCCTGCCAGATAATGTCCACTATTTCAGAAAGGGATCTGAAAAAGTCAGGGTTACAGAGGTGAAGGAGGGCTAACTGGAAGTAATGAGAAAACGTAAAAAAAAAAATACTGCCCCCATCCTCTCCACATTCAACCGCACTGTCCGCCTCTTTGGTTCCGTCCACTTTTCTCATCACACATTAGCCTTCACAAATTAGCTTTGTAGTGCAATCCTGACCTCTGTGATACTGGCGTTAAATTCTCGTTTTACAGATGTCTCACGGGCGTGTATTTCTCAACGAGAGATTATTCGGGTCTTTGTACTGGCTGACACACTGTGCTAAGCCTGCAATGGCTTGGCTGGGAGGAAGGGAGGAAGCCTTGCAGTCCATTATCTCTCCTCTCCACTCTGCAGCTCCACACTCTTCAGCCATATGATGGTGTAATTCTCTCCTCCACTTCTTACTTTTTCTATCCGCCCTGTTAGCAATCCTCCCTCTGTCCCTTCCCTTCCCTGACAGTTTCTAATTTCACTCCATCTCTCACCCATTCTCACTTCCCTCCCACCCGGCCAGCCCGCTCCCCCCACCCCACCCCCCTCTCGCTTCCCCATATGAAAGGGTATTAACTTCACAGGGAGAAATTATATTCCATCATTTCCCTTGTAGATTAATTCTAAGCTTCTTTGAGAAGTAGGCGCCAAGTTTCTGACACTATATTTGCACATTCCCGCTCCCTCTCTGTCACCTCTGTGTAAACATGCATGAATAATCACAAAGTAGAGTACACACACTCACAAATCCTTTTATTGTTATGCTCACAATAGCAAGCGAATAACTTCCTCACCCCACCTCAGTCTAACCAAACCATAACTCAGAAGTGACCCCTTTCCTTCAAATGAAACATAAATTTTACTATCAGTGTTCTTAAAAGAGCATCAAAGGCTTAAAAATAACTAAATTCTTTTTGAATTTTCAGCTTATAAAGCATTGAAAGCCACAATAAATCCATTTCCCGAGCAGCCACACAGACTCAGTGACCTGCTACGAGTGTATAGCAGTTAAAATAGCTCACCTCGCTGGACCCTGCATTTAAACACTTAGAGGCACTTTGCTGCCTGATGTAGGTTGCTTGCACAGCTCAGACCACTCTAACCTATTTCCCCGAGCGGAATACACAGACATAGCGTGGCGCTGTGGCTTTCCCTTTCCCTTTCACACATGTGTAGCCGCGAGCACACAGACGTGCACACATCTTCATGGCAGTTGCCCACAGAATCACTTACGCGTTCATGTATGCTCCATAAAAACGCCACTTTCGAACATGACATTGCCATTTGTGCACAGTCAGTAGACGACAGCTAGATTCACACTTGCACGTTCTATGTTTTATACATTTGGAGCATGCAAGTATGACCCATTTTAATGATTTGGCAACAGAAGCATGAAAGACTGGTCTACATTCATGAGGGCATCCACCCCCCTCCTCTACTCTGTGCTTGTTATAGCCCTCTCAGTGCACTCTAGCTTTCCATAATCATATTGCTTTAAAGGAACATTTCACCCCCGAAATGATCATTTGTATATCAGTTCCTCGTCCCGTTATGTGTTGAATTAAAAAGAAAACTCTGTCTTTCTCGCCTGCCTCCACAATGAACAAACAATCTAAAAACACCAACAAATTCTTGGCCAATCGAACTTTGGTCTTTTTCCCGTCAACTTGCGGTGCTCTACTGACGTAGTGCGTTTATTTTGAAAGAGACTCTATGTAAACATCAAATTTCCTGTGAAAAAAGTGGATTTTGAAAGAAGACAGTGCATGTAACAGGCAGAACTTGACGCAGTGTCCCAGAACGTCAACAACCAACACACCCAGGGTACCTTGCACATCGTAGTGAGAATGAGTTCGAAAATTTGCATCGCTTTTGGTGTGAACATAACACAAGGCTTTTAAACTAAGGTTGTAAGAAAAATGTGTTCGGAAATGACTGAACCTACGACTGGATAAATTATATTTGGATTTTACTGTATGAGTTGTGTGAGAGAAGGTTAACATGTTTCGATATAGCCATTGTTAACGGACCCCTATGACTTCAGGCCCTCAAGAATTTTCTCTGTTTTTGGACCGTTCATCATAGAGGCATGTAAGAAAAACATTCTCCTCATGATTTGATGAAACATGGGGTGAGTAATTGATATACAAATGATAATTTGTGGGGTTAAGTATTCCTTTAACATCTTATAAAACCTATGGACATACACATCCATGCAGACACACACCCTGATATTTGTTTTTGTTTTGTAGTCAATATCTGCTCTAAAGCACGCACCAATAAATCGAATTAGCCACCGAGGTCACAGCTCTTCCCTGTCTGTGTACTCCATTAGACATGAAACAGACAGGGAAATAAATCACAAAAAAAGACGATACGCAGAGAGTAGTGCCGGACAGATTGAAGGCAAGACAAACAGAAGGTCCGTGATGGCAGTGCAGCTGTGATACAGTCAGGTTGCTGTTTTTGTGAGCGTATGAGAGGAAGAAAGTGCTAATTGTCAACCGTAGTATGTCACCTACATCCTCCTCTCACCATTGAGTCATTCACGTCCGTAATCCATTGAATTGCATGCTCCATCTCTCATTACCGTCCATATTTTGTGTTGGGTGATTCATAATTAAATTATGTGTGCATGTGTGTGAGTGTGTGTGTGTGTGAGAGAGAGAGAGAACAGATTGAAGGTGTGTATTATGAAGTTGTTAATTATTGTCTCATCTCATCCATGTGAGTGTTACTAAAGATTGTATTTGTTATTTGGCTGTATTATATTTCTTATTCCATGTTGTGTTGACGTCGTTAGATGGCTTGTCCAATTTTTTGTTCCTTTGTTCCACCACTAAGACTGGCTGCAGCACATGAGCAAACTGGAACATGCAATTCCTGTGATTTTAAAGCTCAAACATTGTTTCTTGAACATTTTATTCCTCCAAATTGATCACAAATCTGGCTCGTATTTACATATCTTTTAATTGGGAACATTAAGTTAAGCAACAGGGCTTCAGGATATTTTTTTGCACTGCCATTTACATACATGTAAGATATGTAACTATAGAAACTGACTGTGTGCTCTGTCAGAGGCAAATTATGTTTGATAACCTGGTCCATCATTTACATGCTGTGATTTTTGTCATGCGAGGCCGCCAGCTCTTCTTGGCTCATTTGTTTCTGTTTGTATTTCCTTTGCTTAATGTATTAATTTCCATTTGTTGATGTCATCATTAAATTCATTGTCATTTCATTTTCATTTTGCGTTTTTCTTCCCATGCTCCTCATTTGTGTTCATTAGCACTTCGTCATGTTCATCTCACAGAAAAACAAACAGTAGCTGGAGGATGATTATGGTGATGATGATGATCACTTCTCCTTTGTTAGACTTACAAAGTCTGTATTCAACAGAGCAGAGAAGAGATTACAACACACTCAATCCCAGAGGTGTATTCATCTTCCCCGTCCTGCTGCTTCAGTTCTGGATGTGGTTTTTGGGCTGAGGCAGCCCCAAGTCTCCCATTTTTAATTTTCCCTAAAGCATTTAATCACGTTCCCGTGATTCCCCCAGGATTGTGGTCCATAAGGGTCATGATTAGAAAACTTCCTTGTGTCCAGCTGGCAGAGCAGAAAGTCAGAATCCCCAAACACTGTTGATCTCTTCAGATGAGAGTCAAATAGATTATGTTTCCTGTCTGTCTAGACACCAAAATAAGAGCCAAGAAATATTATCTCCTGTACCTTGCATCCTTATGAGAGGCAGAGTGGGAACTTGGGACAAAACAAAGTACCCTGTTTCTATCAAATCTTATTAGATTTTTTTTCCGTCCAAGCAAACACCAATAAATCCTGTTTCTGCTGGATATTGCGTGACAGTGAAAGTGACAAGAAATGCTGCTGGAGAGGAGGTTTGGCTCTCTCAGCCTGAGGGACGGAGAGGAAGACAGCTTTAGGATGTGTTATGTAATCCGATTCAGGCAGGGTCATCGAGGACAGGGCTAACATCACTCCTAAGTTGAGTTTGTAAATGTGTGTTGCATCTTTAATGCCGAATTCTGCACTTGACAGACTTCCTTTTCATTATTTCTGCTGCTACACGTCTGAGATGATGCGCCACGTTTAAGGGCAATCATGGACATCCTGTTTAATTCACATTTATGAGCTGATCAGTATTCAGCTGCTGAGTGTTGCCCTTGCGGGTTTGAAGAGCAGTGGCTCCAGCCATGATGTAAAAGGTTTGTCAGTGTTTTTTTTTTGTTTTTTTCGTGGTGTGAGTCATAGTCAGAGCAAAAGTGTAGAGATGTAGAGCTAGGAATAGTGCATGTTGTGTTGTGCAACAGGGAGAAAGCTGGATGGTCTAACAATAACAAGACAGTTCCTGCCAAATGTAATGATCAATATGAAGCAGACTCCGTACACCTTTCTTACCGTCTCTTTGTTTCCCTTTCCCCGGCTCTCTCTCACTCTCTGTCATTCCGTCTGTCTCGTAGTTTTTCACGCAGGAAAAGAGAGACACAATGTTCATAGAAGGTTGAACCTACCTCCCAGCCCGCAGACAGGAAATGGCCATATATAGGCTTCTGTCTCCACACTGGAAGTCTCATAAGCTGCCTCTCCTCTCTCCTCTCTGTGAGCAGTTTCCATAGCAACAGTATTTTGTTTCCCTCGGTGGCAGGAAGAGAGAGATAGGAGTCCAAAATGAGAAAGCGAGTAAAGGACAGGGCTGGATGTGAGATAAGGGCACAAGAGAGGTAAATATACGAGCCGGGATGAGAGAATAAAAGAGCAGAAGAAGGATGTTTTGCAGATAAAGCACAGGAGGGTCATCGGCTTTATGGGTATTAAGTGGGTTTTCTTGTTCCGGGATGAGTGCCCGAGCAAAAACAACATTACATAAACCAAATCCAGCCTGACTCACAGCTACATTTCACCTGGGTGGCTTTCAGGTCACAGCAGTAGAGATGAGTAAAAGAGCTGACAGTTACTTGGGCAGAGATATAGGGCAGCTCAGCTCTGTAAATAGTTTTCAGATCTAAGTCATTATGATGGGTGGCCTTTTCCTCTTTCTCTCCGGGCTGTATCACAGTCTGACCGGACACCAGAGAAATGAGGAGTTATTTCTAGTCCCCAGAAATTTTTTTTACACTTAATAAATGGTGTGTGCTGGCGCTGGAAACACACTCTGTAAGATTAGATGCGGAATATCTGATTTAAATTGACGTTAAAGTTTAAAGAAGTTTTGTGAACTTTTACCACGCCATAATGAAATTCTCTGATGCCATATTTGGCCTCCTTTGCACGGCACCTTTGTTCCAAACGCTTGCTTGGTTATTATCATAACAACTCAGCAGCACTTTTTAGATCTCATCTCTTCTAAAGGAGTCAGGACTGATTGGTGTGTGAACTGTGCGGTATGAATCTGCCTGGAGAGAGCATCGAAAATACTACACCTGCACTAAAATGAGAGATGAAACAAAAATGTATCAGCTAGACAACATTAGTCACCAACAAACTGCTGATGCACTGCCCTCAGTCGCACATGTGGATTGGCTCCATGCATCACACACATATTGCAGACCATTTACAGTGCAAACTGCACTTGTTAATAATTCACATGGGCCGGGGGGCTCCGCTTATATTTTAGAGGAATTATAATGCCGTCCACTTCCATCTCTGGCCGGCCTGCATGTGCCAGCTGCACCTGCACCAGGATTTATTCGAGCACTGGAAACCTCCCAAACCACAGAGATTTTTCACTGCTGTATCCTCAGGTCTGACTGTGATGCAGGGGAGAGGAGGCTAAGGGAAGTGAGAAAAATGTCCATCTCACAAATGAAGAGACTACCTGTCCTGACAGGTGCCTGCGAAGACAAATTGAACATTATCAAATTGTCCAAAAGAATCTGAAGCCAATAACATTTGTTATGAAACAGGTTTTGGAAGAGAGGAGAGGAGAAAGATGGACAGGAGTGGAGGAGAAATGGGAGAGGGGTAGATTCTCATTTACAGTCCCGGCTAGATCCTCACTCCCCGCCCTCGTTGCTTCCATGACAACCAGACAGAAGGTTAGGAGGTGGAGGGCGTAATGAGTTTTTGTCTTTAGATAGATGCAGACGCTGCATCTCTTTCCCCTTAATGACCTCCTACTCACCAGCCACATGAAAGGCGGTATTCATCTGCTTTTATTAGTGTCACCAAAACCTGTGTTTGTAGGTGTTCTTGAAGGGAGTAGTGAGGAGTAAAAATAAAGTACAATTACACAGGGATGACTTAAACTTCTGTGAATGGAGAGGAGCTTATTTGGATGCAATTGTCTGCCCAACATGGACACACACAGGTGGTTTGCTGAATAAGTAACCGGTTTAAATTCAGCTTGGTAGCTTAAGTAAATCTGTTCTGGCTCCTCTAGTGAGCACAGTGTACACACAACACAGGGCAGCACAATACAAAAGACAGACATGCAAACACAAAGACAGACTTATGGATGTTCTGAGGGATGAGACGAGTCGCACAATGTCCTTTTGTCTATTTTTGGACATATATATTTGTTTCGGCTGGGATTTTAGCAGAAGGGACTGCTCGTGGTGTTTTGTTTGGTATAAAGTGGATTACAAACTATTTTGGGTAATAATGCAGATTTAAATAATCACCAATCTGCTCTCTGTCCCCCTCCTCTCCCTTTCTGCAGGGGTCCCAGGGTTCTTCCACCTCTCTGTCTTCCACTAAAGTTTCAAGCTCAGTGGAAGACGGGGACGGACCTGTTACTGAAGGTGAGGAAACGTTACAAGAATGTCTCATCTGTCCGTCAGTGAGCAAAGGCAGTGTACTTGCAAATATCATGCATGTCTGAATCATGTTCATGACCTTTGATGCATCTCTCGCTCTCCCCAATCTCTCTTGTCTCTGTGTTGAACATTCTGTTCTCATACTCCTTGTTTTCTCACACTTGTCCCCTCCTTTGGTGTCTTTCTCCACCACTGACTCCATGAAACTCTGCAACACCACAAACAATTATGTGTTGGTACATTTTGTAAAGGTTATACTAAGAATACTAACTCTTTTATGTTGAGTCGTGGATATCCGACATTTCATCTTTGATTTTATTGACATTTTGAGGACACAGAGAACCTTTTCGAATCTGATAAATCAATAAATTAATTCATATTTAACTGAAAATTTATTGCATGTATTTGCAATTTAATTTACAGGGTAGTTCCGTATTTACTTTTACATTTGCCAGCTTGATCACCATTTTCAGAGCTCTCTGCAGACAAAATGCCGACCCTAACATAGCTTTGAAACTCAGTTTGAAAAATAAAATTCATGGTCAAAATTATTTGTTACTGATGATGGTTCTACTTTATGTTTAAATGTACTTTTAACATATTATTGTAAGTAACTGTGTTATCTATCAGTCCCTTTGCAGTTCATTTATCCATTTATTAATATATTTTTATTTACAAATTCTTTTACAGATCCCAACTTTTTGTCTTGTTAAATATCAATTAATGATTTTTTATTGGCAGTGAATGCTCTAGTCTTTAACAAGGCTCTTTCATTCAGTTTAAGCCCATTTTATTTATAAAGCCCTATATCACAAATCACAGTTTGCCTCAGAGGACTTTACAGCATACAACATCCCCTGTCCTTTGGACCCTCATGGCAGATAAGAAAAAACTCCCATCTGAATTTAACATAAGGAAATTGGAGCTCATCCAGGTTTTTATGTCTTTAAGGCAGGTTTTAAGTTGGGTTAATTGATCCGTTTCTTCTGGCTTTATCAATAGATATAATTTTGGATCATCTACATAACAATGGAAGGTAACAGAGTGTTTTCTAATGATGTTACCTAAGGGAAACATATATAAAGTGAATAGAATTGGTCCGAGCACAGAACCTTGTGGAACTCCGAAACAAACTTTAGTATGTAAAGATGATTCATCATGAACATCCATACTTACCTGTGTGCGTGCAATGGATCCTTACCAGCCTGAAAAAGTGATCAAAACACACAAGTGTAAACTCAAGTCCCTCAGCTGCTCTAAAGCTCGTTCTTCCTCCCTGCAGCTGAGGTTCTGGTCGATGAGGTTCCAGCTGTGCCATCCTACATATCAGACCGCTACAAGGTGGGACGCATGTTAGGCGATGGGAACTTTGCCGTCGTCCGGGAATGTGTGGAGCACTCCACAGGCAGGGAGTACGCTCTGAAGATCATCAACAAGGGCAAATGCAGAGGGAAGGTAAGCTATGGCTCCAGAGGCAAAAGAATACTACGCAAGGCTAACACTCAAGTGGGAATACTGTTGCTTGGGTTAAATGTTTTTTATTAAGCGTACTGAAAACTAATCAAGTACATGTACCAAAGTAGCGCCTTCACAGATGACTGGATGCTAAGTTAACTGTTTTAATGACAATAACACTACGTAACATCTAAGATAAACAACAGTTCACAGTTCTAACAGGAGAGATGTGTTAAGTTATTCTTTTATTTCTTTAATGTTTTTTTTTACACTTGGCTTTTTAATTCATGTTTCCAGGAGCACATGATCCAGAACGAGGTTGCCATCCTCCGCAGGGTCAAACATCCAAACATCGTTCTGCTCATAGAGGAGGTGGACACCTACAGCGAACTTTATCTGGTCATGGAGCTGGTCAAGGTGTGTGGGCATGTTTGTATACTGTGATTACATGTTTATTTGTTTGTGCATCATCTCCTCTGGTTGTGGACAGGCTGGGATATTTGTTCAACTGGGATAATGGATAGATACATTCTCTGTTTATATTGGTGATCATTATCTCCAACTTGAGAGCAACAGAGAGGAGCGGGGAGGCAGAAGCAGCAGCAGAGACAGTGAACATTGAGCCAGTGAAGCAAATGATGAATTCCAAACAGTCGCACACTATGGGATCCAGAGTATCCGTCCGTGGCCCTGAAACACTCGTGTGTTCACATTCTTTATCCTCTCTCGCTCTCTGAGTCAAGAAATGTTTGTGCATAATTCAGGAGGCAGGAATGTGATCCATCTGTTCGTGTTGTGGTGTAGAGTACTACAGAATATAGATGAGAGGCAATCTGTGGAAGAAGTGCGCGTACGTGCGAGCGTGTCCAAAGTAGGAGGATCGAGAGGAGGCTGTGGATGAATGAGGTGGAGAGAGTCTTTGCAAGAGTGGCAGGGACTGAGAGAGGGAGAGAGACAGATGGATGCATTAAATGGGGAGGCGTAGGGTAAGAGCAGCGAGAGAGAGAGACGGAGAGAGATGATGCGAAATATTAGGGCTGCACCTCATGATTATTTTCATTTTGATTAATCTGTTATTTACTTTCTCGATAAATCGATCAATTGTACCGGTGACGAAAATCTTCTATCAATGTATATGTGTATCACGATATATATCACGATACAGGCATATGTTCTGTCAATTGACCCTTTGCTAAGCCCCGCCCCTTTGTGATGGTCTGACAAGTTGTTGGATCTAGCGTAACTGTAACTAACTGCAATCCCTGAAAAACTCTTGTGATATTTTTGGAGAAATTAAATAGTGATTTCAGAGAGAATTAGTTCACACTTCCGTACAAAAAAACCCTGCCTCACATGAGACAATGCTTGAGTTAAAAACAAAACTACAGTAAAACTCAATTTTTTTCAAAATAAAAGCTTGTGTTACAGGCCTCTGTGTTTACAACTTCACTCTCCATCTTCATGTCTGCCCAAAACACATTACCTTGCCAGGCAAAAACGATATTGCCAAGTCTCTACTGGTGGACTCATTTCAACTATTGCACAATATAAACCCTCATAGCTTCCAGACTTAGTTGTTTGGTTTATAAAATGACAGAAAATGGTGAGAATCATCTATCAGTGTTTCCCAAAGCCCAAGATAAAGTCCACAAATGTCTTGTTTTGTCCACAACCCAAGAACGCTCAGTTTACTGTCATAAAGCAGGAAAGAAACTAGAAAATTTTCACAGTGAAGAAGCTGGAATCCGACCTTTTTGTATTTCTTTGAAAAATTCCTCACACTGAATAACTGATTATTATTTTTTTAATTTAACCTTTATTTAACCAGAAAAAAACTCTCAAGATTAACAATCCATTTTTCAAGTGTCCTGGCCAAGATAGGCAGGAATTTATTTTTTAGAATAAATATACAGCTCTAAAACAAGCAATATAAAACACAAAATAAGATTACCACAAAGAGAAGCCAAAATGTATGTTAGTTTATACTAGGAATGAACCATAAAAATGCAAAAAGGGTTACTACACATGATTACAAAGACCAGCTAAGATACACTATGACACTGGCATATAGAAGATTAAGAACAAAAATCCTGCAACGCTGCTTCGAAACGGCCGAGAGGAACCACTGAGTGCAACTTTAAGTCCTTCTGCAGAAGATTCCACATACAAGGAGCTGCATACATAAATGCTCGCTTGCCAGACTTTGTATGTACCCTTGTTACAGACAATAAAAAACATGACATGATGAAATCTTGATATTTCATTCTGTAGTTTTGACGTCAACATGACAAAGTGATACCCAAAAAGAAACTTAATTGGCTTGTACAAAGGCCTGACCTCGACCCCGTGTAACACCTTTGGGACGCGAACTGTGAGCCAGGCTTCATCACCCAACATCCGTGACTGACCTCACTAATGCTCTTGTGGCTGAACAGGAGAAAAATCCCTGCAGCCTTTTTCCAAAATGTTGTCGAAACCCTAATAGTGGTGTATTAATGTCTATGCTTTTGGAAACAAGATGTTCAACAATCACATAGAAGTGTAATGTCTGAGTGTTCACGAACTTTCGACCACATAGTTGAGGTAGAGAAGTGCAAACACTGGTTAGAGGCTGACAGAGCTCATGTTTAAGTAACGGTCGCTGTGCAGGCCGGATGCTGACAGCATGTCTGAGTCTGTGCTGGGAGAGAGAGTTAGAGAGATCCAGCCCTATTTTAAGCCTCTGCTCCACTTAGTCCACTCAGGGAAAGACAGAGAGAGGGGGAGGCAAGAGGAGGGGGATATTCATACAGAATCAAACATATGAGAAGTGAGGAAAAGCCTGCGAGAAAAGAGGAAAAGATGAATTAAAGGGAAAAAATTAAAATGAAAGGGAAATATTAAAGACAGGGAGGAGGAGATGTTTCAACCTAGGTGAGAAATGAGGACACAGTTTACCCCTCCAGCTGCTGAGCAGACGAAAACCCTCCCTACTAAATCAACTTTCTCGCCGAAAACTCTTCTCAGCAGAAAAGATGAGCAACTGTGAAAACTTGGAGGTGAAGCCGTCGGGTTTTGTGTGTTAAAACACCAAAAAAAGACTCCTGTCTCTAAAACTGACAACACGCCTGTCTATTGTGATTTGTCCGCAGGGGGGAGATCTGTTCGACGCCATCACCTCTGCCAACAGGTACACAGAGAGAGACGCCAGCGGCATGCTCTACAATCTGGCCAACGCCATCAAATACCTCCACAGCCTCAACATTGTGCACAGAGACATCAAACCAGAAAACCTGCTGGTGAGTTCACACCGAGTGGTTCTGCGTACTGTGTACACAGTCATGTAACTTGCCGCAGTGTAGCCTCCCTCCTTTCTGAATGAACGGTGAAGTAATATCACTCACTCTGGACTCTCACAGAGGAGCGAGATGACTCATCCCTGCTGCCCTCACACCTCCCGCACACTCCTTCTCCAGCGTCCCTCTTATGTGCCTTCCCTCCCTCCTTCTCCCTTCTGTCCACCTCTTCACTGTCTTCACCCTCTTTCCCCAACTGCTGCTCTTCTTCCCCTCCTTTGCTCTGTCTACCAACCAGAGTCACACAGTTACATGTGATGAATCCAAAACAAAGAGTTGAAAGTCGCTGAAACATCTGAACTGAAGTCATACTATATCATAAAGAGCTGCTCTTATTTCGGCCAACCCTCTGTTACACACATAAACATGCACAGCACACTGAACTACTTCCTCACCAATGCAGTTGCTAATTGGAAGTCACAGGTAGTGATTATTTGTTCAAGCCACTCTATGTAGTATTTGATGATTTCAGACTTTGATGCCCCCTAGTGATTTTGTAGCAGACCAACTCCAAACCCCTCCCACACCAGTGTGACCCAGGGACATCTGAATGAAGGGCTGAGACTGCATCAATAAGATAGTTACATTTTCCTGCAAACAAAAACTGAACAATTTGAATGTTGTATGTTTTTAGGTGTACGAGCATGCAGACGGCAGCAAAAGCCTGAAACTGGGAGACTTTGGTTTGGCGACTGTGGTGGATGGACCCCTCTACACTGTCTGCGGGACCCCGACATATGTAGCACCTGAAATCATCGCAGAAACAGGGTAAGAGCTTCAGTCGCAAAGTCAGGGCTGGTTGTCTGTCTCTATGTGTCAGCCCTGTGATAGTCTGGTGACCTGTCCAGGTTGTACCCTGCCTCTCGTCCACTGTCAGCTGGATAAGCGGTTACGGGAAATGAAAAGGCACAAATTGGTGCATCAAAATTCACCAGAATGCAGAATTGTTTATCACTTAAACTTTTCTGGCAGAGGATTCCCAAACCCATATATGTGTCCCCTGCAATGTAGAAACAAAACCTACGCCCTTGTTAAGAGGAACAATGCTGCTCTGCATGTTCAATTTTTTTTCTTTATCTTTGCCTAAGTCATCATATTTCTTTGTCTTCCTGCAGTTATGGCCTTAAGGTGGACATCTGGGCAGCTGGAGTCATCACCTACATCCTGCTGTGTGGTTTCCCACCCTTCCGAGGGTAAGCAAACAGCAAGAGCTACTCCACCAAATTAAATTTCACTGTCACTTTAATATATGGACGCAATCATGTGAAAATGTTTCTTTTACAGGAGCAGTGACGATCAGGAAGTGCTTTTTGACCAGATACTAATGGGACAGCTAGAATTCCCTCTCCCGTACTGGGACAACGTTTCAGAGACAGCCAAGGTGAGATGTCTGTGTATGTAAGGACATGATCTGTTTGTACGTCCACATGTCGGAGGAAATTGACTTGACTCACCGTTGTTTGTTTGCTGCTGAAGGAGCTGATTCGATCCATGCTGGAGGTGGAGGTGGATCAGAGATACACAGCCCTCCAGGTGCTAGAGCACCCTTGGGTCACTGTAAGTACAGTGTTAATGTAGCTCACGTTTATTGAGTGGCAATAGTTTACCAAAAGCGCTAAAGTCATTTTTTTCTTTTCTCTCCTTGTTCAATACAGGATGAAGGTCTATGTGAGAACGATCATCAGTTGTCAGTAGCAGGCAAGATAAAGAAGCACTTCAACACCAGTCCGAAAGGCAACGACACCACTGCAGGAGTTTCAGTCATTTCTGTAAGTAGAAACTACAGTACCCATAAACCAACTGGTCTGTCGGCTTGTTAGAAACTCTCTTTTTAACTTGTTCTGTTTTTAAGTGAACTGGTCTTTAGATTGATTGTGCTGGTTTCTCTTTGTGTTCAGTTGGATGACAGCTTTTCTATGCAGAGATCTGGGTCGTTGGATTTCTACCAGCACCCGGCCATGTACTGGATAAGGTACGCCAGGTTTCCATAGAGACACAACCGAGTAGATGGTCAAAAACCAGCGCGAAATCAAAACAAAGCAAAAAAAAAAAAGTGTCTCTGAAATTGCTGCCTGCGTGCGGCCCCGCTGACTGGCTGCTGCTGTGCTGCTTTGACAGCTTCATGTCGTCCCTGCTCTGTGGTCTTTGTGCTTGGCTTTTTGCTTCCCCCCTTTCATCCCTCGCTCGATGTAAACACACATTTCACGCAGCACATGCATCGCTGTCGCCTGTCCTTTGCTACAGCCTTGTCACAGTGTATCAGTGTCTCCTGGATTTGTGCGTGTGTGAATAAGGAAGTGCAGGTTACCCTTAAAATTACCCCTGTGAATGTTTTCCCTCACTTTCTGTTTACACAGTTTCTTTGACAATGTCGCCTTGCAAAAAAATAACCCTGTTCCCTTGCCTGTCACAGTCAATTTCAGTGATTTTTCTTTGATCAATGTCATGCTCCCTACCTGGCTGCCTCCATCAATACCTGAGCTTGCTGTTCAGCTCCCATGGCTCCTGTTGTGTGACTTCATCCACCGCTGATTTATGGAGGACTTGGAGGGTCACGTTTTCTTGTTGTGAATTAATTGATCGAGATTTACAGACACTGACAAGAGGAATTAATAACATACTTTAATAAATGAATACCAAATTCATAATTTAATGTGTTCATCTAGCTAAAAAATCTAATCAAAAATAATTTAAAGGTCCAGTTTGTAGGCTTTAGTGACATCTAGTGGTGAAGTTGTAGAACTGCAACTTCTCCCATGTGCCAAGCATTTTAGAAGAAGTGGCTGCTGTCACAAATATGCAGATGGACCCATCATTATTAGCTTAATATTTTTGCATTTGTTAATCCCTCTTAAATTCTGACTGTCCAATTAAATATCAATTAATAACTTAAAGTCCTGATAAATTAAAATCAGAGATTTGTCTCTAGACACATGAGCCAGTCTGCAAAAACATGCATCAATGACCTGACCCGACCTGACCTGCAATCCATAATTTTTTTAATCATTAAAATTTGGCTGGGTGGTTAATAACACATTTTTCAGCGGTATGACAAACGCAGAGTACATATTTTTACCCAGACTTTAATGAAGGCTCTCCTGGTCCTCCATACTGGATTTCATCCACTTTGCTACTGGATCCCTGCGTCAGAGGATCTAATCATTATGTTCTTGTGTTTCTTCCTCATTCAGGCCACCCCTCTTGATAAGGAGGGGCAGGTTCTCAGACGAGGACGCCACCCGGATGTGAAGCCGCTGCCTTTGCAGATGATGCCTACGATGACAACAGTAACAACATCAACAACTAAAACACTATGGGCGGAGCCTCCCAGTTGCCTCCCTGGCCTGCCCATGGCCCCTCCCTCTCTGACCCCTGACACTTGCTCTGACCCTTCCCCGAGCCCCAGCCTCCCATCTGACTCTGATGACATCTCCATCAGCTCAGCCAGTATCGCCTACTCCCCCAACTCACCCTTCTAGACAGGAGGCGGATGGGAGGAGGAGGAGGAGGAGGAGGAGGAGGACGAAGCGAGGAGGGAAAATCCTCATCCAGCTCCTCCCTCTATGTGGAGGAGGAGGAAGAGGAGACATCAGATTCCCCACAGTCTCTAAGGCTGCGGGTGAACAGGGGAAACAAAAAAAAAATCAGAGAGAACTTTTAGCTGCCCTGAATCCATCTTTCCAAACCTGGAGGAGAGATCGATCAAAGGGTGGATAGAGGAAAATTAGGGTAGAGAGGTTGGGAGAAAGACTAAAGAGGCAACACGAAACAGAGAACACGAGGAAGACGGAAAAAGCAGAATGAGGGGAAAGACGTTTTATTTATTTCTTTTTAACGTTCTCTCATCTGAGCACATGTTGCAGAGCTCAAGGAGCGAGAAAGGGCGACGGTATGGTTTCCCTTCAGTGATGATCCGGGCTCAACATGGAAACTTCCTGGTGGAGCAGCTCTACAAGGCAATATGAGAATATGGACCAATGTTCATGTTTTATTGAACCTTATTTACTCATTCTTTATTCACTGCATTTTTTATATGTATTTTCCCTTTTTCATAAAGGATACGTTTTTGTTGACTTGTGCTATGAGCTCGGGAACGAGAATAATGGAAAAGTATGTAGAAGTAGAGGTAAGAATTGTTGAAGTAGGCTACCGTAGACTAACGTGGGAAAACGAGAGCGACAGTGTGTAGTGAGAGGAATTTTTTTTCTTACAAATGTGTTAAATACAGTGTTGATAGAAGAAACAAAACACAGATAAATGACAGATCAAAGACAGCACTTGTGCTCTAATTCTGTGCTCCACACAGTTTTGGCGTTGCCTTCCTGTAATGTTGGATTGCAGTATTACAGTTTACATTTTACACAGACTGCTATTAAGACAATAATGGTGCATTTGATCTCTCCTTGTAATTTTATCAGCTGCTTCGTTCATGACATCTCGATACACGAAATTCAGCAGTATTCGGGTGCTTGTGTAGCAAACTCAACATTTTCTCCTCAATGCACACAGTTTCACAATCATTCTGAATTGATATCATATTAATCTTGATATTTTGTGATGCTCATGTACACATTTGAAGCCTTGTTTACATTTTTTTTTTCCAACACTAAAGGCATATTTCATCCAAATATTCCAGCAGTAAAGAAAGGTATAATTGTTGCAGCCGAGGTGTACCACTGAAGAAATGTTTAAGGTGGGAAATGTATACGATTAGCCGTTTATGAGGGCTGCCTATTTGCACAAAGTACTGCAGTCTAGGTGCAGTGGAACAGAGATTGACAGTATGGATACCGGAGAACCAGCAGCACTCTTTGAAAGCAGTACAGTTAAAAGAATGGACAATGATTTATTTCAGCTCTGTACAACCTCATTCATGGCTTCATTTATTCAGATGAAAGCATGACAGACATACAGTAGCCTATTCTTATATTTAAAAAAAAAAAAAAAACGGTTTCGTGATGAAGTATCGTTTATATGTTATGTAAATAACATAATTTCATTTATTTTGATAGTTCACAATACAGTATATTTCTTTACTAGTAGTAAGTCTATGAGAACTGTAAAAAAAACACACACACACACAAAAAAAAATCAGTCATACATGTGTAACAGCAAAGAAAAAATAATCTAGAGGAGATCATCAGGTCGAAAAAGAGACAATGCAGATGAGTTTAAGAGGACCATTTCGACCTGACGTTGAACCACCTGGACGGATCTACAGACAAATCTAGAGAAGAGGAAGAGAACACCATCTCTGCTTATTGTCAGACACTGGGAATGATGTCACTTCCTGTAAATGGATTTCCAGTAACCATTGTGAGATAACAGAGAAGAAGCCAGAGGAGTGAGAGAAGTGCAGAGCGATTTCCTTCTTTTTTTTAATTTTTTTTTTTTTTTTTTTTTTTACAGATGATCTCCCTGCAGTCGTCACACTTGTCTGTACGTTTCTGTATTTATTCTCATCGCCACACATATACAGTAATGTGCCGCCATATTGACCAGATCAGTATGAACTTGTTGTGCTGTTGAAATCCACTCACTCCAGCACATGGGCACATGTGGTTTACCAAAGTGCTCTCACAGCTGCACCACAGTATTACAATCCGTTGCAATACCAATACCTGTACCTCTGTTCAACAATGGTCTGTCAATAATAACAGTAATAATTAAAATATGTTTCAAAAACAAATTGTCTGGGTCTTTTGTAGAACCTTAATGTGCTTTAATGTGTTTAGTTGGTTTTAAAACTCTAACAGAGACACGCAGTACTCATTTCCCGTGGCAATGGACCACCAAGGATTCCCATATCTCTGACTTTGCTGCATACTGATTTATTTCATTGTAAATTTGTCCTGCCAGATAAATACACATCCTCCCACAGTTCTTTTTTGCTATTGTTAACTGTTATCTGCAGGGGTGGTACTTGACTAGAGGGCACTTGATACAGTAGGTGTTGTTATGAATCCCACAAAAGCAGAAGCCAAAGACGTAGGATCCAACATTTCCTGTATCTGACGGGGCAGGTGCTCAACATATGAATTTTATCACACCTATTTATTCATGGAATTTTTTGGGGGCTTTTCCACTGTTGCATAGAAGACACTACACTCAGACACTTAGGGAGAACCTCATAGCCTATACAACAGTTAAGAACCGGACATGCAATATCTGAGAAGTTGAACGTGGCATTAAAAAACCATACCTGTCAAGTCTCCCGTTTCCTGTTCTCGCGGTGGGAACCGAAAAATTTCCCTTATTTTCAAATCCAAAACTTGACAGGTATGTATCCACACTGTCTTCCTTACTCACGTGCTAAAGGTGCATGTTTAAATTCCCTGCCTTTCTAGTTGTTATTAATGCTTTTTGTCTTTCACGTTGCCCTTCTCAGACCTCTGATTGTCTCGCATTTAGAGTGGTGTTGTGGGCGGGTAGCATATTTTGATAGTCCAATAACATCCTATCAAATAATGCTCCCACTACTCAGTGCATTCATGTAAGACTACTAATCACCTCACTGCCACTGTAGGATTAATGGCAGCATATTTAGTCATGTCATTTTAACATTTTTAATCAATATTTCAGGGGTAGTATTTGCTTCTGTTACATAGCAAATACTGGCTCTAAGTCAGCTACCTCTGTGCTTCTTCATGTGATCTTGCCAGCCACATTGCTAAAGCTTGACATTTCATTTCTATTCTTACCTGCAGGTGCACCATATCAAGTGCTGACATTGTAGGTCTGGGCACTTTCTGTCACACTTTGGAAGTGGAAGGCTGTCCACCCTTTTAAACTTTCATCTGTCCCAAATGTTGCTCTTCTCAAATCATTTTAAAATACAGTCAGTCATTGCAGCATTGTCCTTTCAGTGGTGGGTGTTGGCAGTGCAATAAGCCTTTTGGCTGTAGTTAGTTATAGTATATTATGTCGTCCAAAATAATGAACAACGTCATAGTATACCATGTCATCATGAATCATGAAAAAAAGTCAAAGTATAGTATGTCGTCCAAAATCATAAAAAAAAGTCATAGTATATTATGTCGTCCAAAGTCATGAAAAAAAGTCATAGTATAGTATGTCGTTCAAAATCATGAAAAAAAGTCATAGTATAGTATGTCGTCCAAAATATTTAAAAAAAATCATTGTATAGCATGTCATCCAAAATCATGAAAAAAAGTCAAAGCATATGTCGTCATTAATCATGAAAAAACGTCATAATATAATATGTTATTAAAAATATCATGAAAAAAGTCATAGTATATTATGTTATACAAAATCACGAAAAAAAAATCACAGTATTGTATGACATCCACAATATGATAAAAAACCTCATAGTATACTATGTCGTCCAAAATCCTGAAAAACAGTCGTCATAGTATAGTATGTCGTCCAAAATCCTGAAAAAAAGTCAAAGTATAGTATGACGTCAGAAATAATGAAAAAAAAGTCATAGTATATAGTATGTCGTCCAAAATCATGAAAAAAAAAGTCATAGTATAGTATGTCGTCCAAAATAATGAAAAAAAGTCATACTATAGTATGTCGTCCAAAATATTAAAAAAAATCATTGTATAGCATGTCATCCAAAATCATGAAAAAAAGTCAAAGCATATGTCGTCATTAATCATGAAAAAACGTCATAATATAATATGTTATTAAAAAAATCATGAAAAAAGTCATAGTATATTATGTTATACAAAATCACGAAAAAAAAATCACATCCACAATATGATAAAAAACCTCATAGTATACTATGTCGTCCAAAATCCTGAAAAACAGTCGTCATAGTATAGTATGTCGTCCAAAATCCTGAAAAAAAGTCAAAGTATAGTATGACGTCAGAAATAATGAAAAACAAGTCATAGTATATAGTATGTCGTCCAAAATCATGAAAAAAAGTCATAGTATATTATGTCGTCCAAATTCATGAAGAAAAGTCAAAGTATAGTATGTCGTCCAAAATCCTGAAAAAAAGTCATAGTATAGTATGTCGTCCAAATTCATGAAAAAAAGTCATAGTATAGTATGTTGTCCAAAATAATGAAAAAAAGTCATAGTATAGTATGTCGTCCAAATTCATGAAAAAAAGTCATAGTATAGTATGTTGTCCAAAATAATGAAAAAAAGTCATAGTATAGTATGTCGTCCAAAATCCTGAAAAAAAAATCATAGTACAGTATATCATCCAAAATCCTAAAAAAAGTCATAGTATAGTATGTCGTCCAAATTCATGAAAAAAAGTCATAGTATAGCATGTCGTCCAAAATAATGAAATAAAGTCATAGTATAGTATGTCGTCCAAAATCCTGAAATAAAGTCATAGTATAGTATGTCGTCCAAAATAATGAAAAAAAGTCATAGTATAGCATGTTGTCCAAAATAATGAAAAAAAAGTCATAGTATAGTATGTCGTCCAAAATAATGAAAAACAGTCAAAGTATAGTATGTCGTCCAAAATAATGAAAAAAAGTCATAGTATAGTATGTCGTCCAAAATAATGAAAAAAAAGTCATAATATAGTATGTCGTCCAAAATAATGAAAAAAAGTCATAGTATAGTGTGTCGTCCAAAATAATGAAAAACAGTCATAGTATAGTGTGTCGTCCAAAATAATGAAAAACAGTCATAGTATAGTATGTCGTCCAAAATCATGAAAAAAAAGTCATAATATAGTATGTCGTCCAAAATAATGAAAAAAAAGTCATAGTATAGTATGTCGTCCAAAATCCTGAAAAAAAAGTCATAGTACAGTATATCATCCAAAATCCTGAAAAAAAGTCATATTATATTATGTCGTCCAAAATAATGAAAAAAAAGTCATAGTATAGTATGTCGTCCAAAATAATGAAAAAAAAGTCATAGTATAGTATGTCGTCCAAATTCATGAAAAAAAGTCATAGCATAGTATGTCGTCCAAAATCCTGAAAAAAAGTCATAGTATAGTATGTCGTCCAAAATAATGAAAAAATGTCATAGTATAGTATGTCGTCCAAAATAATGAAATAAAGTCATAGTATAGTATGTTGTCCAAAATCATGAAA
The DNA here is from genome assembly GCA_035609425.1 of Epinephelus awoara. NCBI lineage: Eukaryota > Metazoa > Chordata > Actinopteri > Perciformes > Serranidae > Epinephelus > Epinephelus awoara. The sequence goes on along the minus strand of CM069304.1, from coordinate 27,792,388 downwards.
AAAAGTCATAGTATAGTATGTCGTCCAAAATCCTGAAAAAAAGTCATAGTATAGTATGTCGTCCAAAATCCTGAAAAAAAGTCATAGTATAGTATGTCGTCCAAAATAATGAAAAAATGTCATAGTATAGTATGTCGTCCAAAATAATGAAAAAAAGTCATAGTATAGTGTGTCGTCCAAAATAATGAAAAACAGTCATAGTATAGTGTGTCGTCCAAAATAATGAAAAAAAGTCATAGTATAGTATGTCGTCCAAAATCATGAAAAAAAAGTCATAATATAGTATGTCGTCCAAAATAATGAAAAAAAGTCATAGTATAGTATGTCGTCCAAAATATTTAAAAAAAATCATTGTATAGCATGTCGTCCAAAATCATGAAAAAAAGTCAAAGCATATGTCTTCATTAATCATGAAAAAACGTCATAATATAATATGTTATTAAAAAAATCATGGAAAAAGTCATAGTATATTATGTTATACAAAATCACGAAAAAAAAATCACAGTATTGTATGACATCCACAATATGATAAAAAACCTCATAGTATACTATGTCGTCCAAAATCCTGAAAAACAGTCGTCATAGTATAGTATGTCGTCCAAAATCCTGAAAAAAAGTCAAAGTATAGTATGACGTCAGAAATAATGAAAAACAAGTCATAGTATATAGTATGTCGTCCAAAATCATGAAAAAAAGTCATAGTATATTATGTCGTCCAAATTAATGAAGAAAAGTCATAGTATAGTATGTCGTCCAAAATCCTGAAAAAAAGTCATAGTATAGTATGTCGTCCAAAATAATGAAAAAAAAGTCATAGTATAGTATGTCGTTCAAAATCATGAAAAAAAGTCATAGTATAGTATGTCGTCCAAAATATTTAAAAAAAATCATTGTATAGCATGTCGTCCAAAATCATGAAAAAAAGTCAAAGCATATGTCGTCATTAATCATGAAAAAACGTCATAATATAATATGTTATTAAAAAAATCATGGAAAAAGTCATAGTATATTATGTTATACAAAATCACGAAAAAAAAATCACAGTATTGTATGACATCCACAATATGATAAAAAACCTCATAGTATACTATGTCGTCCAAAATCCTGAAAAACAGTCATCATAGTATAGTATGTCGTCCAAAATCCTGAAAAAAAGTCAAAGTATAGTATGACGTCAGAAATAATGAAAAAAAAGTCATAGTATATAGTATGTCGTCCAAAATCATGAAAAAAAAGTCATAGTATAGTATGTCGTCCAAAATAATGAAAAAAAGTCATAGTATAGTATGTCGTCCAAAATATTTAAAAAAAATCATTGTATAGCATGTCATCCAAAATCATGAAAAAAAGTCAAAGCATATGTCGTCATTAATCATGAAAAAACGTCATAATATAATATGTTATTAAAAAAATCATGAAAAAAGTCATAGTATATTATGTTATACAAAATCACGAAAAAAAAATCACATCCACAATATGATAAAAAACCTCATAGTATACTATGTCGTCCAAAATCCTGAAAAACAGTCGTCATAGATGTGATTTTTTTTTCGTGATTTTGTATAACATAATATACTATGACTTTTTCCATGATTTTGGACGACATGCTATACTATGACTTTTTTTCATGATTTTGAACGACATACTATACTATGACTTTTTTTCATTATTTTGGACGACATACTATACTATGACTTTTTTTCAGGATTTTGGACGACATACTATACTATGACTTTTCTTCATTAATTTGGACGACATAATATACTATGACTTTTATGTATGTCGTCCAAAATCCTGAAAAAAAGTCAAAGTATAGTATGACGTCAGAAATAATGAAAAACAAGTCATAGTATATAGTATGTCGTCCAAAATCATGAAAAAAAGTCAAAGTTTATTATGTCGTCCAAATTAATGAAGAAAAGTCATAGTATAGTATGTCGTCCAAAATCCTGAAAAAAAGTCATAGTATAGTATGTCGTCCAAATTCATGAAAAAAAGTCATAGTATAGTATGTTGTCCAAAATAATGAAAAAAAGTCATAGTATAGTATGTCGTCCAAAATAATGAAAAAAAAGTCATAGTATAGTATGTTGTCAAAAATAATGAAAAAAAGTCATAGTATATTATGTCGTCCAAAATAATGAAAAAAAAGTCATAGTATAGTATGTCGTCCAAATTCATGAAAAAAAGTCATAGTATAGTATGTCGTCCAAATTCATGAAAAAAAGTCATAGTATAGTATGTTGTCAAAAATAATGAAAAAAAAGTCATAGTATATTATGTCGTCCAAAATAATGAAAAAAAAGTCATAGTATAGTATGTCGTCCAAAATAATGAAAAAAAGTCATAGTATAGTATGTTGTCAAAAATAATGAAAAAAAAGTCTTAGTATAGTATGTTGTCAAAAATAATGAAAAAAAGTCATAGTATAGTATGTTGTCAAAAATAATGAAAAAAAAAGTCATAGTATAGTATGTTGTCAAAAATAATGAAAAAAAAGTCATAGTATAGTATGTTGTCAAAAATAATGAAAAAAAAAGTCATAGTATAGTATGTTGTCAAAAATAATGAAAAAAAAGTCATAGTATATTATGTCGTCCAAATTCATGAAAAAAAGTCTTAGTATAGTATGTTGTCAAAAATAATGAAAAAAAAGTCATAGTATAGTATGTCGTCCAAAATAATGAAAAAAAGTCATAGTATAGTATGTCGTCCAAAATCCTGAAAAAAAGTCATGGTATAGTATGTCGTCCAAAATAATGAAAAAATGTCATAGTATAGTATGTCGTCCAAAATAATGAAAAAAAGTCATAGTATAGTATGTCGTCCAAAATCCTGAAAAAAAGTCAAAGTATAGTATGACGTCAGAAATAATGAAAAAAAAGTCATAGTATATAGTATGTCGTCCAAAATCATGAAAAAAAAGTCATAGTATAGTATGTCGTCCAAAATAATGAAAAAAAGTCATACTATAGTATGTCGTCCAAAATATAAAAAAAAATCATTGTATAGCATGTCATCCAAAATCATGAAAAAAAGTCAAAGCATATGTCGTCATTAATCATGAAAAAACGTCATAATATAATATGTTATTAAAAAAATCATGAAAAAAGTCATAGTATATTATGTTATACAAAATCACGAAAAAAAAATCACATCCACAATATGATAAAAAACCTCATAGTATAGTATGTCGTCCAAAATCCTGAAAAACAGTCGTCATAGTATAGTATGTCGTCCAAAATCCTGAAAAAAAGTCAAAGTATAGTATGACGTCAGAAATAATGAAAAACAAGTCATAGTATATAGTATGTCGTCCAAAATCATGAAAAAAAGTCATAGTATATTATGTCGTCCAAATTCATGAAGAAAAGTCAAAGTATAGTATGTCGTCCAAAATCCTGAAAAAAAGTCATAGTATAGTATGTCGTCCAAATTCATGAAAAAAAGTCATAGTATAGTATGTTGTCCAAAATAATGAAAAAAAGTCATAGTATAGTATGTCGTCCAAAATCCTGAAAAAAAAAATCATAGTACAGTATATCATCCAAAATCCTAAAAAAAGTCATAGTATAGTATGTCGTCCAAATTCATGAAAAAAAGTCATAGTATAGCATGTCGTCCAAAATAATGAAATAAAGTCATAGTATAGTATGTCGTCCAAAATCCTGAAATAAAGTCATAGTATAGTATGTCGTCCAAAATAATGAAAAAAAGTCATAGTATAGCATGTTGTCCAAAATAATGAAAAAAAAGTCAGAGTATAGTATGTCGTCCAAAATAATGAAAAACAGTCAAAGTATAGTATGTCGTCCAAAATAATGAAAAAAAGTCATAGTATAGTATGTCGTCCAAAATAATGAAAAAAAAGTCATAATATAGTATGTCGTCCAAAATAATGAAAAAAAGTCATAGTATAGTGTGTCGTCCAAAATAATGAAAAACAGTCATAGTATAGTGTGTCGTCCAAAATAATGAAAAACAGTCATAGTATAGTATGTCGTCCAAAATCATGAAAAAAAAGTCATAATATAGTATGTCGTCCAAAATCCTGAAAAAAAAGTCATAGTACAGTATATCATCCAAAATCCTGAAAAAAAGTCATATTATATTATGTTGTCCAAATTCATGAAAAAAAGTCATAGCATAGTATGTCGTCCAAAATCCTGAAAAAAAGTCATAGTATAGTATGTCGTCCAAAATAATGAAAAAATGTCATAGTATAGTATGTCGTCCAAAATAATGAAATAAAGTCATAGTATAGTATGTCGTCCAAAATCCTGAAAAAAAGTCATAGTATAGTATGTCGTCCAAAATAATGAAAAAATGTCATAGTATAGTATGTCGTCCAAATTCCTGAAATAAAGTCATAGTATAGTATGTCGTCCAAAATAATGAAAAAAAGTCATAGTATAGCATGTTGTCCAAAATAATGAAAAAAATGTCATAGTATAGTATGTCGTCCAAAATAATGAAAAAAAGTCATAGTATAGTGTGTCGTCCAAAATAATGAAAAACAGTCATAGTATAGTGTGTCGTCCAAAATAATGAAAAAAAGTCATAGTATAGTATGTCGTCCAAAATCATGAAAAAAAAGTCATAATATAGTATGTCGTCCAAAATAATGAAAAAAAGTCATAGTATAGTATGTCGTCCAAAATATTTAAAAAAAATCATTGTATAGCATGTCGTCCAAAATCATGAAAAAAAGTCAAAGCATATGTCGTCATTAATCATGAAAAAACGTCATAATATAATATGTTATTAAAAAAATCATGGAAAAAGTCATAGTATATTATGTTATACAAAATCACGAAAAAAAAATCACAGTATTGTATGACATCCACAATATGATAAAAAACCTCATAGTATACTATGTCGTCCAAAATCCTGAAAAACAGTCGTCATAGTATAGTATGTCGTCCAAAATCCTGAAAAAAAGTCAAAGTATAGTATGACGTCAGAAATAATGAAAAAAAAGTCATAGTATATAGTATGTCGTCCAAAATCATGAAAAAAAAGTCATAGTATAGTATGTCGTCCAAAATAATGAAAAAAAGTCATAGTATAGTATGTCGTCCAAAATATTTAAAAAAAATCATTGTATAGCATGTCATCCAAAATCATGAAAAAACGTCATAATATAATATGTTATTAAAAAAATCATGAAAAAAGTCATAGTATATTATGTTATACAAAATCACGAAAAAAAAATCACATCCACAATATGATAAAAAACCTCATAGTATACTATGTCGTCCAAAATCCTGAAAAACAGTCGTCATAGTATAGTATGTCGTCCAAAATCCTGAAAAAAAGTCAAAGTATAGTATGACGTCAGAAATAATGAAAAACAAGTCATAGTATATAGTATGTCGTCCAAAATCATGAAAAAAAGTCATAGTATATTATGTCGTCCAAATTAATGAAGAAAAGTCATAATATAGTATGTCGTCCAAAATCCTGAAAAAAAGTCATAGTATAGTATGTCGTCCAAAATAATGAAAAAAAAGTCATAGTATAGTATGTCGTTCAAAATCATGAAAAAAAGTCATAGTATAGTATGTCGTCCAAAATATTTAAAAAAAATCATTGTATAGCATGTCGTCCAAAATCATGAAAAAAAGTCAAAGCATATGTCGTCATTAATCATGAAAAAACGTCATAATATAATATGTTATTAAAAAAATCATGGAAAAAGTCATAGTATATTATGTTATACAAAATCACGAAAAAAAAATCACAGTATTGTATGACATCCACAATATGATAAAAAACCTCATAGTATACTATGTCGTCCAAAATCCTGAAAAACAGTCATCATAGTATAGTATGTCGTCCAAAATCCTGAAAAAAAGTCAAAGTATAGTATGACGTCAGAAATAATGAAAAAAAAGTCATAGTATATAGTATGTCGTCCAAAATCATGAAAAAAAAGTCATAGTATAGTATGTCGTCCAAAATAATGAAAAAAAGTCATAGTATAGTATGTCGTCCAAAATATTTAAAAAAAATCATTGTATAGCATGTCATCCAAAATCATGGAAAAAAGTCAAAGCATATGTCGTCATTAATCATGAAAAAACGTCATAATATAATATGTTATTAAAAAAATCATGAAAAAAGTCATAGTATATTATGTTATACAAAATCACGAAAAAAAAATCACATCCACAATATGATAAAAAACCTCATAGTATACTATGTCGTCCAAAATCCTGAAAAACAGTCGTCATAGATGTGATTTTTTTTTCGTGATTTTGTATAACATAATATACTATGACTTTTTCCATGATTTTGGACGACATGCTATACAATGATTTTTTTTAAATATTTTGGACGACATACTATACTATGACTTTTTTTCATGATTTTGAACGACATACTATACTATGACTTTTTTTTCATTATTTTGGACGACATACTATACTATGACTTTTTTTCAGGATTTTGGACGACATACTATACTATGACTTTTCTTCATTAATTTGGACGACATAATATACTATGACTTTTATGTATGTCGTCCAAAATCCTGAAAAAAAGTCAAAGTATAGTATGACGTCAGAAATAATGAAAAACAAGTCATAGTATATAGTATGTCGTCCAAAATCATGAAAAAAAGTCATAGTTTATTATGTCGTCCAAATTAATGAAGAAAAGTCATAGTATAGTATGTCGTCCAAAATCCTGAAAAAAAGTCATAGTATAGTATGTCGTCCAAATTCATGAAAAAAAGTCATAGTATAGTATGTTGTCCAAAATAATGAAAAAAAGTCATAGTATAGTATGTCGTCCAAAATAATGAAAAAAAAGTCATAGTATAGTATGTTGTCAAAAATAATGAAAAAAAGTCATAGTATATTATGTCGTCCAAAATAATGAAAAAGAAGTCATAGTATAGTATGTCGTCCAAATTCATGAAAAAAAGTCATAGTATAGTATGTCGTCCAAATTCATGAAAAAAAGTCATAGTATAGTATGTCGTCCAAATTCATGAAAAAAAGTCATAGTATAGTATGTTGTCAAAAATAATGAAAAAAAAGTCATAGTATATTATGTCGTCCAAAATAATGAAAAAAAAGTCATAGTATAGTATGTCGTCCAAATTCATGAAAAAAAGTCTTAGTATAGTATGTTGTCAAAAATAATGAAAAAAAGTCATAGTATAGTATGTTGTCAAAAATAATGAAAAAAAAGTCATAGTATAGTATGTTGTCAAAAATAATGAAAAAAAGTCATAGTATAGTATGTTGTCAAAAATAATGAAAAAAAAAGTCATAGTATAGTATGTTGTCAAAAATAATGAAAAAAAAGTCATAGTATAGTATGTTGTCAAAAATAATGAAAAAAAAAGTCATAGTATAGTATGTTGTCAAAAATAATGAAAAAAAAGTCATAGTATAGTATGTCGTCCAAAATAATGAAAAAAAGTCATGGTATAGTATGTCGTCCAAAATAATGAAAAAATGTCATAGTATAGTATGTTGTCCAAAATAATGAAAAAAAGTCATAGTATAGTATGTCGTCCAAAATAATGAAAAAAAGTCATAGTATAGTATGTCGTCCAAAATCCTGAAAAAAAGTCATAGTATAGTATGTCGTCCAAATTCATGAAAAAAAGTCTTAGTATAGTATGTTGTCAAAAATAATGAAAAAAAAGTCATAGTATAGTATGTCGTCCAAAATAATGAAAAAAAGTCATGGTATAGTATGTCGTCCAAAATAATGAAAAAATGTCATAGTATAGTATGTTGTCCAAAATAATGAAAAAAAGTCATAGTATAGTATGTCGTCCAAAATCCTGAAAAAAAGTCATAGTATAGTATGTCGTCCAAATTCATGAAAAAAAGTCATAGTATAGTATGTCGTCCAAAATCCTGAAAAAAAGTCATAGTATAGTATGTCGTCCAAAATAATGAAAAAATGTCATAGTATAGCATGTCGTCCAAAATAATGAAAAAAAGTCATGAAAAAAGTCATAGTATATTATGTTATACAAAATCACAAAAAAAAGTCACAGTATTGTATGACATCCAAAATATGATAAAAAACCTCAAAGTATAGTATGTCATCCAAAATCATGAAAAAAAGTCATAGTATAGTATGTCGTCCAAAATCATGAAAAAAATTCATTGTATATGTTATATAAAATCACGAAAAAAGCCACAGTATTGTATGACATCCAAAATATGATAAAAAAAACTCATAGCATGTCTTCAGAAATCATGAAAAAACATCATTGTATAGTATGTTGTCCAAAATCCTGAAAATAAGTCATAGTATAGTTTGTTGTCATGAATCATGAAAAAAAGTGATAGTATAGTATGTTGTCCAAAATATGATAAAATAAAGTCATAGTATTGTATGATATTTAAAGTATGATTAAAAAAACGTCATAGTATAATATCTTGTCATAAATCCTAAAAAAGTCATAGTGTAATATGTCGTCATCAATCATGAAAAACCTTCACAGTATAGTATGTCGTCCAAAATATTAAAAAAAATCATTGTATTGTATGACATCCAAAATATGATAAAAAAAAACTCATAGTATTGCATGTAGTCCAAAATCATGAAAAAAAGTCAAAGCATAGTATGTCGTCATTAATCATGAAAAAATGTCATAATATAATGTTATTTAAAAAAATCATGAAAAAAGTCATAGTATAATGTCATACAACATCACGAAAAAAAGTCACAGTATTGTATGACATACAAAATATGATAAAAAACCTCATAGTATAGTATGTCGTCCAAAATCCTGAAAAAAAACATTGTATAGTATGTCGTCCAAAATAATGAAAAAAGTCATCGTATGGTATGTCGTCCAAAATCCTGAAAAAAAACATTGTATAGCATGTCAAAGAAGTCACAAAAATTTCATAATATAGTATGTCATAACAATAGTCATTCTATAGTCTATCGTAAAATTGTCATAGTATGTCATCAAAATGAAACAAAAACTTGACAGACCAATGGATAAATAATTTATTCATCCCCAGGAAGCAATTTTCACAGTAGCATTGCATGAACAAAATCACACTGACCAGTGGAACGGTGCAACAAAACAAATATCATAAACACAAGCACCAACCTAAGAGTTTAACACACAAAAGCATAAAGGCCAAAACAAACTGTGCCACAAACATATGTGTATGCATACCATGAGCAAATTATAAAAGGGGTGCAATTATGAGTTCACAACATTTATTACACTGTCCCAGAGTTACAAAGAAAGCACTTGTGACATCAGTTTGAGGTGGTATTAAAGTCAGGATGCAGGAGGACCTCAGCAGCTTCTCAGTCCTCTGATATCCATACTGCAGCAGAGAGGGGATGAATTGAAAAGTTTGTTGACTGCCAGCAGGAATAATGACCTCCTGTGCTGCTTGTTAGAACACCTTGGGGTTACAAGTCCTTAGCTGAAGACACACACATTAACAAAGTGATGGCATGTCATCACAATGTCATAGAGAAAAGTCATAGTATAATATGCCATAAAAGATTAATAAAAATGTCAAAGCGTCATATATATAAAAAAAAGTCATAAAAATGTCAAAGTATAGTAGGTCAAAAATTATAGTATAGTATGTCAAAAAGTATAGTATAGTATGTAAAAAAAAGTAATAATAGTATAGAATGTCAAAAAAAATGATTTCATAGTATAGTATGTCAAAAAGAAGTCATAAAAATTTCATAGTATGGTATGTAAAAACAAAAAAGATATAGTATAACATGTCAAAAAAGGTTATAGTAAAGTATGCTATAATAAATGTCATACTGTAGTATGTCAAAAAACTGTCATAGTATAGTATGTACAAACAAATGTCATAGTATAGCATGGCAAAAAATGTAACAGCATACTATGTCAAAAATGATTTCATAGTATAGTATGTCAAAAAAGATCATAGTATAACATGTCAAAACAAATTATATTAAAGTATACTATAATAAATGTCATAGTATGTTGAAAAAAGGTCATAGTATAGGTTGTCAAAAAATGTCATCGTACAGTATGTCAAAAAAAGTGTCATTGTATAGTATGTCGAAAACAGTAAAACCCATCATTTTATAGTTTAACATAAAAATGTGATAGAGTAGTAAGATGTAATAGAAAAATGCCATAAAATGTTATACATAATTATGTCACAAAGAATTTTATAATATAGAATCAAATCAAATCAACTTTATTTGAATGGCACTTTTCATATGACAGTATCACAAAGTGCCTCACAGAGGTTAAAAACAACAAAGAACCGAAACAGGAAACAAAAAAGAAAAGAGAAAACCCAACGCTCCCACCCCACATAGAAATACATAAGCACACACACACACACACACACACACACACACACACACTAGCTATCACTAAGGAGACATGGTTGAGCACTGAGATCCGAGGCAAGGAAAAAGCCACCTCTGGGGGCCTTCCACACTGAGAGGGCCCGCAGACCACGCCGCCGTAGAGGTGCAGTGCCCTTCAGCCACCCAGGTCAGAGCTGTCCACGGGACGGCAGCCCCATCGGTAGACCAGGAACAACTCTCATGCCAAAAAAGTCATAGTATAGTAAGACATAGAAAAGGTAATAATATAATATGTCTAAAATGTCACAATATAGGATACCATAAAAACAGAAATCATAAAAATATCACACTAGAGGGTGCAACTGAAAAAAAATTATAGTATAGTATGTAGAAAGGAGTATAACACAGTATAAAGTCATTTTAAAAAGTCATAGTAAAGTATACCAATTAAAATTACATCATTAAAAAAAAAAAGAAAAATACCATTAAATGTTACTAAATTATGTCACAAAAAATGTCATGGCATAGAATACAAATATAATATGCCATAAAATTGTATAGTACAGTATGGCATAAATGTTATAGTGGTTTAGTATAGTATGCCATTGAAGATCTGATTGATTATTCGGGTTACAATAATTGAATAATACATACTGCATAATTGCTCCTGTGGGATTGTTCAGGAACTTGAGTCACCGTCGACAGGAGTGAGGAGACTGCAGTTGTTAGTTTGGCCACTAGGTGTCACTCTAACACACGGAACCATTGCAGCGAAGAAGAAAGTGCTTGTTATTGACATGCAGCCAGAGCAGTGACAGGCTGAACGTGAGGAAGTACCACGGCAGGCGGCTAGAAATCACAAGATTTATCTATCAAAACATGGTGTATTCGTGACACACCGCCTTTAAAAAGTAGCTAAACGTCCACTAGTGTAGAAAACTGTTGGGCAAATGTCAATGAGCTAACTGCTCGTGTTAACTAAGCTAGCTAACGTGAGCTGACTACAAAGGGATGGTGGTTAGCTAGCTGCTGCTACACTGTATTTGTACACCGCAATCATGAGTGAAGATGACACCTCAGCTTCAGCAAACAAAGACAAAGACTCCACTCTCCTGCTCACTAAAGACGGACAGAGGTACTACGTGAGTAAGAGCGGAGTGGTCGACAGCAGAAACGTGATAACGCCGCACGAACCGGAGAACAACGCCTCCTCCTACGACGTGGATGATCCGGACGAGGAGAGCGACGTTCTGGACACGTCGGATCCCAGAGACGGCGCCGCCAGCCCGGAGGAACTCAACGACGAGGAGACCTCGGAGGGCGACAACGCTCCTAAACAGTGTACCTATGAGGGATGCACGGAGACCACAACGCAGGTGGCCAAGCAGAGGAAACCGTGGATGTGCAAGAAACACCGCAACAAGATGTACAAAGACAAGTACAAGAAGAAGAAGAGTGATCAGGCAATGTCCAGTGGGAAACTTGATGTAAAATTCAGCTTCATAATAATTTTAATATCTATATGCATTTATTTGAACCCATCATGGTGTGGTGGAGACTTTGTAGATGACTAAGGGACTGTTCGTTACGTGTGAGGGGGGAGGTGTGGTGCAAAGGGGGAGGCATGTCAAATTATTTTTTAAGCACTGGGGAGGGAATTTATATTTAAATGGTTGTATTTGGTGGCATGTTTTTTTTTTTTATTGACAAAATTACACCAATCATTGTAGCTAGAAACTGCATAAACTCAAACTATCATTTGATGTGCGAATTTCCGATGGCCCTTAAAATGTTTCTGTCAAAAAACAAACAACCAAATCTGAGTTTAAAATAGTAAGTCGAAGGGCCTGTACCAATACCCACACTTCCCCTAGAAATACCCACTTGCGCTTGGTTGTGTGCGTTCACGTTTAGGCTAGTGGTGTCCCAAACCAGAATTGAGGTAGTGGAAGTGGTTTCCAACACTTAAAGCCTGCCTTAGATTCCAAGGGAGCCCCGACCCACACTTACAACGAATTGGAAGATGAAATTTCCCAGAACACCTTGCAAAGTCAGCAGCTGAGGCAAGTTTTGCAAAACAATTTGTCACTGTACGATCAGAATGTCTATACCAACAACAGATGGTTGGACTAGCGTAAACTCATCAGCAACTCGGTTGAACACAGTGTCAAAATATGTAAACAAATTGACATACCCGAAAAAATCGATCGGAACTAGAAGACGTCGTAGGCGCCTCCTGTTTTCAGCATTTCTTCTCCGTTGATTCATCAGACGGAGAAGAATAAACATAGCACACGCCACAACACAAGTGCTGGAGCCGGCATTTTCATTGCGTCACTACTACGCGTGACATATGCCTGGACGTCTGCCACGCCGATTTGCAGTGGTGTCCCATTTCTTAGGGAAAGATCTCTACCCTAATATTTCTCACTTCCCTCATCAAGGCTTATCTCGCAAACGAGGGCACTCAATACCAAGTGGAGGATTTAAGGGGTAGAAATGGGACAGGCCCCAAATATGGCCAAAAATAACACTTGTACTAACTAACCAGCATGCACAACAAAGGTGAAAAAATTCATTCATAATTCATAATAAAGATAAAAGTCACACCCCAGCCACCCTCTCCTCTGACAAGTAAAGAACAGTCCCTAAAGAGAAAGGCATTTAAGAGACATAACCCAGTTTTTAGTGCATGACTTTACTCATTGGCTCATGGGGTTCCCTGACCCTGTTTTCAGACTCTTCTGAGCCACAATACAAACAAAATTCCCTCAGTTAATCTCTTGATTTTGTGTGTGTGTGTTAATTAGGAAAACTCAGAGGAGCGGCCTGTGTCTGTGAACAAACAGCGTCTGGGTGCCATGGGGGACCGGCCAGCCAGACCCTCCCTGATAGAGCAGGTCCTCAACCAGAAAAGATTGGTAAGTTATTGTTGTCATAAGAAAGTCATATGATCTGCACAATGTTCATACTCAACAACTACTCAATGACCCCTCCCTTTGAGGAGATGTGTGGACCCAAGCTTAAGAGACATTACTTTTTAATAAAGACTTTGGCTCAAGGCGTTCTCTTCCCTACAAATGCAAAAGAATACAAACAGGCATTTTGTCTGCAGAGATATGTCACATTTTGCTTTGAAATTTGAATGTGTGTATTTGTCCTTCAGTCACTGCTCAGAAGTCCAGAGGTGATCAGCTTCCTGCAGCAGCAGCAGCAGCTCCTGGCCACACAGAGCCGCAGCCAGTCACAGCAGCAGTTTCAGGGCTGTTGATGCCGGTCGGGCAGTGTTTTACCTTAGTATTTATGATGTATAGAGAGCACTGAAGAATCACTGGCACATCATGCGTAAAAGGATTGTAACCATACACTGTAAACATGAATGCTTTCAGCCAGACAGAAGAAGGATTAACATGGAAATCAAGGGACATTTTAAAGGCATGGTAAACATGAGGGCTTGAATTTCTAAGCTGCAAAATGACCATGTCATCAAACCATGTGTGGTGCTATTTATTATCATATTTACTCATTGTGAATTTACTTTCCAGTCTCCAGTCTTTCTTTTAGTTATATTTCTTCATGTGGCAATAATAGTAATGATAATAAAGGCTGTGGATTATACACGTCCCATCTAAATTGTTCAGATGTTGAAGCCTCAGTTCTCCAAGAAAGTAATCCTGTGGGCTCAATGTGATCCTTGTTTTCCACTGCTGAAAAAAATAAGTTTCTTTGTGTGTTTGATTTCTTTCCTGTCTGTTTTCTCTCAAACATGAAGTGTTGTTACATGTGACAATCAGTTGTGTAATGCATGTCTGGAGCCGCTTTTCAGTCACATGGGGCTGTAAGGACTCATTTTTATCACACGATTTTATATACCTGCTTATCTGAAGCCAGCCAAACAGTAAATTCTAACTGCATCCAAAAAGTAAGACAAATAAAGTTCAGTGGGATGAATATTGGTCATGCAAGCTTTGTTGATGTTCCTGTGTTTTTAAGTTGAAGTGTATATGTGAATATGAGAGTAAAATTATGCTGCAAATATTGAGAGAATGAGCAATGTCTCAGATTGTGTGCTTGTGTTGCAACATGATGCTTCGTTCTTTAACATGAGGAAAAGCTGTATAAATTAAAGGGTTGCAAAAATACGGATTCTTACAGAAAAAACAACTTTAATGATACAAGTAAAAAGCAAACAGTACATGAAGTCAACACATGGAAGTACAGTACATACAACTGTAATATCATTTACAACAGGTAATAACACAAATCTTTGAGTACCTACAAAATATCCCATTTTGTCTTGTCTTGGAGTGCAGTTAATGTCCCCATAACAACAGAGACGATAAATGCTTTATCACAGTCTCGCTGAAATTAAGGAACACTTCATTATTTAACATGAGCTATAAATATCACTTAGGATTTCAGTTATGCTGCATGATGAGACAAATCTGAGTGACCGATAATTTTGTTTGAGATGTTAAAAGAAGGACCATTGGACAGAAAACCCGGACATAGCAGAACATACAGAATCTACGACTACCTGTGTGAAGGATGAACAGCACACACCTGTGTCCATGTTATGACACCGAAGAGATAGGGTTGTGAGGGGAGCCCATCTGTGTGAGGACCTTGTCCAGCCACTGCAGGGGCCCGTGCAGATGTACCTCGATCCAGCAGGGGGTGCTGGTCACATCTTGACGGTGGTATTCGGCACCCCAGCCCTGAGGAGAGGACACAGTCATAAATCTTAGCTGCTCATGTTGACAGTTCAGTTAACTATTAAAATTAATGGGTTCTAAGTGAGCAAGTGTAATCCCACCTTGTGTACAGAAGGATTTGACATGCACATCAAGCCCAAAATAAACAGCGTATTAAGTTACGATGAGAAACCTTGAGAGGTTATTCAACCCTTCCTAATGAGCCGTGTCAGTATCAAGCGGAATTATGGGAAGAAAGAATGCTCACCACTTGCATTTCTGTGGCTACATGTCACCTATTCCCAAGTGTTTCATTTTATAAAAAGCTCAGTACCTTCACAAAGCTCATGCGGATGGTACACATCTTAGTGAGCTCATAGACGACCTCAAAGCCGTGGTTAACAGACTGGGCGAGGAGCTGGGCGAACAGCTGGTTGTTGAAGATCTTGAGGCTGCAGCCGCTGGGGATCTTACACACGGTGGTGGCGTGGAAGCCGTGCTGGAAATTGCAGTTGCGGCTCTGGACAAAGATGCTGCTGTCGCTCAGACACTCTGCGTACACCTCACCGCCCACATAGTACAGGTGTAAACCTGAGAGGAAGAATGGAAGAGAAAATCAAACAGTTTGAAATGATAAAGTTGAAACCAAGTGAATTAAAAACCGGTATGTTTAGAACTTTGCACCACAGTAAAATTACTGTTTTTTTCCTTTTGCAAACACTTAAAATGTCACAGCATGTCAAAAGCTCATAAAAAAAAACAGCATTTCTCCAAGAAAACATATAATCAAAGATATACATATTCAATCACTTCATTGTATATGAACTGAAAACGCTGTTTTTCCCATATTCTGCCAGAGGAAAACCACAAGGGCATCATTGCTTGTAAATGAGGAATGTCTGAGTAGTGTCAGTGGTGTCTGTGAGTTGGGGACCAGCTTCCCTCAACCCTTTGTCTCACCACTATCATTCAAAACCACAGAGTGCACAGTTTACTGTAACCCAGAGAGACTTGATTTCTGTCCAACAAGGGCAGGCTTTCTGCACTCTTTTCCCATGAGACGAAAAAAACACAACATTTGGCCTGAAGGATTCAGCACAAGGAGACAAGCTGAGTGTGAAGCCTGAAGTGATGTGATTGCTTATAAAGGCACACGCGCTCAGTGGGCACCGATAAAAAAAAACTGTGTAGAATCATGTTTGCTAACAACCTTTCCCTCAGCTCGAGCTTTCACCCGATCTATGATGATACAAGTGTATGTTCTGATATGAATTACCTGCCTGTGTCGTCCAGCCTACCTTTGCCTATGTGCCTGCGTGTGTGTTCGATGGTGGAGTTGCGGTTGACATTGGATAGCAGGCCGAGGCAGAAGCGGTTCTTGTTGTTGGATGGATCCGTGAAGCCGTCCACCAAGACGCTGCGGGATGACGCGTGGAAAGTCTCCCCCACCCGGTTGTTGAGCTCGTAATAAGCCACTGAACACCAGTACTCCGGTTCCTCATAACATACAGGCCGTAAATCTACACAGGAACACAAGGATGGGCTGACTTAGAGGTGGGCATTATGAATAAAATATGCTGTGGTTTATTTCATTTTAGATACTCGCAAAAATTTGCAACATTACCTGCAGCCATAGAGATTTGTTTCTCAGTATAAACAGTGTAACAACAGCTATCCGTAGACACATTCATCTCATTACTTGTTACTGTAAGTAATACTTCACCCCCCGAATGACCGTTCTTTGCGTCTGCAGTGTGTTTGTGTTATTGTGTGACTTTGGTGGATCTGAGCTAACCCTTTAAACCAGAGATTCTCAACTGCTCCGGCCACAGGGTCCAGATTGCTCCTTAGTCGTTAGTTCAAGTCCCACACAGTTAATATATTCAATGTCATACTTGTGCTTGGCCATTCGTAGAGCTAGTTTGCTGTCTCTAGTTCTTTTTAGATAGCAATTGTGCAAATTTGCAGGAAAGCCCAATCAGTCTTTTTTCAGCATTGGCAGTATAAAAACAAAATCGGGCAGTGCGGCCAAATGCCGCCTGCCTACTCTTGTTTAGATATTTCTTTATATACTTTTTCGGGGCAATGGGGGGCGTGAGCAAGTAACAAAACGTGTAGCTCAGCGTGCAACGTAAACAGTGACGTGGCGACTCTCTTGTAAGTTGTCCCGTTCTTCACCGTTCCCGTCATCTGACGGTTAATGGCCTCTTCGTTTGCGAGGGCAAGGAGGGTGCGCTATTCCTTGTCTCCCCAGTTGCTCATATTTACTGTAGTGTCTGTCAGGTTTGTGTTTCCCTCTTGCTACTAGTGCTAGCAGCTCATTCCTGCTATCAGCTGTTTATCCACCGCCAGTGGGTCGCACGTGCGGCGTCATCAACAGCCCCTCCCGTTTCGGAAGGCTGCCTCTGTCTGTTTAAACTAAAAGGGTTCCGCCAGTATGACTACCCTGCGAGGCGGAAAATTAGGCACCTTGGATCAACTCGCCAATTGAGCTCTGTGTGTCTAAGCGCTCGCAGCTTGCCGGCAAAACAGCCCAACATTCGCGGAAAATCTGGCAGTGTAAAAGGGGCTTCTCTCAAGTAGCTGTCCGTTACACAGCTGTCTGTCGCTCTACAGCAGGAAACAGCACTTCAAAATAAAAGCTCTGTGTACTTAAAAATAAAGTGTGTTTTTTACGAACTTGACATGTTTGCGAGTCACTTGCGGTCCATTCAAAATGGACCTGTGACCCACTTTTGATCCGCGACCCACAAGTTGGGAACCACTGCTTTAAACCACCAAAGTCACACAATAACACAAACTACTGATCTCGGCAGCAGTAGAGCAGCTCCTGTGATCACCTAGGTAATATATATATGTGTATATGTATATGTAATATATTTTGTCAGTGGAGTCTGGCTTTGAAGACGGCATAAATAGGTTTCACTTTCTGTTCAGTTCCCTTTTGGGAGGGACTGTCTCTTTGGGAAGAACTGAGCATACGGCTGGATAAATAAGACTTGGATTATACTGCACGAGTTGTGTGAGTGTTCGTAAAGAATGTGTTGTTAAATGCAGATCCAGATCACCATAGAGGCGGGAAAAACTGTGTCTTGACTAATTTAATGTAACACGAGGTGAGTAATCGATATGAAAATGGTCATTTTGGGGGTGAAGCATTCCTTTAATACGCATGCATTTCTATTTTCTGTACATCTCCTTGTATTAGTTAAGGTACCTCTGTGTGGAGCTGAAAATGTGAGTTTGATGGGTTCTGTGGAGTTGCTGGGCTTCACATCCTCTGGAGGACTCGTCTCCATCATGCTGTACGGAGGTGGGGGAGTCTCAGCTGGAGAAGCATGTCACGAATCACAGGAGGAGGACAAGTGGGGAACGTAATTAATATGCATGATAAAGTCAGAAACCTGGTAGCGTGACAGGTGTTTCCCTGCGAGTCACACTGACCGCAACATATCAGCTTGCTTGTTTTGATTCCTACCTGTGATGTGATACGGGCTGCCAGGCTCCGCAGAGCTGTTGGGGGAGTTGGGGTAACTCTGTGAGGTGGGGGACTGGGCGAGGGAAGAAGAAGGGGAGGAGGAGAAGGAGGAGCAGGGCAGCGCAGGGAAGGAGTCAGGGTAGGTGGCGTTCTGGGGCATCAGAGGCTCGTTGTGCAGGGAGGCATTCCTGAACTTTGCCAGTAAACTGTGTTGAGGGTTGAACTCGCTGTGGCGTGGGACCAGAACTGGTGGCAGCACTGAGAGAAGATGAGAGAGGGGAAAAGAAAAAAGGTAGAGAGGGAGGGGACAGAGACAAAGAGAGACTCAGAGCAAGAGCCAGATGCTGTTATAAAAGATCATATTACTGCAAATCCTTTTGGCTTGGGAGCGCTGTATTAGATCAAATGTCCTGTCTCTGTTTGGGAACCCACAAAAGCTTTACTGTTATGATACTGATATTCAACAATGATCTTATTTGTTACAGCAGGTTTAGAAGATGTTCTCTGATAATGTGTGTACCTGGAGTCTCCACGCGCCTGTAGTGGTAAGGGTTGACACAGATGTCCTTCTGCTTGGAGCCGAAGGGGAACTCGCAGCACTCCAGGGCTTTCAGCTCGTGGTGGGACTGCAGGTCGGGCCAGCGCCACACCCTGCAGTAGATGACATGGGGCAGTCCCTTCCTGTGGGACACCTGCAACCTGCCGTCCAGCGACCGTGGAATGGTCACGCACTTGCCTGAAGGATTCAAATGAGACAGCATGGACCTCATCACAGCTTTGAAGAAATGGGCAGATTGTGTTGTGTGTTTAAACCTCTGTTGTTTGAGGCTTTAATCATGATGAGACACATTTGTTACCATGACGATATGATAGAAATGAACACTCAGCACTTTGTCTAGTATTTTTAATACAGTTACTACACCTCGCGCAGTTTTAAAATGGAAGTCTGCAGGGTACAAGGAGATCATTGGAAGAAACTCTGCTGTGCTTTGTATTTACTACTGATCTACTTGCATGAAATGTCCGTCTTCACTTAACCTGACGATCATCAGACGAGTACAGTTTCACATTTCAGGCTTTAAGTAACAGGATTTTTTCTCTTTACTAACTGGATGAGTGGTTCCCAATCTTTTGACCACTAAAATAAAGCAGTACTTGTCACATGTTGCATATTGTCAGTTAGTTGCAGGGGACTTTTCCCTCTTAAACTGTTTTATCTGGATAATTCTTAGAGGCCCTCGGAGGTAAATTGAAGTAATTATTTGGTGTAGCGGAAGTTTGTCTTATTCCCTATCCTGTAAATAATCCCTCATGTTCATCTTGTGACTCTCTCCTGGGGGGCCCTCCAGATTTGGAGCCACTTGACTACTACTGAATGTTTGACACTGTGACACTCACTGGGCTGTCCTGGGCAGCTGAGGGCTCTCTCCAGCTCCTCCATTGCCCCCTTCTTCTTCTTTAGTTTCTTCACTAGAGAATCTACAGCCTTCTCCGCCCACTTCTCCTCCTCATCCCCTTGTTTCCAGCCAAGCAGGCGCTTCACCGCCGGGCTGGTGAAGGAGAATAGGGATGTAATGGAGGCAGAGGAGTTCATTATGAGATGAGTAAACGCTGGGGTGGGGGGCAGGGAGGGTGGGGGGGATGACGTGATGGATGCTGTTAAAGGGGGATAAAACTTCCCTTGAGGACAGGAGGCAAATGATGAGAAGCCAGGACAGAAGTAAGGATAAAAGAGGTAGCGTGATCAGTCTGTGTAAACAGAGGCTGTTTTTGTATTCCGCTGTGACTTCCGCACAGCGCCGGTGGAGGAGTTGAACTTCTCCCAGTGCAGCACAAACTCTAAATCCCCTCTCTCTGTGTTGGCACAAAAGGGATCCGGCAGCTCTGGATTCGAAGCCTCCTGCAGGGAAGGTTGTTCCTCGCACAGTCAGAATTCCAGGTCAAGTTTCAATCATCTGGCAAGAGAAGAGAGAGATAGTATTAACTGCTAATTTAGCTGAAACAGATGCATGGCTGGAGAAAGAGTCCAGCGGTTAGGTAGAAAAGAGACCTTGGGATTTAATTGTGAGGAGAATCCGGCCAAAGTCACTGAGGTGATAAGCTGGAGCGATGACAGCCAGCGGAGTCAAGTCAAAGACTGAACGCCACATGAGCAAAATCTACTCATATTTAACAATGTGGGAATTAGTGGTGGATTTCCATGATAAGGAGGCTGCGATACAGAGACCATGCCTGCATCCAACTGATCTCCTACAAGCTGCACAACAAGCTTATTATTCTCTATGGAGAAAAACACGCACCAAAAACCATCTCAGAAAGAGCAGGGCGAGATGGCCAAGCTCATTTCTAGATTCACCAACAATGAGGAATGTCCTTTCTGGCCTCTGTTTCTATGATCATGCCACTGACGCCCAGGAGCCATACTGTCTGGCCAGAACACATCACAGGACAGGAGGGGGAGAGGGAGGGAGGCAGACAGAGAGAGGGAGAGAGCTCTCCCTGTTTTTGTGTTTGTCTGTCTCCATCTAAAAGCTAGGTGGTATGGAAGACATGGAGTATAGTATAAACTATTTAGTCTGTTCCACTTTATTTGGGTGGGCATCACTCTTACTAATAACTTTTCCCAAATATTCATACAGTAAAGTATGTCTAAAACTCAACAGTAAGTTTATAATGGTGATCCACTTGTTTTATCTCCTGTAGCAGAACGCACTGGTACAGAGTGTCATGTTTAACCCAAAGTTTTTGTAGTAAATCCATTTTGCATGTCAGATTATAACAGCTTGTTTGCTCCTTCTGCTCTTTCGGCAGGCTTGTTTGTTTATGCACATCTATTGCAGATTAGAAAAACCCTACTTGGCAGGCAAAAAGTCTGAAAAGGTGAATTTAAGGCAAAGCTTTTGGCTTAGTCATAATATTCTAAAACACACAATCACATCACAGTTTCCACTTAAATTTAAGACTCTGCGGCTTCCCAGAAGGATGCATCTGAAAATACACACACAGGTAATAAGTAGTGTGAATCAGCATACCTACATTATGTCCCGTGCTCATGTGACCAACACCGGTTTCCCGCAGACAAACAAGACAGCTGGGGTTTACAATGACAGCAAAAGCGCACGGGCTCAATGCGGCATCAGTCTGCCGCTGCTGCTGCTTTATGGAGGCTGGCGTCACTCAGTCTGCAGGCTCAGATAGGCTAATTACCTAATGCTTTATCACCAGGACACCCCTTCCCAAAAAAGTAAACACGCCAGCTTCCTTTTACTACGGCAGCAGAGAGTCGCTTTGCCGCTACAGAGATCCAGGATCTGCCCAAATCTCCAGACGCACACCTTGATGGTAGAAGCCTGGCATCCAAACTTGCTATAGTTTGATGACATGTCACTATAAACCCAAGTTCAACCAGTCACTTAAGTACATCTATTAAAAAGTACTCTGATTACCCTTTCTAAATATTCTTTAATTTGTGTTAAAAGTAGTAAACCTATTGATCACTGATCCATACTCAGCTGTTACATTATATTCTTCTACAACCAGTCATGTCAACATGTGAAAGTCACAGAGCGATACTGAATCCACAAAAAGTAGCATGTCACAACACCCCGTCTTAAAATATTCAACTTGGCAACAAATGCACAACATTGAACATAAAAAAACAAACTTTAAATCTCTGGAAATATTTAATGTGTTCATTTACTCACCTCTGTTGTGATAACAAGTGCACCGCAGACAGACTTATGCGTGTGGAGACTTCCCTGTCTGTAGTAGGTCGAGCCAGCACACTGGAGCTGCGAAGGTGTGTGTGTGTGTGTGTGTGTGCGTGTGTTGACGTTGAAGTGTCAAGTCAGCCTCAGAAAACATTGCATCCCTGCGCGTTTCAAAATAAAAGCGTCCTTGCCTATGTGTTGCAAGGTGTCAGCCGAAAACGAGAATGGGGCTGTACATTTAACCTGCTATGATTTTCCATGTGTGAACACTCAGTTAGATGGTGATGGACAACGATGGCTTCATAAACAAGTGCAAGTTGCTTAGAAAAAATGAAACAACTGCCATGATATCATATTAATACTCCCTGATTAATAAAACACTGCAGTTAATATAGAGCCTAGAGAATAATTTACGATTTATGGATAGGTATTTGAACAAAATATGCAAATATTTGGTAATACATCCTCCTCCTTTGTTTGGTGTGCTTTTTTACAAAAACTAAACGTTGTTAATGATAATTAAGTCACAATTTCCCAAAATGAGACAAAAATAAAGTCGTGATGCCTTCAAACGACTACTTCCTAATTAACGGCATCTTATCTTGTTACTGTTGCTAAAATTGGTCCAATTTCTTACCATAAGATGGGACAAAAATGTGTCCGCAGTTGAGGACAACATGTCTCAATTAAGTAGAATAAAGTATAAGGTCAAGTAAACCCAGAATGTGTTGTCCTCAAATGAGGATGCAGGGTCTCAGGAGGAAATAATATTTTGGCATATGCGAGCTACACAGTATACTATTTAGACCCTGTGTCTTCGTATGAGGACATCTTGACCTTATACTTAATACTACTTAACTTAGACCTGTTGTCCTCGTTCGTGGACACTTTTTTGTGCCATCTAGTGGTGGTAAGAGCACAATATACTTATCCATGTAATGTCAGTCTGCAGCCGATCCTGACACAAAAGTCAACAAGGTCCAAAACCTGATCACATTTTATGCTTTAAACTTTATCTTTTATTTATGAATAATATAATTTGTAGTTTGATATGTTAACAGATGTGACCAATTTTGGCAACAGTAACAAGAAGACACTGTTAATTAGGAAGTAGTCGTTTGAAGACATTAGGACTTTATTATCGTTTCGTTTGAGGACAGTGGGACTTGATTATTGTTTACAATGTTTCTCTCTTTTTTTTTTATTACTTATCAGGTTCTACTGATCCTAAATTACTAGGAGGGATTAAAAATGCAAACCAAACAAAGGTTTGGGTCTCAGGAGGTTATCTTTTTGGTAAAAAGAGTAAGATACCATCAGACCTAATAATTCCAGTAATAGGCCTAGATCTGCTTCAATATAATGGGTTTACATTACATTGATAATTTCACATAGAATCATATTAGCTACTTATAATGTAAACAGTCAAATAAATAAATGAAAATATATATAAATAAATTAATAAATAAATTTTACTTTCTTCTGAGTTGAAGCAACCAAGACACACTGGGACACACAATAGTGAATAAAAAAAGCAAACAAACAAAACTAAAAAAGTCATATTGGGGATCAATATGTTTATATACATATATATCATTATAATCTGTGAATATAATCAGTAAATCAGTTATTTGATTATCATTAGTCCCATATTTTTTACCTAGTTTTACAAAGTATGGTTTAGGTCTATATGCAAGTGTACACAATCAATTCATTTCTGTATACTTATTTTCAACTTAGCAATAAATATGTAACTCACCACCACTCCGCTTTTATTTTGACGGTCCAGCCGCACCATCTTCCGGTCCTGTCCCGGCAGCGTGCGGCTACATTGACGCAGGTTTGCAGAGCCCGGAGCCTCCGCTCCTCCAGCAGCCCCAGCCGAGCGCCACACAGCCTCGGCGGCGTCAGCCTGGCTGGAACCGCAGCGCCTGCATGCAAGATCCCTCCGCCTTCCCCCTCCTGGAACTTTCCCAGGATTTCAGGGATTTCATTCAGGCCCCGCAGCTGCATGCATGTGGGCGCGTCCCACCTGAGCCCTGCCCAGTCTCCCACTGCAGACATACATACAGTTGTTGGCGCTAACTTAATGCGGGAGGCCAGGAATAAAAACAATCACACCTGTTCCTCTTTATAGACCATTGTAATGAATGGATGGTAACAAATGGTGCAGTGCGACCAGTCTGATCGTGCTGTCACAGTGTGTGTGTGTGTGTGTGTACCTGCATCATTCATAAAGTCTTGTACTAATGTGTTGTCATTTGTTTGCTCACATCTGGTATAATATTTATAAGGAATAAAGTGGCGGATCTCACTGCAATTAAGATGAAAGGGACTCACAGCAGGCTGTTATGCGCCCATGGTGTGTAATTTAGATTACAGGTGCTGAGTAAAATCAATAATTGTTTAACTTTTATATAAGCGTGTAAAGTTATGTAGCATTTCCAGCCGGGATCTAATAAAATAAACCATTAAATAGCCTACATGATTAAATATCAATTTCGGCTATTACTTCCACGTGCACGCGCGCACATGCACGAACTGCACCTGTTGTAAAAGGAGGAACAATCCGCCGTCGTCCACTGCAATTTAATGATGCTGTGAAATCAGCCCCCATTTTTCTTTTAAAATCGATACTGTGTCATTATCTATTGTTGGGAGCCACACAGAGGTCTTTCTCATTGCGGATGGATACGATCCTTTATTGGGAGTGCCGTGACTAGTCCAGTTAATGACGCAAGCCCGGCTGGCGACAGTGAGTCTACAAGTTTGACATTTTCAGTTTACAGCAACTGCTGCAGAACGTAACAATACTCCCAACACGAAGTGAAAGCACTCTGGGGATCCTGTCAAAAACCGTGAGCTTCTCTTTGTTTTTTTCCAACCACCACCAGGTGGATGATCAGAATGCAACACAGCCGCTGTGCCACAAATAGGTGGGGGACTATCAGAAGCCAGTGGTTTCCAAAGTCTGGTCCGGGGACCCCCAGGGAAGTCACTATAGGAGGGTTTAGAAATGAGCAACAATACATGTGCTCTCTCACAAATAACATTTATTCTGACATCACAGATCAATAAAATAGAGCCCATGTGTAAATCTTTAACTCCTCACGTCTTCACTAAAGAGCTCCTGAGACAGGAAACTAGAAAAAGAGCAGGCGGATTGTGATTCATCGGCTCTCCGAGTCTCGTCTGGTTGCAGACAGACAGACAGACAGTCATGGCACAAACAGGATGCGCTCCCCAGGGCTCAGAGGGGCCCCAGAGACATCCGCATCAGTGCGAGCCCCAGACCTCAGGCTTGCATAAGAAAACAGCACTTTGAAGAACTTCATTTACTCCGACCGCAAAAACGCTCCCTGGACACTTTCCAAGAAGATGTCCGCATGAGGTTTAGGAGACAGGCGAAGGGATGACTTAAGTGAGATAAATAATGTAGTCCAGGGTTTCCCGCTCTTTCATGTCAAAGACACGCCAAACTCATGATAATGCAGCTCCCTCACTCTGCTGTAATATTTCATACAGTGGATCCAAGCTGACTTTATGAGGATTTCAGCTGTTAAATCTAATTTAACACTAAATTAAATTAACTGTGAGTGGCGTCTGATCCTGCAGATTTCTCGAAAGAATATTTAACAGATATGTTCCTCAGCTTCCTCTAAGGGATGTCTGACAGAGACCCTGGTCCCCAGTTTGGAAAACAATGAGCTAAGATGAAAGCAAGAGTCACGCTGACAGTGCACCCTGTGTGTTAATATAGTCCATCTGACAAATTTTGCAGTGAGATGCCAAACACTTTAAGAAACATGAGCAGGGTGAGGCTGTGTGTGTGTCCGCACAGACACAAAGCTGACTGATAGTAGATCAAAATATATAACCTATCACAGTGTCAAATGTTATCAAAATGTCAGAGACAGTGTATGAAGTCTTTTTCTTCTAGAAACTCTTGTACTTGTAATGCTCCTATTGTTACTCTATTAGGCACTGGTTTTTGCTTTTGCTCCAAGAAAACACTTGTGTCTTGTTTATTTGTATATTTTACCAGACATGTATTACTGTATTGTTAGATATTTCTTACTATTTATTTTATTATTTTTTATTATTTATTTTTTCTATTTTCATTATTATTTTCAATTCATTCTTATTTTTTATTATTATTGTTGTAAGATATTTATTACCATTTTTTTCTATTTTATTTAATTATTTTTGTATTACATTATATATTTATTATTTATATTTTTATTATTTTTAATTCATTCTTATTTTTTATTATTATTGTTATATATTTATTACAATTTTTTCCATTTTATTTAATTATTTTTGTATTACATTAAATATTTATTATTTATATTTTTATTCTTATTTTTTTATTATTATTGTTAGATATTTATGACCAGATTTATTACATTTATTACTCTATTGTTTTGGGCCCAGTGAGTGACTCTGACCCAGGGAACCCGCTGGTTTGTATTGTTGTTACTGGTTGTGAATCATTAAATTGTGGCTATTGTACTTGGTGCTACTGTAATCTGAAGCATTCTCTGGCACAAGAATTTCCTTTGGGATAAATAAAGTTCTACTGAACTGAATGGAAGCAAAACTTGAGCTTTATGGGAAATCATTGTTTCAGTCCTGCTTTGTTACAAATAAGTTTACACTGCAGTAACTCACTTAGCTTTACGATTTTGAAAAAAAGACATCAGATCTTCTTGAGCACAGCTTCAACTGGTCCAAACTCTGTCTGGCTTGATGTCACATTACGGTTGAGTCTCATGTCTGTAGTGCAGAAATGTGTGGCAACAAAGTGTCTGAGAAATTAGTGCACATTTTGCACTTTATTTTACATGTTTATGTTCTCTGGTTTGTGACCTCTATCTTTTTAGAATTCTCTTTTATTCCTCCTGTTAAGCACTACGTAGCTTCTGTTTTGAAAGCTGCTGTATAAACTTTGTTTTTATATTGTAAGCAGTCAGGCTGCAACAATTATTTATTATGGTGACAACATTAAATGTCTTGTTTTGACACGCAAAAAATACCGTAAAACTTCAATTAGTAGCCCGGGCTATTATTTGCTCAAATCACTTAAATCAACAGGCCAATGTTTGGGGCAGGCCTTTAATTCCTTTCACACAAAACTGTTGCTCAGCAAAGATGGAATTGTTTATGTAAACCAGTATGAATATTACTTGCATAAAAATTAGCCTTCAGATAACATATCAATTATGAATCATTTATTTAATCTAACTCCGACAGACAATGCATCATGGAGAGAGTGAGTTACGGCGCCCGGCACACTGACACAACACCACTTTCTCCTGTTAAAACAAGACTCACAGCTTGGGACTGATTTTTATGAAAAACCCTTTGACTCTTACAGACTAAAGGAATATGAGTAACTTACAGGGTAACTGAGGAATGGACACATAATTTGAGGCAGCCAGCGACCCTGTTTTATACATCTGAAGAACTTCTATAAAAAATATGAACTGCTTGGCAACCAGACCAGGCCTCTAATTGAGACAGGCCTTTATTTGTCAAAATGTGTAGCCACATCGGGCTAGTAAAAGTGACTGGGCTTTTAAGTGAAACTTTACGGTACATTTTACGTAAGACCGAAGAATAAAGTCAATTCTAACATTTGACAATTTAGAATCATGAAATGTTTGGCATTTTTACAAAGAAAAAAAAGGGGCAGACGTGTTAACATCCAAAACACAGAAAATAAGAACTAATCATTTAAATGACTTGCTGATGCAGCCGTTATTAGTGCATGAATAATGATGATCACATCATAAATCATTGAAATTTTTTATTTTGGCTCAAGTCTTCCAGCCCATCAACCCATAACCGTGTTCCCTAAAAAATACAACCCCTCCTTTTTAAAAATCTCACATAGTAACATTCATTCTACCTGTCACAAAAATGACACACACATGATCAGATCCTCCATATTATTTCACTACAAGTCGCTCTCACTTACAGCTGATTGGCCACAAATAAACATTAAGTAACTTAGTACACGATCAGTCATACAGACATTCTGTAAGCCGTGCCAACAGTAATGTGCGAGTAACGGCGGCCATCACAAGCCGAAATCCAAATAAACTAAAAAAAAAAGGCAGGACCACGAAGAACTTGCAACTGTGTCATTACATCACATCCAGTGACGTCTGGACAGGAGACGGATGTGATATACTGCAGTCTGATCTTTGTTTATTACAGCAAATGATGGACACAGTTGTTAATCCCACCTCATCCCAAAGGTTCCACGGCCCTATCACAGGCTGTCTCTAGGACACCAGGGCTTCTCTGATTGGCTAGTCAGTCTTAAGCGATGACTGCAGCTTCCAGGCTCCGGTGAGGTAGCGCAGGCGAATGAAAACCAGGTCTCCTCCCATCTGCAGCCAGCTCCAAAACGGGACCAGCTTAGATCCTGGAGGGGGGAACGCACTCACATTTCAGTCTCAAGTGACACTTTGATGGGAAATATGAAAGTATGCTGACATTGAATACTGATGGATAGTAACTCATTCATCAGAGACTTCATCTAGCAAGTACCAAACAGGTGTTGAAAATACATTTTATAATCTGAGTGAGGCATCAGCAGGAAAGAAACTTAGAAAAACAGATAAACAACAAAAGCTAAAGAGAATGAAATTAAAAGAGAATAAAGCCCACAAAGATGACCACTGATAAACACCTACAACATGCAATCATTTACAAGATGTTAAAATAGGAATTACTAGAAGTTATATATATAAAATCAGCCAATCAAAGACTTCCAAAAGCCTCCAACCGAGATATTTATAGAACAACAATATAGCACAGTTGGAAAACACATGTCCACATATTCCATGAAAATCCTACCTTCTATTTCAGTCCAGTTGACCGCCACCTCTGCTATGGGGATTTTAAAGCACTGGGCGATATACAGGAGCTCCACATCAAAAGCCCTGAGAGAGGAGAGATGAAAGTGCACAACAGATGTTCAGACGCTGCATTAAAATTCATGACATTCATGTTCAAACAATACGCAGCCTCTCTTATCAGACAATGTTTTAAATACTTTTTATTCATGAACATTTCTTACATTATATGGGCAATAAGCAAAGAGGAATAAGAAAAAAATAAACAGCAGAAGACGGGGAGATGGGGTAGATGGCACAATTTTTTATGAAATAATAAGTATAAATTTACTGATAAAATGTTGCTATTTAAAAAGGTACAAATTCAAGACTTTATTTTTGGCAGCTGCTTGACTGATTGAGTCTGCATGTAGAGATGTCCTTACATGCTGTTTATGAGTCACTGTCAGGACCATTTTTTCCAGCAGCACAAAATCAAAACATAAAAGTCTTTTCTTTCATAACGTAGTGGGATTTTATGTTTCGAATTTATAAGGAACACAGGTAGCGAGTTATATACACATCCTGTGTATATAATTGAGTTCATCTCATTTCCATATACTCTATCTAAACACCTTATTTCGAAAAGTGGACGTAGTCACGAGTATCCTAGGCTGTTTCAATACATCGACGATCGAAATACATATGTACTCAAACTTTAGAGGCAGCTGGTTTGACAATGGAGATGTGAGTGACGGCTGGCCCTTTTTCCTGGTCAGCTCCAGAGGCAGCATTTGATGTTTTTAATCGCCTCTGTCGTCAGGTTGATTGTGTTTGTCTCTTTCAAAGAACTTAAATTAAACGTGTCTTGCTACATTTTTGCATGCTAAAGCTGAAGTTAATAATGCAACTATAAACAACCTTTTACACAGATATAACACCACAACATTCAGAAACACAACACTTGAACTACACATGATTATGGAATATTATGTCAATCTAAATGTCAAAGTTTCCTCCCTGATATAATGGTAGGGGAACAGTGGCTGTTGTTGCATCATTACACAAAGTAAAGAAGTGTCTATGGTGGAGTGTGGGTGCTTACCACCGCTCTACGTGGAGACAAGAGAAGGTCTTGAGCGCTGCCTCACGCGTGAAAAGCTTGAAGCCACACTGTGTGTCCCTGATCCCTCTCACACAAAAGAACCACACCAGGAAGTGGAAGCCATACATGAGGAATGTGCGAAACACAGATCGCTGTGGCAGAAACACAACACTCGTTATTTAACAGATAGACAGACACAGTCTATAATGCTGCAAGAAAAAACAAAAAAGAAGACAGAACAATTACCTGAGCTACTGAGTCTTGCTCTAGGTGAGCTCTGGAACCACAGGAAATCGCCATATTCTCCTAAATGTACAGACAGGTATTTTTAGGACATCCACACACTAACCACCTTTTCCTGATACATGTATGTAAGACAGCGCAACAAATCTGAACAGGGCCACACCGGTTTAGGGTTGAGGTCATCAAGTCCAGCCTCCACCTTCTCAATGTCAGCAAACTTCGTGGCTCCGTCAGCATCTGCCATGAGAATGAATTTCCCTCTGGAGCTCAGAGTTCCCTTAAAGTGAGACAGAAAATCAACACAAAGTCAAATCCATACTGTTGTTTTTCTGCTGCATGCAGACACAATGTAGTTTAATATCTCCAGTCTCACCATCCGCACAGCTCCTCCTTTCCCCCTGTTCTTCACCAGTGTCAGGACCCGCAATTTATCAGAACCGTACTTCCTACTGTACCGCAAAGCAACCTGGCGGGACAGCACAACAGAAAAAAAAACTTTAAAATGTTTGACTAAGCAAAAGTAAGCTCAGAAAAAATAGAACTCCTGGTAGAAATATTCCAAATAAAATATTCAAAATCATCACCTCAGTGGTTTTGTCTTTGCTGCCATCATCAACCACAATGACCTCATAGGTAAAAGAGGGATGCTGTTTCTGCAGTCAGGAAATAACAGGAGGGTTAGTTCACAACAGGCACTTTTCAAGTTCAATGCTGCCACCTAGTGGCCACTTTGAGAATAACTGATCCAGTCATAAGTCTGCTGCCTTTAAATGGATGATAAAACTGTCTTTCATTCTCATTTAATAATTGAGTAAATCATTTCTAGAGTCTTTTAACTGTGTCTCTTTTATCAGAGTAAAATTAAGTTGTGATTAAAATTTAGCTTACCACATGAGGCTTAGCACTCACCTGTCTGTTTTCCAAGTACTCCATAGCTTCATCCAACATCACAGGCACTGTAATGACACAAAGTCACACACATATTAGTGACTATAACCTGCTGCAGGTGTGCAGACATGAAGCCTGAGCGAACAGGATTATGGGATTTAAATTGCGCCAATCTGTATGGCAACTGAAGGCTTTACTTGTCAATAGTTGGTGCACAATTCATCATTCAACTCAAAGCAAACTGTGCATTTATTGGTTTTAACCTGGAGGAATTTCAAAAAGCAAACAAATATATGGCACTTGTAATACACCTTATCCTTTACATTCTACATGTGTCCTATCAATGTGCAATATAATGCAATTACATAGCTATTTTACATCTGGGTTCACATTACTTTTTACAGTCTGCTGTGTCTGTATTCAAGCAAGCTGTGAAACCTCTGTGTGTGTCCCCCCATTGCTCACTTCTGAGTTCCTCGTTGTAGGCTGGTATCACCACAGAAAGCTCCCTGGAATGGGGATCATGAAGGCTGGGGAAAAGCTCCTTCTCTCCTGTCGGGGTGAGGTAGTATTTCTCCTTCTCGTGGCGTGTGATGTTCACCATCCCGGCAGTGACATGTGCTATTATGAGCACCTGAAAAGGAAGAAATATGAGATTAGCACTCCTGTAACTCTTGCCGTGAGGTACTTTTAGAGTGTTGCATAAAAAATGTGCTTTGTTTTTTTTTTAACAAAAGGAATAGACAAGAGCTGTGTAATTGTATATAATATTTAAGAACATTTGTATAATGTGTAATACCTATGATAACTACATCTGCATGTTGGAACATCAACTAAAGTCTGTCATGTAGCAGAGGCACAGTCTTTGTGTTCAGAGATTTGACGCAGACCAGAAATAAATCTCATGAACTCTGAATGTTTTTATCCTGTGTCATGCTTTCACTTTATGCTTAATTTAATTTAATGAAAAAAATAAAACTTGACAGGGAACCTATTTGTCACCATTTGTGTGAGGGAATTAAAAGTGTGTGACACATCACATTATCTTACCTTATTTCCTGTTTAAATGGATGTGATATTGGTGCTTTGATGTAATTATAAAATGTTTAAAATTAATTCTTGAATCATTTTGTTAATAAATATTTCATGACTAACAGTTGGTTGTCAATTGTTCTTTGATTTTAGTAAATAGTAACAAACATTTATGTTGTGATAAGAGTGATAACACATTCGTTGTCTTTGCATTTCCATAACATATGTTGTACTGAACTGTGTTTTTGAATCTGAGTTTTCTTTCCCTTCTTTTTTTGGACAAGTCTGTGATATATGTTATGATATACATGTTTTAGTATAGAACAAAGTTAAATCAAATATTTTACTCTTTTTCATTACCTTACATATCCTCTATTTTACTACTTTTAAGGATTTTGTTTTCCAGATTTAAGTGGTCTACTAAGTCATGACTTTCTAACATTACCAACTAAATATAAATGCTTATAATAAAACGAAGTATCATGAAATCAGGGGAAAGTGCAGGATGAATATTTTGCTCACTGACTTCTTACATGGGGGGAAGAAAAGACACAGAGGGAAATCCACAGTGTCATCTGTCAACAGCTTTTGCTTCACTATACAGACATCAAACATTTACTTAAATAACATACAACAGATCTCTAAAGACGCCATATTAACTCCAAATGATGTCCACTTACCACAATGAAACCTAGAGCTGCCAATGCGACCAAGGCTTGAACTATTTCACAGAGGAAATCCATTTTCCATAAGTTAGCCTGCAGCCACTGGCAGACCACCACTCAAAGTGGCTAGCTACAAAGCTAGCTTGTTCTCTCCTTTCCTTCTTCGTGTCTGGTGGCCGGTCCTCTGTCTTCCCAGGACATACAAGAAAATACAAGCTAACGAGATTGTTTTGACGGTGGAAGCGCTAAACAAGAGCCCTATATCTCCATTACTCTGTGGGCAGTTCACTGGACTCCACTTCCAATCACATATGCACACAGCTGCGACGCGGAAGTGACAGCGTTTTCTCGACACATCATCAGTTAGAGGCAAGAGGGCACCGAGCCGCCCGGAGACAGCCTGCAGCGACACCACAGTGACACCTAGTGGTCAGAAGTGGAACTGCAAGAACACTATCAGAAATAATGAAAAGGGTTTGAGTCTCTTTCATAGGCTAATATACAGGTATGAAATATATAATCAAATAACATTGATTATCAGGAGCAGTCTGTTGTTTTCATTATTTTATTTCTTCCCACCATTGTAGTTCATTTTTAGTAACTCTTGTACTTGGCACTGGTTTTTGCTTCTGCTCCTTGAAAACACTATCTTGACAGTTATTATTATTAGCATTATTAATAATATTTATAAATATATATTTTCCATTTTTATTATTCGTAGTATAGTAGTAGTAGTAGTATTACAAACCCCATAACACCCAGTAAGAACACTTCAAATCAGATTGTGATAGGAGTCAAAATGGTCGAAGATGTAGTTTATTCGATCAACTTTGACAGAATGATTTTGACATTAATTTCTCACACTGAAAAGCCTAAATTTAAATGAGCAGTTAATTAATTTATTTGCAGTGTTTAAAAACATCACAGAGTTTATTCAGAGGAATACTGAGCGAGGTAACATTGCACATTTCCAGCCAAACCCATCAAAGAAATGCAACTGGAGCCCCACAGCTGTGGATCTCCTTACCTTAGGAACTGAGATTGCAAACTCGGTGTGTTTGTTTGAAACACTCCTCAAAACACACTTTAACACGAAGGCTTTTTACAGTAAATCTGTTGTGTGTGTAGTTTGTATCCTTCTTTTATGAATTTAATTTTTTCATTTATTCATTTTTATTACACAACCTAATTTATCTGGTCTTTGCCTATGTTTAATGTTTTATTTCAGTTTATCTTGATGGTGTAAACCACTTTATTTGTCTCATAAAGCACCTTGTAACTGTGTTTTGAAAAGTGCAGTACAAATAAAGTTTATTATTACTTATATTATTACTTTTACCGACTCTTATAGACACTTTGACGACACTAAACATTCATAAACTACAGACTTTAGATCACTGAACTGATAAACCGGGCAGGCACAACTTCCGCAAAACACCTGCCGGCCACCGTAGTACGCTCACCAAACCCACGTGGTTAATCAAAACATCATGGCGGCTGGTTTCAAGTAAGACTGATTTGAGTGTTGCGATTTTACCGAGAGTAACATTTTACGTGTGTTATTCTGAGTTATCGAATTTATTTATGAGTTGCGCCACATCAGATCCGACCATTGACTGACTTTAGAAAAAAATAACATTCGCATTTCATTCAGACCTGATAAAGAGTCGTGTCCTGTTCATGTTAATACAAGTTCAACCTAGTTCATATGTCTGTGAGCTGAACAGTTAGCTCATACATGACTGAAGCAGTAACAAGATAATTCAATGAGGCGTTAATGTCACTGATCTGATCACAGGAGTCTGAAACAGTTATCTGACATATAACTGAATTCTGAAACACAGGCGAATAAGTGAATAAGCAGATCTGTCACTGCTGATATAAGTGTGTTTATAACAGTGTGTGTCTCTGTAAGCTCATGTCCACTCACCTCTTCCTCCCTTCTTTACCCCTTCAGGACTGCAGAGCCTCTGGAGTACCACAGGAGCTTCCTGGTCAGTGATGAAAACACAAAACAGTTGTCCCCACTCATAGTTTACATGAATTTGCACTGCAGACTGATTAATACTGTGTTATATTTGCCCTTTTTCAGAAAGAAAACTGTCGACCTGATGGACGGGAGCTGCTAGAATTCAGAACCACAACACTAAACATAGGTGAGACATCATGATGATTCATATCTGCAGTATAAATTACATATTACTTTGTTTTCTTTGAGTCTACATGTGATACTTTGCTCTGCCTGCTCTGTTCAGGGTCCATATCCACAGCAGATGGCTCAGCCCTGGTGAAGGTCGGGAACACCACAGTCATCTGTGGCATCAAGGCGGTAAATGACCATGAACACAGCAGTTAGGGTGCTGTCACACCGGTAGTTTGGTTCATACGGTCTGCACCAGAGTTTTGGTTCAGTTCCTGTTCACACTGGCTTTTTGCAAACGAACCAAGAGAAAAAAAGAAATCAGATCCTGGTGACTGACAGACGTTTATGCAGCAGCACTTTAAAATGCTTGTAAAGTGTTTATATTTATGTTCTTTGTCACAAGGAGCTCATTGTAAGTATTATTAGTAGGCTATTATTAGACTGCAAATCACGCACGTTATGAATAATGACTGATACAGAGACATCATGAAAAGATGATGATTTGGGGCTCAATACTGTCACACTCTTTTTTAATGGACCTAATGAACAAACAGTGTCGGATGCAATCATGGACCGATTTAACAGCTTTTGAATCAGGGAAAATGCCCACACTGACATGCATATGTGTTACCATGGTTACATGTATGCATTATCAGGTTCAATTATGAGATAGCGGAGAGATTTAATGATCAACAGATATATTTATTATTAG
Source organism: Epinephelus awoara (assembly GCA_035609425.1). NCBI lineage: Eukaryota > Metazoa > Chordata > Actinopteri > Perciformes > Serranidae > Epinephelus > Epinephelus awoara. Next base: position 27,756,565 of record CM069304.1, on the reverse strand, counting down.
TTGAGCTGCTAAAATCACTTATCTGCTATCATAAATTCCTGTGGTGGTTCGTTTTCTTTCACGACAAACAAACTGCACCAGAGTCCCTTTGGAAGCAAACCGAGACCGACCTCTTCGAGTGAATCTCAGTTTGTTTTTTTTTGGTAACCACCAGGGAGCTGACAGCTTTCACACCAGAGCAAATGAACCGTACTGACCACGCAAACAGACCTGAGTTTGCTTTTACTGAATCAAACAGGTTAGGTGTGAAAGCACCCTAGAACACTTCATTTCACTGAATCTGGAACAGGTGACCCAAATGCTCACTCACGTCTTGTGTTCTTGATCCCCAGGAGCTGGCAAACCCTTTAGTGGAGACACCTGGTAAAGGATACATCGGTAAGTACAGTGTGAAGGTGTCAAGTGTCGACTGAAGGGAAGGTACATCCCAACAAACACTGACTGCAGAACTCTTACCATCTTTGTCAGTGCCCAATTTGGACCTGCCGCCGCTGTGTTCCTCTCGGTTTCGGCCGGGTCCACCAGGAGAGCAGGCGCAGGCTGCCAGCCAGTTCATCGCTGATGTAATCGAAAGGTGTGATAGACTAGAACACACTTTACTTTTTATTTCACAGCACCATCAGATGTGTGATCATTCTCTTAATGCCTGCTAGTGCTCTTACGAAGTTTGTTGTATGTGTGTCGCAGCTCTGAGGTGATACAAACAGAGGACTTGTGCATCGACAGGGGAAAGGTAAATCCTTGCACACTGACTGGTGATGACAGACTGCTGTATGTGTTTGGTTCTGATTGTGCCGATTCTGGTTGTAGCTCTGCTGGGTGCTCTACTGTGACATGATGTGTCTCGACCACGATGGGAACGTGTTGGATGCTTGTATCATTGCCCTGCTGGCTGCCCTGAAGAACAGTATGTACTGTAAACAAAATAAGTAGCAACAGAGCTCACAGTTACTGTAGCTGGAAAAGAAAATGGTTTTAAGGTTCCCTTTATATGTCATAATTTGTTTATGATCATTATAAATCTCTGCCTGTCTTTGCAGTATTATTCCAGCACATACTCAGGCCCATGTACAGAACTATCCACTATTTTTATGGCCGTACCACAGAGATGTGTCTGTGTTTTGTTAGCTACTTTTTTAAAGTATATCAACAGCACCTCTTCTCTCCACAGCACAACTCCCAGAGGTCACCATCAACACAGAGACCGGCGCACCACAAGTAAATTTAGAAAAGAGACGTGGGCTGCATATTCACAAACATCCAGTTGGTGCCTCTTTTTGTGTCTTTGATGAGTAAGCAAAAGATTTTTTTTCACTTTGTCTAGCCAGGATATAAAAAACCCCCTGTATTCTGAGTTTTGTAATCTTGGTCTGCTCTCTGCGCAGCTCCATACTGATCGTAGACCCCACAGCTGAGGAGGAGAGTCTGTCGACCGCTCACCTCACTGTGGTGACAGATGAAGAGGCTCGACTCTGCGTTGTACACAAACCAGGTCAGAAACACAGTCTGTTATGATTGGCCTCTCTGCGCGCAGTGTGTTCTCAGTGTGAATCCGATTTCTTGTTTACTATGCAAAGTCAGAACTCAGCAGGAACTCCCTGTTGTTAAAATGCAGGCCTGAGGAAGCTGATTTACCCTATGCAGTTTTTTGTTTTGTTAAAGAATACAACAGTAAATCAATTAAGAAGAATAAGGACTACATCCCAGTTACAGCTGTAAACCAACTAATGGTGCATGAACGCAGCTCCTGCAGGTGTCTGCAGGACCGGATGGTAAATTTAATGCTTTTGAGACCTTAACAAGATTATTTAAACAAATTTAAGACTGATTTTTGGATTAAAAAAAAGTCAAGCATAGCAGGTAAATATATAACAAGTATATATTTTGTCCCAGAAGACGGTTTTATGAAGGAATATGGCTCTTTGAGTGAGTTAGATTAATCTAAGTTTTGCCAACAGGTAAGTACAAGTATAAAGTAAAAGAACAGCATTAGGTTCAGTGGTAGGTTTAAAGATTTTAACATCAAAAATGTGAACTAAATGTGGATTAAATAAAATGTTTGTGGCAATTAAAACTTCCAGAATTCAAATTTAGGACTATTAAATGACTTTTAAGGCCTAATGTTTATGACTTATGACCTTTTGAGGAGCCACAGACACCCTGCTGTGCACTACGTGGGCATCAAAACTAATCATATAAACTGCACTATGAGGCTGAATGAAAACAGACAAACAAAGAACCTTGCTAACAATGTTTCCCTCTGGTTCAGGTGGGACGTCACTGTCAGCAGAGAAGCTGCAGGAGTGTATCAGCAGAGCAACAGCGCGACAAAGAGAGATCCAGAAACTCATCGATAAAGTCATACAAAGTGTTAAGACAGCGCAATAAAGAGCCTCAGACAACGCTTTTTATCTAAAAGCTGTATTTTCCACTGTCAATATATATTCTTTTTTTTTAATAACAATAAAACTGCTGACAAAGACTGCTTAAAAAATTATTTCTCAGTGTCCAGAAATGTCTCACACACACACTTGATGTCTCGTAAGAATACGCTCATGGCTCCTGAACTAATTAAAAGGAAATGCCTTTTTCAAAATGTGCTGTACAAAAGCAGGTACACCGTCTTTGCATGTTCATCTTGAGTCCTCGGTTGAGCCCTGTGCCTGGATGGCTAACAGAAGAAAGACTTCCAACAGACTGAGAGGTAGAGAGCTGCCCCCAGGCACTACTCCAAGATCAGATTTGCATTTTCACATGTAATGGTTATATGGAGGATTTGGTGTCAATAAGCTCACTGGGATCCGTGCTTAAAGGGCAGTTTCTACCGGGTTCAACCAAGCAGAGGCAGGAGGATCAGGCAGGCTCACGAGGAATCCTCTGAGAAATGTGCATTCATAATCCTTTCAGTCCCACGGCCCCCATAGAGAAAAGTCTTCCTGAAGGGGCGATGTGTTATTGTGAAAGCCCGCTACCTACGAGAACCATCTTATTCTGTTTAATCTCAAAAAATATGACTAAGGTTCTTTAAGCGTAGGGCTCCCTGTTCTAAAAAAACCCCATCCTCTATGGTGGACACAGTTTTGGTTCTCCAAAACCTCTGACAACCATTACATACAAATTTGTCAGCTAGAAAAAGACACAGAAAGGACAAAAAAAAAAGTCTTTTTTGTCTGCAGTCTCCACAGTGAGGCAGACAAAGAGCACAGTATGGATCATTCACGTCCTCGTGTAGCTGGGGAAGGTTTTAGTGTGATTTTAGTCTGTCATGACTTAGGGAGGGGCTGTGGCATGCTCCTCTTCCTCTTACTTCTTGGTTGGCTGGCGGTATGTTGCCGTGGCGCTCCCCCCTGTGGAACTGCTGCTCCCATAGCCATTTGCTGCTGCTGCATTTGGTGCTGCAAGAATTGCAACTGTGCCAGTGCAGAACAAAGAAGAGGAGAGTTCAGTGTTTTACAAATAGCAACATAATGCATGTTTCTGTCACTAGATCTAAGGGTTGTGTAAGCATCTGCTGTACGGTTAAAATACAGTCACTGGCACCAGTGATGAGCAGACTCCCTCACCGCAACTGGCATCAAATTATATCCTAGATTACCAGCAGAATGCTTTGTGCCATAAAACGTCCATCAGTGGCTTGGGTTAGTGAAGCTGTACTAAAGCCTGGTACGACATACAAGAGTGTGCGGAGAAACACAGAAGAGTGGTTAATGGGTTGCAAAGGGGAAGGGAGAAGAGAGAAGAGATACAGATTTGGGGACAAGGTGGGGTGTGTTGGGGAGTGAGGCAGGATACAGTCAAGCAGCACCAGTGGCGTTCTGAAGACACACATTATTTGCCTGTGGTCCTGGCAAAAAACAGACATGCAGCTCAGCAACCGTGCTTTCTGCTCAGAGTAAGTCAGCAACTTCAACTGGGCAAAAAAAAAAACATCTTTAAACACCTTAGAATTCATGCTTCACAGCCTATCATCTCTAACCTGTCATGATGCAGTCAGCAACATTTCAACAGTGTGTACCCCCAATGACAGTATTTCAGATCCTGTCACTAAATGCTTTTTAAGAACATGCCTCTCCCAGTTCAACACGCTGTTAGTTGCTGCCATAGGAAGTGCCACAAGCTCTGGTGTGTGGGTTGCTGGGAGTACTGGGACTGCTGTGGTCTTTGCCAAAAAAAAAACATATTAACCAAACATACAACACAAGATGGAGTGAATGGTGTGGATCTACAACAGAGAAATCTGGATGGAAATCAGACCTGGGGTGATACCGTTTGATCTACAATCTATTATTAGAAATAAAAATAAAATAGCATAGAATCTATTTTCAGTTATTGTTTACGGTTTGTTTTACTGTATACAAATAAAAATTAAAGGTCCAATGTGTAGGATTCAATGGCATCTAGCGGTGAGGTTACAAAACTGAAACTTCTCCGCTGTTCCATGTGTGTAGAACTATGGTAGCCTACTGGGCTGCAACTTCATTTTGGATTAAACTGCTGATTGCCCAAGAATACTTCAACAAGCAGACTAGAGGGGCTGGGGATTGAACTGCTGATCTTCTGATTGGTGGACAACCCGCTCTACTTCCACAGTTGTCCAAAATAGTTGGCAATTATTCTTCTGTCGATTGACTGATCAATTAATGGACTAATAGCTGCAGCTTTAGAGGCCGATTTGAAAAAGTCAAAATGCAAGTCTACAGCCAGTTTTTGGTTTGTACCCTCTGGGCTACTGTAGAGACAGCAAGGCGGACTCCGTGGAAGATGATCTGCTCCCTATGTAGATATAAACGGCTATCTAAGGTAACGAAAACAACGATTCTTATTTTCAAGTGACTAGAAACGAATGAAAACACAGTTAGGAATATTATATACCATCTCTGCCAATAGATGCCCCTAAACCCTACACACTGGACCTTTGTGAAAATAGTACATATTTTTTTTAAAAAATCTGTTAGTCTTGGATGGTTACACCAAATGTTTTCAAATTTTCAAATCCTTAAAAGTCAACCTGGTAGGGGCCATAAATTTATTTCTATTCTGTGACAATTATTTGCAAGGTGTCCATTTAATTTTACCCAGGTCTGATGAAAATAAAAAATGTATGTGTAAAGAAAGATAAAGAAATTCTTGTCTATTTTTTAAACTTTGATGCAGAGCATAAAGTTAACTGGCCTCATTTCCTGACAGCTTATAGTGTAGAACAACAAACACCTGCCTGCTACATAAAGGCATTGAGTGCAGGCTGATGAATCTAGTCTCAGTGTTCTTAAAAACATGTATTTGTGTATATAGATGTTAAAGTTGCTGTATTACTTGGATCTGTGGCTGGTGCTGCTGCTGAAGCCTTGGAGAAGGCAGCGGGGGCCCAGACCCGTCCAGCCCACAGCCCAACTGGGACAGCACTAAGGGGGGAGGGGAGGGAGAGAGGGAGCCCCAGAGGGAAGGATTTGATGGCAAGAGGGAGAGAAACAGAAGAAGGGATGGAGTAAAGTATGAAGAGAGAAAATGCACATACAAGCAAAAGAGGGATGAGTTTGAGGGGGGTGAAGACGGGGGGAGGGTGTTGCAGTTTCAGTGATGCACAACCACACACAAGGTAAGAGGTGAAATGAAAGAAAGAGAAGACAAAAAGAGGGAACATCGCAGGGGGGCCGACAGCACAGGTAAACGACCATGTGCATGGACATTTTTAAGTGGGTTATGGGCAAATAGCAAAGATGGGGGAGCCGGAAAGGTGTGAGAGAGCAGGGCAAGTGGAGAAAGAGGACAGGAGGACAGTCCAGGAGGGAAAGAAATAAGGGTGGGGGCAAAAAACAACAGAGAAAAAATAAAAAAAGAGAGAATGTAGCAGAGAAGAAGGGGAAGTTGAGTCTCTCCTGTCAGTTGTTACATGCTCCACTGAGAGGAACAATGGCCAACTTCAGTCAAATGATCATGTTTAGTTACAGGCTATGAATCCTAATGTACAGTAATTATTACAATAATGAATACATTAGTAAATCTTATATTAGTACTAGTTAGTGGCATGGTGTCAAGTTGTTTTGAAACAGGCTAATGGACTGGACAAAGAGAAATGTTTTAGAGGAACTGGAGTGTTTTTATTGTGTATGTGTGTGTCTGTGTGTGTATGAGGGTCATACCTGCTGCCTGTGGAGACATGAAGCCTCCGACTCCCAGGTTGATGACCGCTGTTTGCTGGTTTCCTAAACTTTGATCCGACCCCTGGTCACCCTGCAAACATAGTCGAAGGTAATGAAGGACAGTGAGCTCATCACACACAAAATCAATCAATCAATTAAAATGTATTTATATAGCACTTATACAAACAGACTGCAACACGAAGTGTGTCGGTAATCAATTCTGCAGGTGATAAAAGCATGCATCAGTGTCTGTGCTGGCTTGGGAGAGCAATGGTTACACTCTGGCAATGTTCTTAATATGATAAAATCCTGTTTTTGCGTTCTAATGTGTGGTTCAAAACTAAGATTCGATTCAAAGATAACTCCAAGGTTTTTCACTTGTTGACAGGGTTTTAGTGCGTTAAGCTTCAGGACTTTGGGTTTGTCCTCGTTGAGCTGGAGAAAGTTTTAAGTTTTCTGCCATCCAGGTCTTGATATCTAAAGGCCATCAATTGGACCTGCGTCATCAGGACACACAGCGATGTACACTTGTGTATCATCAGCATAACTATGGAAACTTATGCCGTGCCTCCTGATGACATTTTCAAGTGGCAGCATGTAAAGATTAAAAAGTATTGGACCTAAAATTGACCCTTGGGGGACCCTCAGCTTTTTGATGAACATTTGTCCATTGTTACGTAAAATTCTCTGTCAGAAATTTAAGATTTAAACCACTTAAAAACAGTACCAGAGGGGCCAACCAAATTGTGAAGTCTAGCTGAAAGAATTGAGTGGTCGACTGTATCAAAGGTTGCAGTGAGATCTAGTAGTACTAATAAAAAGTTTTTTCATATCCATGTCTGACCTCAACCTATTAACAACTGATACCTGTTGAATACCATCACAAAACCCTTGGACTACAAAGGCTTGAGCAGTAATGAGCGCAGCGCTTCACCACAATAATCAACATGAGTATTAGACTGTATTTTTACAGCACTTCGTAAAAGAAAGTTACAAAATATACAAAAAAAGCTAACTTCAAGGGATAGTTCTGGATAGTAGGAGTACAGCCAAAGGAACTAAGCAGTGTATTTCTGTGGATGAACAAGGGGCAGCAGCAAAACAAATTTTAGCCACCTAAAGTAAATAAATAAATGAATATAAGTTAAAGTGTATGCTATGTGTAGAATATATTAATTTCTTTGCCTGGCCGTTAGACAGCCCTTTCTGACGGGGGACTGGAGCTGTTATATATGCTCTTCAAAGCCAGACTCCTTTGAAAAAAACAGAGATTTTACTTTGTTAAACACGAGTTGCTGGAGTACTGCTGCCTCAGTTATTTAGTTTCTTTGTGTTATTGTGACTCTGGTGTTTGAAAGAGTTAGTTCAGATTCATCAAAGTCACACAAAAACACAAAGAAACTAACCGATGGAGGCAGCAGCTCTTCTGTTCAAGCAGGGTGAAATTATTGTTTTGTCAATGGCGTCTGGTGGCTTTGAAGAGAGCATAGATGGATTTAACAGTGCAGTTCCCTTTTGGAAAGGGCTGTCTGACAGATAGACAAGATAAAGCAGTGAAAACATTCTAAATATAGCATACACTTAAACTGACATTGATTTTTTTTTTAGGTCGCTCAAATATATATTTTGCAGCTGTCTCCAACCACAGCAGTAGATCCCTTTTAGCTTTTGTGGTGATACTCCTGTCTGCTTCTCCAAACTGGGGGTGTGCTGATCACCACCTACTCTAGGTATCACACTGACTATAGAGAAGCACCTTAAACAACCCCACTTCAAAAATCTGAACCATCCCTTTAAGGCACATAAATTAAAAAGCTTCCACATTGCTCCTGCTCCTACATAGGTCACGTTCGAAGATTTCAACCTCTTGTCCTTCAAGAGCACAGACATTAGTTTCCTTACCATTTCAGCACAACACTAACTTTTTGGACCTAAATTCTTTACAAATCAAGAAAATGTAGTTCAAAAGAAAAAAAAAAGTAAAAGACAAATAACACCATCAAAACCAAGTTTTAAAAGATGGTACTGATTTTGCAAGTTCTCTCGAGGGTCCAGAGCAACCAGTCATTAGGTGGTTATGAGGTGCTTTGGCTGTGGTTACAGCTTCTACTGAAGCATTTGCTTGCATATGTCAATATCACCTCAGCACTGCTGGATTCTGGGCTTCTCTCCCATTATTCTGTGCTGATTGGTTCAAACTTGCTCCCGTGCGACGAAGAGCGCCTCGACAGCTGTCATGAGGTCATTCAACAGATTTCCCATTATGACTAACGTCTGGGCTTCGTCTGGGTCATCCGAGCAACTTCAAATTGTTGTTCTGAAGTTGGATTTGTCAATACATTTTGGTCATTGTTCTGTGGAATCAGACATCCTTCCCCCGCCTTTTTATTAGGAGTAGCTTCCTTTTGGAATCTGCCCAGTCTGCCATAAAGCTCAATTTTGTGAACTCTCTAATGACCTTTGAATGACTTTGGTTCAAAAGGTCCTTGGCTCATTTATCACCTCCCTAACCCTTACAGGCTGCTCAGTTTTGTTGACAAACGGGTAAACACAAGACTTGCTAATTACATTTACTTTAATTTCTGTGTGAAATTAACTGCTTTGCTTTTGTGAACTCCAAACACTCTGGACACTTCACAGCTAAGTTTCTAGTGTGACATGATATGGTGCGGTACCCAGTTTTGATATGTGCAAACATGGACTACATAAATCTTACTAGCATTAACATTAATGAGTCAAATTTCCTAATTCCAGATTTAATCTAAAAAAAATTGTCAATATTCAATCTTTGAAATTAATATGGTTCTTTCGACTGTGTGTGTGTGTGTGTGAGAGTGGATGCAAATGTGACTGTGTGTCTCACCGTCTCCCCCTGCTGTTGAGGGCTGGAGGTGGCCGACTGACTCTGCTGTGGGGAGAACTGAGAAAGTTGCTGCTGCTGCAGAGAGTTAAAGATGAGAGGACCAGTGGGGATCTGGAGACATATAACATAAAGACACACACACACACACACACACACACACACACCAAGAAACAAGACGTGGGGGAGTAACAGACGATGGAAGAGTTGGAGATGGAGACAGGAAGGCAGAGGGAAAGGGATGATGCACATGTAAGCAAACAAGGGGACAAGAGCAGAGGGAAACGGGAGAATTAACAAAGCAATCAAACAACACAGGGTAACTACACCATTACTACTATCAAAATATCCGAACTAGAACAACATAAAGTGTGCTCACTACATGGCATATGCAGTGAGGTGCAGGAACAGAGGAGTAACTGAGCTGTGCAGTTGATTCACACACACACAGCTCATCACTATCCCAGGTGTGGTAACAAGAGGTGAAGGATCGGGAAGTATGCTGTCAAACAAATACTCAGTGCATGCTACGAACAGTGTAACAGACTGACTGGTACCTGCAGTAGGTTCAGTGGTCTCAACCCAGCACTGCTGTTCAGGCCAAAAGGACTCCCTGGAAGGTAAAGCAGAGTTACGTTCACAAAACAAACAGTACAAAATAACAGATTTTTCCTTGCTATATTCATTTATCTCTGAATCCATTGGGCTTTTTCATTGGATTTGAACTTATATGCGTATTGGATTTTACTGTATGCTATAAAGCTCTTGTGTTTCCATTTACTATTACAACTTTCAGTTCACTTTCTGTAAATGTCTTTTTCATATGTATGACTCCTGTAGTACACTCAACCAGTCAAGGGAGATGAATCTATCTTTTATCTTTCTTAAGTTGGGCTTACTTACTCACTGTATGATATAAAGGGCTTCGAGTGGATATAGACATGTTTTTTTTTTGCTTTAACTTATCATTATGAAATACATGTTGATTGCACATTGATGCATTGATGTAACATTAGAAAAATGACACCATCAGCGTACAGATTGGTTCCCTATAAGCCTCTCTTTCACTAAGCAATTCTGCCTGCCACCGGGTACGGGATATCTGGGATATAGACTGCCTACATACAAAGTCACTTGTTTGAGTCCTAAAGCAGCCAATGTGTGTTCAACCCTCTTTAAATGTCCTTGAGCAAAATGGTAAATCCTCCTATTTCTTTCTGATCAATTGCAAATTGCTGACTGTGCTGTAAGGTTGTATACATGGAGATGGACTGCTCATAACAGATTTTACTGTAGTAATACTTAAAGGGACATGGCATTGAAATTTCTTACCAGTCTGTGCTGCTGACTGCATGGTAGGCATCAGCCCTCCAGGTGGCAAGATTCCACTCAGGTTAAGGCCTGGACCGAGCATGGGGTTGGAGCCACTCATCAAGGTCTGAGGACTGCTACACACACAGTACAGGATCATCATGAAAAGTGACAGTGACTGGCAAGTGACAGAGAGGCATCAGAGACTGTTAATTTTCCTACCAGACAGAGCTGACCACGTTGATGAAATTAAGCCCTGCTGGGTTGGCCATGACCTGCGACGAGGTGGTTCCCGTGGTGATGGACGTACCCATGGTGGGCAGGGGAATGGTCATGACAGGCAGCGGCTGGCTTAGAGCCAGTTGCTGCTGGGCGAAGGGTGTGAGGAGGGCGGGCTGCGACTGGCTCTGAACCATGGGAGGGTCCGAAGGGGTAGGGGTCACCGAGAGAGGCGCAGAGAGGGCGTCGGAGGGGTGCGGGGTCGAGCATGGCGTGTTGGTGGGTGTGGGGGTGGATGGCTTGGGGGTCCCCGATCCTAAAAGTGGGGAATGAGGGTCAAAACAGACAATTAAGGAAAGCTTTAACAATGATCTGTATCAAGTTTGTAAGAAAGAGCTCACAAAATGACACAATTATTCCATCAATTCAGTGCTTTACTGGATAATTATTCTTTTTGCACTTCACATTTACAACAATGGTTACAAGGCTAAATGGAAGCTAATCTTTCTAAATAACAGCTAAAGAGTTAAATTTAAATCATGAAGCCCCTTCATATCAAAACGTCACCTCTTTTTTATCTGGCAATTTGCATAACAGCTGGATTTAGTCAGAATGCATAAAACTATAGTGCTTGTACTGATGCAATATTCTGTGTGCTTGTCAAGTATCGGATACGTCCCAGTGGTTTTATACTTTTTTGTGTGCTTCCACATTTCTTAAGACCTGGAACTCTGTCAAGTTCATTTTTCATAATTTGTCGAAAAAAAAAAAGAGAGAAAAATTCCAGGCCTGGAAAACTTGGGACGCTTGAGAGGAGCTGATGTAAGACATTCCAGTAAAAGTCATTCTCTCAACTGCAACTGATGAGAGCAAGCAGCCCAACAGTTAGTCAGACTCGGCTGTGGCTGTACTCACTCTGTGTGGAGCCCATGGGGGAGAGGGAGGCGGGCGACAGCAGGCCCACCTGGCTCAGCTCCATGGAGTGCTTCCTGTTCAGAGACTGGCTTTTGGCTGGAGGGGGTGTAGGACACTTGAGTAGACCACTGGTGGTTTGTGAACTATATGGATTACCTGATGAAGAAAGAGAAGATGAGATACTTATCAGGGAGTGTTGAATGGATCCTGATCTATCCTGGTTAGGAGGCAAATGTACACAGAGTCTCCCAAATGGAATTTAACTTTGTAACTTATAACTGCATAACTTCATACTTAAGAACTTTATAGTCTTCTTTAAGTTGGTATTTGTGCATCCAACTGAAAAACAAACAGACAGCATATATGGTTTGCCCCTCAGCTTGACCCTTACCATGTTTAGGGGTGCTGCAGGATCAATCCTCCCCTGAAACACTTAACCTCAGTATTACCCAGCAGTCTTAGGGCTAGCCGTGAAAGGAAAAATCCACCACTGAAACTTCTGTGCTGCTTGAGTTAATCAAACTATGAAGTTTAATGCAATCCAGAAGGCTTTTTTGTTGCCATTTAAGGTTTGGTTGCACCCTCTTTCCACCAATCTGTCTTGGCTGCTTTGTTTTTTTCAGTTTCTGCATTTTCCAAAATTGCTCTCAGCTAATCCCACGAGAAAGGGTGTGAATTTGGTTCTTTTAATTTTGACATATTTGCTGGAGTGAAAACACTCCCACTGACAGCAACAGAAGGAGTTCTTTTACACTAACGAGGTTATTAATCCATTTTCCCCCTTCTCTCTGTATCTATTTTCTACCACAATACTCATGGGAATCATGACGAACCACCGTATGTTTGTGCGGCATCTTTGTCATAAGTAGCAGATGTACCTGAGGAGCTGCTGCCTGATCCTGAAGGCAGTTTGATGGGAGGGGGTCGGTGCTTCACCCCTTTTCCCAAAACAGACGTCTGGACAAGTGGAGAAATACCATCACCCTGACAATGACATTTAAACCAGGTTGTCAGCCACAGTGCATCACAACAGAAACACAGATGTAATTTTTTCACCAATGTTGATCGAAAATCACAACAGCAGAGTCAATCCTGTGCTCGTAAGGCTCAGTATACTTATATACAAACGTATAGGTATAGCACAAACCTGAACCTTGAACTTTCACCACATCTCAGCAAGGCAGTACTTACCTCATCTTTGCTGGGGGAGGGAGGCCCCTGTCCCACGTTGCCTGAGTTATGGGACATCTTGACCTGACACTTTACATCTCTTTCATACACTCCTTTGTACTGAGTAAGAAACCTATAAAACATAACAGAACACAAAATGTATACCAGGCTCTCCAACAGCCCTAAAAACTGTGTATTTGACAGGATTATCTTCTCAACGAAAGCAAACAGTGACTCACCGGTCTGCATCTATCTTCGAGCCTATGAGGAAGCTGTAAATGAGACAAAAGAGACAAGTGAGTTCAGAGTGGCATCTCAAACACTGTCTTGTATGCTGAATTTGCCTTGCGGCGGAACCAAACAAATCTGCGAACTTATATTTGATTTGCACTGGCAGATGCATCTAGTCCCCCTTCACTTAGGACAGATTTTCAGCAGCCTGAGACATGCCTGGCCAATCACAACTGTTTATCTAATTTGGGGCATGTTCGACATGAGGACCATAAAGAGGAGTGCCAGTGAGGGCTTCTTCAAAAACAACCAAGATGGCTGCAGCTGATGTGGAACTTTCTCATGAAGCTGCAATCACATAAGTATTTGACAAAGTGGACGGTATGTTCACAAAAGAAGAACAACTTCAATGCTTTCTTGAGAAGAAAGGTGTGTTTGCTGTACTTCTGACAGGATTTGACAAAAGTTTAATATACTAACGTGTAATAAACTAGCTTATATCTGCATGCTGAAGTCATTTTACATTTGTCCCTTGCCAAGGCATTTTTCCCCCCATGTCCATGTGAAAAATCCCTAACGCCCCCTGTAAATTGAAAATAAACTAAGAGGTTCCAGACTAATCACATCAGCAATTTGTTCTGGCTAAGATTTGTTTCACAGATTGTCCTTACGGGGGATGTATGAGCTTTAGGTCTGTGCTGTCCTCCTCTGCTTTTGGTTCTTTAGCACAGTAGATCTTCCCATACACCAGTGGGTCTCCCATCGACTGGAAGATAGACACCTTGGTCCTCTGGGGTTGGCCCCCAACCTCACACTCAAACGTGTAGTCATCTACAACTTCCTGTGTAAAGAATAACATTAAAAGACAGTTTTAAGACAAAAATCAGAGGAAGGAGAGAAAGAAAAGCAGGAGAAAATTGACAAGAATTCTCTTCATTTTAGCAACTGTTTTTAAGACCTTGCCTGAACCTAGCAGAGCCTGTTTTAGGGTCCAGCCCCCTGAAAATATTATTCTTTATCTCACTGACTGACATAAGGGATGAGGTATGTTGGAAATATATTAAAAAAACGAGTCTAGCACAATTTATAGTCTGAAACAATGCCCCTGACACAGTCTTTCTGCAGTCCAGTATGGCCTTTTTCCAGAATAGCAGAAGCATGTGTGAAATTCAGAACCGTTCCACATTTACTGAAGTTTTGTGGCTGTTTTATTGTCCATCAAAAAGGAATCCACTTGGGAGCTATCTACACTTTTCTCATTGTTTATACTACACAAAACCCTTTTTGAGTACAAAACCAAGAGGCTGTGTGGTAATAATGCAGTGTGTGGTGGTGTGATGCTGAGAGGGGGGGCACTGACCTGTAGCCTCAAAGAGTGTTAATGCTGCTGTAACACTTACCTCAGCGGGCCAGATCACAGTAGTGGGCTGAGAGTCTTCCAACTGCAGCGATTTCTCGACCACAGCATACTTTTCCACCTAGAGCAACACACCGAAAAACCCATCTGGTTTGTTATGCCCTACATTACAACTGCCAAACTATGACTTGAGTGGGTTTTAAGTAGTGTTGGCTCAAGTGTGTAAGTGACAGTGCTATAGAGGACTGGGGAGCTACTTACATCAATTTCCTTCGGTACAGTTAGTTGGCAGTTGCTCTGCTTCCACATGTCAACACACTGTAAAGTGATGACAGCCGGGAAGCCAGGATGTCAGAGGGAAACAAAAAGATGTATGAGTAAAAACAAACGAGAGAAAGCACCGTGACAAAATGCACTGACCTAAGTTAACTGATTTTTTTCAGCGGCAGTAAACAATAAACAGAAAAGGAGCAGAACTGAAACATCAGCTATTTCACGTGGGATAAGATTATCAAATAGTTAACAGCTTCAGTCAACTTTCTCTTATCTGCTTATGTACACGGTGTATGCACGCTTGTCAAATCATGGGCATGTTGACTACTTACGTTTCCAATCTTTGAGATCTTCAGGTCGATGACAGGAGCAGGTTTCCTCTCCTTCCTCCTCTGCAGGTAGTCGTAGAGTCGTAGCTGCGGCGGCATGGGCAGATGGGAAAGCTCCTGCTGCCTGTTCAGTGCAGCTCGAGAGTGCCTCTTGAAACACCTACGATGCAAACGATGATCAAGGCTTTTGCTTCATTCACTGACTTTTTCTTTTCACTGTCACAGAGCTTTTATTTTCATGTCTTCCATTTCAAAAAGAAGGACATTCATAAATGAGCATTTTTTTCCCTTAACTGATTTAAAAGTGAGCTGAAGGGTGTGTGAGTGTACTCAGTACCGTTTCATGGAGCGAGTGTTCATTTTCTGTTTGTTGTAGAGCAGGCGGTTGGCTGTGCAGGTGACAGAAATGGAAGGGTCCAGGCACAGAGGTTCAGCTGTGGCCAAAATCAACTGACTCTCCAGCTGTAGTTTGTCATCCTAAAGCAGAGAAAAACAGACGCTTTAGAAAACATCTGTGCAATGTGCCAGTGCTTAAAAGAGTGTTTCATCCCCCAAATTACAATATGTATATCAGTTACTCATCAAGTGTTACATTAAATTTGGCAAGAAAAACCTTGTTTTTCTCGAATGCCTCTAAAGAATCCAGGGAAAATTCTCTATGAACTGAAATCAGAGGGGTCCAAGCAAAACCATATAAAAACATCTGTTTACAAATTCTCATACAATTGTGCAGTATAATCCAAGTCTCATTTATCCACTCGTATTGCTCAGTACTTCTCAAACAGACAGCCCCTTTCGACGGCAAACTTGACTTTAAGTGAAACTTATCTATGCTCCCCTTAAAGCCAGACTCCATTAACAAAAACAGTAATTTTACCTTGCTGACCATGGGAGCTGCTGTTCTACCACTGCTTCAGTCAGTTTGCTTGTTTGAGTTATTGTGTGACTTCGGTGTTTTAAAGGGTTGGTTCGGATTCAGCACAGTCACACAATAACACAAACAATCTATCGTTCGAGGCTGGTCTACCATTGCCTCGAAGGATAGATTGTTTGCGTTATTGTGTGACTGTGCTTCCATGTTCAGTGAGGTAAAATTACTACTTTTGTCAGTGGAGTCTGGCTTTGAAGAGAGCAGAGATAAGTTTCACTTACAGTTTAGCTTCCCATCAGAAAAGGGTGTCTATTTGGAACAAATTAATGAGTAACAAATGGACAAATGAGACTTGGATTATACTGCATGAGTTGCGTGAGAGTTCGCAACGGTTATTTCACTATAGTTATGCTGTCGTTAAACTCAGAATTTTCTTAGTTTTAGAATTCTTTGTCGACTGGAAGCATGCAAGAAAAACAACGTTTTCTTCATGAATTCAACGTAACATGGGGTAAGCCACTGATATACAAATGATTATCTGGGGGTTTAAGTATTTTTAAAGAACTCAAGACACACAAGCGGGCATGCCTACTATTATGTGGAGGTAAATGAGGTAGGATTTATTGTTTTGTTTCTCACTGACATAGTAAATGTGACACTTTACCTGTGTCCACTTGTGGTGGTCACTGGTCATGGCATGAACGTCACAGATCAGAGTCTGCAGGACAAAAATTCAGATATAAACAACTCAGCTTTTCTATGTTAAAGGTTAATGGTGAGTTAATTACATTTTCACACATTCCACGTCATATTTAAAATGTATTGGAGCATCTGTTTTACAGTTTGTTTTGGCCTATGTGCGAGAGAATTCCCATGTATTCTGTTGGTTTACCTGCATGGTTGGCCGCAGCAGGATGTGTCTGCTCTGATAGGTGGGCATCTTGGTATTACCAGACTGCCTGTAGTCTCTCACCTCTACTATTACACAGCCACAGTGGAAGATATTCACCTGAGACAAATCGCACATGGCAGATGTCAACCAACAGAAACTATTCTAACATATAAAGAATTAATCTGGTCTCTATACATTTAAGACATAAATAAAATGGCATGTCTGAATTTTCACATTCAAATTCGGAACTTAAGTCTGCCGGTCATATAGTGGAAAACATTTCAAATCTACAAAATGGTGTATGCACATGCATTTTTCATTTGTATAAGTGCATAAATGCATACACACCTGCGATTTCTCCAACAGATCCACCAGAATAGGCGGCAGCTCCTCAGCATCTAGGTACTCCAGGAGTTCTCCTTCTTCATATGGCAGACGGATGGTTTCAGAATCTAGAAAGCGACACAGAAACATGAATGTTACAGATGTGACGGTTGTGGTTACAGATCATAAAAGACACAATAAGATGGGCTAACTCTCTTCTCTTACCAGATCCATTTTTGCCCCTGAGCATTAGAGAATAGCCTTCATTCCCAGGGTACAAGTTGACCACCAGACATGATATGGACTCCTGAGACACCAGCTTCTCCAGTAGATTCACATTTCTCCTCAAATTCTTGAGAAGGACAACAAAAAACAAACACACATAAGACACAAATTCTCCACATTAGCATTAAAAAATCTCAAAAATATTATGAGCATACTAAATTTATGTGAGAAAATTGTGTTATCATTGCTTTCCACCTACATTAACCTTGAGTTAGAGCTGCAAAATGATTACTTTAGTACATGTGGACTTAATATGTTGACTATTGATGTAAAAAACACTGTAAAATTCAACATTCTTGGGCTCTGTCTATATAAAAAGTGCTTTAAGATAATGTTTGTTATGATTTGGTGCTATATAAATAAAACTGACTCATACAGCTGACCTGTGTATGCTGTTAAAAGATCATTATTGACACAGTTTAATGCCCTACGAATCACATTTTCCCTACTCATTCCCCAGAGACTGGAACGAACAAGGACTGATGCATGCCCATAATTATCTAGTCATAAGCATGAGTCAAGTTGCATAACACAAACCTTTAACTCTGGCTCTTTCTCACATTCCTCTATGTACAGCTCATAGAGCTTCTGATACAAACTCTTCCTCCCGCTGGATGAAACTCTTCTTTTGGCTGGTCGTTGTCGAGCACTTTCAACAACATACTGAAAAACAGATAATACACTGCATTAAAGGACAACAGGACAGATGGTGTCTGACTAACATGGACAGCGTATGGTGCATGTAATGGGCACACAGTGATATGTGCAATATTCTTTTATCTGTCTACAAATATGCAAACACACAGGCATCAAGTAATGTTTTTTTACCTCGGCTCGATCCAATGCATATTCCAAAACTTGTTGCTTTGGGAAATAGGAGTAAAATGACACAGATCAGTCACAGTGGAGATTGCTCATTAGGTAGAACAAGCTGTGCAAGTCGAGGTGAATGTTTCTGGTTGGATGCCTACTCTAACATAAATCTTCACTGCTGATGTCAACTGAATATATACAGATATAAGTGATCTGAAAGAGATTAAACTCACCATTGTGGTCCACCGCCAGCTGCAAGGCGAGTGACGGTAGACGATGCTGTCCTTTCTACCCCACACTGTCACCTTCCTAAAGTGACCATTCACACCCTGCACAGCAACACAGAACACGCATTGCACGCAGCACGGTCAGACAAACGCAGATAATAGGTATAATAACACAGATACACTCAGTGTGGCTGGCGGGTTGTTGTAACAGTACAGATGCCAAATAGCCTGGCTGGCACTCAAGCAGATGCCACACACAAACAGCTAAGAAGACAGACGTGCGAAACTGTTTCATGTTAGTTGTTTCATCCTTTGCGTACTTTAAATGCTCCGGCAAAGTAAATAAACGCCCAGTACGACTCAGGGTCGATAAAACTGCGTAGCTCGGGTTAGTAAACTCTGACGACTGTGAGCTCAGTCAACAGAGTGGCTGAATAGCAACAAGCTCGTTGATGCCTGACCGTTGAGGCTAACATGGCTAACGTTAGCATGCTAGCCCGTTCCTAGTGGGCAAGCTGTAAGTTACCAGCTACGCTAATGATGTTACGTCGTCCGAGACACAAACCGACACAGCGACGTCAATCTCAACGAGCAGGATGGACTTGCCTTCTATGTTGCATAGCGGGCGACTGTAGCTCCAATGCAAGAAAACGAAATGAAATTGAAATATCAGTGTCTTCATTGAAAAAAACTCGGAGCAGCAGCCATTTTCTTCCAGTGTGACAACAACAGCTAAACTTCCGGTTTGGGCAACAGTGGGCGGAGCCACGCGAGGCGCCTACTTCACAACTGGCGCTTGATGCACATCTGAGAAATGGAGACTAGTTTCTGCTCACTAGCTCTCTGAGAAAAACATTTTCTATATCATGTCCTGGTATTAAATTATGAATTATAAAAATAAATTATTTGATGAACAGTTTGTTAAATAAAAGACAATCATGTAAGTCAAGAAACGATACAAAAGCTTCAAATTGACTGTATGTCAACTAGTTTTTGCTAATTTAATCAAAAGTTAGTGTGAGTCTGGACCACTAAAGCACAATATTACCCGTCTAGGGTCTGCAAGTCAAAACAGTCCCAGAGCCTTTGTCACTCAACTACTTTCATGTTGCATAATCCTAAAATAATTGTTTTTAATCGTTTTAACACATCAAATCTCAGGACAGGTGATATGGCAATTCCAGCATAGATAAAATAGGCCCATAGCCGTTGCACAGAGGGCATGACCTTAACATGCAATGAAAGCAATTGAAATTGAGAGCACCAGGGAGCTTGCCTGATGAAGAGCAATGCACATGAATACCAGCCTATTTGAATGTGTTTAATGCAGTGCATGTTTTGGCACAGCCACTCGTTTGCTCTTTACCTTCACTGCTGCGTCGACAGCTTTCTTTGATGTGTTCACTTTTTGAAAGCAAGGAGCCTCCAGTGCCTCCATTTATGTTGTCTCCCCTTGGGTCTGCTGGAAGCTCTTTTGTTTGTATATTTGACATACTACCTGGATTCACCCACGACAGACTTATAAACAGACTGCCAAAGGCAATTCTTTGAGTTTATATCCTGGCTATCAGAATATAAATAATGGTGAATGTGTAAATAATTACACGCTAATTGGACTGGTGACCCTGAATTAAATTAACCAAGTCAGCTGTATGGATATTACCGCCTAAGACCAATCTACTGTGTAAACAATGCAGATATTACAAACAATACAGGGTGTATAACTAAATGAAACTGACTGTGCACCTAAATCAGACCTAATATGTAAAAATAAAAACAACCGTTGCAAGTTTTGTTTTTCCAATATTGCTGATATACAGGCTGACAGTAATATCGAAGGATGCTATGCCTAAGTTATATTCATAAAGCTGGCGTGAAGTGAACTATCTCAAGGGGGCAATGAATAGAATAAATTATGTAAAATCTAATTAAAGAAAGAAGTGTCAGAGGGAAGGTGGAAAACAAGCAACCGAGGTGATAGCAGAATATTCACTGTTACAAGGTGTTATATCTTTTGTTCAGTAAAGGCTGAGAATAGGTTTGTTGTTCAAAATGTGGCCAATGTGGACATTTGAGTTTGTTGCACAAGGTCAAACGGATATTATACTAAATGTCAGAGCATGTCTCAAGTTTTGCCATATTCAAAAGAAAATGAAAACACCAGAATAAGGAGGGAGACACCCAAAGTGAATAGGGTAGTGGTGGAAATTTTGTCCTCTTCATGCATATGCTTATATTGTTTCATCCCACCTCTGTGTTTGTGAGTGTGTGACCTTTAAATTTCCCCTTTTGTAAACATCTGTCCTAACGTGAAATCATCAAGAGATTTACATTCACTATAATCTCGCCTTCAGCAGATACAGCCGATTACCTAACATGTTAGACTGCAACAGGTTTGCTCCTCTGATGTAATCAAGAGAACATAATTAAATCAGGAAAGCCCAAGAAAGCAATTGATTTCTCATCATCTTGTCATCTGAGTGTATCTATAAAGATGCCATGTATTCACTGTTCTAGGCACAAACTGAGCTCTGAGCCGGAGGTTGCGCCTTCTCTATAGAGAATAAACTCTCATGCATGAAGCTATTAATGTGCATTTTGGATGCTTTCTTTCCACTAGTGGGAAAGAGCAGAGGTTATGAAAGCAAAATAGCCCCAAATCTCAAAATTGGTGTTTTCACCTGGGACCTTTCGCCTTAAAACAATTCACCTCAGCCCTATGTGTATATGATGTATACATCGGTAGGCTGAAGTCCCCTAATTGTACAGTAGGGGGAAGAGCAGGATAGCAGATTCATTAGGCTGAATGCCACCACGGTGGAGCAGTCCAGCAGCAGCTACACACAGTAAGGGACAGCTGGATTCAGAAGATTTATAAGAATTTTATATTTCCTCTCCTAAACGTAGAACAGTTTATGAGGACATTTTCTACTTTTTTTAAATAAAGGTGTGTAGAAAATATCCAGAGAGCAAAGAATGAACCAAGTCTACAGGTTTAGACGACATAAAAAAATCACTTTTCACCACTGTTACCTGTTGTACTTTTGCTATTTAATCATGTAGGTCTTACATGAAAGTTACATACAATTATTGCAACCATTATTGAGTTAAATATCAGTGAGCATTTTTTTTTTTTTTTGGCTGCCTGTCTCCAAAAGTGTTCTTTCAACATGCACATCTAACCCGTATAAGTACTTCTTTATGAGGGCAGAAAGGCTCTGGGTGGGGCTCAGTTAGGACCAGTCCTCACCTGCTGCACACACACACATTCACACACAGTCATCCTCCCTTTGAAGAGCTCAAAGTCCACATACATGACAGGGCTTGCTCGGGGTCAGTCACATTTCAAAATGTGAACTTGTAAGAGCCTTTCTTCCGTGCGCACAGATTTCATGTGGTCACAGTTAGTTTGAATCATGTTGCTCACGCTGCCAGTGTGTCGTTTCGAATATATTCATCAAATTGAAATGATTTGGACTTCCTTAAAATTGCACGTTTCTCCGTTGACTCAAATCCCAGAACTCGGTTTATTAAGTGAGTAATTGACCAGAAATGAGTCATTACTGGTTTTAATCAGAGCTGATCACAGCAACACCACTTGTTGGACAGAGATTTGAAAAAAAATCTCATAATCAAGCCGATGGGTGTCTGGCTATTTATGTGTACAAATAAAAGAAAAAGAGTAAATGAAAAAGTCACTTTCACGCTGGCTGCTAAACACCATCTCTGCTGCTTTTTACTCAGACTGGTTTCCGTCCAGGCTGTGGTGTTGAACATGCATCCTCACAATAATTCATTCTTTATGTCCTCACCAGTGGAGACTGTGCTTGGTTGGAACTTGGACTGAATAGGGATATAATGCAGAACAGCTGGAGAGTTGGACATTGTATTGAAGAAAACCACAACACGAAAAAAAAAGAGTATATGTGAGATTTAAGTGCATGGCAGTATTCCCAAGAAACAGTGTCTGCATTCAGAAATGTAGATAAGCCATCCACACTGCATGTGTACCATGTGATAGTTGTTAAGCTTCATACTTTTTTACAATAAGCTGAGTCAAATAAATCTGCCCGTTACTGCGGGTAGGCATGTTTATTATGAAGGCAGTATTACATGTGAGGTATATTGTCAATGATGATGACAATGGGGATTATGACTCAAGGAGCTCTGTGAAACTTAATCTCCTGCGGAGGGAAATATTTGGCAGGCTGTCAGGTGTACATCTTCTCAGGGCAGCTGTGGTTTGGGAGGTGGAGCGGGTCGTCTACTAATCACAAGGTTGGAGGTGCAATCCTCAGCTCCACATGTCAAAGTGTCCTTGGACAAGACACTGAACCCTGAGTTGCTCCTGATGGTCACACTGGAACATTGCAAGGTCGCTTGCTGCCATCAGTGTGTGCATGAATGGATGGATGAAAGCACTATACAATGCAGCCATTTATATATTTTCTATTTGTTTTTAACTTCATTTAACATCCTTATCAGCAACAGAAAAGGGATACTACTGGCTTGAAGAGCCAAAGGGGAAACTGAAGGTGCCCTGGACAAATTAACATTCTGACAAATGCAGCAATGTATGGGAACTTTTGCATACAGATGCTGCTGTTCTGATAAATTAAAAAGGACAGCTGAATAGCTACAAACCTTTAACCTCATTCCAGCATTGCAGCCGTGTGGAAAACATACAGGATTTGAGGATTTTAACTAAGCTTTTCTCCAAATTAGGACCTGCAATCAATTATTCAGCTCATCCAAGGTACACTGTGGCAAGGTAGAGGTGGCAAGTGGCCCATTTTGATGACTAACTGTCTCAGACATTTATGTAAACATTATTTTGATTACAATGTAAACGACTCTTGGTTTTCATAAGTGCATCCAGAGTCAAGACCGCAGGAGAATTTGAATTGTCCATATTAGTTTGTATGCACATGTGTAGATAGAGAGTAAAATGAGTATGCACGGCACTTACTCGGATAGGTTTTCAATGTGTTATTTAAAACCAAATACTGTCCGTGGCCATTATTTCAAACCTCTTGTGTTTTTAACATTTTAAAATCACCTTGTTTGTGGCAGTTTCCTCCCCTTTCTGCTGTGGATGTTCTCAGTGTGCTTGACGGTAAAGATGATTAATTTGAATATCACAAAGGTCCCTTATGGGTCATTTTTCTCTCGCTTTGAAATAATCTGTTTTGCCTTTTTTTGGACAACTATGCACAGTTTAAAAACAGTGCTTTGGCTTTTGGCATTGCCTCGATCTTAATGCCTTTTCAAGGCACACCGAAAGTAAACTGAGACTTCTTGTTCCATTTTTAGTACATGTACATGCATGGTCTCTTGAAAGGTAACACTGACTTGTTTACCCTTATAGTCAGGATCACTGTAAGTGTTACTGTCATTGAGTAATAGATGTTTTAACACAGAGGAATGGAAGTTTTTTTTCATCTCTGCTGGAATTTTTTCTTGAAAACAGATGCTGCAGATGGCTGTAACTGGGACTTATTAACTGGAAAACACAAGGGGACCATAACATAAAGCCTTGCTTAGTTCCAAAATTCAAAGATCACAATCACAATATCACACAAAATAAACATTTTACACATTATTTTTTTGAGGTTTTGTCGAGGTGCTTTCCAAAAAAGAGGTTAAAACAATGTATTGATTGTGCCATTAAGAGTGAAAAACTAATAAACAGAGACAAAAAATATGTATTCAGGAGTGTAAAACCTAAACTGATTTAAAAAAAAAAAGACATTTAGAGGTCTATGTCCATAACAACAGCCATCGGTTTCATCGGCAATGAAAAGCGTCCAAATGTCTGGATCTACCGTGAAGAAGGGCAGGCCCTTACTTTCAACACAGGCTCCTGTTGGCTATAGTACGCTTTGTAGAGGACATGGAAGCTCCTATTGGCTTAAGTGAGGTGTCAATCAAAAGGTCAACATTTAGCTGCCATTTTGATATCTTGGTGTTGGCAATATCTACAAGCAAACTGGAGAGTTTATGGACCATACGTAAAAAAATTAGAACATCTGAAATGATGTAACAGCAGTCCGCTGATATCTATGGATGTAATACTACGTGTTGACTAAATATTTCACTGGATTTGGACAGCCTGGATCTTTGTGAATATATCAGGACCATTTTTGTTGGAATATTACCAATCACTGAATTATAACAGCGAGTTATAACTGTTTGTTTGTTTGTTGGTGGTCTGACAGAAGCGTTCATTATACCTGCCATGGTAGCTGTATCTTGAAATGGTCTGTATCAGTCAAATAGGGAGCAGTGTAGCTTTCTAATGATATGTTGTATGAGTAAAGCACTAAAGACAGCAGTTGTTTACATATCATAATTATCGAATAAACCAATGGGCTGTCATATGATTAAGAGGTGACAGAAAAATATGGAGTTTGTTTGCTGGCTTTTATTCACTTTTACTTGTAAAGGTTGGGTTAGATCACTTTGAAGTGTATTCAGTGACTGAATTCAAAATGTCTGGCAATTTTAATTATTAATGTTATCTATTGGTTTAGAAAACAAATGTAGCAAAATCTAATCTAATTACTCTTGGATTATTTATGGATTACTTCAAAATCAAATATTGAAAATATTGCATTAAAAAAAACAAAAAACAAAAAAAACAAACAATCAAAGGCAGCCACAAAAACAATTCACTTTAGACTTCCGAAAACATCATTAGCTTGTTGATGTTAGCTATGCTAGGCTAACTAAGGAGAAATTGAGGCCTTTGCAGATGACAGCAACCTTAGTTTTGACGTACACAAATTGCATTGGATAAAATCTTTATTGTGCCACAAAGTAGAGCGCGTATCTAAGGATGCCTGTATGTCAGACATGCTTTTCATGAGTTCAATAAAATATTGGTTATAATGGAAAAGAATATCTAATTTTGAAATGGCCATATTTCTAATACTTAATAAATAATGTTCTCAAGTAATCTTTGACTATGTAACTATAATATAATTTTTTTCCCCCAAATGTATTCTTTGCAGATCATACTTACCAGTTTTTGTAATCTGATTACCTAATCCCGATTTCATGTAATCCGTTAACCTTGTGACCAAAACCTACTCTATTTATCCATCTAATGCTCCTGCAGTCATCTTACTGGACTGAGAACTGGAGAAGTTGAGAGATGGTCTGTTATACTTCTGTGCCCGCCAACATTTGCCTCTGATGAGTCACAACACCTGTGAATAAAATCTTTATAAAAGAAAGAGAACTAAATTGTTTATAATTTCATAGATTAGTAATGAGTGCAATCCTGCGGGGGAAAAAGAATCAAATGACTCTCCAAATTCTTGACATGTGGCAGGCTCTTTAGCCTAAGCTATTGGAGACTTTCAAATCCAAAAAGTGTTGAGGCGTGATAGATCACTCACCACGAAAAAGCCCTTTACAATAAGGGCCATGTTGTTTTGTTTACGAGAGGACAGAGGGACTTTATCCAAATGCAGTCATTACTTTTGCTCTGCCATGAGCTGTGGTCACATTTTTTCCAGTCCAGGATGAGCTCTAAGCGAAACAAACACACACACAAACACACACTGTGGATAAAGAGAGATGACATAAATGAAACATTAGGATGTGCCAGTGGATCATGTAATATAGTAGGGTGTGTATTTGTGTGGCACAGACCAGCTTGCGAGTCCAGCGGGAGTAGCAGAAGCAAACTCTTTGCACATGTTGACACGCGGCTAGCAGAATTTTAAATATACTGCACCTCCATCTTCTCTTATTTCCCTCCACTCTTCAGTCTCCGCTTCACGCCTCTCTCACCTTGATGGACTTGAGACTTGGAGACTGTGGGAGAGAAGACTTTTCCATCCCAGTCTGTTTTTTCTCTCGGGCAATGAGATGAGGACTGCAGCTGTGCGGCAGTTAACGAAATCAACCTCGGCCCAAGTGAAGACATGCCATGATTTTCCTGGTCCAAAACTTTCAAAAGCAAATTTACAGATAAAAAAAAATCCCTGGATGAGGTCATATTACAAAGTATACGGTGCAGAAGTTTAAAAGCTAAAAATTTACGATGTGTTACACCATGACACTGAACGCTTCATAACAAAACAACCAAAACCTACTTTTATCATGAGTAAATATTTAGAGAGATGTTAGAGAGGTAAAAATGAAACAAAGAAACTACTTAAATGCAAATTATTACTAAACATCTAATATCTATGAATTTTGTGCTTGACAATTTTATTTCATTAATTCATTCATTTTCCGTAACCACTTATCCTGTTAGGTGTCGCAGGGGGGCTGGAGCCTATCCCAGCTGACATTGGGCTACAGGCAAGGTACACCCTGGACAGGTCGCCAGACTATCACAGGGCTGACACATAGAGACAGACAACCATTCACACTTATATTCACAACTACGGCCAATTTTGAGTCACCAATTAACCTGCATGTCTTTGGACTGTGGGAGGAAGCCGGAGTCCCCTGAGAAAACCCACGCTGACACAGGGTGAACATGCAAACTCCGGCCCAGGGTTCGAACCAAGAACCCTAATTTCATTTATATAGCACATTTTATTTTTACATGAAAACTCAAGGTGCTTTACACTGAAATGCGAGTAGCATAAACACATGTAAGAATACAGTATGAGCAGGATATGTCAACATCAACATAATAAAACAGAGAACACAAGAATACAATCAAATAGAAACCCCTACACTATCGAACTGACGAACTACAGTGGCCAACACAAATGTATGGGCCTATGTTGAGCCAGTGTTTGATTTGTCCATTCATTGCTACTGTAAAACAACATTGAAGACATAGATACTGGATCCCAAGATGGCACCTAAACATTCCAATGGAGTTGCTCACTTTGTTCATACGCCAAAATTAAGTTTCTTGCTGTCAGGTTTTCTTCCGCAGTATGCGGCACTGATGTTTCTCCTGCGAGTTTGCACTTGGCTCATAGACTTTACGTTGTGATGACGTCACAGATTTTGATGCTTTTCAAGGCTTGAGGAAAGTTTTACAAATATAAAACCTCCATGGATAAGTAGAAAGAGTCATAATTGACCTTGTTTGCAGTTAGAGGTGTCCTGTCAACAGTTTTACAGATGTCTCTTTTACAATGGTGGCCGATGGGGAGAACGCTTTTTGGTCCGCAGGAGATTTTGTCGTCGCAATACTGCGAGTGGTTACTGGGAAGGATAGGCTGCAAAGCTGAGCAGTGTTGATGCAGGCGTGTCGGGTAAGGACCTACTCTGTATGTAGATATATAAACGGCTCATTCTAAGGTGACGAAAACACAACACTTCTAAGTTTCAGGTGATTATAAATTAATGAAAAGATAGTTATGAATATTAAAACATGTCTGCCATTAGATGGCCTTGCACAGGACCTCTAAACAAATTACGTTACACCTCCTGAATACAAAGGGTTCACACAATGCATATAAACCATAACAGTCAATTTTGAAGATAACTCACACAGTGACAATATAAAGTGTCCTCACTCAATAAGTCTTTTTAATATCACTTGTGCAAACATTTGTGGTGTGGTTTAGAAATGGCTTATAAATAACTTCTCTAAGAGTGATAATATCTTCAGTTTGTACCCTCATTTCACTTTTCATTTTACCCACTGTTACTTTACGAACTGGAGAAAAGCGAACTACTTGGTGTTCAGCACCACTTCTCACTAGTTCATAGGGTCCAGTTGTGGTCCTGAGGGGATTATAGCTGCATATCTTGACTCCGCACATTATGAGCTTGTGACTCAGCTATTGTTCCAAACAATGAGCCATTCTGTCGTTTTGTATGGGATTACAGTGCTGAAGAAAAATCTCATGATTTCACATGGGGAGAGGAGCAATAAGACCCACAGAGAGTTGGCCGGTAGCTGCAGTGAGACAAATGGCTTTCTCTTCATGTATCTGGTTGAAACGTGCTCATAGCTTTTATTGTGGTTTGAAAAGCAAAACAGCAGCCCTTCTGTTTAAGTCCATGTCTAACTTGATTTCACATTCAATATCTAGCTACTTCTAATCCAGATTTTGGAATATGTTTTAAATTGTGTATTCAAGCAGAGTTGTTACGACTGAGAGAAAACAGCGTGTTGCTGAGTTGTAATTACGTACCATATGGTGAAACAGAGGGAAGAAAAGAGCGGGTTTTCTAGAGACTGTCTTCAATTATGCAACTAATCTCCAGTTGAAAGGCCTCCGCAACTATGACTTTCTCTAAACACATACAGAAATTCAGTTTTTCATGTTTTTCTTCAGCAGCAGCAGTCACTCTCTCTGTAAGGTCAAAACTGACCTCATTCATCACAAACAGGACGCAGAGATGAGTTGGAGAGAGGAAGACAGGAGGTCAGAGAGAAATTTTCTCTGGTAATTTGCTTAGGTTCAGTCATACACTTCCCCGAAGGCTCACAAGAATTCCAAACTTCTCAGTATTACAATTTGCTCGGGGTAAAATCAGGATATTTAAAGGGGGAGCCATGTCAAGGTCATGGATTCAGTCCCACTGAGATCACAGCTGGATCCGTCTTGTGACCTGTATGTACTCAATCTTACATGTTTTTGAATATGAAAGACAATGGAAACTTGTAAAAAGTTCATATGAAGTAGTTAGCAACAGTTACCATGCCTGATGTTTTGCAATGTTTCATGTCACTGTCACATTACTCCCGCCTTTGTTCCTGACAGACAAAAGCTAATTCCCACAGCCACTAGAGGGCGAAGAGATAGAAAGATTGTTTAGGGGCATTCACTGAGACGACACCTGTTTTTTTCAGGTCTGTCTCAATATTTTTGTAGTTTTGGCCATAATTCCTATTGGCAATGATGACATTCTACTAAGTAACCTTGAACCCATAATACCACATACATCATTTGTCCATACCCTCTCATATCAACATATTCTCACTCCGACCTCGTCACATATTGATGTGCTTGGTCATGGACTTTCCACGTCCACAAAAGATATGCAAGGTACCATGGGTGCATTGGTTGGTGATGTTCTAGGACGCCGTGTCAAGTTCTGCCTATTGCATTGTCCTCTCTCAAAATACACCTCAGTTTTCACAGGAAATAAACACACTACGTCGGTTCAACACCGTGAAATTGCAGTTTTTTCCTTCAACAATAAACACACGTGGTTGGGTTTAGGAAAAAAGAAAACAATCATGGTCTGGCATCATCGTGTTATGTGACAATGTGACGTGACATGACATAACGTGACATGACGACGTGTCATTACATACATCTGTAGCTTAAAATAACTTAACTTTAACCTTTAGTTCCACACGGGACACAACATGCGGTCAACTGCCTCTACGCAAACTTCGTCCCTCTTTATACTGTCACCTGACCTTGTCCTTTGCTCTCGTCATAACTGCTATGGCCACTAGAGGCCGCTGCCTACACCAAAGGTAAATATGGCCATAATAAGCTGCTTGTACAAATGGCCTATGGTTTAATTTTTGTGGCAGAACAGTCTCTACAAGAAGCGATAGAGACAATGGTCAAAAGTACCGTAAACTGGAATTATCCTTTAACACAGTCATGTTGTTGTTGTTGTGTGTACGTGTGAGGTTTTAGGTTGTGTACTGGTGCTGAAGGACGAGCGGGAGCTGTTTGCTTCCCTTCTGAGTTTTTGGGAGTGATAAGAACAACCATACGAAGTTTGCTGTGCAACACTTTATAAAGAGAAGGAAACTTGAATTTAAGACCTGAAGCTCTGGCAGCTGCCGTTCTGTACTTGTAATAGCTTGGTAGCAGACTGTGTGTCTACATTTCAATAATGTGACCTTTTGTGACTCTTTGGCACTCCCTGTGGTTAATGGCAGCCTCAGAGTCCAGCGGTTTCTGTGCCAAGAGGGGTGATTCACTCCCAGAGAAGCGGCATAAGAGCTGCTGAGTGAGTGAGAGCAAAAGTCCGTGCTGGACATCATCCCAAAACAGCAGGAGGGACCGAGGGATACGTGGGGAAGGGGATGGGGGTGGGGGTGGGGGGAACAGCGTGAGCAATGGATAGTGCTGTCCAAACCAACAAACACTGTTTGATTTCAGTGGGTTAGCATGGTATGGTTATTAGTCTTGGATGTATTTCCCCGGTGGAGCCATAAACAAAAGTCTTGATTGATTTACTGTGTAAAGAGGTCTTCACTGGCTGAAAGAGCAACCCTCCTTGTTTCTCCTTGTTTATTTCACTTTGTCTTTTTTTGTTGTAAGCAAAGAAATACACATTTGTCTTACCGCACCATTAATCTTCCTGATGTTTTTAATTTCTTATAGAGTTTACGGACTCCATAATCTGTGATTAGAGATAAACTACAGGGAGTTCGGAGCACCCGAGCACATAACAAATACTGGAAATACTCAAACACATGGTGTTATATAAAGGAAAGAGAGAAGGAACAGGGAACATATGGCTGAAATCTTCGACCCTGGCACTGCTGCCTGCACTTCTACCTACGTCTTTCTGTTGTGCCACTTATCAAATCAACAAGCTGAAACCGAGCTGTGTTAAGTAGGCAGCTCCTCGCCATCTATCTGAAAGGGAGCCCATTGGAAGCAAGTAAACCTCCAGAGAGAAAAAACTGCCCACAAAGACATATCCAGGAAATGACCGGATACATTTTTCCTCCACTCTCATTACTGCTGCTAACACAGAAGTGAGGCGTTAATTATCTTTGTCATAAGTGGACACATGAGCTGCATTTTTACAGCCAAGGTCCAGCTCACTTTTAACTGACAGTATTTTGTCTCCAGACACATGGCCGTGTGAATGCGTGCACGTCTGCGCATGCAAGAGCAACAGGGCGCTATCTTTCTCTGGAACTATATGACTCACTGTTTCTCAAAAGAGCAGACAATACACACACACACACACACACACAGACACAAACAGCCCGTGCTTATTTCTCTCAGATAAGCAGCTGGATGAGTGTTTTGGTTGGAGCGGGGATTAACTGGCCTCTAACCTCGTCAGCAGCCCGGCATCCCACTGGAAACCCACCACTGAGCTGAGGTTCACATGCATGCATAAACATCCATCCTTGGTGGGAACACTCGCGGGGACTAAATCTAATGTGATGACTATGAAAAAAGATGGATGGTGCAACTGGACTGACATGTTACTGACAGACCACTTGGCCGCTGACATGTTGAGAAATGTCACGCACAAAACTACAGACTGCAAATGGAGGAAAAACTCGATGGCAGCACAGATAGTGGAGAATAAATTAGCTTCTGCACATTTATCTTTTCAGATACATTACACTGCACACAACCAGGGGCAGATTATGGGCCAATGGGCCACTGGGCACAGAAATGCAAAAGGCCCCTCACACCTGTCTGACACAGCAGCAAGACACATGCACTTTATAGCTGTTTGACCTTTTTCTGCTGTTGTTTTGCATCTCTTTGTACATTGTGTGGTTATTTTGTGTCTCTTTGCAGTTCCTTTGCATCTCTTTCTGGTCATTGTGAATTGCTCCCTGGTCAGTATATTTCAATTTGGGTGACATTTTGCAGGTGACACTTTGTAAAGGGGTCCATTCAGTAATTTTTCCACGTATACAACATACGACATTGAAATGTATGCCCTGAAAAAAAGTGGAGCTGAGCACCTGTAAGTGATGCTGCCGAACAAGAATATTAAGTTATATATCAAAGATTTTTTTCTTAGCATGTAACTTTACAGAGACATGGTCATGTAAAACTTTAAAAAACAAGACATCAAGAGACTTGGAAAGAGAATGAAAGGAACTTTAAAGTGCCACTTCACTCCATTCTGTAAAATTGGTGTCAGAGGTGGGACAAGGTCATTGTTTTGCAAGCCACAAGTAAGTCTTAAGCCTCAGCAGTCAAACACCAAGTCAATTCCTAAGCCAAGTCCCAAGTTATGTAAGAGTTTCAAGTCCTAAACAAGTCGCAATGCACTCTTCACCAAATGTAATGTCATTTTAACAACAGAGTAATAATATATTAAAGATACAAAAATCATGAATACTTCTCAAAATGTGTTTTGATTTGTTAAAACAAGTTTGTTGGAAGTTGTTGCATCTTTAATACCTCATGTAATTTTTGACCTGCAAATTTTGCATACTGCAATTCATTTCTTATCGACCCTGCTTTTGTATGCAAATGGAATATCTTTGGTTTTGTTTTTCTCCGGCTGACACTCAGTAACATGACAGTAGTTCTTCATAGTTCTCTCCTGCGACTTGACTGGACGCTGTGAGATTGGTTCAAACAAATTTAATGTGGGAAATGAAGTGTCGGCGTGCTGGAAATGAACAGCATTATTGTTAGTTGATTCAGAGATGAAGGGAACTGAATTAATTCATGGCGCACTTTTAAAGTAGCATACTTTTTCATCTTTGGGCTCAGGGGAAGGTATTGAGTATTTTCAAGTCAAAAGGCTCAGGTCCAAGTGAAGTCGAGAGCGGTGATAAAGCCCAAGTAAGTCTTTTTGATTTTGTCAAGCCAAGTGCTCGATGCTCAGTGTTCGGCAGGAGACTGGACCCACTAAGCAGTGTGGTGGAGAGGGGCACGTTGAACAAACTGAAAGCTATAATGGACAATAGCAGACACCCTCTCCACAGCCTCCTGGAGCGACAGAGGAGCAGCTGCAGCAGTCGGCTCATCCCACTGCGTTGCAGAAGAGAGCGTTTCAGGAGATCCTTCGACCCCACGGCAATAAGACAATAAGTTTAACACCTCCTGAATCCAGTCACACACACACTTACATACATTACCTCAGTCACAACTGGACTGCACTGTGGAATGGACAATTCTAATTCAATTTATACCACTGTGTTGTTATTGATGAGTGGAAGTGTGGTTGTTGTTTTTATGAGCTACTGGACAGTTGAATTTCCCTTCGGGGATGAATAAAGTCCTTTCTATCTATCTAGTCTAAAGTCAGTTTGTGACATGATACTGACTAGAGTCCAAGTCATGTGACTCGAGTCAACACCTCTGGCATGTCTCCATTATTACGGTACTTTTTGAATAAATGAGAAAATATAAAACTAAGATCCTTCCATTTATTGTGAAGTAAACCACTCACACAAGCAAAAACAGATGTGGACACAAGCAGCAACATCTGCTTCCAAGTGTTGCTCCCTTCTTCTGACCATAAAGTTTTAAAGAAATACAGTGCAAACCTGATGTGTGCTACTAATGACTTGCATTTACAGCACCGTCTCTATTTGTTTCAGTGTCATGGACACAAAACTAACACCACCAGTGAGCAATTAAGTACATGGAAGTGGTGAGTCTGGAAGAGAAGAGCAAAAACAATCGCTCATCATCACTTTCTTTTATGGAGGGCTCAGAAGATGTTTTTGATTTCCATAACCTCATTGTAATAACTGCCTCCTTGGGAAAAATAATCTCTTCTGAGAATCAGTCTGATGAGTCATTTACATTAGATGCCGTGGAAAGCTGAGAGGAAATGAGGAGCGACAGAAGTCAAAAAGATCAGAGGAAGCAAGCGGGGAATTCCTCTGGGTTTAACAAATTTGTTGGTTCGGTATTAAAGGGAGATGACAAACAATTTCAATTTATATGACCTCATCATGTGTCAAGAAGCCAAACTGACTTGGAGTGGATTATCATATAAGGCAATATAAAAATAAATCAAACAACCTAAGACAGAGAAATGTGCTGAAACATCAACCTGTGAGACGTGAAAACATTCCTCCATAATAAATGTACCCAGAAGTGATTTATGAAACAAATCACACCCAATCAAAAGAGAGAAATGCTATAAATACTTGTCCAGACAACTTAGGCAGTTGTTCACCTTAGGGGAGGAAAATTAATCTAGTAGTCGGTTCTGGCAACAGCTTTGTATCAGCCTTCATATCTTATCGTTGAAAAAGAAATTGTTTGGAACGAGTCTTAAAGGTTTCAGGCAACTGATAACTTGAATCAAGATGAAGTGCTAAACAGGTGTGCAAGCTTTTGTCCTTCAAGGTCCACATGTGCGAAAACCAGACTCAGCAAGTTATCAGTGAGTCACTCTGAAGTGCGAGCTGATGCTCATTATGAAGTGCTGTTCTGGGAATGACTCAGTTTGGTCTTTGTTTCCCTCAGGTCAACATTTGGCAGAGAGGTGCATCCGTATGCACGTTCCCTGCTTTCGCTGGGGCTTTTTATGTTTTTAAATCTGATCTCATTTATATTTTTATCTGTTACTGTAAGTGCTTAAAAGGTGATGATTTTCATTATAAATTTCCCCATAACTGACTCTATCTCTGTGTGGGCAAACCTGAGGCTCTGCGTCAACACATGCAGAGTTTCACACACACGAAGCTGGAAATGGAGCCATGGCATGTTTGATAGTGTAGACTTTTGTTGAGTGTGTGTGTGTGTGTGTGTGTGTGTGTGTGTGTGTGTGTGAGAGAGAGAGAGAGAGAGCCAGGAATCATTTCAGACAGGAATGGCCTGATGGGACAACACAGCATGAGGTCTTGGCCAAGGGAAACACACTTCGAGCCAGCAAGTGAACACATGTCCTCTATTTTCCAATGCAGTGACAAGTTTACTCCATTACCACTCTGCCCACTTTCCTACTACAATTGTCTGAGCGGATTAACTGGACATTCGGGGCACACGCTTGTAGAACAACTGCATTGAACTCAACAAATGGAAAGTGCTGTCATGTAACTAAAATGGTAAGAGGACTATTAGCCTCACTGAAAGTCTTGTAAGAAGGTCCAGAGAGCTCAGATCATCATTAGCAGCTTTGCATGTACAGGTTCATGAAACCTATGGAGTTGAATATTCCATCTTGACTCTAGAAAATGAAAAATTTGGTTAAGCTGAACAGCAGCCGGCCAGACGCTACAAATCCCAGTGCTGAACACGGGCCTTACATCTCTGCACAACTATATCATGGCACACGTTGTTGAGTTGTGTTTTTCTAAATGTCTTTCACAATTCAAACCATTTGGCAAAAGTGTTGCGAGGTTGGCCGAAACACACACAGACTAAATGGCTCCATAGAGTTAAGGCAACTGACATTGGTTGGGCCCGCTGACTTCAGGCGTTTCTGAGACTTATTTCAGTTTATGTTTCAACATTTGGCAGGACAGAAATATTTAGATTCCTTTGATTTAGATTTAGCTGCCTACAGGTTGAAGAGTTGAAGAGTTTATTGAAATGCCTACTGAATTCATAGCAGATGAAGTTGCTTTAATTTTGACTTGATTCCAGCTCCTGATGGTTCGACAATGAAGGCTTTTTTTATTTTGCAGCCCAGTCGCCAGAAGAAAATGTTTGCATTATCCTCCTTAGACCTGGCAATTCATATTGGTCCTCTGTGGGGACCTGGCATTGAGGCATTTGTCTTAAACACCATGCTTGCAGTCTTGTTTCACTCCTGATGTACTGTGAAAAGGACATCCTGGGCTTTTTAGAGACGCAACACATGGCGGTGTAACCAACACAACACATCTTTTGTCTTTTCAGAAACTATATTACTATATTGTATTAAGATTCCAAAAGTCTGTGTTCATTTTAAGCCTTTCAAAATATACATTTTAACACGTCCTTTGGGAGGGACAGTGGGACTTGCTTCTTTTCGTTTTTTAACCATACATCAGAAAGCCTGAGCAGGAAATTGAAACCCAGCACCAACTCTGAAATAAAAGTGACACACAGATGAGGGTTCTGACGTTTTAACTATTTAACACAGATTAAATGGAGAGAGCAAATGGAATATTTTTCATGTACAAAGATACAAATAGGCACACACAATATGTATAACCAGTTAAAAGCATGCACAATACCTTTCATATTAAAAATTGTGAAAGAGAATTCAATAATATCATGTAAATGTCGTGTACTGGAATGTATGTTTTGTGGAAAAGATCGACTCCATGTCCAATACGATGTTATAAAATAAAATTTTGGAGAAAGAAAATCTTTGTGATATGTTCCCTACATCCCAATTAATACTGTATAAAAATAAAATAAAATAAAATAACCTTTTTTCTTCTGGGTTTCAGGAGGCTCATCATATCAACATTTCTGAGGTTAAATGAGAGTGATTACATGAGCTGTGGGGATTTTAAGCCTGATCTTTTCCTAACCATAAATGGTCTTTGTACCAAAACCTAATCACTTAATAACCAAAGCATTGTTGAAACATAATGTTACAATATGTGCTACATAATACCATGCAAATGTAAATGTTTGTAAAATCTGTGGTTTGTAGAAACATATAATGCCCACATTTTTTTTGTCTGGCAATGGGGTCGTTTTTGAGCAATACAAAAACAATGCTGTCGAAACTCTCTGATAAGGAAGGTTTCAGAGAATAAAAAACATGTAACGGGTTAAAATTTAAAAAAAATTTGAGTAGTCAAAGGCAAATTTACCTTTTAAACTTATTTTAGTTATATCTGCCAACTAAGCCGTCACTCTCAGGCACAACTAGCAATCATTATCTTGGAGCTGTCAAATCACTGTTCCTCCTGCCCTCTTCATACCCGATCCAGATTGCGCCTGTTTCCATTGTTTGTTTTAAAAAAACGTTGACACAGTCTTACAGTAAGTGACTCACGGTAACATCAACTTTTAATTTCCTGTTTCAGCATGTTGAATTTAAAACTACAACTCAGTTTGTACCTTTGTCTCCATCTTTTCTGCCCTACTGAAGTCACGCATGGTGCAGGAAACATAATCAAACAGGCAAAACATCTGCTGAAGTCAGTGTTGCATTTCTTTATTATTTGCAGATTTTAAGAATCTAAACAAGGTGACCACCACAGAGTGGGACGTGGAGCATTGAAGGCATGCATTAAAGGTAATGTGTATTGGGATTTATATTAAAACAGAGATTGTAAGTGACACTGCTGTCAAAGCATCATTTTCCACCACAACAGGCTGCTGTTTTCACAGGAAAATCTATATTAAAAAAACAAACAAACACTGTACAGTACCTGCTCAGCAGCAAACAGCAGACAGACATAGTTAGTAACGAGCTCTTGAGCAAGCAGCAGCTATAGAGGCACATATTTCCACATATTTTAGAGCTAAAATCAATATACTGGACTCACATTCTTCAGGTGGACACAAACATGACTCACAATGAATGATAATGTTGCTCCGTAATTGCTGGATGAGGAAATAGTTAAACTTTTTGCATACTAGTTAACTCAACTTAAAGGTGTTGTGTTCACACCTGGCTTCCACTGCCCCTATGAAAAATGGGAAATAGGTAATGCAGTGACGCTTCTCGGCTCTGACTGTTTGTTGCTGCCGTGCTGCGGTCTGATTTTAAAGAATGCCATTAGAGGCAGGAGGAAGAGGAGGAGGGACATGATTTTTTCACAGACCGTCTGTCTCATGTGCTGACACAAAGTTATTTTCATAAAAGTTATCAACTGAGGCTTTAACCAAGTGTGCCAGACTGAATGCATGTTCTCTGCCATACGCTCAGTTTGTAATTTCATGACACACTCTTTGCAAAACTGTAAACACAACTCACTGCTTTACATTCAGTTTGCAATTCAATCACACACTTGTAGCAAAACTCTAAACATTGGTCTCTATACACTATTTTGCCAAGTGCCTTTCCACATTGACACATATACTGCCAAGCTCAAGACAACATCACATGTGATGTGGAACAGTGTTTTTGCCACCCACTATCATTCCAAAGTTGTCAAATACTGGCACTTGGGCAGTGACTTCTGCATCAGAAAACACTGTCCTTTAACATCTGCATGATACTCGGCCGGGTGCCGTCAGTGTGTAACGGTGCATGACAGTGTCAGGGGGAAACATGGCCGGATACCAACATAAGTTAAAGGGGAGAAATGTCTGAGTAGGGTGAATGATGGTGAATTTGAATTTAAAGCCAAACCCTATTTCTTTTTGTTCTAAACCCAACCATGTTCTTCTGTTGCTTAAACCTTGCCACATGCATTTGTTGTGGAAGAAAAAAAAAAAGCAATTCATGAGGTTGTACTAACGTAGTACGATGATTTTGAAAGAGACTATACAATTTGCACATTTCCTGTAAAAACGGGAGTGTAGTTTAAAAAGACCTAATGGATATAACAGGCTGAAGATGACATGGGAGCCTGGTCGTCAAAATTCAGCACTTGGGCATCAAAAACCAGTGAAAAAGCTGTCCTTTAACATCGGCATGATACCCAGCCGGTTGCCGTTATAGTTTAAGGCCACCCAGGGGGGAAACGTGGTGGGACAAGGATGAAACTTAAGGTAGCAAAAGTCCGACTGGGGTGGGCGGTAGGTGTGGTGTATGGGTCCAACAAACACCATCTTTCACCCCAGAGAGCAGTGTTCGCGTCCCGTAAGATTCTAAAGCCAAACCCTGCTCTTTTTTTCCTAAACCTAACCACGTGCTTTTGTTCCCTAGACCCAACCATTTGTGTTTGTTGAAGGAAAAAAAAAATGCCAATTTGCGGTGTTGAACTGACGTAGTGCATTTATTTTGAAAGAGCCTGTATGTAAACGTTAAATCTCCTGTGAAAATGGAAGTGTATTTTGAAAGAACTTGACACAGTGTCCCAGAACGTCAACAACCAATACACCCAGGGTACCTTTCACGCCATATGTGGAGGTGGAAAGTCCATGACGAAACCTCAATATGTGACAAGGTCGGAGTGAGAATGTGTTGGACACGGCGCTCCAGAACATCAACAACAGACGCACCCAGGCATTCTTGCGTGTCATATGACATCTTGGAAAGTCCACAACCAAGCGATGATATGTGATGAGGTCAGAGTGAGAACGTGTTCGAAAAATTTTGAGAAAACAAACTTTCCCCCCTTATTTGCATTTATAGGGTGTTAAGAATACACACCCATACTTTACACATTTGAATATGTGTGTATGTGTTTACTGCATGTATGACAGCTATACCATGTTGCGAACTGCTATGCTCTGCACAAACAAAAAGCAAAAGCCACAAGTGTTTTTCATTCATACTTTCAGTGTGTAGTTGGTGCTTTGCTCGCTTTTTCAAATAATGGTTTGTGTGTGTACTGCATTGATGCAAAAACACAATTTGTATTGAGTTTGAAGCTTTGAATTGTTTGCTTTTCCTGGTTTGGTGTAAGAGCCTGTAGTTTAAATATAGTGCCTGAGCAATCAGAAAAAAATCTATAAGGATGTTTAAATCCAAAAAGCAGTCCAAAATTTTACCATCACACAGGCAACACAGTTTAAGAAAACACTGACCCAAGAAACGCCATTTATCACTGCAGTAGAGCCTTTTGGCTGATTGTTTGTGAAGCAGTTCAAGGTTGAAGATCATATAAGGAGAACTCAGCCACAATGAAGCTGGTAGGAACTTCAACGGCTGTCAAACATCCAGGCAGCTGGAGGTTTTAGTGTTTCCTCCGTCTGTCTGCCTCAGACATGTAGGTCAGGTTGTTGTTAGACTGATCCACAGCTGCCTGCGGCTGTTGGAAGCCCTGCCTTTCCTCCCACCCAAGCTTTATAACTCTGCTCTGTGAATTCGCTGCTTTGACCCCCTGGTCATAAAACTGTTGCTTTTTATGTCTTGTCCAAGAATACTGCTGACGCTGACCCCACTGATTTACTGCTCTGCGATGGGGATCAGATTGAAAATGTAAAGACAGTTAAGACAGCACTGTATTGAATTACTGTTATAGTGGTACACATATTATTATGGAATGTAAAGCAGCCTGTTAGAAGCAGGCCAAATGTTATTCAAGTCTGTATTTGAGAGTTAATGTGGGTAAAAGCCGAGCCAATAATGGAACCACACTGTCACAACCAGACTGAGCCAAGTCTTACGTAACCATAAATCAATCATTTTGTTTTATGTTTTGATATTATTTTTTATAGCCTATACATTCAGCTGGGCTTTTCCCCAGGTGACGGCATCGTGGAAGCCAAATTGCTGGTCTATGTTTTATGCATTTGGCATTGACGTTGCTCTCCAACTCCTTTCATCACAATAATGAATACTCCCTCAGTGAACAGTGTTAAAATGATGGGATGCATCCCCATGGCGTGTCCACACATGCAAATTCAGTCGCACTCACATGAAACACACCGCCAGAGTCACTGATTGTCTGCTACACTGTATGGAAAGAGTGCTTTGTTATTTTGGAAGTGGAGTGATTTTACTGGAGTAAACAATCAATTACCTTTAATCACTTGTGGGAAAGAAACTCAGAAACTGGAGAATGGAAAGAGATTTCGGTGCGATCTCCTGGATTATGATTGAATTTCAAGAATAAATGAGCCGTTTAAAGCTTAACCCCTGACCCCAGTGTAACATGTAAGGGTCAGAGATAATTTAAATGACCTCAAGATGTCGCTCTTGTTAGCATGCTGTAGTTCAAGCCTTGGCATCATCCTGAGATGATAAGATTTAAGACAATGTTGGCCTCAAAAGTGTCAACTCAAAAATGGGTCCTGCATTGTACAATACATTCCTTTGCAAAACTTCAGTCCAGTCCTTAAATACTATGCAGTGTTTTTCTAACAATGTTTAGACTCACACAGAAGTAATCTCTCTCATTCATCACTCATGAGGAATTTACCAGTGTATTTTTCTTTTCTCTTCTCAGTGGAAACAAATCTTTTATTTATTTTTATTTGACAGATAATAAACAATAAATTGTGAAGACAATAAAGCCTCCAAAAAATAGCATTTTAGGTCTTGTGTGTCATTTATCCCAGCTTCATTTGAGCAGAGGAAATCTCTGTTAGTCGCCAGGCTAATTTATACAACCTAAAATGCTATAGGCTTGTGCTAATAATGTTAGCATATTGTATATGTTTGGAAAACGTGTTAAGTATAAGACAGCTGTTTTGTCGGTGAACCTAATGAGTTGAAATGGAGCCAAATTTTGTAATGTTACCTTTGTTAAATGTTGCTGTTGTCCCTGGTTTTATATGAGAAGAGGAAAAGTCCGCTAGCCGCTAGGCTTATTTATACAATGTAAAATGCCCTAGGCTTGTGCTAATAATGTTAGCATGTTGTATTTGTGGGGGAAATGTGTCCAGCTGAAGACAAGTGTTTTGTCTGAGAGTCCTGCAAGGTTTAGTGAAGCAGATTTGTGTGCTTGTGTTCGAAATTGTCTCTATGAAGCCATGTTTAATGTGTGTTTGGGTGTGTTTTGAATCAGCTAAACTTTACAGCACTTCACAGTAACCACATCTTCCACTAGTGTTTTGGAGTTATTACTGCAGAGTGACACAGACACACCAAGGAATGAGACACTGAATCTAACTTTGTATCCAGTTCTCTTTATAAATCCATGCTAACAGTCTGGCACCTGGTCGCTACCTATTCATAAAGACCTGACCTCACCTGCGTGCTGTGGCCAGGAACGTCCTGAACACATCAAAATAAGAAAAAAAAACAAGGAAACACAGGCAGAGGGCAGAGTTGCTGCAGGAAATACACCACCACACTATAGGAGTGTTTTTTTTAGGATAATCCTAGAAAAAATGCCATGAATAAACCGTAAATTAGCGATGCTGAGTTAAGTCGAGGTCACATTAGCTGATGTGTGAATCCTCCATACACTCACTGAGCTACATTTCCCAATAGCCCCTACCTTCTGAGACTTTGTCGTTTTGTTTTAGTCATTTTTGCAAAAATGAGATTCCTTGGGCAGTCTGTCTCCAGCGCTGACAGAAGAGAGGTCAATATCAAAAGATAAAGAATGGAGAGACTAGAGACACAAAGATCCAAGTGTTTCTCTCCCAATACCGATTCTGATACCTCAACTCTGGGTATCTGCCGAAACAAAGTACTGATCGATGCCAGTGCTTTTTCCACAACTTTAAATGTGTCACTGACATTCATCGGTGCGTGACAGAGTGCATGTAACTGATACTCGTGGAAACACTGAATTTTAAAATGACTACACTGACAAAGAGAGAATAAAAACAGTAAACATGTGAATGGACTGAGGCGATGCGAACGAGATGTCAGAGCAATGACTTACGATTCCCTCCCTCCTGTTTCATCTTAAGAAGCCTGTGAGTAATAGTATCAAGAGGACTCAGCGGTCAGAGAATCTCGGTTGGCCTTCTCTGCCCTGGCTTGGTTCTCAGAGGCTGACGTATTTATTTTGCTCCCTTGTCTCGCATTAACCTTGTACAGTGGGATCCAGGGGGATGAGAGGAAGACAGTGACAGCAGGGATGCAGAAACACAAGGCACCCTGGAGGAATAAGACGAATAAATATCCAAAGCATTTTCTAATTGAAACTGAAAGGCAGGATGCTTTGGCTCTTTTTGTAGCATAAGCTTAGATTCTGTGGTGCTCCACTAATCCCCCCAAAAGAGACATATGTCTTTATTGGTTGCTCTTTGCACAAAGATCAGGGTCAGATACAGAGCAGTGCTGGAAAGAGGCACTGTCTTGTTTAAGGACAGTCTGGCAGCATGGATGATTTCTGTCACGAGGGCTGTAGTTTTCACAAATCACTGCTGGTCTGGACGAATCCTTAAAAAGTGGGATAAGTGAATTCCTGCTGAGCAAAAGGCCACACTGACTGAGTGACTCTGAATTTCAGTTGGGAGCAAAATTCACAGCTGAAATAGGAATTATTATTATTATGTGGACCATAGCAAAGTAATTATTATTCACTCTAACACAGTAATGTGTTTAATTTTCTCCAGAGCTCTGGTGTTGCAACCTCACAAGATTGCAATGAGCTGAAGTCAGGGTTTTTCAGATCGCTATACTCAGCACCTCACCCTGCTTCTTCCCAGTTTGACACTTAATTGTTTCTCATCTGGTTTATGTTGGTTAATAGTATGCAAAAAAAAAAAAAAAAATGGCACACTGCAAAGTACAGTCGGTGAGACACTCCATGTGGTGCTTGATGTTGCCGTTGAGAGGTGTAAAAATGAATTATGGGTGACGATGATACTGCTGATAGTGCTGTTGATTGCCATTCAAATAATTAGATACAGCTTTGATTTGAGCAACATGTGCTACCACATGCACACGCACACTTTTATGGGGAAATTCCC
This sequence comes from Epinephelus awoara, assembly GCA_035609425.1. Lineage (NCBI taxonomy): Eukaryota > Metazoa > Chordata > Actinopteri > Perciformes > Serranidae > Epinephelus > Epinephelus awoara. The sequence continues at coordinate 27,713,341 of CM069304.1, read as the reverse complement.
TTGTGTGTCAGGGAAGATTGCCTCCTCAGATTCCCATCACTTCTTGCACTTTGTCACTTGAACTTACTGACACTCCATTGACAGTGCACTTCTTGCCAAACTTAAAAGCTCTCAGGTTTGTGTTGGGAGAGGAGGCTGGCTCAGACATGAATGTAACCTGCAGGCGTCCGCATGTGTGTGTGTGTTTAGCTTCAAGACTGTGAGCATATCTCTGTTTTAAAGTCACGCTCGGATGGCGCGGGGAGTTTGCACAGATACCATTACGCATTTCTTTCGTCACGAGTTTCATAACAGTGAAATTTTTAATTAAAAAAGACAAAAAACATGCATGAGGAGAACTCCGCTATAAACAAACAAAAAGAAAGCAATAAAAGCTGATCAATTAAGCAAAAACAGAAGAGTAACTGTGTTGTGTATGTGTGTGTGTGTATGTGTCTCGCATATGTTTACTTTGTGTGTGGCGCAGCTGACTACATCAAACAGTGAAAACATGCTGTAGTAATGAAAAAGTTCTGTTTGTACAATAAATAAACCTTGAACTCCTCATACACACATTACCGCCGCTGTCACATGACCTCACCGGCCGAAAATGTCATGACCCGAGCCACTCTACCTGCAACAAAGCCCAGCGTGACACAGATGGAGTATGATTTCTGGCGTGTGCATATTTGCTCATAAAGCTCGTTAATGGGGTGTCACTTGATTTTCAGTGTTTGTTTGATGATGTCAGAGCTCAAACAGGGACGATTTAACTTTGTATTGTACTGGTTAAAGGTTATGAGATGTTTACAAGGACACTGACTGAACTGTGGTTTACTGATATGTCATTCTGAAATGAGACATCATGCTTCAACACGGATTAATAACGAAAAATATTTAGCAGTAAGAGGATCAGTTCACCCGATCTATTAAAGCCACTTTCCCACTGACCTCTAACTGTGCTTATCCATGTCTACAGTTTAAAAAAGTTTCTTTCCACAAACAAAGTCTTGTTATTTTGGATAGTCCCCAGACCTCTGTGTCGATGGCGGTGGAGAGCAGCTCCAATGAAAACTGTCTGACCCTTGTCTCAACCAGGACATTGTTTCTGGAAAGACACATTGGTGACTATTTCAGAAGAAATTTTTCAACATGGTGAGCACCACAATCAAAATTCCATTAACATCTGCTGTATTGGGTTAGCAGCCGAAATAAATTGTCTGCATTGCCAGACACCAGCTGCGGTAAGCGAGAAAATATGATATGCTTTCTTTGTGATTATGGTGAAATTAGACTTTTAATCAATATTTAATACCCCCCCCTACATACAGTATTTGGAACAATGGCATGCTTTAACTTAATATATCTGAGTCTGTAAATTTGTCATTTACCACTCATTTAAAAGCAATTTGTCAGCACTGTCAAATCAGAGCCGGTGTTTTGGTGCATATTACACCTCACTTAGATTTGTGTGTTTACACTAAGAAACATTACCTTTCCCTAAATCACCCAAACTGTCTAAAGCTCGAGATAGGAGTTATTTAAAAGTCGTTTATCACTTTCCCCTCAGATGTATGTTTTACATGGATTCTTACCACCGCACATGGTGTCAGCTTTGTATAACTGAGCCTAAAAAGTGAATACTTAAATCAGTAAGGTAAAAGCTGAGGATATAACAGACGTGGCCACATGCTTTGGTTGTTCTCCAGATGTAGACTTATGGTTCCTCCTTCTGCTTCATCATTCAGAATGAATGAGTAATGAAGCTAAGCGGGCCCAGAAGTTAAAGTCGGGTCTGGGCCAGTCTCTTCTGGCCTTGTGCGCTGCGGCCCCCGTGCCTTACATAACCACCGACAAATGCATCCAATGGGAAGCAGCCTTCAAACGAATAACAGAAAGAAAAGGCATAAGGAAAGCAGAGAGCAATTGCCCAACAGATTCTCAAGTAAGTAAGGAAGGAAAAAACCAGGAAGGTCAAAGGAGTGTCTTCTGGGATATTAGCAGAGAGCCACCACAATGGAGTATTGTTGTTGTTTTTTTAAATCAAATTTGATGCTTGGATGCTGCTCAATTGAAAAAGTTATTTACTACAAAGTAGCGGTTCCCCCATTGGCCACAATTGAAACCACAAGTGTTGCGAAATGTGCTTATTGTTACTTTTCTTGGATGTTTGACCTTCACTGTGTAGAATGATGTATGTGTGTAATTTGTCCCTCCCGGGCGCCCAGTAGTTCAGTGGGTAGAGCTGGCGTCCTGTGTATGTCCTCATGTCATCCCCCTCTCTCCCCCTTTCATGCTTAATCTGTCCTGTCCAGTAAAGGCATAAAAAATAATTTGTCCATTGACATTGATGAAGTAAGTCTGAGGGCTTTTCCAAAACCGGACCCTACTCACTCCCACTCCATCACCTTGACAGCTGAGGGGATAGATGTAGGGGATAAACACAGGCCAGCTTTGGGACAAACTCCGTCTCTGGAACTGTCGCAACTTTTCGTAACCATGGAGAAAAATAAAGCTTAATCCAATTTTATGTTTTTATAATGGAGGAAAATAAAACTGTGTCCCATTATAGCACTTATATTTAATCTGTATGTGCTGCTATTGTTTATGTTTATATTTTTATATAATAAAGAACTATTTTATCCTTTATAGAATGTGACCTTCAAGATGTTAGTGTCTATATGACAATAGGCCTGTAAATGTTTGTCTTAGTTTGAGCAGGTTACGTTTGTAAGGGAAGTCGCGGAACTTTATTTGCATGGAATCTTCCCTGACGAACACAATACGGCGCTGCACATGGTCAATAAGTTGGCATCGGGTGTTTTATAACTCGCTTTCACCCCTCACCAGTTGGTTTGGGACGGCACTCAATGTGGTGTACCCTCCACATGAACGTGGAAATGGAGTGGAAGTGGATAGGGAGAGAGTGTCGGTGGTGGTTTGGAAAAGGCCTGGAGTTTCATATGTGTATATACAAGCAGGATTTGTGACATTACAGCTGGTTAGGAGGCCCGTCCTTCAATTTGACACTCACATAAGTGGGATGTGGAAACTGAGAATGGACCTTTCAGTGAAGCAAGTGACATTTTGTGTCCAGCAGTTAAACTTCTGAAATGAATATTTCCACATTCACTCTGACTGTTGGCCTCCGTCTTCTTTAATAAACAAAGACTTGTCACTTGTTTCCTTGCACCTGCCGATGAGGAATTTGCCGTTGATATATTTCAGTAACACTCCATTAAAAATTTAAGTAATTATAGTCATGACTGATCATCAGCCAGTTGTGTTAAGTTTTGAACGCTACAGCACAGTGCTCGTTCAAAACAAGCCTGTTCAGAACGGGCTGATTGCTTTGCCTCAGGTATTGATGATTGCAGCTTTCTCACTCAAACTGCCTGAATGACTTCACACCTGACACTGCACTTCCTTGGGTCCTTGGCCTGTGTGGGATCAGGCTATTTCCAGGGACAAACATGGTCATTCCAATAGTTACATTGCTGATACCAGAGCTGTTTGAGTTTGCTTCAATGTAACATGTGTGTGGATTACTCTTTAAACTCCTTTTACATGTGTTATGTTTTGTAAAACTGGTGCAAATACATGGTATCCGCAGATGTTTTTTAATGTGCACTCTCCTTTAAAAAAAGACTCACTATCATACTCTCTTTCCATCTGGTTTATACAGTAAGTGGTCCCTGTTTGTCATGCTGGGAACTTGCTCCGCTGCACAAGACAGCATCCAGCACTGTAGCCTGTCTGATGGAAGCTATGACTCAGCCCCAAACATCACATGTCGTGTTTTTCATCTGTTATGGAGACATCATCTGTCAACACTAACGCTGCAACTCCATGTTACCTACCTCAAAGATACAATTATTAGCAACACTACTCATGTGTTAAGTGAAGTCAAGTTGAATGTGTTTACATTGAAATGTTTGATGTGTAATGCCTACAATCTTCATGTAGTAGGCCTGTTATATATTATTATGAGGCACTGTGTGAGTAACTGATGGTTTATCCCTGAGGATGGTAACATGTGAGAAACTATAAATATATTCCTACCAAGAGCGTGTGAGTTTATCCAAGTCGTATTCCTGCCAAGTGGAGGCGCAGTGAGGTCCCTCTGTGGTTTTTAAAATTTGACATTATACTGGATACTAAGTGAATTACACATATGTTGAGCTTGTTAACAAGAAAACAGCTGATATTTATTGATACATTTAAGCAAAATATAATAATAACTGAATTGTCGCTGCCCTGTGAAATCCACACGTCAGCCTTTCAGACAATCCCACAGGTGTTTAAACTTGAGTTTGACTGAACGTAACCAAACAGGGTAGCACCCTTAGTGTATGTGACTCCCATGTGTGTATCCCACTGGCTAGCTAATCACCACCACTCTGCCCTGGATTCATGCTACTGATATTGGGATGGCGATGTCATAGTAGCCCACCCTCTTAATTCCCCCCCTGCTTAACACTGTTAGTTCTGTCAGCACTGTTCATGCTGTCAGCACCACTAGCTGCTAATTGCTGGCTCAGCCACCTCCATGTTGAGAGCTGGGTGCAGACAAGCTCTGAATCATAGATATGCTCTGAATATTCTTTCAAAATACAAAATGTGGAGAAAAACTATTTTCACCAGACAGCAATGAAAATGCGAAACACCCTCCCCCCCAAAAAACCGAACTTACTCCGTGAACGTGCCGCTTTGAGCTAAAGCTCTGATTTCAACAAGAAAAATCAAAGATTTTATATATATTACATATTTGTCAGCCCACTCTTGCTCATTAAAAACAAATACGTGTCTCACACGTGTTACACTGTTATGTTCAAAGTTGAGAAAGAGTGAAACAGTTAAATTGATACTTTCTGGTTAAAAACATCCTGAACAGTAGGAGAGAATGAATGGTTTGAAACATAATAAAAACACAGCGGTCGTCTGTCATGTCCTCCATGCCTGCCACAAGTGTTTTGATTCATGCTGCATCACAGCCATCGACCCTCCACAGGAAAAATAAGCGTGCACCATTCTGCCCTGCAAAATACGACTGTCTGTCATCACAGCAGAGGTGGGGTGTGCGGCGCATTGGCCAGTAGCCAGCCGGCACCACACCAGAATTAGACTGACAAGTTACAAGGTGCAGTGATGAAAAGGTTCATGTGGTTTGTTAAAGAGCACCGACCAGTATGTACATTACGCTGGTTATGGTTGGAAACGTATTGCTTTTAGTATAATCACAGGGGGTGGTGCTGAGTGTGGGTGTGGGTGTAAGGTGATGCTGCTCTTCAGACTTTGCAGAGTGCCAGGTTTAGGATATTTAGCGTATGTCAGATATTTCAAGTCAGCCCTCTGGAGACACCTAAAGAGCTGTCAATCCATCGCTTTTATCACAACCCCAATGTTGATGAGGGGGGATTAATTGTGAATTCCTTACCTTTAAATCACTCAACAAAACTGTCAAGTGGATGGGGTGCTGGAAAAACTGAGAAAGAGGATAAGTCAGAAAAGACAGAACAAGGGCAGGGTTGTGCATCATTGTGTGTGTGCATCTGTTCAGTGACATCACTGGCGATGCCTGTTCGAATGGAGTGTGGATGTCTGACTCTTCTGTCTACAGACAGGATAGTATTCCAGCAACAGCAGATCAGGGGGATTTCATGCATTTTTCAGTCTGTTGGCTGCTAATTCCGACTGATTGAACACATAAACCGGCCTTGGTAATTTGATAGATGTCTAGAAACCTCAATGAATTCATGCACTAATAGAGCCAATGAATTACAACAATGAGCCTGTTTCCGTCTGGCTCCCATTCTGAGGAGAATATATTTGTGTTGTTGAAGACAAATGATAAACAGCGACAAGTTGGTGAAAGAAAAAGCCAGAGTTTAACACAGGCTTGGAGATACTGTCATAGCTTTGAGAGTGTGTGTGTGTGCAGCTCGATTTATGATGAAAAATGCACACTCAGGAATTGGGGATTTGTTTTAAGCGAGACAACATTTATCAACGGCAAAAAGAGAACAGTGCTGCGAGGATAGGAAAATCTCTGCTCCCTTATTAGTAATGTTGATGCAAGTTCTTTCAAGTTGAGTGAGAGTGCTTGAACTCACTGTGGATTAGATAAGGTGGCCCTTCCTCTGTCTGGGCTGCGTCAAGGAAAAAGTCCAGGGTGTCAATCACAGTCTCTAAAACAGCACTTCCCTCCTGGAAACAGAGAAACAACAGAGAACATCAGCTTAACAGTGTACTGCTGTAGACAGGGGCTGCAGCAAAATGTATTTTAGCCACATAAAAATACAAACAAACAAATAAAAAAATCAAGATTAGTTTAAGTGTATGCTATATTTAGAATATTTTCTCTGTTTTACCTCACACATTAACCAATTGAGGCAGCAGTGGACCAACAACTCCTTTGATATGTGAAGTAAAATTGCTGTTTTTGTCAATGGAGCCTGGTAGCTGCGAGATAACGCTTTCAGTTCCCGTCAAAAAGGTCTGTCTGATGAAAAGGTGAAGCAGTGAAAATCTAAACATAGCATGTACTCAAACTGATGCTGTTGTGTGTCTCTTAAGTGGATAAAACCTAGCCAACTGAGGCAGTGTTTGCTTGGCGCTATTTCATTCTATGTACATAACCCAGGGCTTTTCTACCACTGTAAAAAAAAACATTGTAATCGGGTCTGCATGCTCTTACATTACAGTATCTGTGTGCATGCATGCATGAGTGTTTAAATGTGAATTGGCACCGCAGAATATGACTATTTCTGTAAGTTGTGGGTCACTTATGAAGCAGCTATTATGCTGTTTCCTGTGCAGTGTGGTGGGCTTCTAAAAACAAACTCTTGTCCAAAAAAGAAAGAAAAAATGAATCAAAGTCGACTGTACGAGACGCAACGCAAATTTCATTGACTATGAGTGAATGGAAGTAGACATGATTTTGTAACTGACCTTTCTTGGCTTTTCCTTACTGAGTTACAGCAAAACAACAGTCACACATTGGACCACGTGTGGCTGAGATAAACACTGGCATGACTGAATGCACCAGTGCTTGCACACACACACACACACACACAGAGGAGGGCACAGAGGTGTGTAATACTTTTCATAAGCTCCTCTAACTGTTCTTTTCCATTAAAACAAAGATCTTATCATAACTGACACTCACTGCGGAACAAAAACAACGAGAAGGCTGAAGTTTTCCCTTTCTTTTTCTCAGCACAGAAGTAGAGGACTGAATCCATTTGCTGTGTATTTGAGAGGAAGATCGGCATCGATTGGTGCCTTGATATTGCAAATTGTCTTCCAGATAAGCTTCACTGAAAGTATCCAATGGGGAAGAAAAGCCACATGGAACAGTCTAGTGATTTCAAGTCAGTTCTTTACTACATATGTATAATTGTTCTTGTCTTCATGTTTTTAAAGCCCACTGATAACACCAGGAAAATATAGGAGCTTTAACCAAGTTTGATATCAAAGGTGTGTAAACCCAGACTAAGTATATGGACCACATACAGAAAAAACGGCATGTAAAGGAAGAATTAAAAAAAAACTGCACTGGTTTCTTTCTCTGTGTATGAGCAGTGTAGGAGGTTCTGCGGACTGTCTGGAAAATAATTTGAGAACAAACACATTGATATCTTCTTGGACATTCCATGTGACGTATTGGGTCTGTGGTGGGAGGGGAGTTACAGTACTCTGAGGAAGGAGTTGAGACTCCTTTTCAGTGGGAGACAGATATTTGGCTCTGGCTCTTGGCTGGAAAGTTGAAAGGCATTGGACCAGTGTCCAGGCTATGATACGGTACGGAGGACACTGGGGGTGGGAGGAATAGGTCTGGATCTGGGGCCCTTGGGATGTAATTACTGTCTGAAGTGATCCTGAGTGGGATTTTAGGTGGGTGAGTCTAGAGCACAGGCAGTGTAGTTTATGTTTCTCAGACTGGCTTTGTGTTAAACTACTCAGCAGTTCATCTGTCCAATATTTGGAGAAGGATTGTGATGGAACCTTATAGACCTTATAGCCATACTTCCAGCACCATGAGGCTGTCCTTTGAGCTAAACGCCAACGTCAGCATGTAAACAGTGCTCGCAATGACAATGCTAAGAGCCTAGTGTTAAGAAATTAGTGCCCCGCCCTGAATAGTCTTATGTACTTCATGTAAAGTTATGTACTCTGCTTATCCAGGTAACCATCGGACTCGGTCCATTTGCTGCCGAGTGTTGGCTGACTCGGCTGGGTTCCGGCTCTATGGTGCCAAATGTGAGCCAGATTTGGCCCATTTACCTTTGCCAATATTTGGCCAAATCTGGCCCAGATTTAGTGGTTACAGATGTGGGCCTTTTCTGCACGGCAGTTAGACAAAACAGCAGCCAACACCAAAACACTTTCTGCCAAATCTGGGCCTGACGGTGTTGTAGACATCCAGGCTGAGACACGGCTGCCAGAATTAGGCCAGTCTATTTGGCCCAATTCTGGGAAGTCATTCATCCTGAGTCTCCACGGAGTTGGTTAAATGGATGTGACCCAACTTTTTTCATCCCTCACGCTGAGTTTGGGCTGATGCTGGTCTGGGTCATTTTGGCTACCTGGGTCACGTTAAGTTACATAAATTAGGTTTAGACAAGTAAAGTTACAGAGGTTAGGTTTAGGGAAAAAAAAACACGGTGACAACGCACCTTAAAATAACTCAGAGTTCACTTGGTTTTGCACAGTTCTGAACACCGATCTCTTTGGGGAAAGTCCTGTGTTCTTTAGCCAAATTTTTATTCACTACAGTGTCGTGTTGTTGCAGGATTCAGATCAGTTTGTAGGGATGTGTAGCGTGTGTGCAGCTATACCTGTCTCCCTCAACCTTCCTCTTTACCCAGACCACTTCCTTTTTCACTTACGTCAGCGCATTGGTCACAGTCTTCCTGATTATATGGGTTATAGACACAAATTACTGGCTCATGATTACTTTGAATATATATGATCTGTGGTGCATTACTTATCATAAGTATATGTACAAAAAGTGCATTGGAACAGCTTGTTGTGTTAGCAGACTAACATTTCTGGATTAGGTATAAACACACAAAGCACAGCTAAGGTTGATGGGAATGTCAATGTTTTGCAGGTATTTAATTATAAACCAAAGTACTGGACAAAGTAGAATTTTGAGCTGGCAGTGCCACTCGATGAAAAATTAGGGGATCAACAAAGTGAGCATAATTTATCCCAAGGGGCGCCTCAATGTGTGAAGCAAAGTCAATGGCAATCCATCTTATAGTTGTTGAGACATTTAATTCAAAACTACAGAAGTCTGACGCCAAACTCAGATGTAAATTTTTCACAGGATAAGTGAAAACTTCGACCTACTGGTGGTGCAAAAGGAAATGGAGGAGGACAACCAGATTCATCCTCTGGACACGATGAATATCTGCAATGTATTTCATGGCATAGACCAAAGTGATGGGCCAACAGACTGACATTGCCATCCCTAGCTAAAAGCTAAAATACTTTATTCGTCCAGACTAAGCACAGTCTGGAACAGCTGAAACAGTAACAACTGAATACAAGTGGAGAATGAAAGGTGGACGATGCAGCCAGAGAATCTTCTGAGTATATGGGTCCATTTTCTGTTTCAGAACACTTCAATAGAATAAAGCTCATTTGGGTATAGAAAAGAGAACACAATCTGTGGGTCCATAAAACCAGTCTCCCATTCATTGTCTATGGAGCAGCTCCACACTTTATACCCTATGACATCACAAGTTTGAGACTCACTTCTCTGGTTTCTGGCTCTGAGAGAGAGAGTAGCTCATGCTCACAAATATTGATTGAACTTTCATAGGCCATGGAAATAACATTGGGATTTATAACTTAGGTGGTGTTCCCCTTTAAGGCAAGTGAAACCACTTATTAACTCCTCAACTGATCCATTTCACTTCGTCATTACTCATATAAAATTTGAATAAATCATGTGTGTGTTTTACTTACAATTAAGCTTTTGCTGCCCAGTGTGGTAATGGTTTTGGTGTGTGTGTGTGTGTGTGTGTGTGTGTGTGTGTGTGTGGTGGTTTCATGAGTTTATTTCTCCACTGCTTACATCATGCTGTGACCTTTACCTTTTTTACTGTTTATGGATATTTACAAAAGACTCTCCAGTGTAAACGTTAAGCCTTAGGAAGTTACAGAGATCTTTGAACTAGGTGTGACTGAACTATTCTGTGTTCTGGACGAGGCCCCTTCATAACTAAACACTGGCCAGCTTCATGCAAAACACTTCTGACTATAACTTTGGATTTTGTAAACGGACCAGACCTCTGGGACTTTTTTACTTATACACAACACACATGATTTTTAGCCAGTTGATGTGTTGAACAGATTCCAATGATACAAAGACGTGTGGGGTGCCAGCATTGTTTGGTTTGTGTCCTAAATGGTTGTTTATGGGGCTATAAATGTCTCTGTCTGTATGTTATATACAGTAAACTAATTACAATCAATGTTGTAAGCACAGGAAATGGATATCAGATATACCTCAATGATAAGAGTGCATGCCCTCTTACATACTTTGGGTCAAACTCTGAACAGTCCAAAGTCTGTTATGTCATAAGAGACACATTCAGAGCTTATGAATCCCATGAATAGAATATTGGCATGTTAGAGACGTGACGACAACTTCACAAGGATCCTGAAAAAACAGCTGAATGGACAGCAATCAGTGGAGGTATAACAATCCACACAGCTTACTGTTGTGTGCTATGCATAATGCAAAGTTTATGGTTTGATCAGGTATGACAGCTGGAGAGCTGCAGAGTTTCAAATTTGGCCCTTAGTGTTCTCTAAGAGGATGCAGTTAAGTGATTAAAGTGTTTCAACAAAGTGGAATTTCGCCAGCAAGACCAAAAGTAATTCCCATGTGGAATGACGCACAGCAGACATGCCCTTTCCTCTTCCCGCGTATGCTCTTTGTTAGCCAGCAAGTGTTGGCCACAGAGGTCAATGCTGTCTGTGGAGATTATGGTGCAAAATAACGACCTGCACAGATTGCTTTTCTTAGGGCTTGGGTTGTGAGGGCCGTTTGTCTGATCAATGTTCAAGGTTTTGTTACTTTGCAAAAAGCTTGCTGCTCTTTAAAAGTAAATGTTTGACTCAAAAGACATTATATTTATTTGCACAACAATGAGGGGAAAGCACGCTGCTCTTCAATATAGGTCTTATAAGGACAAATACAGAATCTTTAAAAATGAGGCCCATCCATACACACAACATGAGGTCTGCGAACAAATTGCTGCCTTATACACTGTGGTAACTCATATGAACACTTTCATTATTACTTAACACTCTCACTCAAGTTAAAGATCAGGACGAGCCTGCTAGGAGAACTATCATCCAAATAGCTTCTTAAGAAATATAAACACCCTGTTGGATTACAAGAATCAGATATCAGAAATAGGAATGCATTAGGCATCACTAATCAATCATCATTACTATGTGTGTGTATACGTGTGTGACACATGTACGTGTGTATTCGAATGCCCTCTCCAGAGAGCTGTCAGTGCTCCAGTGATGTTCTCCATGTCCAGAATGGAAGACAGATTGAGCGCCATGGGTGGAAAAATAATCACCGCGTTCACACGTGCGTGCGACTTTGCATTTGTGTGCACACGTGCAGGGGGGCCGGTACGGGGGCCACGCGCTGAATCACGTCCAGTGATGAAGATGGCGAAATAGAATGAAATCATAAACCTTGAGGAGTTTTTGATCTCTCCCAGATGATTGAACTGACTCCACGGAGCAGAGAGGGAGGCAGAGGTTAGCGTCGTTAAAAGCTGCTGAACTTTAGACCTTGTTGTGAATGGAGTGGATGCCACGTATTTGCAGTTAATGCTGATACAGCTTGTACATTGAGGTGTTTTTTTCCCTTATCGTGGATATCTTATTTTGGACTCATCAATCAAATATGCTGTACGTCTGAGACAGTCAGTCAGTGAGTGAGCCAAAAGCAACACAGATATTGCTTTATATCAGTAACTTCCATAGACTGTAAATGATGCAACAGGCTCCAGTACTGTGTGGGGTCTTCACATAAACAGTCCACACTGTTTACGATTGTTTATGTGAATGACTTTATGGTGGATTGCACTATAGGTTGTTGACTGATAGAGACACGTTTGTTTTACCCGTTCATCAGAGATGCTGGTAATTGTTTGCATTTGCAAAGGTAAATAAATGGACTTTGGGGAGTTATTTGGCGACATCTGCTTGTTAAATTAGTGGTGAAGGTGAAGATGTCATGTCGTCTCATGCACTTTCCTTTGTTCTCTTTAATGGCTCCATATTTTCCAGTTAACTTATCTGTTTGGGATAATAAAGAATAAATAATAAATGAAGCATCGTGAAAAGATTTTCTGGCAAGACATGCTGGAAATATTAAAAAGAAAGTCAATTATTAAAGATATTAAAAGCTGATTTTGTGATACACGAGGGAGCAGATCTAAGAGGCGTACAGACTCCAAGAACTGTTTTGAAAACTTTTTGTGTGCGCAGGAAGACTTTTAAATGCAAGAGATGACGTAAGAAGCTTAATAATTTTCATGATGTCCGTGCTTGCCTATTGTTCGTCTTCTGGGATTGATTTTTGACAAATCAGCTTCACACTGGAACTGTTTTATGACAGATGGCTATTACATTTTGCGCTCTGAACTCCCTTGAACGCACTAATAGGGAAAAGGTTTTAAAAACAATGACAGCAAATTGAATTAAAAAAAAAAAAAGGCTGCCTCTGTAGCCTTCAGGTCTTTGCATGTTTATGTTGCAATAATGCAGGCATAAACTGAAACAAATGATCAATGAAATGCAACTGGTGTTTTTTTTACTGAATGTTGCACATCACAAACACAGGTATGGTCCTGGAATACAGACTACATTTACAAATGCTGTTTAACTTGAAAAGGCAAGAAAGTATTGCATTTTGAAGGGTACATCTCATTGTACAACAACTTCATGATCATTTCTAAATTGTTGTTTTATGCATACAGTCACCGATGACATTGACCCTGCGGTCAGCTGGGTTGATCCTGTGTGATCTCATGATAAAACAGGCTCCTTAGTCCCATCTATGAAGTTAGCTTGCAAGTTGTAATTGAGAAAAGCACCTAAAACAAAGCAAGGAGAAATCAAAGGCAGCTGGCTAAAATGGAGCCTGTAATCCGCTTTATAATTTGTCTCTGGTGACTTATCTGTCCTGTAATCCAGGCTGTGTATAGGAAGCTCAAAAAATTAAAGGTCACTTTGCCTGTGTGTATTGGAATGGGCCCTTATGAATAACAAACTAAGTCCTATGATGAGTAACAAAAGCGATGGTAGCCTCTACTAAAGAGAGTTTTTGTTCACACAGGACAAAGAATTTGACTTTCTTTTTTCCTGAGAAACTATCCATCACTTAAACACTGAGATCGCATGTGTAGTGCCTTTTATTCCCCGAGCAGGTTGGCACATGAGAGAGGAACTTCATCAGGGTGTCACTTGCAGTTGTGTTTGTTTTTTAAAGTTTTCATCTGTCAGCTGCAGGATCCTGCTAACGCACTGAGATCATCATCATCATCATCTCCACCCCAAGGAAACTTGAACGGCTCTATTCCAAACACACACACACACACACAGAGGATGTCACCGTAATGGGAGAGTCATTTGGCAAGTGCATACCTGCTCTCTCTCAATCTGAAAATGGAAAAAAAGCAAACAGAGGAATGTGAGTCTGTTCAACAGAGGTGACATTGACCGAGGTTTCACATATCTGACTGGATTGATGCAGTCTTATTGGGCACTTTAAAGGGCCACTTCATCCTTTTCCAGTGGAGTTCCCACAAAGGTATAAGTGTTTCCTCCTTCATCAAACCACCACATGATGGAATTTGTCATGGAGGAAATTGTCACGGGGTTACAGCCTCCTCCAGCTGACTTGCAAGCACTTTTTTTTTTTTTTTTTTTTTTTGTTACAGTGGGAAAGCCTTTATTTTTAGTAGGCTGTGTGGTGAAATTGATTTTCTACGGGGCTTAAAATGTGCACGATGCAACTGGAGGGAAAGATTTGTTTGTATGTGGGAATTTCTGTATGAGGGATTGACGGCAGGAAATGAGTAATTCCATATGTTCCATGTGGCTTGTTTATGAGTGTGTATGGTGTCCTGTGACGCAGGTGGTGAAGTCATATCAGACTATTCCCATCCCAACTCTTTCACCGCAGCGATAGGATGGTTGACAATGTCTAGAAAAACCCTTTTCACGTCTTGGACAATGCAAGAAATCAAAGTGTAAGGAAATGTTTATTAGCGAAGCACTGCACTCATCAGACTGCAATATGGACACTTACTCCACCTCATGTGGAGATATATGAAATCTTGTTTCCTCCAACCAAACTGGTACAAGCATTCACTGCTCCCATTGTTTTGAGTAGAAAGTGATGGACTTTTAAACAGAATGTGTGGCTGATTGTCCCCTTCCACTCAAAAATGTGTTCTGTCTTCTGTTTATGTCCCATAAAATGTCTGAATTTGGCTCTACTGACTTACATCTGTGTAAAGTTTGTCACTAGAGAGTTGCTTTCACATTCCTCTACTGAACGGGGTGATGTCTGTGCATTTCCTCAAAATCTGCAATTCAAACTTACGTCTGGCAAACTACAATAGGTACGACACTAATAACCCACATATCGACGTGGGACTTTGACACAACACTGGCAACGAAACCCGAAACCTCCAGCACAGAGCAAACACAGACAATATGTGCAATTTTGTGAAACAACAGACACCTCATTAGAGTCTAGGTCTGACTGAAGTTTCCCCAAATGCTAGTGACCTAGCTTCACATTTTGTATTAGTGCTGTGTCAGTGCTGGAGAAAACAGAAAGAGGAAAGTGACAGCAAAAGCTACTGCAAGAAGTGGTGGTGGCTGGGGCAGATGCCAGATCCAGAATTTTTCAATGAGGGAGAAAGAGTAGATAGACTTCAAGCCCCTTTTCAAAGGTTTTTTTTTTTACTTTATTATGTGGGAAAACTATGTGAAGCAAAAATATTAATTAACTAATTTGTGTTTTGACATGCTTTGAATCGTGGCTGGTGGAGGAGTTAAGCTATCAGAAACTACTTTGCTTTGTGGTGGGGTTCACTGTGTGCCTGCTTTGAGAGACACTTGAAAAGGGCAGGCAATAGGACCAAGCAGAGACTACAAGTAGTATGTATTGTTTTGCTTTCTGGTGAGGAAAGTGAGTAATTGTTTCCCCTCCACTGCGCTTGAGGACACCAGGAAAGCTGAGGAAGCCAGAGTGGACTCCAGAAGAGAAAGAAACGGTATAATGAATAGTGACTCACACACTCTGCAGTTTATCTTTTTAAACTGTATCAGTGCAGTGTAGAGAAACCAATGATAAACCAAACTTGAAGGTACACTATGCAAGATTGTCAGTTTCTATTTGTAAACATGCTCGCCAGTTAAAGTAAAAGTAAAAGCCACCCACGGTTTCACTCTTGTTTGACGTTTTGCCTTGCTATTATTTTTTTTATGTTTTTTTTTTGGCACTGTGTCTCTTGAATGCCTGCTGCTTACGGTTTGCACCTGGCCGCTACCTTTTTACAAAGCACCAACCTCACCTGAGCCCTGTGGGAGTACACGCCCATAAACGTCCTGAACACGAAAAGAATAAATAAGTGAAAGAAGAAGAAAGTAAGAAAATACAGGCAGAGTCTCTGCAGAAAAATACATCGCCACACTCTTATAGTGGGTGAGTTGAGTGGCATGTCTGCTGTATGTGTCTGTATCTTTGTAGAAAACTCCTGCATAGTATATCTTTAGGGATTATTCTGATTTTTCATAAACCACATCAGGAATTTAAGGCGCCATGCCAATGTTCCGATAGCTCATTATACCAAAACCACAGTCCCAAGAAGAAGAAAAAGGATTGTTAGATTTAATATCTGCCTGTATGGTCCGACAACCTAGCCTCCACAGTATTTTACTTTCCTACTATGGTGAAGACCAAAGACCAAACCTACTCTGTCTCTGATTGGCTCACCCTTATATTCTGACCCTTATCCTTACTAATCTCACACCTCATGCCTAACCTAAACCTAACCAACCCGACTAAACAAAGGCATGTATTGGCCAATCGGAGGCAGAGTAGTGCAGGACATGCCTTCTGCAAAGTAGCAAGGTCATTCTGCGTAATGATTAGCTATGTGCTTCTGTTTGGAATTTGGAAGTGTGTAGCCTATTTTGGGAAGACCTTTGGAGCAATGCACGTTTGTTTTCGGGGTATCAGGCTGTAGGGTAATTGTGCGTTTGGTCCAATGGGACAATTTTCAGAGTATTTGGGTATTGGAATCCTCCAATCCAGTCGTCGAAGCAAGTTGGACATACTCTAGTAGCCTACACATGATTTATCAACTCGTGAATACACCTTAATATTCTTATCTATTGCTATCTTGGCATTTACTTCCTCCTTTCTTAAGTGTAAGCACCACTGTCATAGGAGTCGTATTTACTCTACAGACTCTCAGTAGAGACAGCCACCTGCGCATGAATGAGAGCAGCATATCAGAAGCACCAACGCAGAAGCTGCAGTCCTTCCTTTACAGTGGATTCATTCAGCCACATTACTCCTGCACTGAAGAATTTTTATAGCAGCCAAACACAAAATCATGTACAGGTGTGAGGCTCCATTCAGACAGAGAAATACAAGGTGTCCACTATTTTCATCTTTTTCACCTCCAAGAAATCTGGCAACGTAGCAATACTGCCGGCACCGCTACAGGTCGCACTAGTTGAAATATAAGGGGCGTTTCTCCTGAGTTAATTTAAAATACTGGAGCCAGTGCAGAAGTTCATGACATAGATGTTGTGTCACAGTCAAATAGATTGAATAATTATTCTCTCGGTGGTGTCCTTTAGTTAAACTGCAACCAGCTGTTCTAAACTCATCGTAGGTACTGTAGTGGTGAAAAATTAAGTTATTCAAGTATTGCACTTATGAAAATGGGGTGGGGATCATGAACGTACATGAACACGCAGTCAGGCTTGTAAAACAATGGGCTGGAGATCAACACAGAGAGGGTGTGTGAGGTCATGCTGTACTCCAGATGAAATTACACCTCTATTTTTTTCACATAGCAATTTTTTAATTCCTTCAATCTAGAAATGATGAATTTCGCTTATTGCTCCTTTAAATCTTTACATCTTACACCATCTTCAATGCATGAATTTTGCTTGTAATGGTGTGTTTTTACAGTGGGACTTTTACATAAAAATAAGATCTGAATACTTCCTCCACCACTATTTTCAGTACATGCCACAGATCAACTGAGTTCATTTCTGAGACCTTCAACCTAGAGTACATTCAACTGGCAGCTATATGTGGTGCAACTTGTAGTAAACAAACTTCTGGTTCAAAAACGTGCAGAACCTAACTGCCTGACTAAGAACTAAAACCATGAAAGCTCATACATGAATCCAGGAAACCCCACTTAACTATATTCAGGTATTTATTTGCACATTTAACATGATATGCACAACACTCATGGGTTTATATTACACAACACATTCTAATACTCTTATGAAAGAGGTCACAGGTTCTTCTGATGCAAGCTTGAGTGAAAGAGAGAAACCCGGTCACACTGCAGAGGACGCTTCTAGCAGTTTCACAACTTTACTAAAATGTAGCATAGATGACATAACAAAGAAGAAATTATCACTGTGTTTGCTATCTGCAGATCGCTCATGCCAGCACCATAGCCTCGTGACACGTGCCCCATCAAGTAACTCATTGACCTTCTCCTAGACTGGAGTTTGAACTCAGATATTTAAGGAACCCTTCAGATCGACTATCATTCTGCAGGCAGGTAGCTTTGCTGTTGCCACTTTTGAGCATGGGTGAGTGAAATCAATGGACAATACAAGCTGTGTTTGGTGTCATGATGTATTTTCAAAAAACAAAATAACCTGTAGATGGACAGTTGTTTTATCAGCAGAAACTGTACCTTTATATTGATAAAAATCTATAAACTTGGTATGCACATTTGTTGAAACTGAGGATGTCTCATGTTATTATGTCTGTCTCTTACATTGCAGAAAGCATGGCATTGCATCGTGTGTGTGGAATATTTGTAATCCTCAGTGTATGTTTCATTTCCATCACACCACCTTGTGATGGAGGAAACATTCTGGTGTTCCCTGTGGACGGCAGCCACTGGATCAATATGAAGATCCTCATGGAAGAACTTCATGCCAGGGGACACAACCTCACTGTGATTAGGGCCTCCACCACCTGGTACATCCCAGAAAAGTCTCCTCTCTACACATCCATTACCATTAAAATTGATGCAGGTTTTGAGGACTTTTTTGATATCTACCTACAGGAGCATATGAAGGTATGTCATTATGGATTATGTAATGGGCCCCACGTGGGTCATTTAGTCATTCAAGTAATAAGATGATCACTTTCTCACCGCTTTTTAAAAAATATTTTTTCAGGCACAGAGAGAGGGGGCCTCAGCACTTACTTTCTTCAAACTCACCAAGCAGTTCCTCGCTATGATTTCTGAGGCTCATGAAATTTGGGCTGATGCTCTCACTCAAATCTTTGATGATGAAAATATGATCAAAAGCTTAAAGGATTCCCAATATGATCTTGTTCTCACTGACCCAGCTATAGCACCAGGGGTTATACTAGCCAAGTATCTCAAACTACCTGTTGTGCTCAACGTTCGCTGGATTACCAGCGGAGAAGGCCACTTCACCATGGCCCCCTCACCGCTCTCTTACATCCCTGTCCCAGGATCGGGCTTAACGGACAAAATGAATTTCATCCAGAGGGTCAAGAACATGCTCTTCTACAGCATTATAGTTGTCCAGCAGAAATTCCTGGTGGGACCGAGCTATGATACCATCTGTGCTAAATACATTGAGGGTGGATGCGACATTATCTCGCTTCTTCAGGAAGCAGACATTTGGCTGTTCAGGTCAGATTTTGTGTTTGAATTCCCTCGGCCCACAATGCCAAATATTGTCTACATAGGAGGGTTCCAGTGCAAACCGGCCCAACCTCTGCCAGCAGATCTGGAGGAGTTTGTTCAGAGTGCTGGGGAGCACGGAGTCATCATCATGACTCTGGGAACTTTGGTGAACGCGTTGCCCAAAGACCTTGCAGATGAAATCGCTGGTGTCTTTGCCAAGATGCCTCAGAAGGTAACACGTGCTCAGAGATTCACTTTTGCATGACATGAAATGTTAAAAAGACTGAAATGTGAGGTTCAAAATACTAATTTGTCCACATAGAGTGTCTTAGGCAGCATCAAGCTGTCATTGACTACGTTAAATTAAAGGAAATATTAAAAATGAATTAGAGAGACATTAATAAAAGACCGCAAATTAACAAATCAGGCCTTAAGGGGAATATGTCAAAGAGGGATTCATAGCCCTGTGATACACTGGCAGCCTGCCCAGGAAGTCTAATGAGTCATAATGAGTGGGTATAGAAAACGGATGGATTGATTTATAAAGATATTAAACCAGTGGCGCCCCGAGAAGTTTTTCATAATGGCGGTCCAGTAGTGGCCACTGAATATCTTAGATAGCGCACCAGAATCAAAAGCCATAACTGAATTTCATGAATTCAATGATGCTGTTGCAGTATGTAGGGGAGTTGAAATCTGTCAATATGGAGAGTTAAGGAACTGCAAACTGATACACTTTGGTTTCTCCTGTTTTAATGTGTCTTGTATATATACACATCTTAGGCTATTAATCGCTCTTTAAATAGGCTGGATGTCCTTTTCCTTTAAAAGACAAATATGTGGCTTTAATGTGAACGAGTACATTGATTGTAAGGAACAAAAAATTTACTGGGAACGAGCCTTCTCAAGTTTAGGGGAGACTCGTGGGTACCCATGTAACCCACTTTCATTCAAATATGTTGAGGAGAGTTCAAGGGACCCTTTTGAATATGGTCATGGCAGTCGTCCCCTCGCCAAACTTTAGTCTAATTTTAGAGCGTTTATTTAGCTCCCTTTCCGACAAGCTATGCTAACATGGTTAATACCAATGGATGTCTTAGGTTGTCTAGTTTGACAAGACTTTACTACCTTTGTGCTAGCTTAAAAAATTACCACGCCACAGGCTTTTAAGACAGTAATATCAGCCTTCAATTATTTTCGCCAGGGAGGGCAGGCTATTGTATCAGGAGGGCAAGGGGTCACCATGGGTGCACCACTGAATTAGACAAAAATAAAGGTGAACTGTGTAAATCAAAACAGGCTGCAGAGGTGACAATATCATTACTTTGTGTATCTGCTGGAGTACAGAAATTCATAATGCATTCATCTTGTGTTCAGGTGATATGGAGGCACAAAGGGGAGCGTCCATCTACTCTGGGCAACAACACCCTGATAGTGGACTGGATGCCACAGAAGGACCTCCTGGGCCATCCGCAGATCAAAGTCTTCGTAGCTCACGGAGGAACCAACGGAGTCCAGGAGGCCATTTACCACGGGGTCCCTGTGCTCGGCATACCCTTGTTCTTTGACCAGTACGACAACCTTCTACGTCTGCAGGAGAGAGGAGCCGCGAAGATCATTGAGCTAATTGATGTTAATGGCCACAGTTTTGAGCAAGGTATTAAAGAAGTGCTCCAACAAGACAGCTACAGACAGAACATACAAAGACTGTCCCGCTTGCACAGAGATCAGCTGATGGCTCCCATGGATCAGGCCGTCTTCTGGGTGGAATATGTGATGCGCCATAAAGGGGCTCCTCACCTGCGTACAGAGGCCTATAAGATGCCCTGGTACTCGTACTACTGCTTGGATGTACTGCTACTATTGCTGACTGCAGTGACTGTACTGCTGCTCTCTATTGTGGCCTTTTTCAGATTCCTATGCTGCAGAGGTAGAAGGACGACCAAAGCCAAACAACACTGATTAAGGTTAAATTTGTTTAGAAGTATGCTGCAATAAATTCTCTAAAACACTGTATTTAGACAAAAACATACATCTCATTTATATCTATTTATTTTTTAT
The DNA here is from genome assembly GCA_035609425.1 of Epinephelus awoara. Classification (NCBI taxonomy): domain Eukaryota; kingdom Metazoa; phylum Chordata; class Actinopteri; order Perciformes; family Serranidae; genus Epinephelus; species Epinephelus awoara. The sequence goes on along the minus strand of CM069304.1, from coordinate 27,692,309 downwards.
GGAGTTAAATGAAAATTAGTTTATTTAGCCATATTAAATCTATCTATAGTTAAAGAAATGTAACCATTTAATTGTTTCAACATTGATTGTCAAACGTATTTAGAGAGATCTAAATTTCAGTCGTAAAATACCCACAAATCATTTGTGAAAGTCTGATCTTGGGATAGTCATTGTCAAGTGCATATAATGGACTTTTAAAAATGGATATAACCAATGCTGTGCATGACCATACAAAAGTTTATTGAACATGCTCATATTTTTGGTGAACTATGACCTGAATGCATTAGTTTGCAACTTATGAATCTGAATTTGAGCATCAGTTAACGGCACTCATTTTACAGCATTCAAGGATGGTGACACGACACCAGCATGGCTAGTACTAATGGCAGTTAAGACAACTCAGCTGCCTGTACCGCTGAAGCCAGTTCATGTGGACATCTGAAAGACTTTTATGAACAACTCTGTACAGATTCCAATGGAAAAAAATCCCTCATTTATATGCAAATTGTGCCTACCCAGTTTGAAAATACAAGTCCAAACATTGGTCAACATTGGACCGGTCTTGGGAAATATCTGCGGATGAATGATAATCACAAGAAATCATTAACAAAGACCACAATTCAACAGCCACAAAGTTCCCCCACCCTCCACCCAAGTCAAACTCACGGCATTTTGTTAATGACCTGGTTGTTTTTTCCCATAGTTGCTTTGTCTACATCGTGTGCTGTGCACAACTTGAATCACAACACATCTATAGTGACTAATTGCCAGTGACTGCTGTTGATGGAGCCTGTACCAGCTCATTTGGAAGCATATGAATTTTATATTTTATGTTTTTGTACTGCTACATAATTTGGTTCATGCAGGTTAAATAAAATTGCATTTAATCTAAGTATATCTTAACTGTATCTGTTTTTTTCACCTTATGCATACTATGATACATTGTTTAAGTGGTAAAACATACCCACATTGTTTTTTCTTGGCTTTTATGAGTAATCTCTGTTTGTGATTCTGTAGTACAGTAATTTGATTAGTTTGGGAAGTGAGCAGTGGCATTGATTGAGGGCTGGGAATGGATGGGCGGAAAAGGTTTTAGGACTACTTAAAAAGAATAGCTTTAGTTGGTTTGAGGTCTACTGTTTCAAAGCCTCGAGACTGGCATTGTGGCTGTTGCCATCTTGTTTTGTGGGTGCCAGAACTGACCATGTTTGGACGAGAAGGTGGAGCTGACTGATTATTTGTCAATGATGCACCTCTATCCTGACTGAAAGGTCATGACTTGTCAATCAAAACCCAGCTGGCCACCAGCGTCATAAGATGTTGATATTTGGTTGAATTTAGGTTGCGATGTCGGGTGACCAAAATTCAATGGCAGGACAAAAACTAATGCCAATCTCTATTTAATGTAGACTGACAACTGATGATGTCTATATTTTGTTGGGTTTAAGTTATGTTGTTGAGTAACCGAAATCCAGCGTCTTTCAAATGTCTTATTCCAACTCACATTTATGCGTAAGGTATGGAGAACAGAACCCAACCTCTTCAAAACATCCAAAGGACTTTAAATTCAAACAGTTAGACATTTAAAATATTGTCAACCTGACATTCATTCCAACCAAAGTTTATTGTCTGTCTGTTGTGAGAGTCCAACATCTTTCTGATGTCATACTGACGTCCACTGCCAGCTGGGAAGGTAGCCATGCTCTAAAGCATACCCAGCTTTATCGTTTATTGTACTCTAAATGAGACCATAAATTACAAAATGAACTTCAAGCTGTGCTGAAGAGAAGACTTGAAACTAACGACTGAGACCATAAAGGTAATAATTCAAGTCAGTTGTAGAGTCATTTTCTCTTTGACTTGGATACTATTGGACTTCTTTTTGCAACCAGTGGGGTCGCCCACCTGCTTGCCATTAGAAAGAAGGCAGGCTTTACTTTTCAGACCCAGGGGTTACCTGCTGGTGTGAACCTGCTCTCTCTTAATCTGAAAAAAAGGAAAAGAAGCAAAAAGAGGAATGTGTGTCTGTCACACTGACCGAGGTTCCACTTATCCAGACTGATGTTTATTATATTGGACACTTTAAGGGGCCACTGTGTCATTTTCCAAAGGTGGTTCCCCACTCATAAAAACTACCGACAGCAGTCCATCCAGTGATGATTAATGTAGTTAAACATTTTTACTTCTGATCTCTGATTTTTCCAAAAGATAATAAATACCTTGGGTGTCAAACCAAAGACCCGTCTATATCCTCAAAGCATTCAAAAGGCAAAACCACTTCTGTTGCTCTTCAACTTTTGTCTGCCCCGGGTCATATGGCAAGCACTCCATGATCCTCCACTCTTAAATCACAACAACAAGCAGCACTGCAGTAACCCTAACCGTAACCCACCAATATGGAACAAAAGAAAAAAATGTAGCCCTCACCTGAGAATCGAAGGTAACACAGAACGAATGTGATCTAGTCACACTGAAAAGTCAGTTGTAACAGCAGCAGTTGTGAAACCAGATATAACCCATTATTTGACATTTAACAGTGCACTATGCATTTCTGGAGAAAGATAGTCTCATTCCCTGGTCGTCTAACACCAAGGCTTTGGTTTTGGTGGTTCAGTCCGGGGTCATCCCTATGCTTCCCGGGTTCTATGTTCCCCGCTTACCACCCAAAAAGGTTGTATGTTTCCCGGGTTCTATGTTCCCTGCTCAACCATAAAGGGTTCTATGTTTCCCACTTGGTTGAGCGAGGAACATAGAACCCGGGAAACATAGATATGCTCCCGTTCAGTCTGACTAACAACCCAAAGCATTGGTATTTGATGACCTGGGAATGAATCAAGAATCTTTTTTTCCAGAATCGCATACTGCACCTTTAAGAGGGATGGTTCTTAAAATTAATTTCTTAAAACGTTGTTTCATTTTTTTTATTTATTTTTGCCTTCAACAGGTTTCCCTTACATAACCAGATATATTGTTTTCATGTTGCTACAAGTAATAGTAATAGTCATAGATTAGGCTGACATTTTTGGCAAGTCTTGAATACTCCCTGTGTTGGTATTAGTTTTTGCCTTTAGCTCTGGGATTTGACAAATGTGCAGTGTCAATTGATTAGTAAAAATCACTGCTTAACATTTGTCAAAGTTGCACATCTTTTCCACTTGTCGTTGCCAGTGAGTTTCCTCCCTGTCCAGCCTTTGGAATCAGGAAAGCTTCTTGCTCTTTTCAGATGGGCTTTCTTCTCCATTCTTTGAGTTCACCACTCCATGCCCAAACTTATGCATCGCTTTTTTCCACCTTTATCCATTCTTCACTTATTCCCACTTATATCTAGCTTTGGTTCTGTGGCATACAAACAATCTAAAAATCATTATCAAGGGTCAATTTTTTAATGACCGAAATTCATCTTATTTTAACTGTTCAGTGATATAGTTATATTACATAGAATAATTATTATTTCAACCTAAGCTTTTTTTTGTGGAATACAACATTTATACATTTTAAGCACTCTGCCCACTGTCAGGCAATGTGTTGATATATTTGGTATTACAACACTAGGTAGGGTTGTTTTCTTAGTTTAATTAGATTCATCTAAATTATTGCAAAGTAATATAAATGGAAAAGATATTATAAAATGACACTACATGTTACATGCATTAGCATTTTTGTGAAACATGTGCCATTCATGTAAATAACAAAAAGAAAAGTTATTTTTCCCTGTTTTTTTGTGACTTCAGTTACCAATCACAACTTTTGGATGGAATGGATTTTATTATTTATTACTTTTATTATTTTATTTATTCAAATGAGGCAGATTTAGCCAAAAGGTACACTTTCCTCTCCTCCCCTGGACAGAGAAATGGGTAACACTTTATAATACAGTCCATGATTTATATTGCAATTCCTTCTGGTATTTAGGTACAGTGGAACAGACAAGGAACAATGAAGCTACAATTTAGAATTTTAGAGGAAAGGACAAAAAAAAGTCATACTGTTAGTATCATGGAAATATGTCTACCCTTTGGATGTTTTTCCTTTCCTCTATAATTCACCTTTGTTACTCCCTTGTTTCTCATTGTCTGGTTTTCTTTCCCAGTACATACATTTAGGAACCGGTAAGTACTACTTCACATGACAACGACATACAATGGTTCATATGATATCTAATACATATGCGACCCTCACATTGCGTCATCATGTTATGCACAATACTTAATGTAAAGTTATGTATTTAAAGTGAGGTTATGCAGGTTAGGTTTAGAAAAGTTAAGTTATGTAGGTTAAGAAAGTAAAGTTACGTAGGTTAGGTTTAAGACCGTAAAGTTACATAGGTTTAGGAAAGTAAAGTAACGTAGGTTAGGTTTAAGAAAGTAAAGCTTTGTAGGGTAGCTTTAGGAAAGTAGAGTTCGCAGATTAGGCTTAAGAAGATTAGGTTATGTAGGTTAGGTTTAGGAAAGTAGTTACGTAGGAAATTAGTTACATAGGTTAGGTTTAGGAAAGTAGTTACATAGGTTATGCCGCATTCACATGCAATCAGGCAGACGGCAGGCGGCAGACGAGAGATATCTGCTGGACGGAACGGGAGAAATAAACAAGCGGTCCAACGGAAGGACGGCAAAATGAGACACACATTACTCGTGACACGTGATTGTTGCTATGGCGATGTTTTTACAGCAGATTGAGCCAGATAGCTCGCTAAGGTAATAAAGCAATTCATAACGTTACGTTTCATATCACGTACCTGGTATTCCACCCAGCGCTGTGCTAATGCCGTCCTATATGTATGCCTTCTTGGAAGCATCACGGTAGGCTTTTAAAGTTTGGTCATATAATTCTGCACTAGCTTTTCTTTGTTGAGTTCAGCCATGTTTTCTTTTCTGTTTTGGAACTACGTCACATCCGGTTGAGTATTCCGTGGTCAGTGAACGGTTAAAGTTAAAATATTTTAACTTTGGACGGCATTGCCGTCTACCGTTGCCATGGACGTTATTCTCTGCCGGCCTCGCCTGAGTTTTACTGTCCTTCACTCATCCACTAACATGACATCCGGTTTGCCATCTGCCGTTTGCCTGATTCCATGTGAATGCAGCATTAGGTTTAGGAAAGCAAAGCTAGGTTAGGTTTAGGGAAGTAAAGTTATGTAGGTAGGTTTAGGAAAGTAGTTACATAGGTTAGGTTTAGGAAAGCAAAGCTAGGTTAGGTTTAGGAAAGTAAAGTTACGTAGGTTAGGTTTAGGAAAGTAAAGTTACGTAAAATAAAATAAAATAAAATAAAGTAACGTAGGTTAGGTTTAGGAGAGTAAAGTTACGTAAAATAAAATAAAATAAAATAAAGTTACGTAGGTAGGTTTAGGGAAGTAGTTACGTAGGCTAGGTTTGCGAAATTAGTTACATAGGTTAGGTTTAGGAAAGTAAAGTTACGTAGGTTAGGTTTAGGAAAGTAAAGTTACGTAAAATAAAATAAAATAAAATAAAGTAACGTAGGTTAGGTTTAGGAGAGTAAAGTTAGGTCAGTAAGGTTTAAGAAAGTAAAGTTCCGTAGGTTAGGTTTAGGAAAGTAAAGTTACGTAAATAAAATAAAGTAACGTAGGTAAGGTTTAAGAAAATAAAGTTACGTAGGTTAGGTGTAAGAAAGTTTAATTATATAGGTTATGTTTAAGAAAGTAGTTCCGTAGGTTAGGTTTAGGAGAGTAAAGTTAGGTCGGTAAGGTTTAGGAAAGTAAAGTTCTATAGGTTAGGGTTTGGAAAGTTAGGCTATGTAGGTTAGGTTGAGGAGAGGAAACGTGGTGATGACGTACCTCAAAATAACTCACAGTTCACTTGATTTCATGAGGGACATAACCACTGGTCTCATGGGGGAAGGTCCTGTTTTTGTTTGATTCTCCCACCACCCTAACCTGCCACCTTCTAGTCTCGCCACCAGACAATCAGAGATCTCCGCCTTCTGACAGTCTGGGGACACTCCTTTCTAAAGTGTGTTTAACACTCCGGAGAAAACGGCCGGCAACAAAGCAGCGCCTCTTGCATTTTTTAAAAGGACACGCCCTCCCGGAAATGTGCGCTCCCCCCTTTCTCGTCCGCAAGGAAACAAACACACAGAGAGCTTGAAAATGGATGCCGAGAGATTTAACTCCGTTTTATCAAACATGTGCTCAGTCCACAAGATTGTGGAAATGAAGGACTTACAGCGACTTTGTTTAAAACTTTTAACGCAGTCGGACTATGTTTACGAGCACAAGAGTTCAGCGAGGATCGCCCTGCGGATTTACTATTGGTTCTGCAACTTAGGGAGTTTTTTTAAACTCTGAAATTGTATCCGCCCATCTAAACACAAAATCAGGGAGAAAGACATCAATCTTTAGTTAAGCAAAGCGTCTAAAGAGTCTAGCCACCTTCTGCAAACCTTCGCTCTTTCTACTACTTCTTTCTTTATTCCTGTCAGTGCATGTGGTCACGTGATTACAGCCATTCCGAATACATGGGTTATACATAAATTACTGGCTCATGATTATGTTGGCTTTATACAAATTGCTGGTGCATTACTTTTTATAGGTATTTGCACTAACAGTGCATAAGAGCAGCCTGCATAAACAAAACAGTAGTTCACCAGTTCTATCTGAAGATATAGAGGCAAACCAAAACAGGGGCTCAACACTGAAACTCACATACAGTGAATGAACTGAGTGTTACTGAATAAACTAACTGCAGGTGAGAAACTTCTCATCATTCATTTGTCCATCTGCTCCTAGAATCTGAGCGCTCCCTGGTTTCAAGCCATTCTCTCATTCGTCATGTGTGTGCCTGCAGAGACCCCTCGGTGATGCATGAGTCAGACATCCCTGGGTTTCCACATGGTCATTATCCTGTCCAGAGCCTTGCTGAAAAATGAAAATGGCTTGTGCAGACTGTAACAAAAATAACCCTTCTGATACTGTAATGGCAACTTTTATTTATTCAGACTTAAGCTCTTACATAAGATATATGGCACGGCAGACTCCTGTAGGCATGGCTGAGTAGGTTTGTGCTTTAATGCCGTTTTGATTGTTTACATTTTGCTGTTAATAATTTTTTTAAGCAGTTGCTTCATGTGAATTATTTGACAGCTGAAGATTAACAAAGTCCATCAAACCAACTGTGTGACAGGTTCTGGTGTATAGGGTGTGTTTGCCTTCCCTGATATAGCTGCGGAGAGAATCAACTACCAAAATAAAGGAAGCACCTGGATAAATAATGAACACGAACTATATACGCTGATGGAGAGCAGTTTCCTGTAATGTCTGCTCAATGGCCTGGGGGGCAAGTTAAACACCACTGTACACAAAGGGATTCTGAGCTATCATTTAATTCATACAAAACATGCAATTTGCACGGCAGACGTGTTGATGGCATCCGTCATGTTGTTGCGTATTTCAGCCTTTAAACAACTCTGAGTACAAGGAATCCCCCAGTCAGCCCAAGCAAAAGCTATAAATGTTATCATGAGTGTGGACTTTTTTCTTTTTCCGTCTTAGTCACAACATCTGCTGTATGGGAGATCTTGGAACACTGCCTAAAAACAATGTTTCCTCCATCAACACACCACTAGATGATGGAATTTGTCATGGAAGAAATTGTCACAGGGTTTCCTCTTCCTCCTCCCGCTGACTTGCAGTTCTTTAAATCACACAGCAGGAGAGCCTTTATTTTTAGTGCGCTGTGTGTTGAATTGATTTTCTATAGGGGCTTAACAAAAGCCTGATGTAACTGGAGCAAAGCAGTTGCATTTGCCAATATCTGTATGTGGGATTAAGAGCAGGAAATGAGTCATTCCATATGTTGCATGTTGCTTGGTTATGAGCGTGTCTAGTGTCCTGTGATGCAGGTGACGGAGCCACATCAGACTGCTCCCATCTCAACACTTAAACATGCGCTTTCACCATGCTGACAGGACGTTTAAATTGATGATAGAAAAGCCTCATTCGCCTCTGACCTAATCTCCATAAACAGATATCAGCACATGTATGAAGTCTGTAGACAATTGGATAAGATTTATTATCAGATGTGTTCTGGTTTCCATTTGTAGTCTGAGTAGTTTTGACCAAACAGCTGGTAAACAGTCTGTGTGGGGGACAGAACGTATTGGCTCAAATGCAATGTCGGAACCCATCAGCTATCATCTGATGACGAGCTAGCTTTATATTAGCTTTTTTTTTTGTAATTATCTGCATTTATATGCAGAACTCAGTGTAAGAGTCAATTGTGTAGTTTAAAGGATAAAGTGAGACTCGGCAGAAGCAAATTGTAGTTTCTTCATGAGCACAATCTTACCTGTCGTCTTCCTCCTTCCTCAAGGTGTTCGGTCCAAAGAGCTCCCCAGGGTTTTAAGCACCTTTCATTAGTTCTGGGAGGGAGATACCAAGTAGGAGGCAGGTAGAGGGGAGTTTTAGTTTCGTGAACATGTGTAAATATTTATGTAACCTATTTAGGGTTATTTATGTAATCTGTTTTGGTTTATATAGATTAATTGATAAAGCATTTATGGTTTGATAATGGTTTTATATAAATAATTCTTGTATGTTTATTCAGGTGTGTTTCATTGTTAACCGTATGCCAGAGAGGGAGCCGATATAAAAGCCATTCAGTCTGTGTATGATGTTATTGTTGGTGCTTGACAACATGGTGCAGGACATATAAAGAAAAACCTTGCTGCAAGTCACCTCTCCTGTCTGGTCTCCTCATTGGACGCCTCCACTGCTTGAGCCAGTTAACAATCAGTTTATGAAGATTAGCCAAAAAGACTGGGAAGAGGAAGTCTTGGCCAGGATATCCTCTGACTAAACCGGATCAACTTAAAGTATTGTTCCTTGCTCCTGAGGTTTTATCATTATCAGACGGTCTTGCACCCAATGCAAGAAATCATCAGAGAGGTTGTAGATGAAACCGCTAGCGTCTTTTCCAGGATGCACATTCACTTTTGCAATGACATGAAATATAAAAAAGACTAAAATGTACAATTTAAAATGTTTCTTGTTCTGTCTAGAGAGTCTTACAGATATTTACAGTATGCAACGGTAATCCATGATTAAATACATTAAATTAAAGGCCATTTTAATTGTGAAATACAGACACTGATAAAAGATTACAATTGAAGAAATCAGTCATACAGGGAATATATCCAAAGGGCATTTATGGCTCTGTGATAAACTGGCAGCCTGCCCAGGAAGTCTAATGAGTCATAACGACTGGGTATAGAAAATGGATGGATTGATTTATAGAGGAATTAAACACAATAAATGGGCTGTGTAAACAAGATCAGTGCAGCACTTTACACCGCATTACATAATGTTAAAGGATTTACTTTCATAAACATTTAAATGGTTTATGCCACTACTACTGCACATGTGTTTCAAGGTTCTTTTATCTAAAGTGCCTTTGAGTATCTTGGAAAGTACTCTCGATATAAAATGTATTATTATTAGTATTATCATTGAGTTCTCCAAAACACTGTATCTAAACAATAACATATATTTTAAAGGGGCTCTATGCAAAATTCAGAGCATGAGTTGTCTGAACACAAAGGTGGTGACATGGAGGTGTTTGAGCTGGCTAACAGCTAATGGTGCCAACTCCATAAACTGTGCTGACAGACATAGCTAACAGTGTTAACCATGGGGGAGCCAGAGAGTGGGCTCTATAGCCTCGTTTCCATCAAACACTTCCGGTATGGTAACTTTGGAACCAAAAGTAACCCTTCAAATATGGCACCTAGACCCTAGTGTTTCCACCGTAAACAGTACCCTTAAAAGTGGGTGGGGTTGTTGTCACTCACTGCTCCGTCCAGCACTCACTGTATTTTCTCATCACTGGTGACACAGATGGAAGTCTGCACCTCGTTTATCGTCCACAGAACGAGGCAGCATGGCGACATTTTCTGAACAAAATAAAACAGGCCGCAGTGAGAGTCTCTCTGTGGGATATTTAAAAATAGTAGGTTTGTGCATTTAGTCCTTCTCAGGCAAGCTCAGGGGTTTAGTGTTGCCAATGGGAACGGCACTCCGTGACTCATTACTAAAAGTGTATGTCATATAAAAACTAAAGTAATGGTCATTTGTCATATGGAGTATTTAAAGAGGCAACAGATAGCATCTTTTCCTAAATATATCATTATGAAAATAATGTGGGTTGCACAGGGTAGTATACACAGTAACATCAGACTATCAGCGTTTACATAGGTTACTTAGAGGCTGTGCAATAAGCTTCTGCCACCGCTGCCGAAATTTCACGGAAAAAAATCTGCTTTACGGCAGGAAACGCGTCATGTATTGCGAAACTGGTTGGTCAGCCAATCAAGGACTGGAGCGAGTTGGGCATGAGATAGTTGGGTCACGAGCACAATGGCAGACGGACAAAGTTTGGAGACAAGTGAAAAACGGCCTTGCAAAAGAAAACAAGCTCCTCTGTGTGAGGAGGCAAAGAAGAGCAAAAAGGAGAGTGATAAAAGAAGAGGAAAACAAGAGTAAACCTCAGTCAGGCGTTCAAGAGATGGAGGGAGCTCCATCAAAGAGGCTTCAAAACCAATGTCCAGCTAGCTTTCTTTCTAATGGATCAGTAAGTAACACGGCTAAATGTTAGCTAGCCGAGAGAGGACTGTACTGTACTGGCTGCTAGTTCATTCCTAGCTGGCCAGCATCGCAAATCGCCGCAACCAGGGAGCGGGTAGCGAGTGTTGGTCGGCTGACATCCTCTTTGCCTTTCTACCATAGACTGCTTTCTACGGCACTGTTTCTACTGTAGTTTGTACTCATACTATGTATATTGGTATAATTTACCGTGAGTTGTTTGTACTGGTACTGTGCATTCTGGTATAATTATTTGCATTACTATTTGTTTTTTTCTTCAGATAAATCTGATAATTGTTGCTCGGTCTCTTTACTCATTTATTTAGTATAGTGTCCACATACTTCTCGTTCTACATATACATAGAGGTACAGCCTACATTTTATTGATTATCTCTGGTCCCCACGGTCAGTTTGGTCGTTGAGACAGTGCGACGCAACACCACTGACCCTAGGTGGTGCCAAGCTAAAAAAACCAAAACGAATTCTATCTGTTGCCTCTTTAAGGTGTGCTGATGGATTCACGTCTTCACCTCATGCAGTGAGTAACATTACAAGTTAATGTTCCACCTTAAAAGTCGCCGGCAGTCGGCTTGGCAAATTAAGTTTCTTTTCGCCGACTCCAGCTGCTGCAAGAGGCAGCAAAACATAATTTCATGTTATAGTTACAGTTTACTAATAAAACCCTCCATGGTATGAACTTCATTCTCTGCTCAGGACGGCATTACTCCACTAGTTGCTTGTTGCTATATTGATGCTCTGAATATCACATAGTTAGTCAATTGATTCGGCCATATTAAAGTTAGATACAATCAAAAGAAATGGAAACCCTTTACTACAGTATATCACAATGAACTGTGTATTTGGACACATTGAGATTTCAGTTACCCACAAATCATCTGGAATAGTCTGATCTTTTGGTCAACATGATTTTGTTGTTTTACATTACTGTAATAATAAAGTATAAGCCACTGACTCACTGCCCAGACACTGATCATGATCTTTAAAGTCGTTGCCATCTATTTCCAAAATAACAATACCCTGACATATTTTTGGCTCACCAATTCAGATTTGACAAAACTAACAAAGTTAACGTATAAAACAAATGCCAACATGATACTCGACATCACAGCTGCCATTTTTGTTAATGCTATGAGTCCACATTTCCACTGGACCAGGGGGGAAGTCATACTATACTGTAGTTCATTATCTCTTCAGGGGGATTTGATAATGTTAAGACACATAATGTGCATGTTAAGAGATTGGAAAACCTCAGATAAACATAATCTGGCCTGAGTTACAAACCGCAATGCAGTGTTTTCTTTGAGATGCCCGTGGTATAGGACTGCTTGAGAAATAAGGAAGAAAATCTCAATATCAAGAACACATGTATGCATCACTACCAGGAGGCTACAGGCAATGTTTTTATGGAAAACTTGGAGATCGATTATGTCCTGCTTGTTATTCTTTGTATTTCTATCAATCCATATGAATGACATCATCTTCTAAACTAATATCAATGCCAGTGAGAAGACAAACCTTTAAAAATGACTATGGAAAATCCTATAATTTAAGAAAATAGACCGTATTAAAACCATTTCCCTTTCCTAAACAGTCCAAAAACAGATGCCTCGAGGCAATCAGTGGCTGGAAAGGAAAACTTTCTTTGATAAAGAATAAGCTCATATGTTTCTGATTTATAAGATGAGTGAGGTTGTCCTGGTAAATTCAGCTTTAAGCTAAATTACATTTCAGTTATCATTTGGTGATACTGCGCTTAAGTATCCTGAGCTTACAGATGAGGGAAGCAAAGCCGTGAAAATGTTCCAAGGTACCGAGGCAAAGTGAGGTGATTTATGAAGCCAGGGTCCACATTAGGTATATCATTCAAAAGAAACACAGATGAAGAAAGGAACAGGAAGGAGAAGAATTCTGTATGCTTTGCACACCCAGTGTGTGTGTAAGTGCAGTGGTATGTGATTTTAATGTGTCGTTATCCAAAATAACTAAATCTGAAAAGTGAACTGTGAATCAAAAGAAAATGAGTCTATATATTTTTCAGAGAAGGAGGGAGGCTGGGGTGCGACTTTCTTTTTGTATCTTGAACCTCCCCAAAGCTACAAATACTTTTCCTTATGCCTAAGTGACTGGGGGAAAATACATGACCGTCCCTCCACCATGAATTACCATATTTTTCTTATGTTCACGCCATATGTGAGTATTGCAGCCAGTGTAATGAGTAAACAGGGTATTTAAATAAATCCAAAATACAACATATAAACATTTCAAGTTGTATGTCTCTCCCTTTAGCCAAAATAAAAAAAAACCCACGAAAGTCCCTTTCCAGTGCTTACATTTTTTTTTTTTTTTGACACGCCTCAAGGGGTGCCTCAAGCGAGGGAGTTCAAGAATCCCTGGATTTTGCTCATGAGTAAGGGTAGAATGGAGCGTGAAATGGACCTGCAGAGGACGAAGCTGGTCCATTTACGTCTTAACCCTCACCTGTGGTCATTAGCTCTGGGTAGTGACAGGCCAAAATTAGTTTCCTCCATCGGGTGGCTGGGCTCAGCCTTAGAGATAGGGTAAGGAGCTTGGATATCCAAAGGGAGCTCGGAGTAGAGCCGCTGCTCCTTTGTGTCGAAAGGGGTCAGTTGAGGTGGTTCAGGCATCTGATCAGGATGCCTCCTGGGCGCCTCTTATTAGAGGGGTTCCAAGCACATCCAAGCACATAGGACGCCCCGGGGCAGACCCAGAACACACTGGAGGGATTACATATCTCATCTGGCCTGGGAACACCTTGGCATCCCCCAGGACGAGCTGGAAAGTGTTGCTGGGGAGAGGGATGTCTGGGGTGCTTTGCTTGGCCTGCTGGCCCCGTGACTTGGCCCTGGATGGATGGATGGATGGATGGATGGATCCCCCGTCTTTCACCATCTCCCCCCTCATAAGTAACAAACCGTCCCTCAGCGTGACCTTACCAAGTCACATTACAGTGGTTGAAAAAAGTAATGCTTTACTGCACAGATTCACACATAGCAACTCTGTCTCCTAGAAATGACATTTTCTGAACTGCTGTCTTAATTACATTGTTGTGGCAACCACTGGCATCGATTATGTTCAGAGACAACATTTCTTCCAGGTAACAAGACACTATTCATGTAACACATTGGCTTTGGGATGAGGTGGTTAGGGAGGATGACAGCCGAACACAGTGCAGACCTTTGACACCAGAACACCAGGTTTGCTTCTAGACTATTTTCAGAGGTTTAGGCAACAAATGCACTTTGGCTGAAGTTAGGGAAAGATCCTGATTTCTGTAAAATGTTAATGTAAAAGAAATTAAAGCTGTAGTTTCTACAAGTAGATATTGTATCACAAGATTGCCTATTTTGGTGGAAAACAACTGAAAAACATTGTCACTGAACAAATGTTGATTCAGTGTCAACATTTTTGCGACTTGCCAGGTACCTTATTTAGCAGCATTTTCTCATTATGTTAAGAGAAAACAAATATTTTCTTCACCATTTTCCCTCTCATTAAAATTAGTTGTGTATGAACATAATTTCTAGGACACGGCTACACACAAATGATGTATAATGTTCAGTCACAGAATTTTTTTAAGTCAATGATTTGATATGAATGTAAAAAAAATTGTAACAATCTAATACATTGTGATTCAAAACTGATGATTCAATACAATTTGATTTAGCTCAGATATAGAGTTTCAATTTAACTCGGATCTGATACAATTTGATATCTGAAGTCACATTAATTTGATTTATTTTAATCTGTAAAGTAAACTTGTCTGTGCAAATCCATTGTTTTTAATGGAATATTTGCAGTATTTCCTTAGTTATTGCCTTTTGCCATGCAGGCTTAGTTAGAGAGTTTGCAAAACACTGTTGCTTGCTGCTTGCTGCAGAGATCATGCTGTAATAGGCCACCAGGTTATTTCTTAACACATCCACTCACACTTTAGATTAAACCGCAGCAGCGACTTTAAGAGTTCCCTTGGACATTTTGATCCTTTCTTTTCACTGTAACTTATCACTATTTTACCCAACATGAATTCAAGCTTACCTCAGCTGCTCTTCTCTGCCAGGGAGGAAATTACAAACTTTTAACAGGCACCTTTTGACCCTAAAAGGAAGTGAGTTTCTGATACTCAGTGTATTTTTCATGGCATATAGCTGTAATGGTAGATTTGAAGTGGCCACAGACCTCAAACAGTGCTTTGAAAAAGGGTGAATGAGATACAATTAAAACTGAATGGAGAAATAAAATGGAAGAATTGATGCAATTGCTCCCTCGGTGTAAATCACATTTTAATGACATGGTGAAAAAAGCCAAACCAACAAATGTAATTCAGTCTGTTTATTCAGACAAAATGAATTTGAATTGGTCCAACAACATGCTCAAATAGAAATAAACAGGCTTTTTTGTTTCAGTGTGGAAATGCAATTACTGAATGCCTTTAAAGTGTTGTGAAGACATTCCACTTTTCCCTTTTCCAGTCAGATACAACACTTTCAAACACATTCCTACATGGTGTTGCACAAAATGTGTCCGGCAGATGAGCAGCATTGTCTTCATAGTCTCAGAAAAAAAATCTCATGGACACTTTAACCTTGCCTGTGTAAAAAATCCCCCTAATGCTGAGTTGCTGCTCACTGCACAACTTTTACGTGTAGTTCTCCACATTATTTTTGCCCTGTGGGATGCCTCGGCCAGCCCAGACAAAAGGTCAGGCACCCAAACATCTGCTGCAGGAAGAGCCAACATGCAAACATAAAACAGGTGCTGTGCATGTCTCTGCCTCGTCACTGGTATCAGCAACTGTGACAGTGAGCAAAGGGCCTTCCTCCCTTTGTGTCCTCATATCCCTTCCCTGGCCTGTTGTCAGCTCTGGCTCTTTTTTCCATCCTTCTCCCTCTCTGATTTTTGCACCCCCTGTTTGGTTGGAAAATCCTTCCTGTGATCATGGTTGGTATTGGATGATGTCACTGTGCATGTTCTGTGTTAGAGACCAGTCAAGGCCGGGAAAGCAGATCCCCTCATAAGATTAAATACTAAATTTTGAGTATGAGTATACCATCACAGTAAAGATGAAATAAAAACAGGGTGACGACGGGAATGAATTCAGAAAAAAAATGTTTGATTTTATTGTTTCAGAGAGGAGGCATCTTTCCTGTACCTTTGGAAATTTACTGTGGCTGCTGTGGAAATTATGAATCTGGAAACAAAGACGTTACGGCTGATATTTCACAGAGTTAGACCACCTCCATCTGCCTGGATTCTGGGCTGCATCAAACTGATGAATATTTTCAACTCAAAAACACACCGAAACTGACACATTCCTTTATTGATGTCACTTTAATGAGCTGTACAGAGAATCATTTTTGACTACGATGTTAGGAGGTCTCATTATTTGACTTGGCAGCCTATGTTACTACAGATCTAGAGATTACTTGCACTCTAAATTCTCTGAAAGAAAGAAGTTGGAAAAGAGAAAAACTATAATGTTCATAAATTAGCTCGTGCTATGGTAAGTGGTAAGTTCAGTATTTTTCAACATGGACCATGTTATTGTGTCTATGTGACTAATGGGAACAGCAGTTTTTAAAAATTAGTCCAGTATTAATCAAGAGTGCCGCAGACTGCCACGGCAAACCAGGGCAAAATGCTGATGCGGATTTTGGGGCTGCTTCTGGATAAACAAAAGGGTCCCCCCCCCCAACCCACACACACACACACACACACACACAAATACACTCAGCCTATTGGACTGTGCACTTAAAGGGCATCTGTAAGGCGTGACATCATTCTCTCCACAGACACACAGATCACACTAATTGCTCTCTCTATGGAGGAACTACTGGCCAGAAGCACAACTGGATCCACTGATCTGCACGGCGAATTGTGCTCTGCTCTGGTTGGGTGTTTGCACGTGTTGCTGTCTGTTGAGTCTTGGAAATCATAGTCATTCTTAAGCTATGTGAAATTGTGAAATTCTCCCAGCCAGAGCTCATAATCCATTCTCCAAAATCTGTTGGATCACACGGCTAAAAACATGGCGGCACCTGCAGTGCTTACGATATTCTGTTGTTATGTGTCTTCATTCTCTCCTTCTCACTGTCTCTTGTTTAATTTTGAGCTGCTCATTTGTGACAGTGAAGTATCACTGGAAAACTTACTGTAATATTAAGGCAAACATTGTGGAGTGTTTTCTGACATGATCGGTAAAGGCAAAGATATTCTCTAACACATAAATAATGCACTGTATGTGGACATAAATTGTCTGTGGGCATGTAATAATGATGATAACTGATTAACCACTTTATCAGAAACACCTGTTTAACTGCATATTAACTCAAATATCTAATCAGCCAATCATGTGGCAGCGACCCAATGCATTTTGGCATGTACACGTGGTCAAGACAATCTGCTGACGTTGAAACAAAGCATCAGAATGTGGGAGAAAGATGTTTAAAGTGACTTTGAACGTGGCATGGTTGGTGGTGCCAGACAGGCTGGTTTGAGTATTTCAGAAATTTCTGATCTACTGGGCTTTTCACGCACAACCTTTTATAGGGTTTACAGAGGATGGTCTGAAGAAGAGAAAAAATGCAGTGAGCTGTTCTCTGGGTGAAAATACCTTGTTGACAGCAGAGGTCAGAAGAGTTTGGGTTGGAGCTGATACAAAGGCAACAGTAACTCAAAACGCACTCATTACAATTGAGGTATGCAGAAGAGCATCTCTAAACACAGCACACAACACATCAAACCTTGAAGGAGATGGGCTCCGGCAAAAACAGGAAACTGAGGCTACAGTTTGCAGGGCCGCACCAAAACTGGACAATTGCAGATTGAAAAAATGTTGCCTGGGCTGATGAGCCTCGAACTCTGCTGCGACATTCACATAGTAGGGTCAGAATGTGGAGTAAAAAATGGATCTATCCGAGTGGTTCCCAACCCAGCCACGGTATCCAGATTTCTCCTTAGCCATTAGTTTAAGGTCCACGCAGTTTAATATATTCAGTGTCATACTTGCATTTGGCCATGTCATTGAGCTGGTTTGCTGCCTCTGTGAAGTAGCTGTCTATTAGTCACTCACTCTACAGACATAAAAACAGCACCTCAAAATTACAGCTGAAGTCACTTGTGGTCCATTCAGAATGGGTCCGCAATCCACTGATTTATCCCACCTTGTATCAACAGTTTAGGCTGGTGGTTTTGGTGTAATGGTGTGGGGGATATTTTCTTGGCACAATTTGGGCTCCATAGTACTGAATGAGCATTATTTAAAAGCCACAGCCTACCCAAGTATTGTTGCTGACCGTGTCCATTCCCTTATGACCACAGCTCAACATCCTCAGGATAACACACCAAGTCACAAAGCTCAAATCATCTCAACTTGTTTCCTGAATGTGAAATTGAGTTCACTGTAGTCAAATGACCACCACAGTCACCAGATCTCAATCCAGTTCAGCACCCTTGGAATGTGGGGGAACGGGAGATTTGCATCATGGACATGCAGCCCACAAATCTACAGCTGCTGCGCAAAGCTATCATGTCAATATGGACCATAACCTCTGAGGAATGGTTCCAGCACCTTGTTAAATCTATAGCCCCTTGAATACAGAGATTGCGCTATAGGGCAACTTCCAAGTCCCTTCTTTAGGCTGCCTTTGCATTTTTACACAGAGGTAAACAACTGCTGTATCATGCCGCCCTAGTGTGGGATTTCAGACAACTTGCCGGCATGGTGGAAGCAAAAGAGGTGGGATGTGTAACACAACAGCTCTGGTGTGACACATAACATACATGCAGGCAGTGGTTTCTAAACAATAAAAATAGGATTAACATGGCAACAGCAATCATTTACCGTCCCTGTTAAAAGGCAGCTGATCTTGTCTTCTGCTCAAAGGGTGAAGAGCTCCCGGACCTCACTGTTTCCCCAATTTGCGGACATTCTTGGCGGATGTTCTTCTTTGAGTTAGCTGCTAACTGCTGCTTTCTATTTAAGTCTCAGGGCAGTGAGTCGTACACATAACATGTTGCCAAAATGTCACACCCATCCCCATCCTGTCCTGCTGGTGTTATGTCTAAGACTTTTTCCCAGTCGATGTGTGTTTGCCCCAAGCTGAACCTTACCCAGACCCTTAGCTCTTACCCATACCACAGAGGCGGGCACTATGCATTAACAGGGGGGACAGATATATCGATGGGGGAACACATTTCAATGCAACACCAGCTGTCCCTTTACATAGATGCTGATTCAGTGCTGTTCCTACCTAAAGGTGCATACATAACATAAAGGTGAGGCAACTCTATCCCCCATTTCAGGATCATACCTTTTATAAAGAACGGTGAGGAGAAATAATGGCATGAAATTCAGGCAGTGCCATGAAGAACTGAGGCAGTCCTGAAAGCAAAAAGGTAGTCCAACCTGGTGCTAGCAAGGTGTACCCAATAAAGTAGCCAGTGATTGTAGATATCATCTGCAAGCACTATGAATGCACATCTATCTTTTTCCTTCATTCACTATAGCATACAAATCCAAACATATTGCCTGAGATCAGTGGAAGTGGCACATTAAGTGTGGTTTGGAAATGTTTCTCAGTCACAGTACATCGATCATGAAGTGATTCCTGGATGGTACTTTGCTCTGGTCTCTGCAGAGACTACCCTCAATCCCTATAAATTTCAGATCCATAGCTGTGGTCAGCTGGTTTTAATTTCGAGTTGGAGGACACACAACAGAGCTGTCTGGCACTGAGTTTGGAAGGGAAGAGTGTGCTAAGCCTGTGGGTCAGATCCTGGGAGGGGATACAGTATACTTAATTTCAGTGTAGTAAAATTTGTCCAAAGTGTGTGTTCATCGCAGGAAGCAGTGGTGGTACAGGAACTACTTACCCCTAAATACACGCCACAAGGTCACTAAGTATAATGATAATAATTCTATATTTATCAAAAACTGCTCAAAAATTCAATTAGGATCTTTTATTTTGTATGATCGATAAAGTGAAGACACAGAATCAAGGCTGCACAAATCAAGGGTCCAAAAAAACATACAGGAGCTAGAAGGGCACCTGGAGAGTGCAGACCTCTGCCGAAGCCAAATACTCTATTTTGCAATGTTAAAGAAAGTGAAAAACAGTTTGTGTGTCCACCCTGTGATTCAAATCTGCTACAATATTTAATGGGTTCTATCCCAGCCCATGCTACGCCCTTCCACAGAAAGTCATGGAAATCCAGCCAGTAGTTTTCCCGTAATCCTGCCGACAAACAGACAATCAAGCAAACCAAACCAAAAACATAACCTCCTTGATAATAGTCCCCTCTGATATAACGGCATTACAAAATAAAAGTTTGTGTTTTAATTGGGTTGTGAATTATTTAACTACAAAACAACAGAGGAAACCAAACAATTTGTTTAATTTTGAAACAAATATGGGCAAAACTGTGCAAAAATGTTCGATTACCTTCTATTATCCACCTTACTTACTAACATTACTTACTAATGTGCATCTATAGCCCCTTTCCTTTACAATGGGCATTCACACCCAGTTTGAAAGACTCTGCAGTAGTCACAGGTATTTATCAGCTCCAGCACCCGGATGAACATGCTAATTTTAGTCCCTTTACTGGCGAAATACAGTGACGTACCACCACAAAATACACCCCGACTCCACCCCAGCAAAGCTTAAAGCATTGTTCCAAATTAGTCTGCACTGAAGTTGAAAGAGAGATAGAAATAAGTAAGTGATATATAAAAACAATAAACAAATGCAACATTTTCACTGGCCTCCATGCTGCTTTCTATTGTTTACTAACCTGTTTCCTGCCTGTCAGTGACATTGAACCAGTAAAAAGGGAAAAAACAAACCAAACAGAAAGGTATACTCCATCATCTATTTTTAGCAGGTTTTTCTCTGTTTAAAAAAACATGTATGTGCACACATACTAATTTTGGTAGAAAAGGGGTATATGCCCCAGCCAGCATAACCGCTATCGACAAGAAAAGAACGCAGGATCTTGACACCAGGCACCCCCTTGCATAGTTATGCAGCACCCTCACAGAGGTTGAGAAGCAAAGATCAACACCTTGCAAGATTAATGGATAAAAACTCTGGAATGGCTGGACAGAGGAATTACATGCACTGAATGCCATGCCGGCGGTCATTACCTTGGCTGGGCAACCTGGAAGTCTCTAGACAGACTGCGCGTGGGGCAGGGGAGGTGCAAAACACTGACAAAAGCCTGGAGCTGCACGACAGAGGACACGTGTAGCTGTTGATCAGTGCAGACGAGGTCCCATCTGCTGGAATGTGCTGATGCTTCCCTGTGTAGCCCAGAAGACGTGGGAGAATCTGCTTCCTCAGCCGTGGCCTAATATTAAATCTGATCTCAGAATCAGATACCAAAATCTGAGAATCTGAGACTGCCATGGATAACAAGAAAAAGATTAACATTCACAGGCTAATTTCCATTCTTTTTATGTTTAGTTGTTGTACCCCTTGCATAAATCTGTGGAGGACTGTGAGTTCATATTTGGCCAACTGGAGCTCCTGGAACAAGATGACATGATCTAAATCACATCTATGATTCTGGATTGAATGTGTCTTTGTGAGTTTCACCCAGCAGTTGTATTTCTTCTATTACTCGTGACAGAGTGAAACAATAGGGCCATTCTGTCAACCCAGCAGTATCTTCATGGGGGAACCATTGATTTCAACACTTGCGCTCCTGAAGTGAGGATTGAGACATGCGATGTTGGTATTACTCAAAACACGCTGGCGTTTTCTGTTATGATAAGTGAAGCCTGAGACTTCTAACCCAATATTTGGTGAAAATTCAACTTTTGAATGACATGATATCTAAATATGTCTCAACACATTTTATTAGAAGATGTGAATATAGACAAAGAGTAAAGGATAAATACCACTTATTCTACTTTAGACATGTCCTCTCTGTGGTCGATATACCTTCCTGCATCTGTTTGGAGTTTGCTACTGTACTGCCAAAATGGAGGCAAACTCCTGGCCTTTTCACTGACACCCTACTTGAGCCAATAGGAGATGTTGCTGTGCCCTTGATAGACCTATGTTGTCTTAAGGGGAAAAAACAGTCTCTCATTAATTTCTGTTTTCTCGAAGTGTTTTTATTTAGGCTACAGCAAGCTCCTAAATAGACATTTCTGTCTGTGTTGATTAGTTTTTCACTCACATTCACACATTCAGTAAATTGTTTTACCCTATTTTTTTTTGTTGGGAAAAGCACCTGGACAAAACCTTGATAAAATGTGTAAAATGTTTATTTTATGTGATATTGTTATCTACTTGGAATTTGGTTGAATTTGGACTATGTGAGGTTTCATGATATGATCCCATTGTTTTTTCCAGCTCATACCCCACAGTTCCAGTCATCTACAGCATCTTTTTTCAAGAAAAAAACTTATATAACTCAATGACAAAACCACTTACAGTGATTGTTTCCTTTCATGTGTGTCTATGCATGTTCATATACTAAAAATAAAACAAGAACAGCTTTCAGTTTATTTTGCCTTCGATAGGCGTTTCAATTGAATTTTGAATTTGAATTTTACCAGACTTTAAAAAGGTTACATCATGCAAATTTGGAAGTTCTGTGCATCCGAGTTTCTGGTGTGCCCTCTATTGGTATCCATAGGCAAGTATGTGGGCAATTATGGTCAAGACACAGCTGGTTGTCTAGGCAAATGTATGGTTGAAATATTATTTCTTTGGTCTTAGCCTTATCACAGCTGTGGAGACGCTAAAACTCATCCAGTATGACGCTTATTGTTAAATCAAGAAGGCTCACAACTCTGTCTTTTTCGACTCATGACGTAAATTAATTATCGCCATGAGCCGTTGTGTCATTGTTACAACATTAATACATGAAAATATATTTTTCGCAAGCTGATTTCACAGAATCGTTAAGGTTTTATAATGATATTTTAAATAAACAAGGAAAAGGCGAGTGAGAGTTGGGCCACCATATGGTGGATAATTTCTTTGCTCTGACCAGTCGCCAGACATCCAGCGAAGACTTGAAATAGTCTGGTTTTCACAGGACTGAAATAAATGCCACAATGTGTTGATCAGTGGGCTTTTTGTAGTTTGTTTCTCTCCGACAGAGTCAGGTTAGCTGTTTACCTCTGTTTCTAGTCTTTGTCCTAAGCTAACTGGCTGCTGGCTGTAACCTTTCATTTAACAGACAAGAGACAAGGGTGGTTTCAATTTTCTCATATAACTTTCTCCCCAAGAGCATACTTTGATGAGCAGATGGAATTCCTGCAATGGCTCAGATAACACACTAAGGCTGTGATGCTTCTTGTAACAGGCTTTAATCAGGGCAATGTTGAGTCCAGCAGTGTGGATGGTTGTTTCTGGATCAAATGATAAACCCAGCACTGCAGATGAGTGTCTAAAAGTAGAAAAACAAAAATCGACCTCATTGCTGCAGGGTTAGTAGTTGGTATAAAATTCAGTAAAAATCAAGCCTTGTATAGTCATTTGTGGCTCATGCCAAGAGGCCTGGAGAAATTCTTAGTAAAATGTTTATTTAAAGAAGAACTGTGTGTTACTGATTGATTCAAACTGGTTGAGTTTTACTCCGTTTGGTGCTCGTTTGTTGACTGTCACAACCTAGAGTCAGCTGGCCAGCCAGCAAAAAGGTGTCAGCAGGCACAAAAAGTTGCCAGTGAAGTAGGAAAATGAAGTGAGACAACTCAATTCAAACAGTTGTAGATGATTGTTAAACCACAGATGACCAAAACTGTGAATTGAGAGGGCTTGTTTTAATGCTGTTATCCCCATCTACATGTTGACAGAAACTGAATGCAGGCAAAGCAGAGCATACTGTCTTTCCATGCTTACATGAAGTACTGAAGTTAAAATATTGCAGCTAAAATTCTTCACCAAAAGGCAGCAAGTTTCTATGTTTTTTCTGAATTATATGTCGGGCAGATTTATCCTAAAATTGTATTTCCTCATCAATCTACACTGAATACCCCATAAAGCCCAAAAGCTACTTGTGTTAGCTGTGAGTCCTTAGACAGACAGGTGTGGGTGTTTTCTCATCATGTGCAATCAGCTGAATTTACCTCAGGTGGACTCCAATCAAGGTGCAGAGCAAGAGAAATGGCAAACACCTGAGCTGAAGTTCAAGGGTCATGAGAAAGGGTCTGAATACCTTCAGTCTTTTCTTTTAATTAGACTAACAAAACGTTATTAAATCCTGTTGTCTGTTTGTCATTCTGAGGTATTGAGTTTAGATTAATGAGGTAAAAAATAAACAATTTTAGCACAGGGTTGCAACATGACTAAATGTGAAAAAAGTAGGGTCTGAATACTTCTTAATGCACTGTGTATGTAGCACCTTAAATTTAAACATTAGATACTGTTCTTCTTGTAGCCGCCTACACACATGACTAACAGTAAAAGCATCACTATAATAAGAACCACTTTGGAGATTAAGTCTCTGTTTTTAAGTCTCATCTCTGTACTTTGTTTGAGTTTATTTGTTCTTTTAAATGTTATTTATTTTAGATATTTAACCGTTTATTGTCGCAATGTTGAGCTATTCACTTGTTACTTGTTCTGTGCTGTTTTGGGCTGCATGACCACATGAAAGGTGCTATATAAATGAAGTCTGATTTGATTTGACTTTGTCAGTCGAAAAGAAAAAACAATCCAAAGACCCTGCGCCCCTATACCCCTGTACAACATGAGCACACCTTGTAAGCTAACACACTTCTATGACCTCTTTTCATCACCTTTTCAGGAGACGTTAAGCCAGCAGTCTTTGTGCAAACTTCTACTCCCCTCTGCTGCAGTCAACTCCCCTCAGCTGCTGCGCCTCCCGAACGAGCTGCCATGGATCATTTTAATGATGTTGAAAGAGAGCTACACTACACATAAGGTATTATTTCATCATTTCTAGCTCGCTGTCCCATGTTCATGTTCTTCTCAGAAGGAAAATATGATATGATAAACTGCAGGAAAATATGAGCTGCACATGAGATGCACACTTGTGTAATATTACTGGTAAATGTGCTACAGCGAAACAGAGCATTGTGTAACTCTTATGTAACTCCTTAAATCTGGTATGTTTTTATCAACAATGTTCATGAACATAATCTCACCATGCCTTACCTTTTGATCAGGAGATGCAAAAAAAAAAAAAAAGTGCACAAATTGTTAAGCTTTTCGGGAAATCCTTTTAAAACTTTTGTCAGATGATGTTCACAAGATTCATGTGGCAGATGAGCCATGTGAGGTACACAAGTGGCGATCAAAAGAGACTTTCACGTGTAATTACTCAAGAGAAAGAACTCTGTCACAAGATATATTGTAAAAGAGTGATTAAGGCCTCGTCCACATGTACATGGGTATTTTTGTCCACACGCAAACTGTGTTATTTGTTTCACTGAAAACAGACCTTCTCTAAAACTCCTTCCCGAGTGAAGACATTCCTCACTCTGTTTGCAGTGCTGATGTGTAGACAAGCAGAACCAAGTTTTTGGCTAGTGACATCTAGTATGCACTGTTACCTCTTTGTAAGGCGCCACAAATTGTGCACTATTTCGTGCAATGGCAGATGTGGCTATAATAAAGCTGATCCTGATCTTGCTGGCAGGACAGCATATTAACAAACAAATGTCACTCTTCTACTCTTTTAAGGAAGAGAGGCGTTAGAATGAGCTACAGAGGTTACGGCTACATAATCCAATTACCCTCAACACAGACCCTGCGCCATTGCAGCCAGACCTTATGGTTTTAGCTTTTTTCAGGCTTTTTATTGGACACCATCGTCTTCTTTGCGCGACTGGCCAACATGGCTGATAGGTTAAGGTTATATTGATGCCTGTTAGTTTGTGCTCTTAACAGTGCTTCAATTGTGTTTCATTTGAATGAAGATTTTCATATAAGTCTTTGTGTGGGAATCTTTTTTAGGATGGGATAGATTGCACAGTTTTTTTTTTGTGTCTGCATAACTCATAACATAATATTGCCTTGGATGTTGTGCATGTTTACATATCCCTCTACAAATTAGTTTATGATGAGAAAAACACATAATGACCATAAACGGTGGCTTGAGTCAGCAATATGCTAACAATCAAGCGTAATAATTATGTAATAGCAAGAGAAAGAGACTGTGATCTCAAACGTGGAAATTATTTGGAAAAGCTTTGTAAACCTCGACACGTACCCAAATTTGAGAAACCACAAAATTAAGTTGGAGGAAAGTACAAGCTTTGTGTTGAGCTTTGGTTTCGGATCAATATGAAGCTTTATTCTCATCTGCTTTTGCTTTGGTATATTACATGACATAATGCAGATTTTAAATAAAGTCCTGTCTTACTGTTAGACACCAGCGTTGTTCTGTTTTATATTTTTACCTCTGCCAAGGAGGTGATGTTCTCAGTTTAGTTTGTTTGCCAGAGGGATTAAAGAAAAAGTACTGGCCCAATTTTCACCTTCACTCTTGGTGGACTGTTGTAGCATGGGTCAAGAAAGAACCTTTTAGATTTTGAAGCTAATCCAAATCATTGGGCGGATACGCAATACACAATTATTTGTAATTTCTGTTAACACTGCAAGATAGGGCATTTGGCATCGGTGACATAAATTACGTACATCTTAAAATCAAGTAGATGGTAGTAAAGTTCAGTTGTGAAAGAACAGCCACTTGTAGAAATGAATGACTTCACAATCCATATTCACAGGAAAACAGTGGTCATCTGGGGTAGCCTGCACATGTGGTTGCTCAACTTCGTGCAGGAAGCAGTTGTTATGGAACACTTGGGGACAGTGGTGTCATGGGAGAACCGGTACAATTGTAACACTGCCACAACTGTGACAACACTCTCACAAACTAAGGTGCAACTATGGAAATACACACTAACACACACACACACACACACACACTGCAATAAAGTCCACCAGAGATGTTAAGAAAAAAAAATGCTTCCAATTTAGAAGTAGGCCTACATGATAAATGCACAGCTGAGGCATCAGTGACCATATTTCGACAAAATTCTAAGTTTTTTAAATCCATCCAGTAGTTGTGATTGCAGATTTGCAAATCATAGAAGACTGGACTATTGACCCTGGCGGATGTTTGCGCCCTCCAAGGGCCCTTCTAGTTATCTCTGCCAGGCGTAAACCTGGAGAGAATCATGCGTTTGGTCATGTGTGTGAGTTCATGAGAGTGTGTATCTGTCTGTGTGCAGCTTATCTCACAAATTACTGCACCAATCAGTCTAATATTTTGTGTGCACATTTATGACTTTATACTCAAGCATCTCTCGTGATCGCTGTGATTCACAGTTGTTGAGTAACCTGTGTTATTGACTGTTTCATACCGTCATTGACTCCTCACTCCTCTTAACCAGCCGGTAGGAGCTGTTTTCCAGAAATTGTCTCAGCTAAAAACAACAGTCCTTACCATCTGTTGCAGGCCACATTTTGGCCTTCAGCGTGGCTCAAAAACTGACATACATAGAAAAGTTTGTTCTCATTTCGAGCCGGAGCATGTGCAGATTAATTCCATACCCATACCATATGTTATGATCCACTAAAGCTAAGCACGTTATTAGATGAATTAGTCCTTGTTTTTATTAGTGTCTTCACCATCTCGACTGTAAGAAAGCCATAAGGTACAATTCCACCAGGCACAACTTCAATAAGGTTTTGTTCCTTCCTCAGCAAGGTGTCATACCACAGTGAGAGCATTTTAGAAGTGGAGCGTTTTGCCTACCCGATGCAGATTTTGTTGATTTGCTGCTTTTTCCTTGATACTTGTGCATCTACAATAAGTAACTAAGTAGGTTTATTTTGTTTTGTTTATTTTGTGTTTATTGTTGTCATTTCCGACTTTGCTGTGCTGTCCCCTACAGACACAGTTAATACTGTTGAAGTCCAGTTATGACTGACATGGATCAAAGATTTCTGACCATGTTTTAGTAAATGAAAATTATATTCATCCTAATACTTATAATGTATCTATATGTCACAGGCAGTGGCTGTTAGCAAGAAAACTCAATCTCGCCCTGTGGCTCCATCAAAAATAGATGAGGCATGTAAATTTTCATAGCTTCTGGGAGCTTCTGAAACACACGGCAGCATGTCTACTAAAATTAAAAGAATTGTCTGGAGTGGCTTGGATCCACTTGGGCAGTCACCTGGTGGAGATCTGCACCCCGAGTGCACTTCTCTAGTTACGTACTGTATATTTTTTATGATGCATTTGTGCATTGTTTTACTTTGTGTGGTTCAGTTATTGGCCCTAATGTCAACTTCAGTATTACTGAGGCAGGTAACAATATGAAAAGGCACTGTAATGAAGATTATCTATGTTTGGACATGAGACATAAATGAGAGGAAACTAGTATTCTGTAGTCACTATGCAGATTTTATTTACCACGTTTTCTCTGAGGTAAAAACAAACATGATTGTGAAGCCTGGTTGTACAAGGACATACACAATCAGGCTCACATTCAACAGCATGAAACATTTTGGTTTCGTGGAGTAAAAACAGTCACAGAAGCTGGAAAGAATTACTGAAAACTGTATAAAAATTATTTGTATATTTTAATCACCATGTGATAATTTACAGAGGTTCAGTACAGCATCTAATGGTAGCAAAACACTGTTTTCACTTGTCGTATTCATTAAAATGCATCCATTGTAAAGAATGCGAGCACCATATGAAGCATAAAAAAATCGTCCCAAGCCATCCGTTAACAGAGTGACATAATTAAAAAAGCAAACCTTTAAAAACATCTCTTGGTGGTAGAATAAATCTCACCTTACACACCATCTACCCCACAGCAAAAGTCCGTAGTTCCCCTGCACACTTACATTACTTACATAAAGGGTATTCTAATTTCATTGCTATTACACATCATGCCTATCACATACAGTATGGTCCAGATGGAATAGTAAACAATCATTCTTACAGGTGGTTTGGGCAAAGAAATAGCTAGATTGGTTTCATCTATCCCTATTGATCCACAGTTTTTCAATCCTCCAGCGCTCGACCAGGAGCTCTGGAGATGCATTCAGTCTCTGCGGTGAGCCCAAAGGTGTTTTCTCTCTGTTGGATTCACTGCCTTGGCTTGTGGTGACGCCTGACCAGCCTTGTTCTCCTCCTCATGCCAGCTGTAAAAGAGGAGGGTGAGTTAATGGAGGGGATCAGAGGACAAAGACAAAAGAAAACATGTCAGGGTGGAAAGATATGAGACACGGGAAGAATAGGTGGAAGCACTCAAAGGTAGATAATGGAAAGGAAAAAAAATGAAAAGAGTGAAAGGAAAATCCAACAATGGCAATTTGCGGTTAGAGAGTTGACTTTTGCTATGCATATTTTCCAGCAATGATTATGTGTTTTTTGGCAAAGTCTTTCTCGTCTGAATCCAAAATTGGTGTTGATAGATGTGTCATCGACTAACTATGCTCTTACCTGGCGCTTTCCTGGCAGCAGCGAATTTACCTCCCCCTATAAGACGAAGACACAACACAGTCAATCACTGGATTTTAGCATACAACCATGCAAGTGCTACACAGATCTGTGCATATCTGCAGCTATGAGCATTCACCTTTAATGATTTTGGTAATTCTCTCTGATTCCTCGTCGATCAGATTTGGGTTGCCGTGGATGGTGGTGATCTTAGAAAAGTCTGGGCCTGAACGTTCAAAACAAAACCATTAGATCCAAACACAGAACAATATGTCTCACATACAAAGTATGGTGTGACATTAGTTTTAAAAATGCATCACATTCTCTTTTCCTACCTTGAAGTAACCACTTTTTGTATATGAATGAATGCAGATAAACACAATTATTTCAAGGAGGAAATGACACAAACAACAAAAAGAAGAGTTTGTGTAAGGAGACCCTACCCTCAATGATATAAGGCTCGTTCGCCGTGGTGTATCTGGCTCCACCTTCGGACGGGCAGCGGAGAAGGGTGTTGAAAGTCATTTAATGACTTAGCAACTGTACTGACTGACAGACGGACAGACTGACAGGTACATACACCCCGTACAACACCTCCTCCGCCACCGCCAACACAGAGTCAAGCACAGTTGTGCAGTATTGATGAACACATACACACACTCACAGGGTGAGAAGTACAGGTGTGCAGAATGTGCAAATTATTTGTCTTAGCCTGCAAACTAAGCTGCAAGACACCAGTGAAGCAGTTGTAGGTGAAAACAGCTTAAAGCCCACCTGCACCCACACAAGCCAATGGCCCAGCGGTCTGAGCTGGGCAGTCTGAAATGGCACATTATAATTTGCACACTGCTTACACATACACATCACAGCTGTATGAGACAGAGAGTGAGTAACATGATGGATGAGATGGACAAACATCCAAATCATGGTGCACCATGGGCAGCAGAAGAATTTGGCTTTATCTCCATGTAGTGATGTGAGCCTAACCGGAGGGTTGACTGTGAAAATCAACCTCATTCCTTCCATAGCATCATTACTGAGCCTATACAAACATTATAACCCAGAATGAGCTTGTGATGTTTTGAATGGTGGCTGGCTGAAGCTTATCATAATATACTGTGCAATCCTAAGGAGCCGAGTGTTCAGCAGCATTCTCTGTGTACACCATGTCTGGCTCGTCATTATTGCAGCATGTTATTGCAGATGATTTGTGATTCTCCTCCCCAACATTACAGCAGCTGCCAGGAAGCAACATAACTGTTCCAGCTATGAAACATTCACTGGCACAGGCCTGCTTCATGTCTGACTGAATGAAAAACTAGGTACAGTAGGTAGGACTTGGAGTAAGAAAATGAAGCAGTGCAATCATCTTCTGATTTTCCTCAGGATGTTTTAAAATATTGGGGGTTACATTCTTGCATGATTGATGATACTGTTAACTGTGAGCCTTTAGATTTAGCTGGATAGGCCCCAATCAAAAACTGTCTTTTTTGTTGAAGCTGGCCCCGATCAGACAGAGCGATTTTTAGCAGCCAGCTAGTTGTAGCTGTTGCTGGATACCTGGAACTATGACTCTACCAACTGTAGTTTGCATAAACCTGAACAGAAAATGGCAGGTAAATGGTATTAGAAATTTTAGGTAGCATGCAGTTCAAGGTTTGTGTTAGGCTCAACATTGCGTTGAGCAAGCTGCAAGACATATAAACGAACTGTACCCTCAACTACTTTCTAACATTAAGGTTTGAAGTGAGGCAACTGACTAGCTGCTAGCTAACATTCCTTTTACCTTGTGTGGCTGCTCTCTGTTTAGATAATGGTTACTATGATTGGTATGATCATACCAAAGGTATCCAGCAATAGCCACCACTAATTTGTTGTCGACACCACAGATTGCCTCCCTCTGAATTCATCCAATGGGACAATGGGAAAAGTGCCAATGACATCATGTGCTCTCCCCTTTGAGTTGAAGTTTTTTCAACTCAAGGCGTTGACGCCCATGGCAGATAAGACAGTGTTAAAACTTCCTACTAGTTTTAAGCCTTTGCCTTCAGGGGGTGTGACCATGTCCTTTTGGTTGGCTGCCAACTAGCTAATAATGGAAATGACTCCAGAGATATCTACCAGATGGATGTAATAGATTATCTGTATGGTCTCAGTCAGGTCAGATGTAGAGTAGATGCTTAATTTTACAAGCCAATACTGAATGCTGATCAAGAAGTTGAGAAACTGAAAGGAGAGGCCCAGGCCCAGGCTCCTAGCGCTTTGCCAGCCAAAGCAGAGCAGAATGTAAACCACACTGGCTTTTGGTTTGTCTTTGAACCACCAGTGGTAAGCCAAACTGCTCGGATCAAAGATAAATAAAAAGCTAGCAACCAACATTTGTAGCCAAAACAACCAAGGCACTATGCTTGTGACTTTAAGATAAATGATTGTTAAACATGGGTAGCATAGCTTTTGCACTCTAACACTCTCGAATTGAAAAATGGTTTTGATTTCCAAATTCATTTAACAATCTACATCAAGGCTAAAATGGTGCACACCATGAAAATGATGTGTCTGGTGACTTACTTGATCACCAAGGAAACATGAAATGTAATGTGAAATGAAATTCACATTAGATGATGATGCTCAGTTAACTATGGTCAACAGGACCGCAGATGCATTTGTTAAAAGAGCTGTTAGAAGATGCATGAAAGTTCTAGACTACCGTGCTCTTCAAAGAAACTGACCAGAGAAACTGTTCAGAGAAACTGACCTGTCTGTCCATCTGCACCAAGGTCACCTGCATTAAAGAAAACATGTTGTATCATCAAATCTTTGTCAGAACTTTAGCGAAGTCCAATTGTGATCATCGACCTTATCGTTTGCACTCAAAACATAAATGACTTTTAAGGAACTTACCTTCAATAACTCTCGTAACCTTGGTAATGGTAGGTTCCCCCTCAATGACTCTGGTTACTTTTGTGACAGAAGCATCCCCCTCGATGACTCTGGTTACTTTTGTGACGGAAGCATCCCCCTCGATGACTCTGGTTACCTTGGTGACTACCGGCTCCCCCTCGACGACCACCTTAGTGACAACTGGTTCTGCCTCGATGACTCTTGTAACCTTGGTAAAGGTAGGATCCCCATCGATGACCCTGGTAACGTGGGTGATAGTGGGTTCGCCCTCAATGACTCTGGTCACCTTTGTTATTTCAGGGTCTGTAAAAAGGGAGAGGTAACATGAGCATACCTTAAGAATGATAGAGGTTATAAACATTTGCGACTTCTCTCTATTGCGGGCAATGAAGGAACCTGGAACACACCTAATATCAGACGGAACTGTCAACTCGTCACACTGCGTTTCCATGTTCAGTATGTCCACTGTAATCCATTTCTGTGGGTGAAGGGGACCCGCTTTTCCCAAACCAGTCACAAGAAAACAACATATTTGCCTGAATCTAACGTAACCGTAGGTCCACACTGATGTGTAGCCATGCTGGCATACCTGTTCTGCCAGGGGTCTTAAGAGTAGAGTGGAGCAGAGCAAGGTAACAATCAAGGTATAAAAACTACAATGTCAGCGAGAGGGTATTACTGAATGGGCCTACCAGTCCCAGGCCCTGGGGCCGAAGGGCTCAGGGAGGCCCTGAGCCAGAGCCTCTGTCAAAGGGCTTAGTCATTTATGTTAATAACAGAACCCCTCCAAGAAATCCTTTAAGAGGAAAACATTTAAGGAGTAGCCAAAACATTTACTTTAAAGATGCCACAAGAAAGAAACCATCGAAGGGAATGACTCTATCCCCTCAGTTTATCTATAGGACTTTAGATGTCCCTTTAGATGATCTATGGATGTCGGGCGATATTGGCAAGACTTGTCGATTTAGAACAGCCTTGATAGCAGCACCTATCTTGTCTATAGCACTCGCCACTTTTGTTATTGCATCTCATTGGTTACAGCACACCATTTGACAACAGCCTGATAACAGCGTTAGTCCTGCCTGTGGCACTGATTGGCTAATTGAGTCCCACCACGGTGCTAATTGGTTGTTTTTTTACTTTTAACCAAGAAACTGCTGTTTCATGTCATGATGCAAGACACATCAGTCAACTCAAACTCAGTGGGGTGGGTGGATTCAAAAGTCTGCACCCAGGCAAACCTGGAGGTGCAGTATGTGGAGTTACCAAAGCATGCAGAAAAAAGGCTGAGGCTGATGAGTGTAGTGTATTAGATTGCATCATTGAAAAAGAGAGGTTTTAATAACTGCTGCTGTTACGCTTCATGGTCCAGTGGGCTGCTCTGGATGGACAGATTTAATTTCTCCTCTATTCATTGGGTTTGAAGTATCACTTTACAGACATGTTTATATTGTACACAACCAGCAGGTTATTTGAGGGGGAAGGAGGGGTATGCCATCTCCCTTGTGTCCCTTGTTAACCTATCATCCCTCTCCATCCTCAAGGTCCCCACCTACACCGTCCTATCTAAACCCAGACCCAGATTTATAGCACTGGTTAATGATGATCCTATGTTCCAGGACCGTGGTGAATATTAAAAACAGCAATGTGAAACACTACAAGAGAAAGCACATAGTATCTTTTAAGCAAACATACCCACTCAAGTCCAAACTGTGGGCCAAGAAAATGAAATATTTTATATCAACCAGTCAATCATGCAACAAATCGCCTACTGAATACAACATTTACAAGTTTTGCTATTTAAAGAATCTCGTCTACTGTTTAGAAAATGAAACAAAACAAGAAAATGTGATATGTTACATAATTCTATAACACATGAATTCCCATCTGATGCCAGATATCTCTGTAAACTCTGCAACTCCTCCATTGAGTCAGCTTCAACAGAAACTTGAGCCAAGAACATTTATTTCACTTCTTTTATATTTTCTGCTTCCGAGTGATGGATAATTCTGTATTGTGACAGGATTTGTCTGAGTTATAAAGAGATGAAAGCTAACAGATGTGTGTTTGTATCAGAGGCCTTCTAATCTTTAGCCTGAGGTCCCTTGACATGTAGTGTAGTCCAGTAATCGGAGCCAGACTCAAGTCTATCTTCCAAACAAGGTAATTAAGAGATTTGGTAAATAATGCTTCAAACGGGGGCTGCTTTGTCATGTGAGTTTGAAATGCACTACTACAAGGGCACATGATGTGGATTATAGATGATTCCAACTTTTATCTAAACGGCAAAGATTATAGAATGATTTAATTCATAACTGTGTGTGTGTTCACGTGTGTGTAGGAAGTGAGGGTTTGTATTCTGCATGATTTAACAACCACTTGTGTGGTTCAGTCAGGAACACTTTAGTCTACAAAACGAATTTCCATTTGCAGTATTATGTTTGGCAGCATGGTTTTGTTCTGGGACCTCTCTGCCTTTAGGGCCTACGCAGAAAGCCTCTTCCATGCGCCTACTTGGAAAGCCTTAAGGCAGAGAGAGCACACCTCCCTGCCCTTCCATGCGCTTACATGGAAAGCCTAAGGCAGGGAGAGCAGCAGCAAAGACCCCCGACAAACAGAACAGAGCAGCATCAATGACAAACTGTTTGAGATCAGCTGATGTAGCTGTCGTCCTATAGATTAAAAACTAAAACATTGTGGAATTTAAATCAGTGCCATTTTAATTTAAACTTATTCATACACAGTATATTGATTTTAGGAATATTTTTATTTGCTTTACCAAGATGACTCTTTTAATTCAAGGATGTTAACTGATAAAAAGTAGTAGACATTAGAAAGCATATATAAGTATAACATTTGTATTGCTTTAAGTTTATAGTATAAAATAGCAACCCCTGAAAATGATAACCCCTGTAGCTCCAGACTTTAAGCTCTGTAGTCCACATAATGTGGCTAATTATCGCACAAGAATCGGACTTCATCTCCCCTGCGTTACCCAATACATGAAGGCATGCTCCCATCTGTGTGAAAGTGCACTGGACTCAGCCCAAGTGAATGAACATCATCCAAGAGTCCTCTATGGTCTCTGACCCTGTAATGCTTTGACAGGCTAATTACCTCATCCCTAAAGGAGCTGATTAAATATGCCAAGAGGTCCAAGTGGACTTAAGCAACAACCAGAGTGGATAATCAGAGGAACAAAGAAGAGAAGCACGCAGGGGCCTGAATGGAGCGATGACATGCGTGAAATATGCATTTGGCCGCAGGTCAGATTTCACTTTGAGAACAGATGGTCATTTTTGAACGAAGGACATAAATCGGTGCCAAAGGCAGTCATGCATTTTAAAAGCACCACTGATGATAGCTATATTGTATGACCATGATAGATTAAAAATCTTTTAACCATGTGGTTAGTAATATAGGTCTTACCTGATTCAATATAATGTGTAGTGGTGTGTGTAGTGGTGATGATCTTCTCTGTAAAGGAACACAAGTAGTTTTTAGTTGTGTCAGGTGCGATAATTTCCACATGAAATGCAGTGACAATGGAGCTCAAGAAACTTACTGATGAAGGTAAGTGGGATCTCAGTATAAGAAAATCCAGAAACAAACTAAAAAAAAAAAAACAGAATAGAAGGTATAAGACACAAAATATTGATCTATGCATATCCAGACATATGTGTATTTTCTCTTACTCTACCTTAATCTGGATGTATCTAATCAGCTTCTTCAGGAGGACCAGGAGGTCCTCGCGGCCCACAGGAAGGTCTGTAAGTCATATACATCATGAGAATACCATAATGCATCCCACCACAGAGTGGACATTGCATGAATATATAATGATGCCTGCTTTTCTCACCCGCAGGATAGAGAACGTTCTTCACCACGTGGACAACACCGTTTGTTGCCATCAGGTCACTGACTGGCACATTCACAGAGTTGACATGAATAGAGTTGTTAACCTGGGAAGAAAATAGAAAATGTACGTAGATTTATTTTCCAAGGGTATCAATATACACTTCTTTTGTGAGCTACTTCGACTACTGTCAAAAAAATCATCATACTGAGACTTATGAAATGGTTTGACATGAGAGGTTTTGAAGTCAGGTGAGACTTAATGGGAATCCCAGACAGTGGGCTCCACTGCTGGAAGTACGGTCTGGGAATTCCATTCATGATTAATATCCTGCAATTTCAATTAAAGGTGACTGAAGGTGGACATGCTGACCGAGTCAGTAAGGGATAGGTTACCCTTCCCATCTGCCTCCTCTCTCCCCTTTCACCCACAGACTTGAGCCACGTCAGTCCAATTTTTAAAAGCCTAACCACATGCTTCAATGAATCACTGTCCCCTCTTTTGGTGAATTATCTCAAACAAGCTTTCCTGTGTCCATTAAGGAAGTCCTGTAGGCCTGATATGAGACCCTGGCTGATAACCCGATCAGCGTGATAGAAGAGAGGCAGGGCAAAATTGAGGTAATGGGTGAAATGATGAATGAAAATGTGGGGGAATACCGAGAGTAGGCGTTGATGGAAATGACAGGAAGCCAGGTTTTATTACATCTGGCCCTGCTCCAGAGATATCTAGCCTTGAAGTAACAGATTAGCACTGGGTCTTTGATGCTATTGTTTAAATGAGACTGTGGTGAAAGATTGGGCTTAAGTCTCATGATGAAGGCTTTGAGACATATGCTCTTAAAGAATCAACCCTTGGATATTTTCTCCTCTTCTTCAATTTCCTACATTTCCAAGAGTGCTGTTTGCAAATCAGCAGTGGGTGGAAATTGAAACCTAACTGCTGCTCAGCTAGTTTGTTTGTGTGGGGTATCATCACGGTTGCACATCTTACTCAAAAACAACATTCTTGATATTTTTAAATTGGATATTCTGATGCATCCGTTGGTGCTGAACTGTGTTTTTCCTACAAAGGTTTTATCCCTGTTTGATTGTTCAGTGACAGATTCAGGAAATCAGCTCTGCCTCGTTGATTCTCAGGCCACAAATTAACACTAGAATGTCAGCTGATTGTACTTACAGCTATAACTTGCAGGTTGTTGCCCTGGAGGGTTTTGAGCAGATTAGTGACTCCTCCCTCTAATCCTCCATTGATGAAGATGCCGTTACTGAAGTGGTACAGCAGAATGACCCTCAAAGCATTCAGATCACCTGCCAATGACAACACAAGATTTACATACTGAGCAGGAGAGCGTTTAACTTTCAATCAGAACAAACTAACTTGACAGCAATCCCTAATCTTCAAAGGAGAGATGCATGAAAGGAGGATGTGGATGTGTGTTGATTTCAGTGAGAACTCACTCTTGAGCAGGGCAAGGTCCTCTTTACTGAGACCATCAAAGGCGTCGTCAGTTGGTGCAAAGATGGTGTAGGAGCCTTCCTGCCTCAGCAGATCAGTCAAACCTGCTGTCTCCATCAGCGACAGGAAAATCCTACATTTATGAAAAACATAAAACAAAGAAAGGAAGACATTGACATAATCAACATATATATTTAGTAAAGTGCTGTACTGTCGGAGTGAAATGAAGCCTTAACTGGAGAGCAATGAGCAGGTGGAATTTTTACACTTTGGGTTCATGGAAATAATAACGGTGATGTTTTACAATCCACAAAGGCAGACATAAAAAATATAATAAAAAGTAGACAGTTTGAGCCAGTTCTGTCAAATCCACTTTTCCATCATGGTTAACTGCTTCGTTTCAGATTGCACAAACTCGAGCCAGTCAAGACTTTCTGGCTATAGTGGCCCTGTGAGCTCTGTGCTGTGAGGAGACCAGATTATATGTCGCATTTGGACCAAAAAACAGCGGTTTGTTGGCGTTGCTCATTTTAGACGGGAGGATTATGGTTTGGAGGAATATGATACGATGGAGTTTTTGTTGGGATTTGTGTGAGACTTGTGCGGTTGTGTGGTCCCACTGATTCACGCATCTGCAACCACGGTTGTCCATCACTAGCCTCTACTGGTGCCAGTATCAGTCATAGAGCCAGGAAATGTGAAATGTGTGTGGTAAGGCATTGCCACTAACACCTGCTAGTTTTACTGTCAGGAAAGCAAATATTTTAAAGACTGATTAATAATGATTGTAAAAACAAGTACAGCAAAAACTGAATAACGTAAGATTCTTACTTGAATCGTCCGTCAGCAATCAGGAGCTCGTAGATCGTTTTCTCGGCGGGTGTGATGACGGACCTCATAACATGGAGGGCGCTTTTGCTTCCCTCTTTACTGCCACGCAGCATACATGCGTTTTCTATGCAAACAGCCTGACAAAGGAAGAACATTCAAAGAGCAGGGTTACAGGTCGAAAAGTCACTGTACAAGTCTGGTAACTATTTAGCTGAGGGAAAGGAGACAGTCGCACTGTCCTGTTTAATTGCAATTAATCAAAGAGAAGAATACAAAAGTCTCTGTGAGGAAATTAAATCCAGCTGTTTCTGATATCTGAACCACCAGAGCAGAAACACACTTCATCTGCCAAGACCTGGACTAATTAGCTGCTTTACTGCATTTGCTTACAGTTGAAAGACAGCAAAATCATGTTAACACTTGAAAAGAGGCCCAGTAATGGCTTTCAGATTTCCAGTAAGGGAGCCGACGCTCTCCATTGTCTTTCCATCACTTCTTATTTATCTGTTCCTCCCCGTCTCAGTTTGACTCTCCAATACACACACACACAAACACACACACACACTTAGTTCTCACAGTGCGATAAATGAAGACTCGGAGCAGTTTGCCAGCCAGTGTTTCCAGCAGCTGTCCATTGTAGAGCTCGCCCAGTGTCACTTTCAGCTTCAAGATGTGGTTTTGCAAAATGATTTTTAGCAGGTTCTCCTCTGTTGTTTTCAGCTCGTCTGACAGAAACAGAGGAAAGACACTGATGTAAAATGACAAGGGTAATAGTTGATGCCAGACCTCATAAAACATGTCATTTTGTATGTGCCTTAAAAAGTCCTACATAGTGAAAAGTATATACCGAGTTGTTTTTGATCTGTGAAAGACAACAAAGAACTTTTCTTTTACATCCTTGCTCAAGGTCAAATCAAACTATGCAGAGGGACTAACAGGTCTGAAATGTAATCTGGAGCCAGGCCATGAAGTGCCTTAAAATTAATCCAACATTGAGTGAACTGACAACCCCTGACTTAGTGACTGACTTCTTATTTGGCAGATTCTGTTCTTTCTTCTTGATGCTTGGCCATTGTTCGATTAGCTCTTTGGTTGTTTTAAGAATATCGTTTAGTTTTCCTCCACAGGTCGGGAACCAGTGCCGTAAACCATTATGCCAGTCTGCTGTTTATTAGAGTTGTTCTGAGATCAACTTACCAGTGAAGGCGGTGTTGACAGGAGCAAGCAGTGTGTACTCTATCTTCGGACCCAAGACAGCGGCTAAGCCCAGTTCAGACACCATGTCGCTGAAGGTGCTCTGAGACTCTCCCATTAGCTCTATCCCTTCTTTGGCTGGTATGAATCACATGAAAATGACATGTTGGAGATCACTAAGCAAATGTGAATATCTGCTGAGGGAGAAGGTGGATTCAAGATGTTTTTTACCTGAGTCAGGGATGAGCACCTGGTCGATGTAGTGGATGACGCCATTGGTGGTGACAATGTCCTTCTTCAGCACCATCTTGATTCCGTTGACCGTCAAACTGTCGCCATCACAGCCGATCTCTATGGTGTTGCCCTCTGCGGTCTCGTACACCGACCCTGCCATGATTGCTTCAGAACACTGGACACTCTTCAACAGGTGGTACTTCACCAGGGCTGAGTAGGTGGGTCAAAGTGTGAGAGATATAGAGGGTGACTAACAGAAAAGGTTGCTGCTCAGATTGCACATTTCACAGACTTTGTGAACTTCCTGGAGTTGGTTCCACAGTCCAAGGTTTACAATTACAGATGCAATCCAAGGTTTACAGTCAGTTATTCACATGTACATGGAGACACACACATTCTTGCAGCTCTTTTCGAAATATTTAGCCGCTTCTGTTAACATTTAGATATGGGATTACACCTCCGACTGAGTCCAACTGTGAAACCATGCAAGCAAAACTGGGCCGCAGAAGCAATGACAACATAAAACCTCCTTCCAAACCCACACAAATTCAAACGCAATCAGTGTCGCTCTGCGGGCCAAATTACTCTTCGACCCAAACTTTCACTTGTAGAAACAAGGCACAAGGCTCCATATCATCTTTGCTTTGGAGGCTGTTCTAACATGGTTGGTCAGCAAAGCCTGTTTGCCAAGTGTCTGAGAATTTATCTGAGGTTGTACTGTCCGCAGAGGGATCCAGTCACTGGAGACACCGCAAACAGGCTTCAAACTAAAGACCTTCCTGGCATGCCAGTGACTCAGCAAACACGCAGATAAGCTGCCACTGTGGAGACATGAGTTTCCTGCTATCATTGTGTGGTTTTTGAGTGTGGGTCTACTCCTTCACTCCAGAGAATTTGATGTGTATCTAAGTTTAGACTTGGCAGGGATCTGCAGAATGGGTTTGGAAAATGGTTTCAGTAGTTTGGTTTTAATTTGACACTAACATGTCTCCATGATTTAAGTTCCCTTGAGGTCAAATAAATGTGAGATGCTAAGTGATCAAAACACCAACCACAATAGGAGTGTACAGCCATGCTAGTGGCTCTATGATACTGTACTCAGGCAAAGTGGTGCTTTGAGCTAAATGCTAAAGTTAGCAGGCAAAAATGTTCATAATGACAATTCTAACATGCAAGTATAATGTTTACCACGACTGCCATCATGGTTTAGCATGTTAGCATGCTATAATTAGCTTTTTAGCAGCTGAGGCTGATGGGAATACATTTTGAGCATCAAACACTTCATTTCCTTTGTTCTAATGAATTTTATGCACCACTTTTTTGGCTTTACTGCATTTATTTATGGTGTAAATTTTGTCAAAATATGCAAATGCATGTTTTAAATATCCCCAACATCTGTGAATGTCTGTACAAAATCCATCTGGTTGATGTTGAGATATTTGACTGGATAAGTGAAAACTTTGATCTGCTGCTGGCACTAGGGGAACAAGGGAATCACCAGTAGGTATAATCCTCTGGGGACCATGACGGTCTGCACTGAATTTCATAGCAATCCATCCAAGAGTTGTTGAGATATTTCAAAGAGTTAGACCAGCCGACACTGGCAACAGGATGGCTAAAAATGTTTTAAAACCTTTTCACACCAAAATCAAATAAAACCTAGTATGTTAGTTTATGTCATTATTAGTGTATCACATGTAACCATGTACCTGAAATAACATCCTGATCTTCCATGATGCGTTCCAGGTAACCCGGGCTCAATCTGTCAAAGGCTTCATTAGTGGGAGCAAACAGAGTATAGGAGCCAGGCTGGTCCAGCATGTCCATCATACCAGCAGCCAACGCAGCACCCTGGGTAATAAGACAGTGTCACATGTAACATTTTGTCATATTGAAAGACACGAGACAGGGTCAAAGATTTTGCTAGCAGCATTGTGTTTCAGATTTTAAATCAAACCCGCTTTAAGCACACTAGTGAATTATTACGTTGGCTTCTCAGCTTCGAGTGCTCTTTATTTTTACATACTCTGAAGGTGGAGAGCTCATCTGTGACATCCAGGACTTCCTTGATGTTGTTGCCCACGCTGCTGATGACCCGATCGATGACGTGCACCACACCATTTGTGGCCACCTGATTACCATAGATGATCCTGGCACAGTTCACTGTCACAATCTTCACAGAGAGGAAATGTTACATTAGCCAAGACTATTATTGGGTTCGGAGGTCCTTCAGACATAAATCAATCATGTAATCATGTGATCTTGTGTATGTCAGTGTGCATAAACTGACCCCATTTGAGTAGTGGTTGATGTAGAGCCCCAGGTCATTGTACATGGAAACGAGAGACATATCGTTCTTCAAGTCTTTGGTCAAAAGACGGCGGTTCACCATGTGGTAGTGAAGAGCGTTGTACAGCTCGATGTTCACATTGCTTATCAGTGCGGACCGTATAGTCTGGGGAAATCACAACATTAGTTAAAGGGCAGCACACGTGTGTAATTATGTACTTATTTGCATTCCCTGAGAAAAGTTAAAAAAGTCTACATACTGGGTCCAGCATCTCCCAAGCGTCATTGCTAGGTGCAAACATGGTGAAGGAGCCTTTGCCTTCAATTTCCTCTCTCAGCTGGGATATGTCAGCGTATTGCTGTGTGGTCGTGGCCTTTACGAGCCCCAGTGTACCATAGACATGGTCGATGGGAGCCACTGGTGAGGAAGCAGAGGAATTACTCAGAGATAGATGAATGAAAAGCAGTTTGAAATGATGCGAAAAGAAGACCAGAGTGGGGCTGTGGTGGGAGCCACCTACCTGCAGGGCATCCTCTCATGCCCTCCAGCTTGATGTACCCAGGGCAGCATTCATATAGGACCATGCTTCCAAAAAAAAAAAAGAAATATGGTGATGGAGGACATACAGTCAGAGAAAAAGAAAAAGAAAACCAAGCAATATGCAATGTGAATGTAATGCACGTTGAGGAAACAAAAGCTTGCCAGATCAGCAAAGCAGGATTGACATTCAAGAGGAAGAAAAACAACCTCTGGAGCCATTTTAGGAGAGAATGACAAGCGCTTTGGATTGAGAACAGTGGGGACATTTGAGACAGGAGAGCACGGCTGCACAAAGAGCCGATCTTACTCACCGAATAACAAATCCATAATTGGGCAAAGCACACTCAAAAGTTAGCGTAGAGGACGTTGTGAAACACCATCCAAAAAAGCAAGCAAGTCAAGGAGAATAAAAAAAAGACAAGAAAAACACCATTAACATGAAAGTGGTTCGTTTAACACTTCCACAAGAAAAACTGGCAGAGAGCGCACAACTCCCAGCAGGCCAATCACAGAGTTGAAAAAGCTGGACTAGACTCAGAAAGAAAGACTAGCTTGAGACTCTGGCTTCAAGTGAGCCAACTAACATCATTTCCAATATCTCATGCAGTCAAATCAAAAAGCATAGTCTCAGAAATGTAACGGGGACTCAGAGCTACCGCATTCCTGAGAATATCCAAGCTTTGCACACTGTATATATTATATTCATCTGCTGTAAGTATGTTAACACGAAAACCAGACAGGGGCGTCTGCTGCCCCCCTGCACTTTCTCCTGGCCATTAATCTAATTCCCAAAGACGCCTCCAAGAAAAACAAAATATACAGTCAACTTCTTGTGATAGATTCAGATTTTGGGGCGGAAGGAGCAGCTTATGAACATTTGTGAAAACAGAGCGCAAAGAAGTAGAAACATCCTGTCTGGCAGGAAGCTGGAAGGACCTGCAAACACTACGCACAGCGGAGGAGCTGTGCAGCTGACCTGCT
This sequence comes from Epinephelus awoara, assembly GCA_035609425.1. NCBI lineage: Eukaryota > Metazoa > Chordata > Actinopteri > Perciformes > Serranidae > Epinephelus > Epinephelus awoara. Next base: position 27,648,947 of record CM069304.1, on the reverse strand, counting down.
CCTCAATCAGTCATATGGTTGACAGGAAATCAAGTTGCACTTTATTGCAATGTTAAAAATGACAGAATGAGGTGTGACACGACTGACACTGTGAGCCACAAGTGAGCGATCTGTCAAATTTGGGTTTAATGGAGGAATAAATTAGGTTTTTACTGAAAATGAATTATAGACGGTAATCAAACATTCAAGACATTTGATTGGGACTCATCCCAAGCTAACACACATCTTCCAAGACGCAAACAAACTAGCGGTGAGTCAACATTGGACGCTCAACAATGATTCTCCAGAGAAAAAGCCATGGAGTTCCTGCATGCTGGAATAAGTTTAATTGGGGTTTAACTCAAAGGACTTCACGCGTTCCAGTTGGCACTTTTGATGTGTTTGCATGAGGGATTTTCTTTAAGGGGTTTGAGGCTGAATTTTAAGGTTTCCTGCTTTCTGTTTTCCCACCAAAATTCCATGTTTCTATATGAACGCTGTGCTTTCTCTACAAGGTTTATGTCCAAAACAAGTAACTGTTTGCTTTCCGTTCAGAAACGAACAGTAGTGATATATTACCCGAGAGCAAATCACTCCCTTCATAACCACATCAAACCCCGACACACACAGAGCAAAGCAACATCGCTCACTTTCTCCCTTCTACTCCCTAACATGACTCACACGTTTTGGCAAACCGCTCTAATTCACTCAAATCAGCGTTTGTGTGTTTATGGAAATGTGTGCGATATTACTGAACGCTGTGAATTCCGCTATTTTTGTGCACACAGCCGTGTCGCTTATATTCCAATCATTCTATGCGCTGACACTAATTGTTATAATGTAAAATACATAAATGTCCACGCACAGCTGGCTGTCAGGAAGGTATGAAGTCATCTCTCCCCGGCTGCACTCTGACAGGATAATGGATGCAGCACAGAGCAGAGACAGAACCAGCCAGCGCATTGCAAACCAGGCCTCTGGCAGTGTCGCTGCACGAACCAGCTCAATGTGGCTTCCAGATGAGCAGATGTGCAAACACGGGGCATGAACACACACACACACACACACACACACACACACACACACACACACACACAAATACTGTACGCACACAGAAACACGAGGTGGGGTTGTCTGGCATCAGATACACACATTGCAGTTTTTTCCTGTTATGTAATTATTAATCAACAGTGTCTCCTGTGTCCTCATCAAGTTGTTTTTTTTTTTCCTTTGGTGCCAGTGGCTTCCTGAATACTGTGCCAGTGTTTTCCCTTTCTTTAAATACATGGTAATGGACCAGTTCTCCAACATTATTATGGTTTAAGTACAAATTAAGCACTTATTCTCTGCTCCCTGCATGTTGTGTCGTCACCTACAGCACATCGCTTTGAAGAAAATCGCTTCCACCTGAACCTCCAGCAGCGCACCTCAAGAGCTCTTTGTGGAAATGGCAGTATTAGGAAATCCCCATGGTATCATTTACCTCCAGCTTAGAGAATTAGAAGAACACAGTGTGCAGGTTGAATTCACACCAACACAATTTGTTCTTTGCAGTTGTGGTTTCTAAGAGGTTTAGTGCAGGTATTACTTTAACTGCTGCACCCTCAAGACTTGTTTAAGCACTAGCTTATTCGCAAAGCAGCAGCTTGCAATGTAAACCGGAGCATCCAAGCAGCCATACCATAGACTCAAACATCCTTTACTAATCTCTCATCAACACCAAATCCAACTCAGACAAAATCACAGCTGCATGGATTTCCTCCACTGCTGCTGAACAATGTCTCACTGTGGTCACGGACGCACGGGGAGAGGAAGGTTTCTTAGTTTTTTGTCTGTTTCTGTTGCATTCATTTAGTTCTTTTTTTCATTTGCTTGCTGATTGAAAACTTGAATACTTTGAACACAGACAGTGGAGAATATTTAATGGATTTCATAGTTTCTCTGTTCTCAATTTTTCTCAAAGTTAGTGATTTGTCAATAAATTCATGATTCTGTTTTCTTTACATTTTTTTTAATGAACAATTATTGTTTTTATTTGTTTGTTGGTTGTTTCTGAGGACGGATTTCTGTTTGGTTTTTTTTGCTTTTGCTTTTTTGCCGTTTTTTCAAAGTCTATTGTTTATTCTTTTATATGGAACTTTTTATGCTGCTGTCTTAGCCAGGACTCCCATGTAAATGACTCTTAAATCTCAATGGGAAGACTCTTGATAAAAAAAAGTTAACATTTAACATGATGAAAAAATAAATATAATCACTGTTTGTGTGTGATTCATAACATCTACGTTCTGTTTTATTTCAACTTAATACACTTCTTTAAACTTGTTTTAAGCACCCTACACAAAGGACAGACCATAACCATTAAATGTGTTTGGTAAACCCTCATTACCTTCCTGTTGTCTACCCTCGTATTATATAATCTAGCCTTTTTTTATGGGTGGTTCCATGTCATATTATTTCAGTAGAGTCTATTGTTGTATCGTGTTGGGAAAAACTGACTCACTCACTCCTGGACTCAGTCACTCTTTTATCCATTCTCTTTCCCACCATCTTATTTCCATTTGTTTATCCTCAAACAGCAGCAGGTGTTACAGCTGATTGCATGACTAAAAGGAGGTTTGTGTACGCGTCCATGTGTGTTCTTGTATGGGCATGTGTGTGCAGCTCCAGCCGAGCCTTACACTCCATTGACACATCAGTAATTAAATTTCATATTTTCATATATTTCCTTTACTCTAATATCTACTCAGTCAGCACATCATGTCAACAACACGCCCTCTGATATAATATGTCCTGCAGAAGGTCAGACATCTAAAACCATTAATGTGATCTGTTCTTTTGTCTCGTTAATACAGTACCAATCAAAAGTTTGGAAACACTTTTCCATTCAAGTAAATGGGAAAGTGTGTCCAAACTTTTGACTGGTACTGTATCTCCATATTTGGTGTTTTCAAACAGCATTAAATATTTAATTTAGAAGCAGCTGTCAGTGCTGCTTTACAGAAAAATAAAGAATACCTTAATTCTAAAACTCTGTATGAAGAGCACATACACACATGAACACACACGCACAGTACAAATCAAGTACCCATGCCAAGAAAAGTTGGTGAAACTGGTGATGCAGTATATCTGTTTCATCCAAACTGGACACAAAAACGCTAAAACATAAATATATAGCCACATTTTTTGTGAGCACCTGAAACGTGTCAGAGGGGAAGTCAATTAACTCTGCTGTCAGTCACCGCTGAGCTGCGTTTACACCATCAAAATGTATACAACGGAGCAAACCCCCGGCCCGCAGGCTGCACAGCATGCCCAGACTCGAGAGGAGTGGAGGGGTGCATGAGGACAAAGACAAATAGCTGTACTGTACAAGGCTCTATGTGTCAGACATGGAGTGTGAAATCCTCTTGTGAAGGGAAACACATGTATGCAAGGTGAGCTAAAGCTATGAAAAATAAGAATGATGTGCTGTCGTTGATTTCACTGTCTCTCTTTCCATGTTTAAGAATTCCCACAAAGTCCTTAAAATGCGTCTCAGAAATGTCTGAAATTGAAGTAGGCAGTCGTCGTCATCATCATGATCACGAATGCTGTTTTTGCAAAGGTTCAGAGGAGAAAGTGAGAATGCTACGTGTTAAGACAGAAAGAGCCTGAGGGTTCAGAAAACAGGGCTCATACAGAGCTAACCTCAGCTGTTAAAAGTATAATTAAGAGAGTGTGAGGTAACAGGTGGGGAGGTTAATGCAGGGGTGACACCCACATATACCAAAACATCTAACAGGTTAAAAAATGACTCCTGTCTGTCTGTGTGCAGGGTGTGTGCAAGCTGGGAGTGGTTTGAACTTTGGGTGAGGTAATTTGTGTTCTGTGCAAACAAGAATATTAAAAGATATAAATAAACATATAAATTGGATCCATTCAAGCTGCTGGTAAAGACTTACGTCTTCTTGCCACAGATGGAGCCTTTGTACCAGTTCCTACATGTGCTGAAGTACTTCTTTTTAGTCCCAGAGACCTGCTGCAGAGCGCACACATTGGGTCTGTAAGAGAGGGGAGGGGGAGGGGGATGATGAAGGAGTGACAAAAAAGTGAGAAGGTGAGGCGGGATGTGGGAGTGTACGAGGGTGAGAGAGGTAAGGTGAAGAAGGAAGGACGATGTGATGAGAAAAATGGAATTTATAAATGCTGGGAATGAATATTAACTGTTTAAAGACCTGTAATTTGAAGTTTGTACTTTGATGCCTTAATTTCTCTAATTTTCTTTATACAACTAAATTTCAGAAAGCAACTTTAAAAAGATGACCTCCTTTAACTTAAACAGAAAAATCCAAACTCTAAATCAATGTCAAACAGCAAATTGGGCACATTATTTACAGCAGAGGAGTGAATGAATGTGAGAGACAATATTGAATTTTCCATTATGGCTTGAGTCAATATTTTCATCAATGTGGCTGACCTGTTTCTCAAATCATGATTCAGCGCTCTCTGTGATTAAAACCACCTTGAAACGCTGGACAAACACAAAATCTGACACGCACAGCATATGGTTGCACATCTGTCTGCTTGTTACTAATCATGCAATTTGTTCCCACGTCTCACGATCAGCATTGTGAATATCACAAGTCATCTGTTACATTTAAAAAAAAAAAAATTCTGCTACACTAGTCTTCAAGTTTGGTATGTATCACCTCTCTTTTCCCTCACACAGTCTGTCTATCCCTCCATCCCTCCCTCCATCCCTCCCCCACGTCCCATCTCCTTACCCTTCCTTCCTGGCCCGTATGCGGCTGTGGGTGACTATCTTGTCATACGCCGAAGAATCCACACTCCCTAGAGAGCAGAGTGCCACCAGCACCGAGGTCACCACAAGCAGCTGATGCATCCTGGGGAGTTATCAGTCCTCTGTACTGCAAGGGCACAAACACACACACACTCCTCTTGCCTTTTAAAAAAAAACCCACACGCACACACACACCCGCACCCCCCAAAAAATACACAGGAGATATGGGAGTGTGAGTGAGAGAGGGAGCTTTTATACAGACACACACCCGTACCCACCCACTCACTGTCTTTTCCATACCATTACGTCCTGTTCTCACCCGCACACACCCTTCTCTTTAGCCAAAAATCCTCCCTCCTGCTCTGACTCGAGCATGAGCTTATTGCCTCCCCCCCCTCCCTCACGTTGTTGCACATGAATTTCTTTACCACCATCACATCCCAGAGCACCGAGGACACCCTGTAGCTCAAACTTTACATCGCTCTGCACTCTGCAATGACAGCTTTATCTTGCAACTTTGGTTTGTCTTTTAAAAGTATATAAAAAGTACATTATTTATGTTATGTATAATGTGTAATGCAAATGTTGTGACCCATGCATTCAAGATATTTGGGGAATATTGAGAGGGGAACACACATGGAGTTCCCATAAAGGTTAAAAGATGCACATAAAGAAAAAAAATCACATTAACAGTCAGTAGGCACACCTCTAATGTGTGTCCCTGGGACATCTGGCAACAAAATGTGTGAATTCAACTGACTGAAGTGTTTTTAATAGGCTTGAAAATCAGGTTGTAAATCAGCCTCAAAGACCCGTGATATATCTGCCGAGATGATAGGTTTACTTTGCTTGACAGAAGCCTAACTATATTTTCATCCTCCGTCCCCTGGGACACCACTCTCCTCCTCATTACTTTTACAACGGAGATTCATCATTTCCACCAGCCTTTCCTCCCCTGGACTCCCGCTCTCTGCGCTCTAGCTCCTCTTTTCTCCCTTCATCCTCCCTGCTGTCATGTTCGTCGTTCATCAGCTCAACTCCTTCCTGGTCCCAACTTTTCCCTGCAGCTGTCTGCGTCTCCTGTGCTGAGGCCAGATCTGATACAGCTTCAAAGAGAAAACCCATAATGAAAAAAGGCTCCCTGGACGTCTTGTACGGTCTTGACTTGTGAACGGGAACAGGTATGCTTCCAAACTTGGAGATGTGCAGGTATGGACTCTCTTGAAGATGCTAATTTATCAAATTAAGAGCTTTATCCTTCATCTTACTCCAACGTGCACGAGATAAATGTTTCCTATAGAATAAATGCATATGATGCAGTAAAGCAGAGATGTGTTAATTATTTTTGAAATGTCTTTTATATTATGTAATCATCAGAATAATGAAAACAGACTTTCTTGTTTGAATGATTAACTGAAGTCACATTTATTAACTCACAGCACATCACATATTCACATACTCTGCATGAACTCGCATGACCTCTCTGATCCCAGGGAGGAAAGCAGCATGCACGAGGCTGAGCCGTCTCCAACAGAAGCCTCCTCCCTTTAGAGACTACTTCCTGTCTATGATGCTATCTTAGCAATTAGGACAATCTTTAGAGACTGGGGACACACATATTCAGCCCAGCCTGCAATTTACAGTCATTTATACCATAATGATTTCGTTTTTGTTCCCTATCCTGCTTGAGACTCCTCGCTCACACACACAGAGTAATAAACAGACACAAACACCTCCAGTACAAGATGGATTATCACTTAGATTACAGTTAAAAGTAAATCTAATGCCTCCCTTTCCTTTATCACAGCTTTCCATCCTCTAAGACAAACCTTTAAGAGGCAGTCTGGCCACCGTGGGTCACCCTGTTGCTTCCCACAGGACTGCACCACACACAGTGCTCTCCAGCTTGCAGGTGGTTATTTGGGATCTCAGATCTTTCAGAGTGGTGAAGGCAGAGAGGAAGCAGAGAGCAGGAACTCCTTTCTAAAAGGACATCTCCCCCTGGTGGGCAAGACTTGTCAGTGCAGTTATGTGTGAGGCCTCTAATTTGTATGATCAAAATGGCATTAACACAATTAACATTTAACATTAACATTTTTTTTTTTGCCTCGCAAGGACTTCTGTATGTTTTGGGAATAAAAAAGAGTTTGTGACTATTTGCAAGTATGTGTGTGCAGCAAGCCATGTTATTCACTTGAATAAATCTGATTGGAACAGTGAGCCTTGTGTGTGTGGTGATCCTGAGCTTTTACAAACCTGAGCCATGTTTGGAACAACAATGATCATATCAACTGTACGTGTGTGTCTGTTTTCATTAGGTTCATGAATTTACTGCAGTGTGTTATTGCTGTTGGAGCCTCAAGCACAAGGTACTCACTTCTATGTCCCATGCTGCTGGACAAAACTAATACTTTTTTCTTCTCAGTTTCAAGGCATAACTGAACATACAGACTCTAGTGTGTAGCGGGTCTTTTTTTCCCAAAAAACTTTGACTTAGACGGGGCAATTGTGACAGGACACATGGGTGTGAGAACACAGAAAGCAGCTCACCTTGACGACAAATTCCTGGAATCTGATTTCATCCCATTTTTAAAAACATAATTATTCATTTGGACCCATTACATTTTTAGATAATTAATTTATTTTGGGGACAGTATGGATTTTTAGAGGGATCACATTAACATCTAAGCATTAAAGGGAAATCTGGAGGTTTAGCACCAATCAGTGTAGCCAAAATTAAAAGTGGAACAATATTTCTTGTATTTTTGTACCTTTTTTTGCATGGCTAGTTTTTTTTTAATTTTTAAATTTTGAAATCTTTAATCAGACGCTTTCCCCTTGACTGATGTACCACTGGAATTTCTCAACTGTGGGATGAATAAAGGTGTATCTTATCTTTCTTATTGTGAGTGTGGGCATGTATACAGCGGTGGACAAAGTATTCAGGTTTTTACTTAAATAAAAGTAGAAATAAAATGTACAAATACTCTGTTACAAGTAAATGTCCTGCATTTCAAAACTCACTTTAGTAAAAGTACAAAAGGTGAGGAGCAGCTGAGACTCAGAAGGTAGAGTGGGCCGTCCACCAATCAGAAGAGAAGATCAGCGCTTCGATCCTTGGCTCCTCCAGTCTGCATGTCTGAGTATCCTTGAGCAAGATACTGAAACCCAAATTGTGCCCAATGGTGAGTGTGTTAAAAAATGAGTAGTCGGTGGCACCATGTATGGAAGCCTCAGCCATCAGTGTGTGAATGTGACTCGCAGTGTAAAAAGCGCTTTGAGTGGTCAGATGACGAGAAAGGCGCTATCCTAGTGGAGCTCCCTATGAGCCTCAAAATATCCTTAAAGCTCCAAGTGTGTAGACTGACCCATTTCAGACTCATGTATCATTGACTTATAATTGCATTCATGTGTTTATCACTTGAAAGTTGCAGCTAGTAATGGTGTAGTGATAGTAATGGTGGAGCTAATATAATTGCTCTGTATACCTCCGGGTGGCTTTTTCATATTACTGAAACAACATTTAAATAAACTAACTAGTAACTAAAGCTCTGACATAAATGTAGTGGATTAAAAGTAAAATATTTAGCTCTGATGTGCAGTGGAGCTCTTGCAGAAAATAGCATTAAATGGAAAAAAATCAAGTATATTATACTTTAGTACAGTACCGAGTAAATGTACTTAGTTACATTCCAGCACTGCATGTATATATGCTAGTTAAAGTGTTTTCTATTCATGTGTTTCTGCATCAGCTGGGTTCAGAGCAGTTGAAAGATCCATCACAAACCCAGGAGCATTTCGGCACAGCCTTTTGATCGCACGCAGAGAGCAGTTTCATCATCTGTTGAATATTTCATCTCTTTTTCACTCGCTTGGTCACTTGTTCGCCGATTGAACTTATTGAAGTACAAACAGGAAAGTGACAGAAAGCAGCCAGTTCAGAGGACACAAAAATGCAGTCTGCGGGAGAACACAGGAGGCAATTTTGCTTTCATGCATGAGTTTTTTGAAACGTGTGACTGGCTTCTGTTTTAAACAGTGGGAAAGTGTTATAGAGTTGCTGGAACCTGCGATTTCTGCCGGGCTTAACTTCTTGTTCTTTGTATGGCCTTGAAGAGAAGAAAATTACCTCTTTGTCTTCCTCTCTACATCTTTCTCCACTTACAGAAAGTGATTACAAATGGCTTGACTTCCCGGACTGAGCAGCACATTCACACGGACAAACACTCATCTCAGAAGGAGAAAAGGTAGAGTCAATAAGCCACTTTCACAGAGTGAGAAAGAAATTACTTTGCAAATGTCCATAACCTGCCGATGAGCTACTAGCACAACTTTTTTGTTTTTTTCTGTAAACTAAAGATATTCAAAGCAAAATTAAAACAGAAAAAAAAACTAAGCATGATAGGTTCACATGTGGAGACTCTTTAAATCTGGACATATGAGTACACATTTGATTAACAAAGTCATGCAGATCATAGGACGTCTTCAGTGGCAGTTCATGGGATGGAAACAATGAAACATTTAGAGTTTCCTCTGGTTGTGTGGTTTTCTTGCACTCACTATTAAAAGTAATGGAAGGACATTTCAGCTGTTAATGGACAGAGTGTTGTCGGAGCAGGAAGGAAAAAGCTTTCTGAAAGGATTCAGTAATTCTGTCCAGTGCTTGGTCTAACTCCATTAATGCACTCATTCACTTCTGTGACTCACACTGTTTAACAATACCTCCATTCAAAGCAACAAGACGGTTGTTAAACTCAAACCGTTCGATATATAAAGTTGAGTGTATGAAAGACAGTATGTTAAATGTAACTGGATGGAAGATTTTGCCACAAGAGCAGAATCCAGATTAGATTCTTTTAATTGAAAAATGACTGAATAACTCTCTAAACAACGGATGAATTCATATATGGAGAATTTATAATCTACAAAGAATAGTTACCTCGGGTTACCTTTGTTACCTTGGATTTAGGCCTGTAAATTGTTCTACCGCACAGCCACAGACACTCTGCACCATCCCTAATTATAAATGTATGTGTTTTTAATTTGTAGCCTTGGGAGTGGAGTGAACTTTGTGGACTTCTGTTTTTTTCAATAAGAGTCAAGTTAATGAAAGATTTTAAACTAGCCAATTAAATACAAATGTTTATGTCATGTCTATAATGCATTAGGATTGTATTTATAATACATTATGTCTTTATGCTGAATAACTATGCACATTATGTGATAAACACACATAAATATTCATAATCATTCATTCATTATCTTTATGACTATATTCACAATGCATTTAGTATTAAGAATTAAGATACTTGACCTTATAAGTCATTATAAAATGCTTTACAGTGTGTTATGATTATTGTTACAAAGCATTATGAATATCTATGAGTGCATATAACTCTTATTATGCACTGCTATAAGCATTATAAGTGTGTTTATAATGCATTTTAGACATGGACGATACAGAAAGTGTTTCCATAAATACAGCAGAGCAAATAGGCTTGTGTCTTTTTTAAGCGACCGTTAAACCAAACCAAATATGTTTTTGGAGTTTTATTTTTTGAAGACCTTCATGAATGAGCAAGTGAGTGACTCATTATTACACTCATTAAAACATTATCATTGTTATACAAACTGTAATCACTTACCCTCAAGCAGCTATCTAGAATAGAATATCATCAGCAAAAAGTAAAATCCTCCAAAGTGGCATCTGTCTGCAGTCTGCATTGAACAAAAGAAGCAATCCAGACGAAGAGTATATTTGATCTATGTTTTAATCTCTATAACATCATTCATTCAAACTAACATTACGTCTAAAGGTACCAGTTAAAAACAGCGAATCTCTTCAAAATAACAGGTTTAATTTTCTATAGTAGTGTTAAAACATGAATAATATGTCGCTTTAAATAGTTGATAGGCTGTTTTCATATTGTATATCTCACATTATTCTTCATCGGCCACATTCTACTTTACATTTGAGAATAATTGTCATGGACTGTCACTACTAAACGTGCCGCTGTCCTCTTCAGAATGATGAGAATCACAATCCCAGGTTTTTGCATAGAAAAACATTGACAGAACCGTTGTTGCATGATCAGAACTTGACACTTCTTTAAGATACTGTATACCAGACTGTAAAGTGTGTAAAGTGCAGAGACAGACAGAATAAGGCAGAGAGTCGGGTCTAAAACAAACACATCTATTGCTCTAGTGAGATAAGGATGGGGGGCGATTAAGCAATTAAGAGATAAATGGGAAAGAGGTAGAGAGAGATCGATGAAGGAGAGAGTGTAGTGAATAACGGTACACTTGAAAAGAAGGGCACATGGCAGAAAAGGGACTGGGAGAGAGGAGGTTAAAAAGAGAGGGAATCATCAGTTCAGTTTCAGGAAATAACAACAAGTCCTCCGACCCATACGACCACGTAGGTTGTTTGTTCCTACCCTCTAATACGACCCACAGGAGTGTTTCCTAAATAACACCCTTATCGGTGGCAGGAGATCAACATAAAAACAACATATATGACCATTAACAGTCGCTGTTTTAAAACTTAGTTAACAATGTAAAACAGTCGCAGTTAGGTTTAGGCCACAAAACCACTTTTTAGAAAAAGATCATGTTTTGGGTTAAGTAACATTACATAAGTGATGTAAATAACTCAAACGTTGACTTGAAATAACTCAACACTGACTTTTTGTTTCACACGCGACACAAACAGTGGTCTCCTGGGTCAAAGTCCTGTGTTTGTTTGATCCATCCAACCATGCAACCTCCTCCCTACATGGCTGCTCTTCATACTATGTCAACTAATTTCCTCCCTTGCTCCCGTCATAATATTACTACCGCTGTGATCTGGGAGGTAGGGTGGCCGTCTATCAGTCGGAAGGTCAGTGGTTCAATCCCTAGCCCCTGCAGTCTATTTAGAAGTGTCTTTGGGCAAGATACTGAACCCCAAATTGCTCCAAATGGCTGCGCCGTTGGTTTGTGAGTGTGCATGATGAGCAGGTGGCACCTTGTATGGGAGCCTCGGCCACCTGTGTATGAATGTCTATGAATGGGGCGAACGGTGCCTGTAGTGTAAAGCGCTTTGCTATAAATGCAGTCTATTTACCATTCAGTCCATTACTACAGCCACTAGAGGTATGGAGCATTGTAAGCTGCGAGTACAAACGACCCATGGAATCGTCTCTGGGGGTAGGACAGTCTCGGAAATAATTAGCCTCTAATCATCTGTAGGGATGAGATTAGATGAAATGACTTTATCCTAAAATCTTAATCCTTGCGATGCTCACACAGAGCTCCGTTTACCTTTGCTGCATCTCCACTGCTAATATAACAGCATTTAAAACACTTGAACCAAAGGCCTCCCTGAGTCTCCAAAGATCAAAGCTGATCATTAGTTTAGTAATAACTGGAAAAGTTAGACTCCATGCAAACAAACACCCTCACTTGTAGCTCACATTGATTGTCAGCCTCTCTGTCTTCAGTCCAGCATTACTTGGCCTGTATAGTTATACTCATGTATCATCACATCTTATGCTTCTTCTCTAGATGGCAAACATCCACTAGCTACTGAGTCACTGCAGGCTAAACTCTCTTTATCCTTTTCCTCCGTTTCTTTTTTTACACCTTCATCTGAGCTGTTGTTGGTGTTCAAGACCTTGCTGTTTTCATTCGGAGCCTCATTTACTGCAGCTTCCTCCTCCTTTTCTGTCTGCAGGAGTCTTTTCTCATCCACACCTCTTGCCTTATGCTCTTTGTCCTGCTGATCTGTGTCTGAGCCCCCAGACTCCCCTGCTTCCTCTGACAAAGAGTACATCTCTCTGCAAATCTCTCCCACACCGGCTGTGGCTTCACTGCCGCCCCAGTGGCGTTTCTGGAACAAGCCAAAGTCAGTATTATCTTTGGAGGAATTTCTCTTCTGACCTGACTTTTCGCCGGAGCTCTCTTCAGAGACCATGAGTCCGTTAGGTAGACCACTGGAGGCTTCAGGTGGCCTGGGTGAAGCTGTGGAAGTGCCCTGCTTGAGGATGGATGCGATGATCTTGAATCGGTTGTGTTTGCTTTTCACCTGGCTGCTCTGAGGGGAGGGAGGAACTTTGAGCGAGGAGTTGGGGTAAGCAAGACTGGACTCCACTGAGCTGCTGCTGGCTTTGGCCCCCTGTAGAGCAGGCTTCCCTGTCTTCATCATGCCCATTACCTCATAACGAAAGCTGGAGATATCTTGTTTCAGCTCCTGGGAGGGTAGAAAAAAAAGTGAACTTCCCTGGTAAATTATCTTCTGCTTTTAATTGGACTATTAGTCCCAGTTGTCTGTATTCGCAGAGCACTTTGCAGAGTATTGATTCAACTTCAACTCAGCCAGTACTAAGCAGACAAAGGGTAATTCATAAAACAGCAGTTTTGTTTTCTCACAAAACATGCAACAACATTTTAATGTGGCCATTTTTAGCCATTTCAGTGTACTTGGAGAACCCAAATCACAGCACTAACAATGTGCCTTCACAAGGCAAAGGTCTATACTGCTAAATGATGGGCAATTAAACTCACCTTATGTTGCTGACTAAAAGTAGATATTGCAATTCAGTCTTTTTAAACCTGCAGTAACTTATGTGTTGGCCACTTGAAGGTAGCAAAAGACAAGCTGTAAAAACAACATTAAGTCTTGATGTAGCAAACTTGTTTGCAAACAGTGGCCTATTTAAACATCCAGCAGACATGGAGCAACATTAGAATTGATTTGGAGTAGTTTGTCTCCTCCTGATAAATTGTAGCACAATATTCACTGTCCTTTTTACTCAGGTTTTGGTCTGTGAGTGAAATATCTGGCTATTCACATGGGCGGATTATGGGACAATGGGCCACTAAACACACATATGCTAAAGGGTCCATGTCTCCTTGAGGTAATTTTGTGTCTTTTTTGGTCATTTGGCTGGCCCTTCGCATCATTTTGTGGGTATTTTGAGCCTCTTCCTGTTTGGTATGTGTTAGTTAAAGTGTTAATTAAGGGCCCTTGGGCAGGCCAGTTCAGTAATCCATCAATAGCTATTTAGCAGCTAAATGTCCCACTATTTTCACCAGCTAGTTGCTAACTGTGTCTGTCTGCTGTTTGGTGCTGAGCAGGTATCATAAACAGTTCATTCAGCTGCACGCTCACAGTGGTGAGAATGAACCATAAAGTCGAGGGCCGAAAGACCGAATCAATTAACAGAAAAATGCTACAAATCTCTGTTCTGACTGCAGAGTCGGGTGATAGTTCTCTGTGGGTTCAATGTAGAAGTATTGATTATAGCCACTTGTTCTTTTCTCTGTATGAACTGTGCCTACCTTGAAGTTCTCTTCAGTCAAGCCTTCCTCTGTTTTGGCATCTCTGATCATGGCAGCTACATAACGTTTCACCAAGTTCCTCAGTACCTCCTACATCAGAGGGGAAAAAAGGCCTTTGAACACACTAAAATCTTCTAAAATTGAACAAAAATGTTGCGTCAATACAAAACTCACAGTCAAAGAGTTAGGCAAAGACGGAAAATACACACACACAAAAGGAAACGCATTTCAAGCTGCATCTCATATGAAAATGCTACAATAACCACCTGCAGATATGGACAAATAGGAAATCCTCTACAGAGAATGGCAATGAACATCCCACTGGGCGTAATTGTTAGGCCTATTGTATGAGACATCGCAAAAGCATTCTATTGACAGATGAAAATCGAAAGTGTAGAAAGGCAGTCGAAGAGCAGAATGTGTGATCCGTCTCACACACGCAAACACACACACACACACACTAACAGCGGACAGTAATTGTTCTCAGGAGAGACTACATTTACCTGATACTGATTGTTTATCCTCAGGTTCTCTGCTGCTCGCCTCTGCACAGACATTAGATGCCAGAGAGGATGAGTTGGGAAAAGAGTGGGAGATGAGAGAAAAAACATATTTAGTTTTCTCTTCACAGCATCACACATTTGTATTAAACTTTGCTGTCTGTGGATTTCACTGCATATGGCCCCTGAGTGTTGCAGCACAGCACAGTTACAGTTCACATACGTGTCTGTCCAGAGTCATGTGTAGCCATGACAGTAAACAATGTTTAAAACATGAATGTTGCTGCAAAGAAGCTACATATTCTAAAACCTGAATGCTTCAGATACATCATCAATCTGGCAGCACAGAAAATATATACAATTAGCACAGTTTCAAGGCAGGCAACCAAGATTAGAGTCACTAATTTAATATCTGACTCAATGTCTCTTCCTCTGTTCCTGTGTTATGACATTGAGTATCGACCAGAAAAGTGTTTTTGCAGAACTCAGGAATGTTACAGTGAAGCTGACCTTTGAGCTTTTGATATAAAATGTCACCACTACATCCTTTCACCCTATTAGACTTATGTGTGAATCTATGTCATAATTAGTGTACAAATTATTTAATTGTAGCCAAACACATGTTTTGTGAGGTTACAGTAACCTTGACCTTTGATCACCAAAGTCAAGTCAGCTTATCCTTGAAGCCAAGGGGATGTTTGTGCCGAATTTAAAGAAATTCCTTCAAGGTCTTCCTGAGATATCATGTTCACGAGAATGAGACAAACCCAAGTTCACAGTGACCTTGACCTTTGACCATCAACATCAAAGCAGTTCCTAATGAGTTTGAGTGGATGGCTATGCCAAATTTTAAAAAAAATTGCCATAAGGTATCCATGAGAATTCGAGTTCACGAAAATTAGATGAACAAGGTCACAGTGACATTGGCCACTGACCTGTGACCACCAAAATCAAATCCTTGAGTCCAAGGGGATGTCTCTGCTAAATTTGAAGAAAATACCTCAAGGCATTCTTGAGATATTGTGTTCACAAAAATGGGGCAGACAACCCGAAAACACAACGCTTCTAGCTACGGCTATCGCCGGTGTGGATGCATAAAAAGAGGGTGGCAAGAGCTAGCTGGCTACCTTATCTGCAATCACATATCATAAACATGTGTCAACATTTGTGAAATTACTCAAACTGCCAGAGGGGGAACACAGAAGTTCCTAACTCATGCTTTGATGAATATTTTTTAGTATTGACTGGTGTTGATTAATAAAACATACAAACAGACTTTTCTTTGTCTCTGTGAAATGTATACAGTATAAATGTGTTTAAGAGTTTGACAAGTGACTTACCCCAATATTTCCAAAAGTTTCAGGGGGCTTGGATCTCGTCCTCTTGCACACTTGCCTCTTGATCCAGCACATGAGGTACCAGAACGATTTAGGGCTGGGGATGATATTAAAAGGGGCCGGCAGAGTGGCCCCTTCTTCAAAGTAACTCATCCACAGCTTTGTCCTGGCAAACTTCCACTCAATGTCTGCATGATCCTGAAAAAGATTAGGGTACATGAAAAGCACTGCCAACCCAAACACGATCTATTCTGCACTCTCATGAGGCTTTTTGTTTGCAGTGTGTTTGATGTGTGCTCACAGCAATGTGCTGGTAGGAGTTGTTCATCATGGCTATGAGCATGTTGAGGAGCACCACGAGGGAGATAATGTTGTAGGTGCCGAACATGGTGGCGCCTACAAACTCAGTGAACTGATGGTCAGCATCCACATTGGTCACATACAGGCTTATCAGACCAAAGATTGACCAGAAGAGAGACTGTAGCGTCTCAAATAACCTGCAAGGGAAAGATAAGTGTTACTCAGATTCAGCTAAAAGCATCAGTTTCTCTTAGCAACTAAAAACTTTTTTTTTAGTATCACATATCTTGCAAGACTCACACCTCTCTCTTTCTTTGCCACTCAACTTCACAACATCACACATTTACACTACACATGCAAGCAAGTTTAGATTCATGTGAACTCACGTGGAGAATGCGTTATTCTGCTCCACACAGCGGATGCCTTTGCATTTTCCCTTCTCATCTGAAGCCTTGGTCTCATAGTAAAAGTACAACTGGTTCAGCCCATTGGCGAAGGCCAAAAGGACCTGGAGAAAGAGAGAAGAAGTTTCTGAGGCAGTGGTTTTCTGCTGGAAAATGTTGGATTGCTCCCTCTGGGTTGGGAGAGAGTTACTTCCCCAAGCGAAGGAGTTCAAGTATCTCAGGGTCTTGTTCACAAGTCAAAGTAAAATGGAGCGTGGGATGGACTGGCGGTTTGGCGAGGCATTCGCAGAGATGCGGGCACTGGGCCGAAACATTTTGGTGAAGAGAGAGCTGAGCTGGAAGGCAAAGCTCTCGATTTACCAGCCCACCTATGTCCCAGCCCTCGCTTGTGGTCAGGAGCTTTGGTTAGTGACCGAAAGAATGAGATGGCTTAAACAAGCGGTTGAAATGACTTCCCTCTGTAGGGTGACTGGGCTCAGCCTGAGGGTGAGAAGCACAGAAATCTGGAGGGAGCTCAGAGTAGAGCCAAAAGGGGGAGAGCTGAAAGGGGCCAGTTAAGGTGATTTGGGCATGTGATAAGGATGCCTCCTGTTAGAGGTGTTCCAAGCACGTCCAACTGTTAGAAGGCCCCGGGGTAGACACAGAACACCCTGGAGGGATTACATATCTACTCTGGCTTGGGAACTCCTCATCATTCCCCAGGAGGAGCTGGAAAGTGGTGATGAGCAGAGGCACATCTGGAATACCCTGCTCAGCCTGCTGCCCCTGCGACCCAGCACCGGATAAGCAGATGAAAATGGATGGATGGAAAGAGAAAAGAGTGTGTGCAAAGCAGATGCAATTATTTATGCCAATCAGTGTGTGTTTTTTTGGTTGTTGTTTTTTTTTTTTGGGGCCATAATTACCAGGCAGTAGATGAAGAGGAACTTCAGGATGTCCAGCAGCATTCTCCCAAGTGAGATCTGCAGTGGCCCCAGATGAGAGTTGGCAGTAAACAGCGAGATGAGGCGCAGGGAACTGAAAATGTTTGCTATGGCAAACACTGCCTCAGCTACTAGCGTTGGGTGCCACATCTCCCACTGGTTCCTGGGTTTACTACCACTGTACTGAACAGGACAAAGAAGGAAAACATAAAGTGAGGACATAAGAAAGTTAACACAGAACTGTTGATTTTGCTGCGATTCATAGATAATTAGTTACCTTAGTGTAGGCTACAATCTTGAGGGAGATGGTGGCCAGGTATAGAGAGTTCATGACAAAGTCCATCAGGTTCCACCAGTCATGGACGTAGTCTTGGAAACCACCATCCCACATTTGTTTGATTTCTGCCCAGATGAATCCTAGAAATACAGAGACGGTCTGATCATCTGTTCAATAAATATCACTATACCATGGACATGAAAAATACTTATTGCTGATTGGCTGGGAGGTAGTATTTCTGATAGTCCTTTCGAACATCCAAGGTTGTGCAAATAAAAGTCATTTTTATTTCCTCCATAGTCAACTTTAAATGAGTGGGACTTAACAAGACACAGTGATAATGCTAACATGCTGATGTTTAGCACATACAAGGTTTACCATGTTAATCCTAGTTTAGCATATTTGCATACTCACATTCGATTAGCACTAAACCCAAAGTACAGTTTAAGCTAATGGGAATGTAATTAGTTTTGTTGGCAATTTTTCATTAACCATTAACCGCATATTAAAAGGACATTTCAACACCTCATCAACACAATTCTTTCTTCTTACCTGTAGTGCTATTTATTAATCTAGATTGTTTAGTGTTGTCGATATTGGCCATAGAGATGTCTGCCTTCTCTTGAATATAATGGAAGTAGATGGCACTCTGCTTGTGGTGCTCAAAGTGCCAAAAAAGAAAAAATACACATTTGAAAAACTAAACAGCAGTGTCTCTTTCCAGAAACCATGACCCGGGTACTGAAGATAATCCAAAAGCCTTGTTGTGGGCAGTTTCATGTAGGAACTATTTTCTTTCTAGTGAACTACACCAGCCAGCTGTGTCATCGCCAACTGTATCTAAGGGAGCGATCACACCGAGATGAAACGCTAGAAACGTGAAGCCAGTAAAACCATTGTTTTCCTATGATACGGCGCGTCTGACCGGCGTTCAAGCGTCTTTTTAGACGGACGCTTTTCCAGCGTCTTTTTAGACTCGCGTTTTTGTAGACGCTTCTTTTTAGACACGTGTAGACGCTGAAAAGTTAAAATATTTTCAACTTTTTTGAGCAACAGATGCCAGTAGCTAGCGCGCATTGAATAATAATCTTTGAAGCGTCCGCGTCTCTAGTGTCTAATTTCTGTGTGATCACCCCCTTAATTGGGTCATGATTTCTTGAAAGAGACACTGCTGCTGAGTTTTGGTTTTTTTTGACTTGATGATGTTACTACATGAGACGTCCAGTTCATTCTGTGAGGAAAGTTTCATGGAAACCCATTCAATAGTTGTAGAGACATTTCACTCAAAACCACAGACTCATGGTGGTGCTAGAGGAAGAGTCCATGGACACCAGAGTCATTAGGAAAAATCCAGCCACTTAAAATTCAGTTGCAAGCGTCACCGTAGGTGGAATCTAAGAAAATGTACTTTGTAAAAACCAGACAATAGATTCAGCACCTTTGTTTTATGCAACATCACTGTTTTGTGCCTCTGACAGGCATCATCTCCATAACAACTCAAGCTGAAGCCAATGGTTATCATAGTAATTGGAGCCATTTACCATACCAAACTGAGGGAACAAAAAAACACAGTCTTTCAGAAATCAAACACACAATCTTCTCTCCTCTTTTTACCTGTGTTAAGTGGCCATGGTGTTACTGTCATACATCAGCCCACTTACAGCCTTTCTCAACTACAACACCATCAGTCCTCACCCCTTCCACTCACCCAGCACCCATGGCAGGATCATCCACTCCACAGTGGTCGGTGCAGGGCCCTGTCTGTCCTGCCTGTCCTGCTCTGTGGTGACAATGTGCTGGGAGGCGAGGAGCAGCAGGAACAGAAAGGTCAGGTAGGACGCCGTGTGGCAGATAAACTTGATGAAGGGCTTGCGGATGAAGAGGCCTTGGCGACTCTTGGGAGCGATGAGGTAGCAGAGAGCAAACACGGGGTAGAGGAGGCCGATAAAGACACAGGTGAAGAACTTCCCTGCCCAGTGGCGCCGCCTCCAGCCGGGGAACTCATCATACCAGCGGGACGCCAAAAGCTGCTGGCAGTTTGGCTGAGCTACAAACTTAGAGAAATAAGGAGAGAGTTATACTTTTCTGTTTGATCTACAGAGATAAAAAACAACTCCTCATGTACTAATCGAAGGTATAATTCCAGCATTTACTGCTACGAGACAGCATCCTCTGCTTGAGGCTTTTTAGTGGTTTTGCACAGAACAAAATGCCCCAGTGACCACATGCCAGAATTAGCACCTGCAGCAAGTTCCAGTTCAGAGCAAACACACGTAGGAGTAGGAAGTGTTGGTGGTGCAAAAACTGAAGAGTAATCAGACACATATTTTAGAGGAAAAGCGAGTAATGGCTATCTTGACTCACAAACAAGCAAAAGGGAAGCTTACACAGGCTGTGAGGTCAGTGAAAAGGAATCTACGTGTAAGAAACTCTGGGGTCATGCTTTTAGATGACTGCATTGGATTTCTTTATGATTCTCTTGAGATAATAACACGGCACTTCTTCCTGAGACGTCTGAGCATGATTGGAACTTCATCGACAACAGACAACATTTTGTCTCTTACCCACGACAAAACTGATTGAAAATGTTTGCAATATGAATCAACATGTGGGAAATATTTTGTCTTTTTTTTTCTGTTGTTTGGCTTGTTTGATGTTTTTCTGTCTCTGCAGGATCAATACCTTATGTGACTGCAAAATGCAAAAAAGTTATTGCCACGCTCCTCTTGGTAACTGAGCACAGGTTTGAAATGATCAGCGAGGCCAAAATATTGATGCCTCAGAACTGCAGCTGTGCTGTGGGACTGCCTCAGCCAAATGGTCTGAAGCATCAGCAGCATCTGGTGATAATCTAGAGCTATCTGGGATACATTCTCGCTCCAAAAAAACAAACAAAAAAAAAAACACAAACAAACAACATACTCATACTCAATTGTATAAATGAGTCAAACAGCATGGGGACATGCAAACACACTTACGCAGCCACACACAGCGTTGTGAAATATCACGTTGAGCCTCTATATCAGAGTCAAAGTGTCGACCGGCACCGTTGGGTGCCAATTCACCAACTCTGCAGCCTGGTTACCATGGGAACCAGAGATCCCTATCTGCGTCGGGGTCGGAGTAGAATGGCTCATATTTCCATACTTCGACTACAGTGTTGCCACAAAACTTGAGATGAAATCCAGAGAGGGAATAGGGGAGGACAGATTTCATGGATGAGTGGAGAACAAGAGGAACACTCTTTCTTTATACAAACGAGAGAGAGAAAGAGAGAGCATTAAGATTGTAGGGATGACAATGATACGGCTTCAGCTCTTCGTATCACCAACGCAACAACATATTCGGATGACGGAGGAATAAAGAGGGATGGAAAACTGGAAAAAGGCTCCCCTGCTGATTTCTCTTTTCATATGACTCCTTTGAGCGTGAACCTTATTATAGACAAAACGGCTAACCTCATTAAGTTGCAACCAAAGTCTGACGAAGACCCATGGGTGCAGGATAAGTCTTGCAATGAAGTACTTTAGCCAAGTAAATAATAAAATTAGAAAAATAAGCCATTGTTTCAAAAACTGCAGCAGCTATAGATAGAATTGTCTCCATCTATATAAAGATAGCTTTGATCATTTGATCACAGCTGCTCTGTCACAGGTATTTGGACTTCTGGGGGCACAAGCGACTGATCCTGGGATAAACAAAGAAGTTCCTTTTTAGCTTTCATCTTTCACTGCTTGTCAGAACATTATTCCTAATTAATGATAGTAAACAAGAGGTACTTGAGCTGTCTGATGTCTTGCCTTAATCAGCGTGATATATTAAACACTGACAGTGGTGCTAATGAGGTCAGAAATTAAGCTAATTAGCATTGTAATGAGGAAATGTATCCATGCTGATATTTGTCTTAGCACATGAGCTGTAATAATAGCGTAATCTCTAAAACCTAATTAGATTATCTTCTCTACAAGGGGCATCTGTGGAAGTTTTTATTTAGTTTTTTTCAGTCTCAGTACTTTATTTTACAGCAAGATGCAGTGGAAAGGGGCAGAAGTCCAAATGTGTCAAAACCCTCTGTTATTTCACCCTCCCTTCGTCTGTCGCTATCACTTTCTGAACTCAGCGGTGGTAAAGTGTCATGTTTGCCTCAGGTGACATGTTGGCACAACTCAAACAGAATCCCTCCTGGTCCTCAGTCCATTTGGGAAAGTGTCTCTACATGCTTTCTTGCCTCTCTGCACTGTCAACTGTCCAAAAGTGCCAAGAAAATGCTTACAGTATCAGTGTGTGAGTGGACAAGTGAGGTTGCTTTCTATCTCTGTGAAGTCATGTTCCCCTGCAGCTTTACCAAACATAAAAGGTCTGCTGAAACTCCTCTGCTCTGCTTTCACAGACACACACTGACAAGCACACAACTTAGAGCCGGCTATTTTGTAGCTGCTTTTTGCTTAGGAAAGAGCTGAAATACAGATTGGATTTGAAGTCCATAGATTTTTAAGACCTCAGACCGATGTTTCTAAATGTTTTTTAAAGAAAGAATAAAGCCAGCTGTACTCTATATTGGAGCTTTTGTTCGCTCTTAAAAAGCCACTAAAGGATAATTTCAGTATATTTCAACCTGAAGCCTATTTTCCCATGTTTTTTGTGTCAGTGTGAACAATGGGAACAACAATTTTTTAAATTGGTCCAGTATTGAGCGGGTGGGCTGCAGCCAGCAGCAGCGACACAAGCTGCATTGTAAACACTTGGGGCATGTGTGTACCCTCAGTGTACGTCCACTAAAAGGGCTTGTTTTGCTGCTGACAGGTTGAGATTGTTATTCTAAGTGTCTGACAACTTATGATTAAGTTGAGATTAAGCTTTTTGTTAAAGAGTAACATCATTTTTGTTTAACCAGAAACAGCCCCAAAATAGCTATCTCCAAACCCACCAGACTCCGTTTAAATAAACAGTCATTTAAGTGTGTATCGACCCAGCATATATTCACATCTAACTGGATGAATTAGGGGTTTATTTCAACCAAACCAAAGTTGGTGATTGCTGGAACAGTGGAAAGATGAACCAAGATGACTTTCGTGAGTTTTATTTTGTTTCTGACAACTTTGAATGAAGTGTGTTTTACAGTGATAAAATGACTGGTTATTTGAATGGAGTCTGGTAGCTTTGGTGATAGCAATGTCAGAGGTGTTTCGAGTTAAACATAAAGAATCTTACTCTTTATAAAATAATCTCTGTAGGGATACTTTCAAAATTGGAGCCTATACGAGCTGACAGTGGGTGAGAGGCAGGGTACACCCTGGACAGGTCGCCAGACTATCACAGGGCTGACACATAGAGACAGACAACCATTCACACTCACATTCACACATACGGACAATTTTAGAGTCACCAATTATTCTAACCTGCATGTCTTTGGACTGTGGGAGGAAGCCAGAGAAAACCCACGCTGGCACAGAAGGGCTCACCCACTCCAGGGTTCACACCAGGAGCCCTCTTGCTGTGAGGCAACAATGCTAACCACTTAGTTTTTTCTTTCATCATTTACACAATCAGATCCTCTTTGCTCACACGGACACTCATGGAAAAGGTATCCATTTTAAATGTGTAAGACTTTGCAAAGTGTTTTTTCATGTGTTTGTTTTTTATTATTATTCTTTCATCACATGCATGAAGAAAGATTTCATATGTTTCCCTGTACAGTAGAGTCATCATCCATCCATTCATCATAAGTTAGGCTACATGGTAACTCTCCATGAAGTTTGTGAACCGACAAGCAGGATTTCTTAATCAACCCACATACCGTCTATCGCCTTTAATGCCACTCAACTGATCTCCCACTGATAAAAATAGGGTGTCAAGGGACTTAAAATGACACAGCCAGAGACGCACAAACATGAAAGCTGTGCTAAAAATGTCCTCCCTGAATATGTGTCTATTTATGATAGAAATTATTGCAGGAACAATCACATAATATAACGCACATCCTCCTAACAACACTGGTGATTTAGTTCACAAGCGAAAAAATCTATCACATTATTTCACCTGCTGTATATTCAGATAAACTTGCATGAGTGTTTTCCAAACTGCACTTGGAACAAGTGGCGTCATCTCTTTCTCTTGCTCAACACTGGAGGCTGAACTGTAAAGGCAGATCTTTGTTGCAGTGAATTGCTTAAACAACTGAGTGCTAATGGTCCTTCACTACATAACACTTATCCCTCTTAGTGCAATTTCATCTCCGTTTAATGGAGGCATTAAAAACATCTTGAAATACTGGATTGCAGTTTTTATGAGACATCACAAGGGGGCAACGTCAAACTACAGCATGTAAAATTGATGGCTTTCCCTTGGCGCCAGCTGAGAATTTCAAACGTTAAAGAGACAGTCTGTTTTCGCTCACACTGTGAGTCTTCATCGTACATACCTACATTTTTTTTGCCAGTAAATCAGTACAAATGAGAGTAATCCATTGTAGAGCCCCTCAGGGATGTAGAGGAGATAATCTCCACTTTATTGTGTATGTGTTACTGATCATATTTATCTGATTTGGCCTCCCGCTGCATCAAAGCGCAGACTGCTCTGTTAGCTCAGCTCTTTAGTCCGGAGGCCTGTGGAGATTTCTCTTCAGACCATTATAAATTGCGTTTTTAAACCCTGCGAGCACAGCAGCAGCAAAGCCAAAAAACACACACGGATGCAACGATAATACAAAAAGATGTAAGCGAGCGTGCATGCGCACAGCAAATGTAAGAGGGTCAGGAGGAGAAATGTCCTTCAGTGTTTTTTTTCAGTTGAGGGTCAAAAACATGCTCCTTGTGACTCACTGCAACACTCATCAGCAGCTTGTACCATGATAAAAAATCACACATTCAGGCTGAGTGTCATGCCAATTATAAGAGCTCAAGTGTTTGTCTGCAAAATTGCTGAGAGAGATAAGTGGTGATCACACCACAGACAAAATATCCTGAACATAATAACTGCGGTCAAACCAGCCATTCCAGTCCAACTAAGTGTCCACTTAACCCTCGATGTCTCGCACAGGGCAAAACCCTGTCTGGTTTAAAGATCAACTGTCAAAGGCACAAAGCAATCTCTTCAAGCGCCTCTGTATGTGAACATGCATTTAGTTTGTACAAATCATTTTACAGCAGCAGAAAACATTGTTATATTGACAATGTTTACTAAATGATTCCCACAGCAAATCACTGGAGTAGGATTTCTATCTTTGGCTCTGTGTGATGCTTCACACATTAAATGTTTTTCTCTCTCCGACTCAATGAACTGTTTACTAAAGAATGTCAGAGAAATCCCACAAAATGCTGCACCTTATGGCGCAGCGCTGCCAAAGGAATGTTTGCATGTGTTGTTGAATTTATTTAAAACTGGTTTCACACAGCTCCTTTTGCAAGAGTGTTATATTTGCTCCACATACTCCAAAGGTAAAACTAGTAGTTAAAGTGAAGTCAGGTCATTTGGGACACTTTTTGGCAGATTACCAAGAAAACCACCTAAAATTATTAATACTGCCTTGAGTGTTACTGTATCTCTACTATATTTCTATTAAGAAATTTGCACCTTCGAACATGTGAAAAACCTCTACCTCATTCTAATGACGTGTTCAGGTAAAACTGGACAGCTGAAGTCTGTACTACAAAGCAGGATTTAAAGTTAGTGAGGTAGTTTCAGGGTTGACTCCGGGTTTTAAGTATTACGAAGCTGGTTCTCTTTTTGCCGGGATAAATCACCGTGGTAACAGATGCTGAACAGCTAATGTGCTCTGGAGTAGGTTAACTTCAGAGTCCTGGATCACTGCCTGTCAACATCCCGACCTCTGAGCAATTAGATCACTGAAGAAAGAAGTATCCATGGACAAAAGTCTGGAGTCGAAGGTAAAAAAAGAGCAGCCTATATGCTGTTATAGGTCAGTAGAATCATTTCATCGTTCCAGGGCTCTATGATGCATGATTTTACACATGATTTTAGCAGGGTTTCAACTTATGCAACTTTATTTTAGTCCGCAGTGAGTGTTGCTATTCTACACTCTGATTCATCAATGCAGCTCAAAATAACATGAGACACCTGTGTGATGAGAACTGGAAATAAAAAGATAATTTATTACAAATATTGGTCAGATAGATCTCATCAGTCATTAACTAGGCTACTTTTCCACCCTTTCCTTCAGTGGCACAAGCAGTCTGGTGTTAGTGTTTTATGTGACATATTTAGAGGAGTTTCATCATCATCCAACTAAATAGCAAAATATATTCTATCCTAATGTCACATATAGCCCAGTGATACCTACACATAATCTAGGTGTTGGCCAAGATATCCTGTGTAAGTTGAACTGGCTTCGTAGTACAGGCCTCAAGGTAAAATGAGGCAGTCATGTTTGTTTGTGTTTTTAAGGGTTAAATCCATTTTTCAGTTCTGTCATTATTCATTAAATCATTAATGTAACCTAACTATTAATTAAAAAGATCCTCCAGCTTTTCTGCCATGATTTCCCTGTTCTTTGCTGCCTGTTTCCTTGGTACCACATTGTCCACAATGGACGTGTGCATGTACTGTAACAATGAGGGCTAATTATGGACTACTGTGGCCGACATGCACTGCATCATCTTTAATATCCTTTTAAGTGACACAACCTTAAAACATGCTGGATTCACTTCAGAAAAATGTCCCATTGTACCTGAATGTTTGAATTACAGTTTCATGTAAAGCACATTTGTTGTGACATTGAAATGACACATTTGGTGGCTGACTGCTATTATTTAAGAGCAAAAGATGTAAAACCTAATTTGTCCTGTTTTTCCTGATGACTCAGACTTCAGCCTACATATTTACAGATAGATATCTGTAAATTAAATCATCTCTATCTCAAACTAATACCAAACATAAGTGAGAGAAAACCTCCCAGTGCAGTGAGGTTTTTGTTTCCGACAGAAATTAATATAATTCAAGAAAACATAATTAGAATGAGGGTTTGAACAGGATAAGGCAGGTCACTTCATTAGAATGAAGAAAAATGTAATTGGATGTTAGACAATACTTGAAACTCCAAATGCTTTTCCTGCAGTGTGGGTTTTCACTTGTTTTATAAAAGTTATAAAGACTAAAATAAGACTGCAGAGAAAGTAATTACCTTATAAAAGAAAGATTTTTTTTTTATCAATTACACTACAGCACTCTATAATAATTTCACAGCGCACACACACACATACAGTGCCAGAGAATGAGCATTTCCAGCAGAATAACTTTACCTTGAAATGACTGCAGTCTAGGCAGCTGGGACATTTATCATTTAAAAAGGGCAGCTGGGTGGATTGTTAACCACATCATGAGACACTGTCCTCCATCAAAGTCCCAGTGCGATCGAAGGGTGTTATAGATAGGATGGTGGAGAAGGGCATATTGGGACATCTCCTGAATAATTAAAGCACCCCTGGGGAGAGGCGATGTGTGGTGGAACAGTAGTGACAGAGGCGGCGGGAGGGGATGATTGTTTACAGTGCGATGACAGATTAACTGCCCACAACAGAATAGTTGGCTAAGATGACAAGGGACTGTGCATCATCACGTCCACCTGTGCACTCGCACTACTCCCAATTGTCCCTCCGTGACTCAACATGCTCATCTGCCAACCTGAGTCTCGATGGGCGACAACTGGATGGATGAAGGAGAAAATAGCAGCGTCATAAATCGAGACGCCTCCAAAAGTGCATCTGCTCTGACAGCCGGGCAGAGCTCCCAGTAAAAGACAGCTGAATGAATTATAAGTCACTCCTGGGAGTAATGTGTCTGCTTCCTCATCATTCTGCTTCACCTTATATTCAGCGGAACAATTCTGCAGTGTAATATCTATTTGAACCCTTTTTCCTATTGCCTGAGGAAGCCAACGGCCACCCCATAACTTAGCTACGCTACAAAAACCAGGCTTCTCGCATCCTCCATTAAACTCAGGAAAACAAAGCCCATGCATCAGGCATTGGATTTTTCTGGTAACAAATATTCACCCACAGCACCGAGCTTATAACCAAGCTTATATAAGTAAAAATAAATAATTGTAAAATGATAACAGCTAGGTGCGCACCAATTTGACTTTTTCAGTTCAGAAATACTGACACCTTGGCTTTGTCTGAAACCAGCGTTTAAATAATAAGCTGCATGCCTCACTGTGTGGAAGTGACGGGAGACTTTCTTTTATGTGTGAGGCAACATCAGACGTGACTTACACATTGTTTTCCTGACTTTGTAAAATAAAGTGCAACAAATAATGTTACTGAATTGGTATTTATTCATACGTTACAAACTGTGCACCAGCAACTTGGTGAAAAACCTTCCAAATTACCAAGAAGTTGAGTTCAAGTGAAAACCTTTTAATTGCAGCAACAAATTGGCCAAAACATGAACTGGGATGAGGATGAAAACAATAACAACAACACTGGGATGAAACAATACAGCTGCATAAAGTGTGGACATAATGTGTCCGACAGGTGCACTGCTGATGTTGTTGTAACACCGTAACACTTTAATTAAAAGCCTAGTCCCAATTAAATGCCCATGTCCTTTTTACGACAAATATACGTTTGTCTCAATTTGAGGCCTGGTCTGGTTGCCAAGCAGTTCTTTTTAGAAGGTCTTCGGATGTATAAAATCAGGTTGTTAGCTGCCTCAAATTAAGCGTCCATTCCTCAATTACCCTGTAAGTTATTCATATTCCTTTAGTCCGTAAGGGTCCTCAGATCAAAAGAATCAAAAGGGTTTTTCATAAAAATTAATCCAAGTTGTGAGTCTTGTTTTAACAGGAGAAAGAGGTGTTGTGTCTGTATGCTGGGTGCCGTAATCCTCGAATACTGTAACTCTCATTCTCTGATGCGCTGTCTGTCAGAAATAGATCAAACGAATGATTCATAATATATATTATCTGAAGCCTAATTTTTAAACAAGCAATATCAATATTGGTTTAAATAAACAATTAGATTATATTGTCAATCTCAGCTGTGAAATAGTTTTGTGTGAAAGGAATTAAAGGCCTGTCCCATATAGACACCTGTCCCAAATATAGGCCTTTTGATCTCACTATATAATGACGAAAACTCTGTGTGTGTGTGTGTGTGTGTGTGTCTGTTCCACGTTTTTCTCCTCACTGACTTTGTCAATCCATGTGAAATGTGGCACAGTGGTAGAGGGTCATGGGAGGATGCGAATGAAGCAATATTACATCAATTGGCCAAAGGGGGGCGCTATAGCAACCAATTGAAATTGCAAACTTTGAATGATGTCGGAGAGACATGAAACTTTGCACAGAGATGCCTCTCCTCATGAGGAACACATTTGCCTCAAGAACCCATAACTTCCAGTTATATAGATTTTCCGCCATTTTGAATTTTTGGAAGAACACTTCAAATCGATCTCTTCCTAGGAAGTTTGAGCGATCTGCATGAAACTCGGTAAACATAATCTAGGGACCAATATCTAAAGTTCCCTCTTGGCAAAAGTTGGAAAACTCAGCTTCTATAAGGCAATGAATATTGTGGAGGGCGTGGCTCATCACATAAAAGTGTATAACGTCTCAAGGGTTTCACCCATCACCACGCAACTTTGTAGGCATATGACCACACATAATCTGAGGGTGATTTTTTGGTATGACTAAGTCATGGTGTGGTATGCTGTACTCAATGGGTATGGACTAGTTTCAGTGATTTAAGAAAATCATAGCCCGGGCTACTATTTTAAGTTTTACAGTATGTGCACATGTAATCAGACGTAAAAAAAAGAACTGAACTGAATAAATGAACCCTATTGTCACAGATACCTGATCCAGCTATCTGACTCAGCATCAGTGTTTCCTTGATTAAAGCCCTAACTAATTGCAAATAATCAGTATGCACATTAATTATCTAAAACATATCTTACTGAACATTTACATTTATAACATCTTTGGGGTGCTACAGATTAAAACCTACATATGACGGAGAAAATGCATTTTAGAGCCTCTATTAGTCATATTGAAGGTTCAAATAGCAAAAGCACACATTTAATATACTTAATGTTTTAGTGTGGCTTTTAATCAGCTTTTTTCCATACCAGTTGTTTATGTCTCTACCTACTGAGAAAATGTTTATCACACAATAAAAGCAGAAGCATGAAGTCAGTGGACTGTAGAGAGAATATTGCGTTGGAGTTATGAGGTTCAAACCATTTCACTCATAATTATTTATCTGTTTAAAATGCAATTCAGGACCTACAGAGTTGATGGAAAAAAAAAAAAACAGAGCAATTTACTGTCTGAAACTAAAACCGGCCTGTGAAAGTAATCAGCACTTAATTACTGACTGTTTTCCAGCAAATTAGAAATGGATGCACTGTACATGTTCTGCATTAAATAGGACAGACTATTGAGCATGTACGTTAAACTGGATGCACTGCATGTAGAAATCCAGCGAAAGGTTCTAGTTTTTTTAGTAACTGCATTGACTTGAACCAAATGAATAAACAAGATTTTTTTGTTGCTATCTGTGTGTTATTTTAAGGAAGCGAACATCCTACATATTCAGCTACAGCTCTGAGCATTACCTTGCAGCTATAATGCTTCAGTAATGAAAACCAAGCTTTGCCTATCTGTCATCTGTGTGAGCTGCCAAAGCAAAAACAGATTAAATCCTATCCAAACCAGCGTCTGGCACTAACAAAGAGAACCTGATGCTAATCTAACATCATTACACCGCTTCGTATTGGCATGCGGTGACACCTGTGAGAAGACGTTGGCTCGGTGCAACACAAACTGCAGGCTTGGCAGTCTTACCCAGGCTACATACAGTAGAGTGAATATTGCCTGGGGCATGTGGCATTGAAATCTGACAATACACTGTACAGTATTTGCTGTAGCAAACAATCCCGGACAGAAGGGAAAAGGAATGCTAGAGGAGAACCAAGGACAAACCTGAAAAAAAACCCCAAGATGATTTCTTGTATATTGCACAATTTCAAAGGCTAAAACTGTGATATTGCAGTCATATCTGACTCTCACAGCTCACAGCTCACAGCAAAGAGGGGGCAGGTGCACTTGACTGAGAGATAGTGTGAGATCATTTTGCTGATAGCCAACAGGGTGATATTCCCTGCTTCCTTCCCATTACATCAGCCTCCGAAATAAAGAACCAAGAAAAGCAACTTTTTCAGTGTCCTTCACGTTTTGTCCTTCAGAGACAACTGTGTTCTTGTGTTTTAATTGTTATATAATGACAGGGTGAATATATATGTTCTTTTCACATGGGTTTGTGATCCGATCCAGTCAGAAAGCTATGAATTACTTTCAACTGAAATATTATGGATCATGCTTACCTCTTTTTGGTGGTACTTGATAGCTAATTTGAGTCTTGCCAGGTCGTTGTTGCCCTCCTCGTCCATTAAGTTGATGTCGTCTCTGTAGTTGAGGATCATCTCCAGCTCTCTGGAGCTCCTCGTCTGATCCAGAAGGTCCTTGGCAAACTGTTTACACTGCTGAGACAGCTCCTCGTACTCTGATTTGAACTCGTTCTCGACCTTGGAAAGAGTGTACATAGAATACTGATACCTCCCAACATCAAGAGTCCTGCAAGAACCTGGCAGGGTGAGTCAGTATATTAGGGCAAATCTCAGAGTACTGGTGTGTCGACAAAGTGGTGTTTCTAAACTGAACCTTGCCTGTGGGTATTTTGTGCCATTAAAGCATCTGGTATTTTTATTTGCTGAACTTCAGGTTTTATAAATTTTCATCAGGAAATATCATGAACTGTAGCAGGCAAGGATCCAGTGTTTGTAATTATTTCTTTGAATGTTACTGCTGACTCTAAAGTATTTTATTTTATTTTATTCTATTTAATTTAAATTAATTTTATCTTATTTTATTTCATTTTATTCTATCTTATTCTATTTTATTTTATTCTGTTTCATTTCATTTCACTTTATTTTATTTTGTTCTATTTTATTTTATTTTATTCTATTTATTTTATTCTATTCTATTTTATTTTGTTCTATTTTATTTTATTTCATTATATCTGTTCTATTATATTTTATTTTATCTTATTTTATTTCATTTTATTCTATCTTATTCTAATTTATTTTATGCTATATCGTTTCATTTCATTTTTTTAATTTTTTTTATTCTATTTCATTTCATTTCATTTTTTTTTTTAATTCTATTTTATTTCATTTCATTTCATTTTAGTTTAGTTTAGTTTAGTTTGTGAAACATTTACCAAGAGCAATTGTATAAATGCTGGTTAATAAATTGACGTGTCGAATTTAATGGTCACATAATAATCATCATGAAAGGGCACTGGGAGGTTAATTAACGTAACGCACAGCGAATCAAATCCTACCAAAGGATGCTCCTCACCTTGCTCAGCTCCTGCAGCTCCCAGCTGAGCCTGAACGCAGTGAGGAAAGGGTCTTCGCTGGAGAGCGCAATTAGAGAGGGACTCGACAGCGCTTTGTAGATGTTGAGGCGGGAGCGCGAGTGCCGCAGGCTGTCCACATCTGAGCTTGACACACACTCCACACAGTTGCAGCGCACCTGCAACATCAAACAAAGCACGGACACATTTTAATGAGGCTCCCCAGTGTTTAGTAACAGATCATGTTTCGGTCCTGCGTTGCAAGCACTGTATCCATTCTGTCAACAGAGTACTGCTGTCATGACTGGGTATGTTATTTAGACATTAAAGGCCCAATCAGTGTGGTTTTGACCTTATAAATTATGTGCATATTTACAAACACATTCTACCTCATAAATAAGATCCTAAAACCAATACTGTACTGTGTCCTGAGTAATTAACTTACTCTAAATATAATATGTTGCTGCTGAGTAAAAACCCGGTAGTATATCTTCTCTGAATGGATTCTGGATCGAATGACTCATAAAATACTTTCACAACCCCACTGGATATAATAACAAAACCGCACTTTAATCTGGCTGCACACAAGACTTCCCTGAACAGTTGTTGACATTTTGAAGATATGGGGAGCTTCACGCTGATAATCACAGCAAAATTCAAATGGTTTACCAACCTCATGTGGCTGCGGCATAGACACGCCTTTCTGCACCAGGAGCTTAATAATTTCATAGTTGTTGGTGTGTGCAGCGAGGATGATGGGAGTGATGTCAGGGGTGAAGTCAGAGAACTGCTTGTCCAATAAAATAGGAGGAACCTTTCAGGGGAGAGGAGAGAATAAGAGCTTTAATCACACACATATTTGGGATAAGCTCTCGAAGCAGTACATCTGGCCTTGGCTTTATGTCAGCTATTGCCAAGTTATAGACCCGAGTCTTTTTTCCTTCTGTCAGGTTTAACTGACATGCTCAGCGCACAGTGGAAGTAATTGGTTTGGTTAAACACAAAGCCTGAAAGATCTTTTGTTCACTTCAGGGTGCAGTTCAGAGGTCTTTACACTGACGTTAAATAGAATAAGCAGGATCAAGAAAAACAGTCTTTAGAACTTTTGGTAGATGCAGAGAAAACAGTTCTAATAGCAGCAAAAAAAGA
The DNA here is from genome assembly GCA_035609425.1 of Epinephelus awoara. Taxonomy (NCBI): domain Eukaryota; kingdom Metazoa; phylum Chordata; class Actinopteri; order Perciformes; family Serranidae; genus Epinephelus; species Epinephelus awoara. Next base: position 27,615,599 of record CM069304.1, on the reverse strand, counting down.
TGCCCTTGGTCAAAGTTAAAGATAAAATATCAAGACCCCTGTAAAAGGGTATAGCCCACAATGTGGCAGAAAGCATCAGTATTTCACACATTGCACAGGAAATCATTATGCTCAGAAAGAAACTCATTCCACCTATCCCTCTTATCACCCACTCCAGCTAAGCCCTTTTGCTTCCCATGTCATTCAGTGGGAATACACGGCTGTGGGCTGCAGAGGAGTAAGCTGGCACTTTTCACTTTTTTTAATTGAAGGCTTATTATCTGATTCTGTGGTGAGGGAGACAGGGAGCAGAGAGAGAGAGAGCGGTCCAAGAATTGTTGGAGAATAACCATGCAATAGGTTGGGACCCATTCAGCAACTTGATGCAGGCAAAGGACAGCTGGGAATAAGGGGCCTTAGTTCTAGTGGGAGAGCTTTACTAAGACTAATGCTCAAGATGTGAGAGTCTGGCACCATGAAAGAACAGGCCCTCTCTACACAGTAACTACACAACCAGGGAAGTGTATCAGCAGTTATGTAAGCTGTGAAACCATTTGTTTGTGTCTACAAGTAAAATATGGTCTTTAAGTTGTCTTTGAACAAATTAACCGGTAAGTAAAATTAACTTATAGATTTAAATGTGTGATTTAAATGTAGCTTAACTACTACTAGTTAGATTTATCAGGACTTGGTCTTGGTCTTTCTGTGGTATACCAAACTCAATTACCAAGATGACAGTCATCAAAACAGACTTTTTCATGTACAGCAAACACGCACATACAGGACAAAAGGGGTGATTAAGCTTCAGCTAAAGCTACCTGAGGCTATTTCCATCAGCTAGCCAGGGTGCAGTCACGCAGTTTGGCTTTTACTTCCCTGCACATTTTATGTATTTTGTTTTGTTTTTAGAAATTTCCACGGCATAATTATTTTCATATCCTTGAATCGATGACAAATGTCAAAGCTATACCAAAACATCCCGAATGTGTCCTGGAGACTAATGGCAACACAGGTCATCAACTCTGTCCCCTCCATGTTTACAGAGAGGACATGGGACAATCTAAGGGTGCTTTCAGACCTAGAGTTGTCTTGCTTTGGTCTGAATCAGGGACCAATTTTGTTACAAAGTTGCATAATTGCCTAGAGTTGGTTTGTATTTGGAGCGGACCAGATAAAATGTGACACTTTCTAATGTCACAATGGAGGGACAACTATGCAGGTTGATTTTAGCGCTGGTCATTTTGCTGTCCTTGGTCATTTTAGTCAAACCATACAGTTTGAAAATGGGGACAGCCCTCCATTCTGAAACACTGCTGTTCCAAAACACCGCCATTCAGAACCATCCCCACTCCGAAACTGATTTTCAAGTCCATATTGAGTTTCCTGCATCAAACACTGCTGCCCACTCTCCGTCACTCGCACAATTCTGAAATTCATTGTACTACAAAAGCTTGAAATGAACATTCAACTCATTGTTGTTTATTGTTTTTGTCTTCATTTATTATGTATAATTTTGCTAGCAGCAAACACATTTAAAAGGAGCGTGCTGTCCGTGGTGCTTAAATCCCCACTCCCGGCCGCACTCGCACCGGGGATACTTGTTGTCCCCCCACCCTGGTCAGACAGACCAGTGATAATCAAGGGACACACAGAAAGCTTGATATACTGACGAAAATGACAATACACTGACACTGACCTCAAAAGCAACCGGGTGATCTCATCTGATAATACCAAAGATCTCTAAGCAGCAGGAGGCTTTCTACATGAGGGCACATATGTGACAGTAAAGCACAGTGGCAGGCTGACGAGTGAGGTGACAAGGGACACACGGGAGATACACAGCCTGCGAGTGCTTTTATGTGGGTCCCACTATAAGAGGATTTACAGCACTGTTTCCAGCTCAACTTCTCTATAAAGGAGACAGTGGCTCCTTCTTGATGTATCTATGGGGAAATATTCCAACCAAAAGATGAAGAGTATAATCACAAGTAACTGATAGAATAGTGAGATAAACGGATATAAACTCAACATCAAGTTCTTAACTCCCCTCATCACGGGGGCTGTAATAATATCACATTGAAAACAACAGGACAAGGAGCGCACAGCCGTGCTAGCATCTCTGTTAGGCTGTACTTCAGGGGCAGGTCCATTATTATTTTTATCTTCTAAGGTTTTTATATAATCCTGTAGCTTCCCAGTAGTGTTTCTTGTGTCTTCAAATCTAAACATTCAAATTTTGGTTGAAAATCTATGTTTCAGCATAAAAACACTGTTCTCTCAAGCCCTTCTAAACATTATCACGTGTGACCTGACAGGTTTCTGCATGCTGACGAATCCAAAAGTCATGCAGTAACACAAGCAAACTAAATTATTAAGGTAGCGGTAGACCAGCAGCTCCAGTGCTCTGTGAGGTAAAATCAATATTTATGTCACAAGAGGTATGGTGGCTTTGAAGAGAGCAATGCAACTGTTTCAGTTCCCTGCTGGAAAGGGCTGTCTGACAGAGAGGTGAAGCAATGGAAACACTACACTGACTATGGATAAGTACCTCATACACCTCCTTCAAAAAAATCGGAACTAAGAATTTCACTTATTATTATTACTTTTATCAGTGCTTTAATTTACGCCACTGCCTTTTGCTTACGGCTGAGTGGGTGTTTCAATTTGGAAAACCCAGGAAAAAAAACACAAACAGATGGACTTTTAAGCACAGCCGTGCTTTGAGCTAATGCTGACATCAGCATGCTAACATGCTCACAAAGACATTTAATAAAGCCCACAAACATGAACCTCATGGTGGTGCTAAAGGGAAAGTCATGGTATCACCAAGTCGCTAAGATTCATCCTCTGGGAACCATGCATATCTGTACAAGATTTTGTCTCAATCCATTCAGAACAAATGAAAACTTTGAAAAGTGGGAAGATCATTGATGTCACTCGGATTATCCTCTACGCACTATATTTGTGACAAATTTCATGGTTCTGTAAACGAGATATTTCACTTGAAGTCAAATATGTCAACCTGCTGGGGAGCTAAAGGAAAGTGAAGGTACCAAATGCAATCAGGATAAATGCTTTGGAGACCAAGACTGTCAAAATGTACAAGATGATAAATGGTCATGATTATCCATTCAAGAACTGCTGAGATAATTCAGTCTGAACCAAAGTGGTGCACTGACAATGCCATCCATTGAGTCATGCATAGAATATAGATTAAATGTAACTCCAAAAAATGGCTAAAAGGCAATAGATGTGAAGGCACAAGTTACATTTAAGACAAGATCTGAAATGTACTGTAGGCTGTTCAAGAAAGGGTTCACTCTAATTTAGTCCATCATGAACAGAAACAGGAATAGTATCAGTGAAACTCTGTGTCACTGCTACTCTATGAGTAATACAATATAAAGAATTGTCATCCAGGGGACTGGTTCATTTCATCAAAATGTTGCATCATCCATAGTGCACCCAAAAGTGATTTTCATCATGTGGACACTAATTAGTTGTGTAGTCTTACTCTCAGAGCAGTCACAGAGCAGCAGCAACTCCAAAGAGTGGCACAGAGCCACGTCGAGAGTCGTCATATTTCGCAGAGGAGGGTGATCTAATAAGCTATATACTCTGTTCTTCACGTGGGAGGAGGAGGGACATCAAATAATCTACATCAAACAGCCTTGGCCTGTGCCCAAGCATGGAGCAGGAGGAGTGCGGGCTGGTAGATGTGAAGTTATGATAATAGTGGAGAAAAGAAACGAAATTATAGCCCACTTGTCCGTGTAAAGCACATTTGTTACTCATATTAGAGTGAGGCATCCGCCGTCAGCGCACTGATTAAAATTAGCCTCTGCAAAAGCACAGTGTGTCTTTTATTCTCACTGTGCTCCTTTTTCTGAGCCTCCCCACTGGTTTTCACCTGTCATCCCACAACATCACAAACATTGTCTCGCTAAAGCTGGTATAAAATGGGACACTGCAGTTCTGTTTTTGAATGACACTGCGGAAAATAAGCTCATGGTTTTGTTGATTCAAGCAGGCACGATTGTGCTTACTTTGCTAAGGAAGAAGAGGGATTTCCAAATCATCTTTAAGGTGCACATGATATGTAGGTTGCACTGTAACCCAAAAAAACAATGAGCAAAGTGTGGACTATAAAAGGAAACACACACAAAAAAAAAACAACAACAACCAAACACCAAAGTACCCGAAGGCCCTTATAATTGAGCAACACAGTGTGCCTCCGACAGATGCATATCTGTACTCAGAGGATAATGCATGAAGCTGTTCAAATCGCTGATATCCAACGAGCTCCTCTGCGGAAAACAAATGAACCAACAACACTTGTGAGATTATTACAAACACATCTTTCACACAGGCCGCAGAATAGGAAGACAAATACTCACGATTCCAGCAAAGCAAAGAATGAATCTTCTTATGAATAAATCTCAGAGAAGACACAGTTCGGATGCACTTTTCCCAGACAGCCTTTTAATATAATCAATGAGCTTCTCTTGTGGAAATTTGGTGATCTATTTTACAACCTACTCATGACAGAATGAAGCACTAACTTGCTAAGACATTAAGGTAAAAGGGAAATGTGGCGGCTGATAAATTACTCCTGGACTGGATATTTTTGGCTTCTATCTCATTCCCCCCTCATTCCTTTAATAAACAAGCCAGAGCTACACTATCTCTTGTGCTCTCCTTTGCTCCCTAATATTATTCCTTTTCCTTTGATTTTCCCCTTTTTCACTATTTCACTTTATTCTATCAAAGACAGGACACAACAGGCACAGCAATAACATCCCCCTGCAGCTGATCGATGAAGCCCCAAACATCTGTTCCTTTGTGGTTTATGGTGCATTACTGCTGATAGAAGAAGAAAGCATATGTGTGTGTGTGTGTGTGTGTGTGTGTGTGTGTGTGTGTGTGTGTGTTTGTACAGTACAAGTGTGGCAGGGACAAGTAAAAAGTAAGCGCTCCTTGAGTGGAGAGCAATCAGTGAAAAGGGGCACCAATCTAAAATTAATTAGACAGTATTTTGTTTTTGATTACAGTAATTAAAGCTCTAAACAGGCACGTCTTAAAGACTAGAAGAACGGGTTTGTTAATGAACAGCAGCGCGCTCATGATAATCTGAATCCTTGCAAGATACATAAAAAAACATTATACTGTAACTTTGAATAAAATATACATCATATTTTCTCCCAGTGAACGAACTCATTAAATCTCTTTCTGTAAGAACTGTTCCTCTGCCAAAAGACAGAACAAGTCTTCCTAAGACAGCTTTTTGAAGTGTCAGCTTTTGTTGCTGCCAACAATACTGGGTCAATTATTTTAGATGGTATAAAAAGCTTCAAGCAACAGCATGCGGCTTATAAGCTACACAATGGATACCAGTATTTCACTGGCTGACACTGCACTCTGCCATTTGGTTAGACACAAATTTCTTACTGTGATTTGGCACGTGGGCCAGTGTGCACTTCAACCTCATGTCGAAGTTTTCTTGTCTTTGCTGGGAGTATTTTGTTTTTCTTTAAGTTATATGACTGTTCATACATTTGATTGATAGGGCTGGGCAACAAATCAATTTACACTGACGCTGTAGTTTGAGACGAGACATCATCTTAGAGTGTTTTCCTTTTTGTTTTGTTTTTGTTTTTCAGCGTTCCAGTAAAATGTTGTAATTTTCTGAACTCACCAGACTGTTCTATTATACCATTTTCACACAAAAATTAGCGCGTGTATGTGTTTTTTTTAAGCAGCAGAAAACCTGTTTAAAAAAGGCAAAAGATTACTTTCCCAATGCCAACAGAGCAGCAGAGCAGAATTCTGTTTCTGTTTCTTCTTTTCAGTGATGTCATGGACAGCCTGGAAAACGGGTAAGTAAACAGTAGAAAGCAGCATGGAGGCCAGTGGAAACATTACAGTGGTTACTTCTTTCTTATATCTCTTAGTTATTAAGTCTTACTCAAACTCAACTAAATTTTGAACAGTGTTCGAGCGCTCCTTGGACGGAGATGGGCGGTATTTTGTGGCGACCCGTCATTGCATTGCACCAGTAAATGGGCTAAAATTAGGCTGTTGTATTTCCATCACTGCCAATCAGACCTGATCAAAGCTGGAGCCAGTATACAACTGCAGAGACATCAGTCTTGGGAGTGAATATCAATTGTAACTTTTCCTATTAAACAGACAAAAACCAGATTTTAGCAAAACGTTTTGCAGGTTACAAAATGCGAGGCGCACCGCTTTGCCTTTTTTTTTAAAAAACATTGAATGCCACTAGCAAAAAAATGCTTGCCGTGCCTTTTTATTGTTACCCGGCAACCATCTCATCACCTCCTTATCCTAACCTTCCTGCGTAATCAATCTACCATTTATTATTTGATTTACTTCACAGTAATTAGTAGGTGGTTCCTAAAATGGACAGAGGGTGTTTACCAACTGTAAACTTGTTGCTGTGACCACCACAGAAGGACCGCCTCTCAAATCATCCGAATGGACAATGGGAAAACGAGATGACGTGAGGAGATCTTCTTAAATTGAAGTTTTTTCAACTCAAGGAGTTCAGAGCACTCTTGCAAAAACACCAGATGCCTAGAGCGCAGAAACATGAGGCACTTCCGTCACAAAAACTGCAATGAAAAAGCATCATTCTCATTAGAAACAATTACAAAAAGCCGCCTCCACTTGCTAAAATGCTCTCTGTGTGATCAGGGCCTAAGTCGTTATATCCACATTCATTGTCAAAATATTCTGTGAGCTGACCTGAAAGGTCAAAACACAATGTATTTTATCAACTACAAAAGAGAGAAATACGTCGATGCTAGAAGCACCAAGACACGATTTGGTAGCAGGAAAAACGGGTGGCAAAAAGGGATTTCTTTTGTAGAGAAAGGCCAGCACTCCCAGTTCCTCTCCTACCATACCCCCCAGCCTTGTCAGCACTGTTTGCGCACTGACACACTCCTACCTCATGAATAAAGCACTCTGATTTACAACTCTTTCCAACCCCCTCAGTCCCCTCCTCACCTGCATGCCACCACTGGGCTTCTTGTGATTCAACAGCAGCTCCACAGCTCCCACCACCTCCTTGCGGATCGCGTGCAGCAGGGCATCGCCGACGTACACATTGAAGCTCAGCAAGAGTTCGATGATTTCCAGGTTCTCGTTCTCGATGGCAATCAGCAGAGCCGTGCGGCCGAGAGGGTCGATACAGTTGATGTTGATTTTGAAGTAGATCTCTGCCTCCTGGCAAAATAAGGTTTTGATTGAAAGTCAGGGTTTGTTTTTAAGAGCTTCTCTGGGACTCAGTTTTAAACAATACCATTGATTAGAAGGGAAAATAGTCGCTGACGTGGAATGCACATTGATTTTTTTCAAAGGAAGTGTAAACTCCTCACATCGTTTAGATCTGACAGAGCAACTCAAAGCCTACTCAGTTTTACAGTTAAAGCTGCATGGAATCTGATACATCGCCTCAAGTAATGTTGTTTGAGGCTGAAAACTACAAGTTTGAAAATGAATCAAATCTGAAGGTGTGGAGCTGGAGAGAAGTCAGTTTGCTTAGCCTGCTCCTCATCTCTGCTGGAGGCTCACAGCTTGAGGCTATGTTAACGGCTACTAGCATGCATTGTGGGTAATGTAGGCATCAGGTATTAACAAGAAAGAGCAATGTATGGAATCAAAAAAGACTCTGCCATATCAGTTTTATTCCTTTTTTAAAATCAGTCCAAGTAAGTAATATTTAAGTAGTATTTTTGGTGGTCTGACATTAGTTATAGTTGTAACAATTTAGGGTAAAGGTCGAAAAAGGCACTCAGGAAAATTACCTCATTGCATTATGTTGTTAACGGCAATGCTATAGAACAAGTGCTCTGTTTGTGTTGGGGTTGTTTTGCATCATTTTGGGCACTGCAGGTGCAGTGAAACTACCGAACAGCTGGTCTCCAGCAATATTTTGTGTCTGCTAAAAGTCTGACACCTGTCAAGGTAAGTAAACACCCCAGATGTTATTGGAAATGAGTATGGAATAAACATGGCTGCACATGTTGCCCGAAATCTCTTCTAAATCAATCCAATTAGATTAAGGCTTTAATTGCCACTCATTTATCCAGACATAATTTAGAGTTTCAGAGGCTGTATTCATTCATCCATTTTACAAACAAATCATCCATTCTTCCAAGCACTTACACAAACACACACACACACCTCCAAAGCCTGTTTGACACTGGCGTAGTCCCCCTTCTCCACAGCTCCAAGGTAGGCTTTCTCCAAAGGTGACAGCTCCGACTCGGCCCGCACAATTCTCAGCGGGATGCGGTCCCGGTACGAGGAGCTGTCAGTCCGCCGATAGTACAGCTGTGACATCTCCCTGGGCTTCAGCTTACCAGCACTCTGCAAACACTGCTACAGCTGCTGCCAAGCTGGGGGAGTTCACACTAGAGGGGACACGAGCAAAGGTGTTATAAGAAGGAGCCACTTGTTGTTGGTACTGACTTTCACAAGAAAAGATGAGGAGAAAAGGAAGAGAGAATTATACAGACAAAGAGAGATAAGGGTGGAGAAAAAAGTTTGAAGTAAAAATAATTTAACACATTTTCAAACTTTATGAATTTAATTCTCTTCTTAAACATATTTTTTCTGCAGATAAGCCTCCCAAACGATAACAGGCACAATGTTTACATCACTAAATATGCTTTTCTAGAGGTATCTTTTTTGACCTTGGACCTTGAACATAGCAAACACTGACAAACACTCTACACTAAACAAGAAAAACAGAGGAAACATCAGCAGTAGTTGCTTCTACTGCATCCGGCTTTCAGTGTTGCAGCTGAAATGGATGGTAACATCTTTAATTCTTGAGTTACTAATGGCTCCAGTTAATGTCATTAGTGATGCCCCCTAATTGATCAGCATCAACTGACTTAGCAGTTGCCTGGTGACAGCAAAATGACGCTTCAAGCACTGTGCAGCTTTACAGAAACGAGCCTTTGCAGTGACACGGTGACACTGCGCAGCGATTTTCTCCTAACAAGGCAACAGTCCAGATCTCTTGGTTCTCTGGAATCTGGCAGTGGTGAGATCTTATCAAATACACTGTCACAATAAAACACTGAACATGAATATGAGATGAGGAAATTGTGTTTACAATTACATGAATAAGCAGCATTTGGAAATTGTTTTGTGACAGGTTAATGCTAAAAAAGAGATTATTTGTATCTGAACCTCCTCAAACTATGCAACCATTAAAATGAGCTCATTCTAAAACCATTATCAGCAGTGGGCTGACGATAACCACTGAACAGATGCACAAAAAAGTGAATGCAAACACAAGGGATTGGTTGTTTTTCTGATGCTCTTGAGAGGATTTAAAACCACAGTGGGCTCCAAGAGGACAGGAAAACAGGAGGTGCAGAAGACGGAGATGGTGAAGGATAAAACAGTTGAGTAAAACCACTAAAACAAGATAAAGTGGAAAAGGTTACATGTTACTAAATATAAAAAAAGAAAGGAGTTCAAGTAGCTGGTGCGTAATGCGCCCCTCTCTCTCGCCTGTCTCAGGACAACTCATTACTGCTCTGTGTCTCTGTTCAATAAATAATGAGTGGATTAACAGACTCACAGCAGCCCAATTAGTTCATAAGAGCAAGAGGAAAAACAGCAATTTAATTTATAAATATGTGTAAAACTATGTGTGATATGCCCAAAGCTCTGTGTTCGAAAATAGCACGGTTAAAGGAACAGTCCAACATTTGGGAAAATATGCATATTAGCTTTCTTGCTGTAAGTTAGATAGGTGATTGATGCAAGCAGCATACTATGACCCATACATTAAATCTATTGTAAGGTGGCGCCCTCTAGTAAACATAGTAATTATTTCACGATCAGAGGAGGAAGTGACGTGACGTAGCATAAAAAGCAACAACGGGTGCATAATGCACAAATGTCAAAGAAGACCCTATAAAGTGGGCAGGTTAAAATGAGCCCAGTCTCACTCCGAGGTCGTCGAAATCCGGCGCTTGGGCAGTGAGAAACTGACAAAAAATGGTGTCCTTTAACGCTGGCATGATACGCGGCCAGTTGCAGCGGCGTCAGGGGGAAACGCAGCGGAACAAGGACAAAATTTAAGGCGGCGAAAGTCTGAGTGTGGTGGGCGGGTCCAACAAACATTGACTTTCAACCCAGAGAGTGATGTTCACTTCCCGTAAGATTCTGAAGCCTTTTTCCTAAACCTAACCACTTGTTTTTGTTGCCTAAACCAAACAATGTGTTTGTTGTTGAAGGAAAAAAAATTGTTGTGTTGTAGTGACGTAATGCGTTTACTTTGAAAGAGACTGTATGTAAAGGTAAAATTTCCTGTGAAAATGGGAAGTGTATTTGACAATGCATGTAACGGGCAGAATTTGACACTCCAACAACGGCAACAACCAACGCACCCAGAGTACCTTGCACGTCGAATGTGGACGTGGAAAGTCCATGACCAAACGTCAGTATGTGACGATGTTGGAGTGAGAATGTGTTCTTAAAATACACAGGACTTTCACCCAGGAGTCAGCTGTTCACGGCCTGAGGTCAAGGTTGACTTCTTTGAATAACAAGGTAGCCTTGCATGTGTGTCGCATGCTCTGCTAGTGACATATGTGACATGACGTAATGTCACTTAAACCTAACCAGGTAGTTTAGGAGTTGAACTGCAACCGTTTCATGACATTACGGACGTGTTTAAAACGGCGACTTCCAGAAAAGTAATATAAGTTGTTTTGGAAATCTGTGGAGATCAACTTATTCTGTCATTTAGGTACGAGAGAGCTTTGGGAAATACTAAAAACTTCGATTGGTAGCCTGGGCTATTATTTGCTTAAAGAAAGTAATATTTGGGGACAGGCCTTTAATTCCTCTCACACGAAACTGTTGCTCGGCAAATATGGGAAATACATTGAAATTGTTTATTTATACTAATATAAATATTACTTGCAAAAAAATTAGGCTTTGAATGACATATCAATTATGTGTTTTGTTATGGCACTTGTTTTATGGTACCTGAGAAAAACAGCATCTGGCATACCTACACAACACCACCATATCCTGTTAAAACAATATTCGAAACTTGGATTAGTTTTTTTGAAAAACACTTTGATTGATTGGTAGATCAGCCGGCTAATGACTTACTGGGTAACCTGGCTCTGTCAAAAGGAAACGCCTAACAGCAACTGTGAAGCTCACAAATGAACTTGATATATCTTGATTGTTTCATCGGTACAAAGGTGGTTTTTGCTTCATATTTAAAAACATGAGAGAGGTATCCCTCAATCATCTCATCTAACTCTCAGCAAGAGCCAAAAATGCAAAAATAAGTGTAAAACTGTTCATTTAACTGAGTTAATGTGATACATTTTCAGACCAAACTGTTTCATCTTCAAGTTCAAGCAGTCATTTTCTGAGGCAGGTGCTAAGCAATAATCTGTTTGTTCAGGTTTTGAACTAGCAGCCTTGATGTTCCCCCAGCCTGATGAGCTGCAGGAGCAGGAATTTAAGACGTCTGAAATGCAAGTTAATAACACCAAAGTAGTGCATATCAAAGAAACAACATGCAATTCACTGTCGGCCGGTGTTCCTAAGCAACATTTTTCCCCCATTATGTCACATGTCATCTCCTCTTACACTCAAGGCGCCACTTTGCTGCTGTAGAAATGCTCTCTGGTGCCCTCTAATTTCGCTCCATGAAGGAAAAGAACTTCAATAAATCATCATAAAAAGAAAGATTTGCTCCACTGAGAACTTTTTCCTACTGGTGAGCCCTTTTGGCAGCAGGGTTTCACACCTCATTTGAGATCTCGGGCATTAGTTTGATATTGCCACAGCCTTTTGTGGAACGATTTCACTTCGAATCAAAAATACCTCTGAATTGGCCACACGGGGACCCTGCAGTCACAAACACTGAATGACCAGTCCTTAGAGGGTAAAAATGATGCACTATGAAGAGAGCATGCATGCACTCCGGCAAATTAGACTCAGTAACTGTAGGTCTTGGATGGGACAACAAAGGCCGTCATCAAACAGCATAAAAGTAATAAAATGATGATTTAAAGGTCCAGTGTGGAGGATTTAGTGGGATATATTGACACAAGCAGAATATAAGAAATGTGTTTTCTTTAGTGTATAATCACCTGAAAATAAGAATTAATGGAGTCCACCATGTTGCAGCAGCATGTTACTAGCCCAGAATGGACAAACATTAACTCCAGAGTAGCCACTCAGCGACGAGCCAAACAGTGTCGAAAAAACACTAATTTTTAACGTGAAACTATTTTACTCAGTATTTTTTATTGTTTTTAATCTCCTGGGGCCAGATGCATAAACGTGTGTACACACAAAAACCATGCATACACCTTTTGTAGATGACATATGGAGAATGATGTATGACCTGTGTGTATGAATGAGTGCAACTCAAGTAGACTGCCTGAACTGGCTCGCAGGCCTCACTCGAGATGGATAACATGTGTTGCAGGCTGCATGGCGCTCTGTAAAATATCAATCAAAATCATTTATTAATGTAATTTTTTAAATACTTTGTGTGATACATTGCATAATATTTTTATTCACACTCATCTCCCTGTAATTGCTTAATGTTATCCTGTGGAGCACTTCGTAAAAGTCTGAACATGTGTACTATGTATGAATCATTAATCATCGTTTAATAATCATAATGATGGAAAATTTTGCGCTACGATGGTTAGCAGAAATGTGATAAATTAGTGGCACTGATGCTAAAAATCGTCACAGATGTGTGTAATTTCAGCTGCCCTGGCACTGCTGGAGAACCTTGTTGATATGTCATAGTCACTGACAGGTCTAACAAGAGGTGGAGGGGCACAATTATTATTATGTTAACACGTTTGAGGGCAATTTTACACCCATTTATGGCAAACTGTGGGTGTGGAAATGAGGCTTGTGCACCCAGTGCCACAATGATCGAGATTTATAAAACAAAATCAGGTGTACGCAGAGCTTTATAATCTGATAAAAAAAAACAAAGTGTATGCGTATTTCTGTCTTTGTACATACACACAATATTAGTCATTTTGGAGAGGAAGAGACCTCTGCAGACAGTTCAGCTCTAGATAAAAAAAACCCTGAACAATGAACACTGATGAAATTTTAACCGGGAGTTCACACTTTGCACATGGGAGAAGTTTCAGCTGGCTGCAATTTGCAATCCTCACCACTAGATGCCACTAAATCCTACACACTGCTCCTTTAAATATATTTAAATATTACATTCAACTCTGTTCAAGAAGCCTAATTTGTCTCTCTTAAAGTATGTTTCCCATAACTCGTGTCAATGATGTAGTTTATTAAAAGACATATGTTTTCGTGCTTGTTCGACAGATGTCTTCGATATCAGGTGACATCACATGCTGTCCTACGTGGGAGATGTCACCTCGGCCATATGTTTGCTGTGCTTATAATGCTGTTGCGTGATGTTTAAATAAATAAAAAATAAAAACACTGGTGTTACTGCTGATTGCAAACTTGTCACAGACCTTGCCCCAAAACACAGCAGCTATAAAGTAAGGCTTGCCACCATGCAGAAACACCAGCACAGGAGGATTTGTGGATCTGCTTGATATCTGTGTGCTATTATTGAAACACACACACTCATCCTTCTGTGCAGAGGGCCCCTTTCTTCTGGTATAATCACACTTTCCTGGAATCAATACAAGATTTAGAAATAGAAAATCTGAGCTGTTTCCCTGCACAAAGCGTGCGGCACCACTCAAGTGTGATGGCAAGGAATATGTTGAGTAAAATGCCTTTTAATTCTGAAAGTTGTATTGATTAGACAGCACACAAACTGCGTGGACGAGCTTTCCAGTGGACCATGAAGCCCATTTAGACAAGCCTGTCCTGTGTTTACAATGGCAGTAAAGCAAACATTAAATTGTCCACATTCACTAATTAACGACAACAGGTCTGTGGAAATTGGCAGACTGCAGCTGTAGTGCAAGGCGCCTGCGTACACTCACAGGTGAGATTTTGACATTTTTATTTCTGTGTTTGTGTGCGAGAGAAAGATTCCAGGGAATAGCGTGGATGAAAATAAAAACGGTTGTAAAAAAAATAAAAGAGGGGACTCTTGGTGCACACACAGTAACATCTCTTATCGTTACAGTCTTCTCCTCCAGCGTGAAAAAGCCTTTTATAGACAAAATCTGAGCAAATAACTAACCTGTGGGATGTTGGGCATTGGAACTTCGCCCATGGAGATCAATGTTCTTCCTTTGGATAATATCCCGAGACCACATGAGGACTAATCAAACAAATGCTTAAAGCTCTAAAAAATTCATTCGCCTCAACTTCTTGAATTTGGCTTCTTCCAAATGTGAAAACTGCAGTGTGGATCTGCATGAAGACCCTGTTAATGTGTTGGTGCCTTGTGATGCCAGTCCGTCTTTTTAGTCTAGTCTGCATTCTCCCCTCTCATTTTTTGGAGACTTGACAGTATCCCCACTGTACATCCAGTCAGTTCTCATCACGACTTCCATTCGGTTCCATCTGAGGGGGGGAAAAAACGCAGACCGGCGCACACCGCATTCAGCTCACCGCGCAACAAATCCTGGAGACGAAAATAAGCGACAACCAAGTTTCCTCGGTGGATTACACCTGGTTCAGCAACGTGTCCAGTTTCCCCCAGGGTGAATGCTTTCACCGATGTTCTTTCCCACTCGACTTATCCACCTGTTGGGGAAGATTGAGCGAAAAGCAGCGCCTCCAGGAATAAACGCAGAGCGGCCAGATGCCTGGCAAGCGGTCTGCGGAGCGCTGCTGCAGACTGGTCGTGCGCACTTGGAGACGCATTGAGCACTGTGGCACTGCAAGAGGGGGGAAAATCATCTAAACAAGCAACTGAGCCAGACATCCAGCCTCTCCTTCAAACACATGAAGATCACACTTAACATAACTATACAGATTCAGTTTCCCATTTAGCTTTGCTTGTGTCAGGAATGGGAGGAAGTTATGGATTATTCTAAGAGCATTATAAACAACTTGAGCTTTTCAGTATACCTTGGAAACCAGTTAATTATTCAAAAATTAAAATATATCATGGGAATTTTAATCAGAGACGTTTAAAACAGATAATAAGACACATTTCTGCACTGTTATGTGAAACCATAATGTTTTACTTTTATTTATTAGTCATCCAGTGAAAACAACATAATACAGCCAAAAATACTGCAGGACAGCGATACTCAACCTGCTTTATGTGAGGGCCACTTTTGCAAAATAACAGGAGGCCTGGAGCCAGTTACTGACAAACAAAAATCAATATTTTTCAGTATAAATTAATTAACCTTCTGCATTTGCTGAGGCGTTTCTAGGATTTAAGGACATTCGGGGTTTAGCCAAGACAAGACCTCTGTTTGAGGGTTCACTGGTTCCTCCTCTGGCACTTTTTTGATAAACAAGCTATTTTGATGTTTTTTTTAAATGCACTCTGGCACCTTATTAACATGCAAAGTACAAGACAAAAAATCCTAAAGTGAGTCACTTTCTTTTCTTTGTGAATTAGAGAATGGTTGGTGGCCACCCAACACCTTATTCTGCGCCAAATCTGACTTGCAGGCTGTAAATTGTGTGGTTGCTGGAGATCAGGGGTGTCAAACATACAGCCCGTGGGCCAGGAAGGACCGCCAAGGGGTCTGATCCGGCCCACTAGATGACTAGACTAAGAGTTGCCAGGTTTCAGGAGCAAGTTAAATTCTGCTTCGGAGGCTTTTCCACCCTGACCAGAATACAGTCTCTGATTTAACAATGAACACTTACTGTGACTGTGTTTAAAGATATTGAACATTGTGCAAAATATTGTTAACCAGCTTCTGCAGTTCAGAAGCATCTGTATGAGGAAATGTATGGTGAATGCACATGTGATGGCAGTGAGAAGTAGACTGACTGAATGTGGAAAAACTGAGAAACACTACTGAAATTGCACTTATTATTCTTATGACACCTCAGGCTGCTAAAAAGGAAACTGTATGCGTGTATCACTTAATCAAGCTAAAATCCAATCCACTGTGTTATGAGTGAGTTGATGTGATGCATACTGAATATGGGAGAGAAGTGATAAGGACACCTTCCATCCACTCCGACGTATTCATCAGTGGTCTGGACACACTGTGCGTGCCTGGTGTCAAATTATATGTCATTGTTTATTCACTAATTTCTCCCAACAGCGAATCAGCTCACTGATCATAGGTCATTAACAATGCAACTGCCTCCCCCTCTGTTATACTTACAGGTCTGTTGATGTTGTAAATTCTTCCTCATAGTGTGTAATGCTGTTGAATGTCCTCTGACATGTTTATAGTCTCAAGGCCAGACTCATTCCTTGTATCTTGTCTGTGTGTGTGTGTGTGTGTGTTTGTGTGTGAGTTTATGTTGGCAGAACTTGTGTTTGAACTGCAGTTTCCAGTCGCAGTGAAATGTCACCGGGGACAGATTTTTGGATATGGTGAGCCTTTGATTACTGGCTCAGTCGCCAGAAGAAAATGTTGGCATTGCATGGTACGTTTCTGCAAACCAGCTGTACATTGCATATGTATCACTTCAAACTCTCTGAAGTGACGTAGTTGTGATTGCATGTATATGAACTGAATTTGCGGATAGCGAATGGCGCGGCATCTAGGTGAGGGCGCTGCCAAGCTGCAGACAGACCATTCTTCAAGATCAGCAAACCAAAACACCAGCTGTTTTTCAGGGAGACAATTCCAGCAATGATTGTGCCACTAAAATTGTTGTTTTTTTAGCCAGACATTGCTGCTTTTCCAGTGTAGATATTGCCACCAAAAACTATTTTAAACCAAAATAGGATTTTTCCAAACCTTAAACAAGTGCTTTTTGTGTCTGAACATTACCACACATTAACCACAGTGTTGTTGAAATGTAAAGTTTCAACATATCTGCCACATAATAACATACAAATATACATACCAGCAGTTTGCAGAAACATGCAAAGCCAACATTTAGTCAGTGTTTGCTTCTGATACTGGAGCATATTGTGTGAGGATAGATTTGTGGGTTTGTACTACATATCATTATTGTTCTTTGTTGCAATCATAAACAGAAATTAATGCTATGGTCAAAAATGTGTATGCACAACACATACTGATTTAATCATTAAAAAAATAAAAGAGCCTCTCCCTGGTCTGTGCAATTCTGGCTGCCTCCTGAGGCATTTTCTAATTAAAAAATAATTTAAGGCTTCATGTCCCTGTGCTGCTAATTTCTTTGATGCACACTATGGAGTCATATTAAATGGCTGCACCCGTGGGATAACAGGGTTCCCTGAAACTGGGCCTGAATCCCACATGGAGGCTCCTCCTGGGTGCAGAGTGTCTTTGCGTCTCCCCTCTCTTTTTGTATTGGGTTCATTCAGAATTATCACCACCCAGTATATCATTATAACGAAGAACACTTCTCGTTGAGGGTCAATAATTACATTAGTTAACCCGATCGAACTGATTAAGGGAACACATACTTGCAGGCAAACCTAAGATTTAAATTAATGTGACATATAAGTGATGCCTGTAGACACAGACATGATAATCAATAGTCAATTAAGCTAAGATACTGCGTCACTAACTCTCGGCTTGTTCTTTTCTCTGTGCGTGCCTCTTAACAAAAGCTCAGGAGTATATGTAGAGCACATTTAAATAATCTCCTTTAAACTGAAGAAAAGAGTCTGTTTGGCTGACAGGTCAGAAATCAGAAAATGTTCGTGATTCTAAAAATAGTCCCTGAAGCTAATTCTTCTCCCATAAAAGGGCCTTTAAAAGGGGGGTTGATCTGAGTAGACATTTAAACAACATCTGATGTGATGTGGGGAGAGAGAGAGTCAAACAGTAGACTCACTTACTATGATTTATCCGCTTTCTTAAAGCTGGCTCATGACAGCGTAGAGCCTTTGTTACAGTAAAGGTAGCATTTCTTGCACTGGTTGATATGATTTTGCATGGAGGGGAAGCAGTCCGACTACTGCAGCGAGGGGATTTACACACAAGGGGCTCCTTTTCTATTTTTACGTAAGAGTTGCCGGATGATGGTGAATTCCCCTTATCAGAAATGCAGTGTAGTTTCACTTGTTACAGCATATTGCAGAGTGGGTATAAACACTGCGTCAGTGCTGCGCTTGTTGATAAGACTTTCTTTTGCAAACTATTCAGCTGCTGCAGCACATTTTGGAGCTTTTGGGGTTGTTGCTCCAGCCCTCTCAGAGCTGAACTGTAGCGCAGTAACTTCTCACCTGAAAGGGATGTTTCTACAGATGCCCGTTTATGAACAACTGGCGAGACGCCCTGTAGTTAAGAGTTGCATGAGTTTTAACAGATGGCGCCGTCCTTATCAAGGTAAGAGGAGACTCGACGTGCGCAGCAAGCTGTCTCTGCAGCTACAAAGCCAACAGGCACCCTCTCAGTCTGTGTAATGAAACAAGCCCGCTATTCCAATACGAGCATCCAGTTGGGAGTGATCTGCCTTTGCAGTCGCCCCCCCTGTCCGTCCGTCTTCCCCCCTTCTTCTTGTTCCTATCTCTGCCTCACACTCTCTCACACAGCCGCAGGTTAAACCCACTTTTGTTGAAAGCTTAACAAAGAGTTGGACTGCTCCCTGTTACAGAGGTAGCCTGTGTGTGTGTGTGTGTGTGTGTGTTCCCTGAAATCTAAACTTGTGCTCTAACCCAGAGTTTTTCTTTTATCTCCATGGAAACGCAGTGCCGTCCTCATCCTGTCCTACGCTTCTGAGAATAATCAGTCACCCTTTCATGAAGTTTCACCACGCCACGTATAGACTTTTGAAAAGGCAGTGCCCCTGTCAGCATCATGATTATATAAATCACAGGTTTTCATAATCCCTCTTTTTGTTTTTTTCTTCTTCTGGGTGCATCTGTGGGAGTCGTGCTATATTTTCTGTCTGTGGCTCTGCTCTAGGGGTTCCCTGAGGTTACTGTGGCCATCTGAGCTGTTTAAATCCCCATTACTCTCATGCTCTCTGAGAAGCTACTGGGTAATTAAAATTGATCTGTCTCCATCCTCCCTGGAGAAGCGCTGAGGCTGAGACTGCCACCCTGGCTCCCTGACACACGGTTCACATTTGATACAGTAAGCAAAAATGAGCAAAAAAGAGGATGAACATTTCCTCCGCAATGCACAGTGGAGGGCAATGATTTACTCCTGTGTCTTCATATTGTACTGTCACTGCTGATACCTGCGCTGTATTTCATTTCCTGACATTTCTTTTTTGCAAAAGACAGGAGGAACAAAGAGACGACTTTTCCTCATTTTGGGTTCGAAGTCAGACTGGGGGGGGGTCACCTAATTCCCTTTGTGTAAAACTAATTTGCTTTGCCAAATATCTTTTGTAGGAAAGGTAATTGCTGCTTGGATTATGTTTTGTTTTCTAATCCATCACGTGTGACAACCTTACATTGCACAGAAGTTGCAGGGAGGAAGTCTGGGTGGATGGTTGGGCTTATAAAATGCATGGCTTTGACATATAAGACCAGGGTTCATTGTATTCTCAGGCTGCAAAAACACTGTTTGAGGTTTGTCAAAGATTGTGGCTTAATTAAAAACATGCCATACTTAGAGACACTGTTGACTTTTTTAATATTTCACCAAAAACATGAGATGAATAATTGACACCAAACATTCTGCACGTATGGTCGAAAAAACATTGTGCTATGCTGATAACAACCGTAATCTGGCCGGCATTACATTACCATGTATAAGTTGACCACACAGAGAGCAGCAAGGGCACAAAGTTTTCATTGTATGGAAATGCACAGATGGCCTCTTAATTCATATGGTAATAAATTCCTTGAACCATCTGTACAAAGTGTACAAATTTTGTATTTGCAGTTAGTTGTTTAGTACAGTATCCGCCTCCCCTCACATCCGAAATCTTGGCGTCATTTTCGATCAATTCCTCTCCTTCAACTAGCACATTAAACACATTCTTTCAAGAACATCGCCCACCTCTGTCCATCCCTCTCCTCCTCAGCTGCAGAAACCCTCATCCACGCCTTCATCACCTCCCGTCTGGGCTGCTGCAACAGTCTACTCTATGGCTCATCTTCAAAAACCCTCAGTAAGCTCCAGTACATCCAGAACTCTGCTGCTCGGCTACTCACCCACTTTTGCACCTGTGACCACATCACCCCCGTTCTCCATAAGCTCCACTGGCTCCCCATCCCCCAGAGAATCCAGTTCAAAACACTCCTCAAAACATACAAAGTCCTCACTAACTAGGCCCCACCCTACCTGTCTGAGCTCCTCCATCATCACACTCCCAACCACACACTCCGCTCTGCCGATGCAAACCTCATGCCCCAAGTACCGGCAAGTACTGAGCATACTAGGGCTGCCCACGACTAAGAGATTTCCTATGTGACCAGTAGTCGTCATTTAGGGCCGTTAGTCGACTAGTCGCAAACATGTATATGATATTAATTTAATTATTATATTATATATTTTGGGCGGGGCAACACAATGGTTTGAGTTTAAAGTGTGAGAAAGAATAGTATCAGTAACATTGTTAACACTGTGCTACTTTACAGAGAAATACAAAACCGTACTAATGAACCTTCATTAATATAGGCCTATATTTTATCTACAAGTGCACATCACACACTGAGCGAGCCGCCTGTTAATGACGCTGTCGGCAAAGCAGTAATGATTGTGCTAAGTGGCTAATGGGCATTTAGTGACTTTTTAGTGTTGTGTAGTTCGCGAACGAACGAATCGTTCAAAAGAACGAATCTGTTGAGTGAACGTACTGAACTGAATCACTTACGGAACCGATTCATTCATTCATTCATTTCTCAGATCAGTTGAGCTCAGCAGCGAGCATGCAGGCCAGGAGTGGAACTGCCGATTCGGTCCGTGTGAACGATGAAACACTCGCGAGTCGCAAGGCAGCCAGGGTGCAGGGAGGGACTGCCTACCACGTGACGAATCACTCGGTGCACGAATCACTTGGTGAACAAATCACTCATTGAACGACATAACCCCGATCCCTGAGTGATTCAAATGATTTCTTCTCAGCGATACATTTTCATAGGAACCGTTTTCTCCAAGCTAACGGCTAATGAAGCCAGGAGTCAAGCCACATGACCACAATCTCAGACTTAGTTTCCAGATAAACAAACTTAAAACATTAGGCTTGCCAGTAATGAGACACACCAGTGCAGGGCAGACGCAGCAGCAGCTCAGCCGTGTATCAGTTCAGTGAGTCGGACTACGCAGTACACAATCAGGGATCCTCCTGCCAAGCACTGAATGATTCAGTGAACAAATCTTTTGAACAAATCTTTTTATTGAACTGATTCTAGTGATTCAGTAACATCTAAAGAACTGCTTTGCCCATCACGACTACTTTCATGTTTCAGATGATACGTCACGTTTGTAGTCGACGAATGATAGGCAGATGTTTGCCTGCAGAGTTTACATATCACCTTGGGTTCATCCTTCACTTCTCAAAATGATCCCACACTTTGGATTTCCTGCCCGACATGTTATTAACGAGCCTGTGTGATAACTGCAGGTACCAGCCCTGGAAATTAGGGGCTGCATCTTTAACCGTGTGGAAAATGCAAGGTCAGGTGCTGGGCACTAATCTTGTGCCTTTCCTGTACCAGCTTTCAAGAGCTTGACGGCAGGTTGTATCCGAGGTTGCTAAGCAACCTTAACAAGCATCGTATCGCCTATTTACCTGAAATCCTGAAGGCAGAGCTGATCTTCTTCCAGGTGCTGTTTATATGTGTGTAGACCTATCGTCCATGGGACATAAGCTTTGAGTAGCTCTGCACTAAAATCACAACTAAGATAAAACATTTCTGTATTTATCAGACTGAATATTTACAGAAGAAGGGAAAGATATCTGTCGGCTGTGATTGGGTTGTAACGTGACTCCTGCCTGACCTGCTGAGTGTGGCCTCTTCCTGTGTTCGTCCTTTGAAATTAAATTCCCACATGGTCCAGGCATATAGGTTTTGATTTATTTTGACAAGACACAGCTCCTAATAGAGTTTTATGTTTTTGTTTGTTTCTAATTCTGCGACTTAGCGACCCATAGAAATCTTGGCGACTGATGACCTTCCTGGTCGACTAACATTTGGTCGACTATTGGGGCCAGCCCTAGAGCATCCGACTGGATAAATGAGGTTATACTGCACCAGCTGTGTGACAAATGCTTTTATATACAGCCGTTTGGTTGTATTTAAATTTGACATACGTAACACAGGATGAGTAACTGATATACGCAGGATTATTTCGGGGTTGATGTATTCCTTTAAGCCTAGATCCTCCAGCTACATATCCTGTGAGTAATAGCCATTTGTTTGTGGACATAAATACACTACTGTGAGTATAAATTCCACTGACTTTTAACAGCCGTTTCCTGCGTAATGCTGATACACTCTCCAATCTGCACTTTCACAGGAGTTTGAGCCTACTATGTGAATGATGCCAAGGATGAGTAAACAGCTCTTCCTAGGGAGCCACAGGTTGCAGCAGAAATGGCTCACTCTGCTCAGCTATCACTCTCCAGACCCCAGAGAGAATAAACAGATTTGAGGAGAGTACACACATGTCCTCTGTGAGTACATCCTGAAGCTCTGGGCTACTGTGCAGGATGTTCACTAACGCTGACCCTTTATGAAAGAGCAGCTCTGACTCCGCTGCAGTGATCTGTCAAGGACACAGCAGTTATCTTTGGCTTATGTAACATTTAATGCAATGCTAGATTTTTTCCTCACTTGTATGGAGGCACAAAATGTTTCCAGGGCGCTCTATGATTTCCTTTTGATTTGTTTTTTAATCATGCTTTTTAAAAACTGGAGATTAAATTATGCCAGACCAGGGTTAGTAAAACTGGATTTTTAATGTCCGATCTTTAAAGGCAATGACATATCGTCTTTTCATGTCTCTCGGCTGCTCCTTTAATTTTGCAGTAACCATGTTATTATCGCCAGGACTCAAAGTGGTTGCCCTTGAAATCTCAATGGTTCAAATCAACATAATACATCTATATGCCCACGTTCCCCCTCATCTGTCACCCTCGGCTGTGCAATTCACAGAGTGGAATGGCCTGCTGCTAAATTGAATGTCTCCTGTCTGCTTTTAGAGCTACTTTGCAAAAGAAAAGGGGGCTGTATTTTAACATAAGTCAGTTAACAGTAAGAGGGTGTCAAGCCTTTCCTTGCTGACAGGAAAATAACTTCAGGATGGTGAAAAATAAAAGAGCAGCCTTTGCTCTGAAGACATGTTTTGGCATACGTTCACACACTGAAGCGCAACAGAGTGCATCACTTTACTTTAATAAAATGAATAAATTAAAGAGCAAACCTCTTAATGTCTTTCTCTGTCACAGGCAAAAAACATTAATGGAACAATCATGGAAAAATGTAAACAGACCAAGTATTGGTAAATGGTTAAAAGAACTACCTGCGTATATATTGTCTAAAAGATACCCATTCTATATAGGAAACATGAACTATTTAAAAAGGTATGGGATCAATAATCTTAAACATACAGATGTGGAAAGTGTACTGGGTCAGCTGAGTGAATTTGCACATCATTTTTAGGCTACTAGGAATAGGGTGGAAGCCTTGCATAGTTTGCTTCATTTGACAGTATAGTGGGATGAAGTTGGACATTGGCGATTACTAGCAGCTGGAGAAATATTTTTATTTAATTATTTTTATTTATCATTAAATATATTAAATTGTAATTTTATTAATTTATCTATTTATTTATTTGTTTTTATTTTTTATACATTTTTATGTTTAAAATCTTTTTTTTATTTATTTGTTTTTATTTTTATATATCTTTATGTTTAAAAATGTTTTTATTTATCTATTTATTTGTGTTTATTTCTTCTAATTTTTTGTTTATAACCTTTTTCTTGTTATTTATTTATTTTTAATTTTCAAACATGTTTTTATCTTAATTTTGTTAATTATATTTAATATTATAATAATTATTATTATTTATTTGTCTTGTGTATATTCGTATTAATATAGTTATGTATTGTTTATTTTTCTTGAAAATCTAATAAAGAAAGTGTAAAAAAAAAGTGTGAAATTTGAAACTTGGCTCGCATGTAAAACTCACTAGACCTAATGATGCAGTAAAACAGGTTGTATAGGCCACACAATTTCTGCTTCTTCATTTTGCATAATTTGGTTTACAGCTGTTATGGTTCTACTTTTTATTGTCTCTGTTCTTAATAACTAAGAAAACCCGCTGTATGCCCTGTAGTCATCCTAAATTACCAGCTAAACTCAAACCCCTCTAATGACACTGTAAGAGACTGTCCTCCCAAAAAAACATCAGCATCACTTGTTTCAATGAGTGCCCCAAAACAACATATGTTAATGTTCATGTGTCAGAGCCCTCAGGCTGCTGCAGTAATTATGAGGAAATCAGGTGTCATTATTACAGAGAAACAAAGTCTGCGTAAGGAGGCGGCCGGGGAGCATGATGATGCATTTTTGTCATTTAATTTGGAGGTCTTGCGTTGTAAACACTACCTCGCACCAATTAAAGTGCAGAGAAACAATCTACTATATGAGCAAGCTGCACTGAATCATCATAACACTACACTTAAAAACCTGGTTTGCAACAGCAGCTGCTCAGTGTCTGTTGTCCACGATGCACTGGGAGGGTGATTCAAGCAGCAATGCAGAGCTGGTACTTTTACATTGTCTTTACAAATTCTTCACTTCAGTATCCAACACATCACTGATTACTCATCACAGCTTCTGAATACTAGAAAATGAAAGAAAGGGTTACTCCAGCAATTTACTGCACTTCCCTAATGTTGGGAGACTTCTGAGTGACTCGAAATTGATGCCGCAGCAACCGACACATCCTGACTTTTAGTAGTCAGTCACGCTCCTCATGACAAATTCACTTTTTCCACATTTATTTCCAACTTCAAAAACTGTGTCAGAATTCATATTATGTACAGTGTGTAGTTTCTGTTTGCAAACTGTCAGCATTTCACTGGCACAGTCCACCGCTGGGAAAAAAAAGCTTTCCGACGGTGCCAGTGTTTGGGTAACTCTGAAAAACAGGACACCAAATTTATTTCTCTGGTGGTGGCGCCACAAATCTCTGCTCATGTGCTGAGGTTTTGTGTGGGTAGCTTTCATATCAGCCCTGCAGCATCAGCATTTAACCGATTCAGCATAGCCGGCTGCGTGACCACTAGGGCAATGTAATCGTCCCGACTATATGATAGGGATCAGCAAAACTTTCCACTTTCCCAGACACTTTTTCTGTGGTTTTTTTCGTAGCAATTTTGAGTTAGGAGGAAGTTTTCATCTTTGGTAGCAACACTATAGCTGTAACAACATAAGATTGCTGTAAATTAGTTTCCAATCATTAGTATCTATTGTTCATTATATTGAACTAATCCGGCTGTTTTGCTTGTTGTCTTTACAAACTCAGGAGCTACTTCCTGTCTCACTTTTAATCTAATGTCTTTTGTCTGTAATCGACAATCATTTATACTTTGTAAACCGTGCAGGTTCTTAATAGACATAGGCTACTGACACACACATTAGCCTCTGCTGGTATCAAACCCCCATTAGACCTAATTTACTAAGCGTCCTTACTCTTTCTTTCTGTCATCAATTTCTACTGGTGGGTCTATCATGTCCTACCCACACCAGGGAACAACCACCAAGGAACTGCTACACAAAGAAATCACTCAGGGGCCGTTAATGAAGCCACATTTATAAGAAACCAAGATGTGGAGTCAAACACACATGAATCAAGCCTGTTCAGATGCACTTTCACGAGTAGTTATTTTAAGGATGCTGTTGGGATGCTTTAAAAGGATGAAACTGTCCGATTTATTCACTCCGTTTAATGGACGTGCTGTGATTAAAGTCCAGAGATAGTGGCTCAGTGGTTTGGCTCCCCTCCTTAACTGTGCTGTAGTTTAAATTCTGGCAAACTGTCAGATAAAATGCAGCTAATTGGCAAAGATATTTGTTTCTTATGCATGTGTAGCTTCTCTTTAACATCACATTTCCTCTGTTATTTTGGTTGAATCACACCTCCACTGCAGGTGTGATTCCTATTTTCTCCTGCTGCTGATTTCCTCCCAAATCTCCAACACATGCAAATCAGTGGGAGTGAAGGCTTGAAAGCACCCGTCTGTAATTATCTGTCATCCCTTTAATTGACGGGGCAAGCAGTCCAAAGTCTTTTCCTGCAGCGGGGCAAAGATTCAAGGACAAAATCTGAGATAATAAAGTAGAGTTTAAAAAAAGAAAATAAAAAGCAGGGAACCACTTAAGAGATCTGAACTGCTCTACAAATGGCAATGGCTCTGAAAAATATCTTGTGTGAGTGTGCCAACCGACTTGCAAACCGGCAATTATGAGATATTGTCAGATCAGTATCAGTGAGCTACAATTCAAAATTAATGCAGCACAATAAGGAAATCACTTGCAGAGCTCCAAATGAGAACCATGTCGGAATCTATGAAAAAATAATGTATATGTTGTTTGAAAGCGTTTCATGCTGTTGTTTCCTCAATTGTTTTGAGTATGATTTGAAAGCATGTGTTCAGAGAGAATGTAGAAATGAGGGGAGAAATAACTGGCACAACTCCTGTTGCTAAGGCTACTGTTGTCCCTCGAGATGCAGCTCAGTGTGCCGGTGTGTGTGTGTGTGTAGCTGCGAGGGTGTGCCCACATGTATGCTTTAGGCATCAGTGTGTGTGTGCGTTAGATTTGATGACAGATCCTCTCACTTCAGTGAATTAATGTGCGAGCCTCCGTGCCCCAAGGGAGCTGGTGGAGAGCCAGGTGTTGACCCCTGTCTGACCCCCTCTATCAAGGGGGATGACCAGATGGGGGAGTCTAAAGGCCTTTTTCGAGAGTAATGCTGTCCGACGATATGCAGGTACAACTCAGACACCTACAAAGAGACGACAGAGTGAAGGTGTTGACAGGTCTGAAGTGAAAGTGAGAAAGAGGAGGGGTTTGAGTAAAACACTCTCTGTGAGTCTCTTTTTCCCTTGGTTTTTGTGGTGTCTGAGCATAGACTCTACAAAAGACGTGGTCATTGCTACCATGATGTCACCCATTGGCTTGAGTTTGGCATTGCTGTAACGTAATAACGTTACCATACAAATTGGTGGCCGGTCTCTTCTTCTTCGTCTTCTACTACTACTGCTGCTTCTTTTTCTTCTAGTTAATGGCGGATGGCAACTGGTGTTTAAGGTGCATTACTGCCCCCCTCTATGCTCTGACCACTTCCTTTATACAGTCTATGTGTCTAACAGACATGCAACTTGTCACTTTCCTCCAACTAACACTACACCTACTGATTTTTGTGATTGCCCTCTTCCCACCTTCCTTTCAGCTTGTCAACTCAGATTTGAACACAAGATATCACTCTATTTTTTCCCCTTCATTTTCCAGTCACTGGGCACCGATCCACTCCAATCCCACAGCCCTGAAGACTAAACATAGCATCAATGTAAAGGGAACTGTGTGTGTTGATTGGGCTTGGTTGGCTGTCTGCCAGGCTGTTGATCACAAGGGTTGTTGTACTAGGCTGGAAATAGAGTAGCCTCCGCCTTTGGGTTTGCTTCACTTTAAGCCCGGTTCAGACCAAAGATTCGTGCTGAGATGAGAAAAGTTGCAGCGGTGTTAACTGGCCGTCTAAGCTCGATTCAAGTTGGCCGATGGTGTCACCTGCAACTCGCTGGTCAAATTGCTGGAAGGTGGTTTTAGAATGTAAAGCATGTCACCTGTTTCTACAGCCAATCAGCTTGTAGTGAAGTCCGCTGGTCAAGTTAAAATGATTTGCTGCAGCAGGTGCTCTCTTCCCACCGAGAACCTCTGTTTCTGTCCTCACTGTGTGCCGATGTCGGACGGTGGGTCGCTGCTACTGCTTATTGTATGTGCTTACGCCCCTCGCACACACACACACACACACACACATTCTTACTGACTAACTAATGAGTGCTGCTTACTTATGTTATTGTGACATATTTATTATGAATACAGTTCATACAGATGCTCATTTTGTTTGTTTTCCCCCGTTTCATCACTACGACAAAGCAACTGCAGCCAGTATCTCGCTATCTCTATCCTCATTAAAATTTTAAGAAACCACAAATTACATTCAGCCACAAAAATAAGCCTGATAAGATGGAAATCAGAACGGAAGTACAGAGAGCTGTTGCATAGTGATGATACAGCGTCTCATCTGGTTGCATTGGTGTGAGCCGACAGCTTTTTAGAGCATTGCAGAAAAGTGCATTGCGAGTAGGTGCATGTTTGAACTCGTCTGAAGCGGGCGTTGCAGAATTGTTGTCCTCGTTTGTGGACACGTTAATGTGTCATCTAGTGAGGGCCATCTCTGCCTAGTCTACAGCCAATCCTGACATAAATGGGGACAAACACCTAATCAACTCTTATTGTTTAAACTTGTTTATTTACGCTTAATAACATTTGTAGTTTAATTTGGCTGACATAGTTGACAATATTAGTAATAATACCAAGCCAACACTTTGAAAATAAGGAAGCACTGAGGACACAGGGACTTCATTACTATCTCGTTTGAGAACATTGGGACTTCATTATTGTATTATTGCAGGATGTCACACAGGCCAATTAGGGGTAACAGACTGTTCCTACAGACGAAAAGGACGTTCCTAGCTTGGGTTATGGAGAGAGGAAAATTCATACAGAGTTACATAACAAACAAATGACTAGACTTTTAGATATGTTGCATTATTTGCAATTTTGTTTTTGCCCAACAATGTTCAGGCAATGAAATAAACAGTTTTACACTTTTTTCTTTAAACACACTAAAAAAATAAATTAATAACATTGTCACCATATGAAGAGGTTTTTGTTTTGTTTTTTCAAAAATGACTCACTGTTTGAAGACAATGCTTTGCTTTTAAGACTTCTTCTATTTATCAGATCCAACTGATACAAAATAGTGGGGAGATTAAAAATGCATACCAAACAAAAGCCTTAGTCTCAGGAGGGCAGTGTGCTCATTTCTCCACATGGTTTAT
This sequence comes from Epinephelus awoara, assembly GCA_035609425.1. NCBI lineage: Eukaryota > Metazoa > Chordata > Actinopteri > Perciformes > Serranidae > Epinephelus > Epinephelus awoara. The sequence goes on along the minus strand of CM069304.1, from coordinate 27,586,511 downwards.
AACGAGCCATTCTGTAAAACTCACTGAAAGTTTTTTAATATTTCAGAACTTTCATTTGATTATTCGTACAATACACGTGGCAACTACACAACTGAAATACCTGGTTAAGGAAAGAAAATCAGGTGTGATGTGATTTGGATGGAGACTCTTAATCAGCCTGTTTATTGTTGTTTTGCTCACATCAGGTCTTTTCCAGTGTTGCAGTTGCAGCTGCTTTCCTCGTTCACCCAAAAAATATAAGGTATTTACAAAGAGTCAGCAGCCGCTACTGAGTTGAAGGGCATAAACTGTGCTTGAAATGAGGATATGAATCAGTTTGTTCAAGTTACTAAAGTGCTTTAGCTGCTCATGATTACATTTTTTCAACGAAAATTCTAATTAATGCTGTTTACACAAAATGTTGCTGTCCTTGCCTGAGGTGTTTTCTGCGTCTGACTGGCTTACAACACAAACATTCATCCAGGCTCCAGTTTGTTTTTGAGATATTCTTACATTATTTCAATAAAGGCTTTCAACTCTCCCTTGCTTGTGTGGGGGGGATTACGAACAGGCTGACAAACTAACAAATCCTAGGTTACGGAGACTCTTTCCTTTTGTGGGATGCAGTTTCTTTTGTTTTTGCAAACACCGTGTTCATGCAGTCGCTGCCAAAATGTTCCCATAATTGATGTAGCAGAGAGCTCCTGCTACACATGGTAAAGAGGGACCTTATGAAAGCTGTTCAAAAAGCAAAAACAGTGCCCTAGTTGCAGGCGAACAGACGCATTGCTTTGATTGCCGGTCCCTCTGATATTAGGTTCTCAACTTTTCCAAACTTTTCAGGCAGGAAGGTAATTGGACAAAAGTGAAATATTCATGTGTGATATGCTCAAAGTTAAAAGATGACGTATTACTTAATTTCATTAATTCAAATATTTTAATGAATGTAGAATTCTGGTGGGATCATTTCAATAGATATCAGCCCTCAAGTAATTCCTACCTAATTCATAGGCTTTTGAATTATTAAAGTGTCAGAAAGATAAAAATGTACATTATTTGTGGATGTAAATGCAGCTCAGTTTTACAAAGACAGTTTTGGTGACTGCTGTGTTTATCACAGTGGCTTCCTATTAGTGGTGTCTCTGCACACATGGCTGGTAAATATGATAAACTGGCTCTTTTTTTCCTTGTGCAGGTTGAACGAGGACACGTTCTGTCGTGTGAGTGCTGCTGACACCTGAATTTTTCTCCTAAGGATAATAAATTGAAGAAAAGTCTAAGTGTTTAAAGTGACACCACTTTCCATCACAGCACTGGGTTAATTAATAAATCTATTGCAGTTAATTGCAATCATGTACGTTAAGATATCTAATCATTTTAGACAACCGTATAGGAAATTTGTTCTTTCCAGTTCATGTGCCAACCCAGCTGTCTTTGTTCGTTAATAAAGTTTTGATTTCCATAGCAATAAGATTAATACACATTGTAATCTCCCATCTTTTTTGTCTTGTTCCATTCACTTAAAAACTGCGACTGTACTTATGTCTTATCGTCACTTTCTGTCAAAGATAAAAATGTCACAAGCTGTGAGACTGTGTAGGAAGGCTGTCAGCTAATGAGGTGATACCACAGATTTGTGTATAACATAAAAAGTCAATCAGAAAAAAGGGCAAATATGCAACAAAGGAGAAAGACGTCGATGCCTCAGGAAGAGCCTGCGTGTTATCATTTTGTTGCCCAGTCAAAGTGCAACTAAAATTTGTGGTATTGCCAATCACTTGCAGCGTTTGTGTCCCTAAGCTTTAAGAAAACATGAAATCTGGAGCTCTGGAGTAATTTGATTGTGGATGTGATTGTAATCTGTCCATCACACACACACGCACACACACACTAACTTTAAGACATCTCCAGTCATGCTTGTACTAATGCTTTCGGAGAGGCTCATGGTAATTACCCTTATCGACCTCTCCTCTCCAGAGGTATCACAGTTACAGGTTATCAGACCCAGGATCCAATCACAATGCAAATAAAGGTAAGTTGAGCAGACCGATGGAAGTCATGTTTCATGTTTTATTCCTTCTTCCTCTTGCCTTAGGTGAAAGAAGTACCCAGAGAAATCCAATTATTAGCTCAAACTGCATTGATTGTGTCCTCCTCTAATAAGGTATTCAGCAAACCCACAGGGAAAAGACAGGCAGCGTCTACCACGAAAATAATAGCCTGGTCTGAGGATGTGGGGACGACTTTTGTAGAACAACACATAACAAGGCCTTTGTCAACTAATCAAACAGACATTCTGTAACCTCCAATGCCTCGCTGAACCTGCACCTTTGATTTTCTTTCCACATTTGAACCAGCTGTGCAATTATGCCTGCCACGTGTGACAAATCACATACACCATGGGTTCACAATAAATCAAACGCTTACAGTATATCACACGAGCAACAAAAAACAAAAACGAGTCCTAAGTGAGGTTTTGTGACGTGCGTGCGTTCTGTAGCAAGTCATATATAAAAAGGAACAAGCCCTGTGTAGACCAGCCACATCGAACATGTATGAATGAGAAAATCCATCAAGACGTGTGCTGGATTTCAATCAGTTCATCCTGACCATCTGCTATGTATGCATCTGTGTGAGTATGGTCAGAGGGCAAGAGAAGAGGAATAGAGTAAAGGACTGAAGGGGGGTTACACTGAGGAGGAGGAGGAGATATGCATGTCCACATAGGGACGGAGAGAGAATAATTTATGGGGCAAATCCAAAAGATAAATTTCCCCATCGGGAGCAATGAAGTACAACTGCATTTAGATTACAGGGGCTGACACCATGGCATTATGGTACTGACAGACTCATGCACAGTTACATTTAGTGTTATGATTTTCCCTCTTACCAGTATGAATTATGCAGCAAATACTGCAGTCCCAGGCTACTTGAGTGGAAAAAGACAAGTGCAACAGCTTCTGCAGGTCTGCACTTAAAGGTGTAACTCTGACAGCAATCCAATCATAAAAAAGAAAATCAACCATTATCCATTTCTTTATGTGGCTGGGAATAATTGTCACCATTCGTCAGCTGCCTGTCACTTTGATTCCGTATTTAACGTACTGTAAAGCGTTATAGCCTTTGCTTTTATTGGGGAATATTTCTGTTTCTCACATTCACACCTATCTGAAAACAGCTTGTAGCACTTTACTGGTCTCTTGAAACTTTATGGAAGGAATAAAATGTCTGCAAATACACCTTTTCCACAGCAAATAAACAGGTGGATGTTTGACTAAATCTGCAAAAGGATACTAAAGTAGCACATTAGACAAAAAAAGAAAAGTGACACAGAATCTTGCTTTAATACATGACTTATTTATTTTTAATGGAGAACAAGTGAAAGCACTGCACCAGAAAATTTCTTTTTTGTGGTGTAGAAATAAAGCCTTTAAATTATTCATATCTGCAACAGCACAGCGTCTACATTTCACAGACTTTTATGTGATAGCGTTAGGGGTTGAGTGCCTTGCTTGACAGCACTTCAGCAATAATTGGTGAAGGAGGGGAGGGTGTTACTCAACAACGCACAATTGCTGGTTACATAAGAGCAGATGAGAAGAAAAATGCTACAAAATCATAAATCAGAGCAGAGAACTGAAAAGAGAGTCCTGAGATGACTTATGTGCGAGCAGGAACCACAGCTTCACAGTAATGACTCAACCTTTTTGGTCTGGCATAACATCATTTTCAGATGTAGAGGTGGAGCATGGAGACAGCATGGAAACATTTAGAATCACTGCATTAGAGTTTAAGTTTCAATAAGAAGTGCGACAAAGCAAAATCCTCTTTTTCATTTATCACAGTTATAAACACTTTTCCCTCTCAGTCAAGGTTGAGCAGTACATATTACCAGCTGAGAGTATTAAGATGCCCTGCTGGTTTTACTCCTTCTCCTAACGCCTCTTACATTAAAATGCCACGCTCCTCTCCTGATTCAGTGAGAGTTTAGGTGCCATCAAAATAACCAAGCAACTGGGCACCTTACGTTTCATCTTCCCTGAAAGCTGGTTTTACTGTGTAATTACTGCACGTTGGTACAAAACGACAGCAAATTGCTCAAATAGTGTAATCTAGCACCTTGGGAGGAGAAAGCTTTCTAAAGCCTCTCAGAGGACACCATCACCATGGAAATGACCAGTCTCTGAAAATAACAGAAATTATCAGTGCGCTGTAATTATAGGTGTGGAAAAATGCACTCCATAATTTATTTGTCACTGTGTTTTCTCCTTAGAAGGACTCTGCACATATGAGCGACAAGTCAGAGAAAATAACATGAATATAAGTTGTGTATACGTATTTATAGAGGATATATCGCAAAGTGCTTTCCAAGAATAAATGCAACATGAAAACAAAACATAAATAACGTCCTGTTGTTTGTGTCTTGTATAGCTGGTTGTGTTAGCACAACATTAATTATATATGTATCTTCTCATTAATCAGGCAGCATTGTATTGCCTTCTGGTTTATGTATTTTCTGAGATAATTAGGGATCTTCCTTTCCTCCTCAGTTGCTGAGGAAACAATCTCCAGACAATGGCAGCATTATGTACCAGCACTTGCTGCAAATATATGGAACTTGACTTGTAGAAATAATTTATAAACCATCATCAGAGGCAACACATTCTCATTCCCACCTCGTCACATATTGACGTTTGGTCATGGATCATTCCTGTCAAGTTTTGGATTTGAAAATAAGGGAAAGTTTTCTCCACTAACTTGACGTGGAAATGAGCGGAAGTCTAGAAAACTGGCGAGTTTTGTTTTGTTTGTTTTGTTTTTTTGGACGAGCGCCCTCACATAGATTGCGCCCTGGGTGGTCGCCCACATTGCCCATAGCAAAACCCATCCCTGGGTGTACAGGAAATCTAAAATAACCACTTGTCAACCAGACCCGCCGTCGACACTAACCTCTGGTCTGAGTAGGGCAACGTGAAAGACAAAAAGCATTAATAACAACTAGAAAGGCAGGGAATTTAAACATGCACCTTTAGCACGTGAATAAGGAAGACAGTGTGGATACATACCTGTCAAGTTTTGGATTTGAAAATAAGGGAAATTTTTTGCGCTTTGAGCACCACAAGCCGAGTAGCATCTAGTTCCATTATATTGGAGAAAAAGCAGACATCTCTACAGATGATATCTCCAACACTTGGCAGCTTACACTAAAACTATCTAGATCAATAAATAGTACTACAGGTGAGCGAAAAAATCTGTATTTGGGGTGAACTGTCCCATTAAGTCAGCCAGTCTTCTGGAGCTCCTTCAATTCTGTGAGTAGCCTGTCATTTGCCCCTGACCATTACATCAATTTCATCACCATTTATTTCCTGGGAATGATCTATCCCGTCATAGTGTCTGTGATGATACTTGTAATGGCGATAAGCACTAAACAGGGTGAATGTGGTCTAAAAGACATTTACAGGAGGGTGTTGTCTGCATAACAATGACACCTGATGGCATGATTGCAGATGATGGCTTCACTGACACACTGGAATGTCAATGACAGACAATGGAGGAAAACAAGGTAGAACATCATGCTTTTTCTCTAAAGGATAATCGCTGTGGCTAGTGTTACGGTTATCCCACTCTCATTGAAAGTCAGTCCACTGCTGCCATGACGCTATGTATTGATTTTGATTTGAGGGCTTTTAACAGTTTCATCATGCCCATTTTTGAGGTTTCCTGATTGCACATTGTGGCAGACAGTGTCTAAATGTCTCGGTGTACGCCAGCTTTGAGATTGCATGTTGTAGGTAAAAATGATTTTGACAATCTGTGGTGTAGTACTTTTAAAGTATAAAGTCACAGCTTTCAGTTTCAGAGTCTGCAGCTACTGTTCTTAGTTTGTTCGGCCATAGTGGATCATTCCTATTTCTTCTTCAGCTATGGCTCCATAAAAGTAAAACATAAGAGAATTTTCCCTGCAGAGATAACTGTTCAAGTTGTGGATTAACAGAAGAGACATTTATTCAAAATGTGTCATAAACCTTAAGATATTGCTGGATATCACAGTGTGTATATATGCCTTTAAAACCAAACTGAACAATAGGGGAATTGAGGCTTGACTCTTATCACCCGAGAGCTCCTCTGCACCTCGGGCAATTCTAAAAGGTCAGGTTTAAGCTGGTTACCCTTTTATACCTGCAGATACAAACTGACTGAAGGTGATCACAGGGGCGAACCGTGTTTAGATTATTAACCAGTTTGCATAGAATAAATTGAATTACAATTGAGATACATATTCATGAAATTATAATCACCATTAGATAATTCAAACATGTTTTTTTCTTCCCGTGATAACAGATGTAATCTTTTACCTATCCAGTTCATCACGACAGCCACCAACGTGAGGAAAATGGCGGTGATGGAAAAATGGGTAATTAAGATGTGACAGTGATTTGATTATTGTTCACATAAGCTGAACTGGAACTTTCAGCGGCGTCACTCCAAACCGCTATCACCATCAGGTTAATGGACTTGCCTGCAGGGAATGAGGGGGATAGGTGAAGAGAGGGCCAAATGAAAGAAACTGTGAAAAGACAGCAGCTGAGTGAGGTCAGACTAAATGTCTACAAGGCTTTTATTTCTTCAGCTTTAAGAGGGGAAAAGAACTCTTAAGCCCCCGAGGGCTTAGCCAGTGAATGTCATAGCATTTAGCTACACATCCATCTTCTTCTTGAGCAGTCTGATATCTAAAGGGTAAGGTACAGTACAAGTTTCAGTCACAGAAACAGTCAGGAGAAAACAAATGGAAAGAGCACAGTGAAGGATCTTTTGCTCGTTGCAATATTATTTATAACCCAATTGGTTCTGTTTGTCCATTGCAAACACATTTCTTATTCCATTTTCCTTTATATGGATTCTTTAATTTCATCTGTCATATTAACAAATGGTAGTGTTCTTGTTCCCTCAGTGGACTGAAGGTATTAGAGTGCTCACTGAACCATATGGGAACTGGTCAGGTTAAATTTAATACAACAGGCGTCATGGAATTTAACAAGTATACTATGTTCAAGCATAATGAGCATTCACATGAGGTTTAAATTATTAAAGTGAGATGGTACAGTATGTATCTTATCTGTGCTGAAAGAAGACATGTAGATATTTTATAAGCTGTAGGACAGAGATACAGAGAGAAACAATCAACTAAGAAAAAGGAATTAAGTTGTTTTAATCTTATCTTCTGGTTTAATTAAAATGACCTCATGAAAGAAAAAGGCAATTTGCCGCTGCTATTTGTAGAAAATGAAATATCTCAATGAAACAAACAAAGACACTCATTAAACTCAATTTAGAGAGAGGCATGTGCATTTATGTCTGATGTCAGATTCATGCTATACATAGACAGATACAGAGAGCAAGAGGGAGAGAAAACTCACAGCTTCGCCAGACACATTAAGGCTGAAAGCATTTCAATCAAAGGATAGAATAAAGTAACCACAGGGAATCTGTGCCAAAGACAAAAGCCAGAGAAAGAGGCAACAGAAAAGCAGCATTAGAGCAAGTTAAACATGTAAAAATGATACAAACAGGGACATTTTTTTATTCTTTTATGGGGCATTTACCCCACCATAAAATTAACAGTATGGGTTTGCCTCACTATGACTTCTCCCTCTGAGTTCAACACAATTTAGAAATAAGAGACAAGGGATGTTAAATGATCCTGATACGGTTTTATTGTTTCAGGAAATCAGAACTGCTTGTTTGTGCCTCCAGTCACTAAGTAAACACATTTGAATTGCATTGGCGTTGGATCACACTGAGTTTGACAGCCATGTAAACTGAATGCTGCTCAGCTCCAAAACAATAACCAGAATGAAACAAACAAATGCACAGTATCAATCATAAAATTATAGCCTTTATATATGTTAACTTGTTATTGCTTTTGTGCACTCTATGAACATTTCTTGTGTACTTATAATTTCTATGAACCGATAAATTCATATGAATGCAGAACTTGTGGGCAATGGGACAAGATTTTGGTATCGGAAGCGTTCCATTTTCTTGAAGTCCAAGCTGTATTGACCATTTACGTTTGGCTGAGTGCATAGACTGTATAATAAAGATGGACGACATGACAGCTCCCCTAAAGTGAAGCCAAAACATGTCAATCACCCCCTGGTGGCTGGCTGCAGTATAGCTCATAAAGCCCGCCTCCATGTTAGCAGACTGGGCAAGTGCCAAATTAAAAAATGAGAGGATACAGCGATATTTTTATTTATTTTTCCCCAAAAATGGTTTTGTAGTTTTGGGTAGTTACTATCATCCTCATGTTTGTTCAAGTGTTCATTTTTTTCTGATAAGTCTGGTTTGACTTATTTATGATGCTCTTAAAAGAAGGTTTGACATCATGATTGACAGCTGTGTGTGCTAATCTGTAAACTCACAATCACTGCCACTGCTCGCAGTTAGTTTGACAGGTGTATGGGCGGGAACTGCGCAGACTCTGGCTCCAAATGACCATCACCAGCGCACGATGGCAGCAGCTGTATCCAGGATATTTTGCTTCTTTATTTAACAGTGGGAGGATGTGAAGATATCCACTTGTCCATCTTTATATACAGTCTGTTGTTGCCTGCAGCAAAACAGTAGCCTGGAAATCCAGACTCAAATCTAGAAAGATTTTGAGTCTGGCCCTCACCCATACACCCTTCCTACCCAAGAGGCGGCACTAACTGAGGCATATTAAATGCCGCTGCATGCAATTGGATAGCACGATAGCCAATCAGATCAAAAAACAAGGTGACGTATTCATTGCACTAAGCCCCATTTGTTTGCCAACCAGTGGCTAACTGATATATTATGCTTTAGCTGTATCCCGCTGGCAACACAGCAAAAACGTCCTTCCTGGAAGCGAAGGCTTCCAGGGCAGTCTTCTGTTCCTCTCTCAAGGAAAAAGATAAGTGTAGTTGGCTTAGCGTTTCTTCCAAAGCTAAACTGAATGGATGCGGTCCCTCAGCAGCTGCCTGCCATCTTGGCTGTTTACTTTTCGACTCCTACGGCGCAGTGCCGTCTTCATCATGTTACGCCCCCCCAGAGCCCGCCTCTGTCAGATAGACTGATTTGATTGGTCCGATAGGCAATTCAACAGGCTTTGCTCGTCGGGTCCAGATCCCTGTGCAGTGCAAATTCAAATTTGCTGGGGGCAGGGCATCTGGATTTCCAGGCTAGCAAAACAGTTCGTGTGGAGAGCAAAACAGACGGAACACATCACCAAAAAGCATCTTGGAAGCCATAGGCTATTGTCATTCATATACAGACATCTGTTTATATAAACAAAATGTTGCTGGACCAAGTCTAGTGTCTAAAGTTGCTAATCAGACTTTAAACAATGACCAGTGCCCCTGAAATATTGGCCATTGTTGGATAGCCGATGGGTTCAGAGATTGGTATATTTGTGATAAATGCTGCACTATAAAGTGTTACCCAAAATGTTGCCATGCCATGCATGCATTACTCAAACACTGTAAAAGCCCATTTTCTAGTGAGTTGGGAAAAATGACAACTTTATTTCAGATGCATTCAAAGAAGGTGTTATGGATCATGCTTTCCACAGCGTAGCATATTGAAGCAATATTTATTTATGCTGGAGAATATAGCGGCATATGGTATCACGCTGTGCAAGCTCTTTGCAGCAGTTTTTCATGACAACTTCAAGTCTTAATCCTCAGCTTGTCTGACTCGCCTTATTTAAACACCGAATACTAACAATGGGCAAAACTCCAGCTCTGTGCCTTGGCATGAGCTGTATGAAAAGGCTGTTTTGACTCATCCATTGTTGGTAATTATTTGTCAACACTTCAGGCTGATACAGTAAAGGTGACAGCTTTTCTGCATTTTGAAACATGAAATTATCCAAGGTCTATAAATACGCAAACGTTCCTTTAAAGCTTCCCTGTTGATTTATTCATTCATATTTTCCACTATTGTACTCATCTGTTTCCATGTTCATGAATGCATATATCATTTAAATATTATAAGTTTACTTCAGTCGCAGCCGGGATGGGTGTGGTCATTAATGCCTTGTTACTGACGCGACACTTAGTGAGCCTGGTTGCCTTTCTATCTAATTCTCATGTTTCAAACTGCTTTTAAATTCAGTTTGTGTGTCGGCGCAGACACAGTGTGACTCTATGGCGCGCCAATCTGCTGCATCAAACTGATAGTACAGTGAATCACAGTCAATGAAGAACAACATAACGAGCTTTGGGAGCTTGTCAGCATTAAATCTTGACTGAGGACTACGTGTGACAGCCTCGTGGCAAAAATGACTTTAAAATAAACTTATTTTATATGATGTTAACATGTTAAAGAAAGATGAAAACAGATGAGAAAAAGCACCAATGGATCAGATTATGATTCAGTAAAGATTAGTCATACAATACTGTCTTCTCTCAGAATAGATAATCAATCAGACAGCTGATAAGGATGGTGGAGACTTCTACAGAGGATCTAGGGGCACCACGGGACCCTGACCTCTCTTCAGCTAGAGCTTCATGTTCTTGATTTAATAGGTTGGCTTTACTGTCTTCCTAAACTCTCCCCACTTAAACAGCACAAGCTACTATCAGTTTGCACAGTCACATTCATCCAGAGATTCGGACCGTGGTGTCATCCATCATATTGTCTTCATTTATTATTTTTTTTATCTTCTTTTTGACTAACATTTGATCAATACTGGAACCTCCTCATTTATCATCCTCAGGCACTGTCGAGATAATGAAGCCATCACTATTTTCTTCAAGTGGCTTAAAGGGTAACTTCAATATTTTTCAGCCTGGACCCAATTCTTTCATATTTTGTGTCTGTGTGACTAATGGGAACAACATTTTTTTTTTAAACTGGTCTAGTATTGAGCAAGACTGAAACAGGCTGCAATGAAATCCCTGTGGGCAACTTCGCATCTTCGACATGCGTCTACTTAATGTGCTTGTTTTTGCCATTTACAGTATTGTGGAAAGGTTCCCTCCAGTGACAGAGCGCTTTGTTAGAGAGTATGATCCTTTTTGTTTAAACAGAAACAGGCCCACAATTGCTACTGTCAAACCCACGAGACCCACAGAAAAACAGTAATTTTATCATCACAAAACACACTTCTTTGAGACAACAGAAGCCTTGGGTTGTCTTTTCACTGTTACAAAAATCACCAACTCTGATTTGGTTGAAATAAACCCTCAGTTAACCAGGTTAGATGTGAAAATATGCAGGCTCTATACACTGTTCATACGGTCCATATATTTCTGAAAACGGGTATTTATCTTTGCGTTTGCACCTATCATTTACACGTAACCGGCATTTTTCTCGACGAAAACGGAGATTTTCAAAAACAGCTTCCACAGTGAAAGTTTTTAAAAACAGATGTAAATAGTAAACAAGATAGACGGAGATTTTGGAAAACGAAGACGTTGCAACCCAGTTTGCGCATGCCCATTAGGCGCCCCGGGAACCACAACAACAATGGTGGCCGGGTTGTTTACGTTTTGTTAGCACTTTTGGGACTACTTACGAGCTTACAAATAAACTTAGCACTGCTGCATCAACATCACCACTACATCAGCGCACAAAGACCTCTGCTGTGCCCAATATTACGTGGTCCACAGCGTCCGCGGTTTAAGGTCTGCCGGAAACAACGGTTTTGGATCATTTATATCACAAGCGCCAAGAGGAAAACAAATCACTGTGCATGCGCAGAACGCTCTTCTATGGTGTTTGACATATGGCATATGGCCACCTACTGGCCTGGCATGCTAATTGCAGCGAAAAGCTGCCGTTTTTGCGTTTTCATGTAAACAGGGATACCGCTTTCACAAGTGATCGTGTAAACCCGGACTTCTTTTTATATGGGATAAATAAAAATCCGTTTTTATTTGTATCGGTATACATGTAAACAAGGCCTAAATTTACTGTTTATTTAAATGGAGTCTGGTGGGTTTGGTGATGGTGATTTCAGGTCTGTTTCTGGTTTAACAAAAAGATCTATCTCTGTGATGATCATTTCCATAATGTTGTCAGACACTTAGAACCACAATCTGAACCTGCCAGTGGCAAAAACAAGCACTTTTAGTGGACGTACATTGACACTGACGTACATTGTGCTCAATTGCCCACAAGGATTACATTGCAGCTGGTTTCGCCACTGTTCGCTGCAGCCCTCTCACTCAATACTGGACCAGTTTCAAACACTGTTGTTCCCATTAGTCTCTTAGACACAAAAATACAGAAAATTGGGTCTATGTTGGAAAATTACCCTTTAAAATGTCAACTATGAAGCATGAAAATATATAAATGTTGTTATATCCTATAATAATTATTTTTAATGTTACAAATACAAATATTTACTTTAAGGAAATCACACTTGTAATTTAGAGTCCATCAGATGAGTCCCCAAACTGCTTAAGCAACACTAGGTGGATCATTACAATTAAGTGTAAGTGGGTAACTGTACTGAAGCCTACTGAACTTGATAGCTCTCGGCTTGACCACACTACTTTTGTTTCACAGTAATGTCTTCCTCCTGCACAGCTACAATACACCATGCACTTTATAGATCCATGAATTAGTCATTTATTTGTAATTCAAACTGTGAGATATACAGCTGAAATGAGATGTCATGTATTTAACAGGGTTAAAACTTATACATAATATATATATATATATATATATATATATAAATAAAATATCAAAAATATTATTATAGTGCATGAGTGCATTAATAAAACAAAGAAAAGCTAAAATATGAATGAATAGCAGCACAATTTGTTGACTTAAACAGAATAGCCATACCAAGCTGTATTTTAGCATTTTAGACATGTGCCTTATTAAACCGAACTAGTTTGAGATAACATGGGTTATAATGGTGGAAATATACTGTAGTGCACTTCTCTATAGGAGACATGATAAGACCAGGAATTCAGCGGGGCTTTGCAGATATGTGGGAACAAAGTAACTGCAGCAGAATGAAAGATATCCGCCTATTAAGAAAAGAGAGACTTCTTTTAAATTCAGAGTAAAGGTCTGTCTTTTCATGCACCAAAGGCCAGCTGGTGTTTGAGTGTATGGTTGAACTATAAAAGCAAAGACTTCGGGGATCTAGAAGGAGATGAAGAGATAAAACTGCAGTGTAGGGAGATTTTAAAGTTGGTATGTTCATGGATCTGTTTTTTTGAGAGGGCTAAATGAGGGTATAAGCTACTTGCTGGACACACTTGATCTCCCCTCCTGTGTTCTCTAACATCATTATAGCATTGTAAATGAGTGGCTATGTGTAACTTGAGCTCCGCCATTTGGAAAGCATCCCCTCTTGGTCTGAAGACTAAAAACCTCCCGAGGAAGTGATTCCTTGAATTAGATTTACTCTCCATCCGGCATCTCTTAACTCAACACCCCCAAGGCCTATTGTTCAAAACAGCAGGAAATCAATGTCATCATTAAATTTCACAAGATCATTATTTTTTGTGGCCTTTTTGTACTTGTGCTACAGTGCGTTAGGTGTGAGACATCCACGAAAATACCTCTCCACTTGTGCTAATCACATCGTGCCCCTACGTCAGAATCTCATGAATAGATAGCGTGCAGTAGAAACCTTTGACACTGCATTCAAATAACTGTCTTATCAGAACATTTATATTCATACGATCATTTCCAGTTCATTATATCACTACTTTGATTAGCAACACTAAAGTCATCCCCTATGGATATAACTGCTTTAGAAAACACCCATTTTAGATATGCTCTGGGGAGAAAAAAACCCTCTGAGAGGACGCACTCAGCTGAGCAAATGTGACAGAACATGCAGTGTGATGTCAGGAGAAGTGTCGAGCTGCCACTAGATTTAATTCGTTTACTCCCTGGAAAGGCGAAAATGAACCTTTGCTGTCTGTAAGGATAAACTAACTCTGGGAGAAGAGTTTAGGAATAAAACCCTTGAACTCTGTAAGAACACATTTCTGAGTTTCTTAATGAATTACGTAGAAGAGTACACTTTGCTGATTCCATTATGATTTCATACTTTCTACTGAGTGAGCATTGAGTGATATGGACTTTCATTAAACAAGCAATTCCTTGTGCCCCTGAGTGCAGCGTCTCCTCTCACATCACACAAGACAAAGACACGACAACCATGCTAGTGGCTCTATAAGGCTGTACTTAGGGATACAGAGACTTTGCTGATGTTAAGTAGGTATTATGTTAGCACTGTCATAGTTTTTAGCTTGTTAGCATGCTAACTAACACAAACAAAAAGCACAAATGAGCTAATGAGAATGTTATTCCTCGTAGGGATTTGGTCATAAATTGAAGTACTGGACGAAATAAATTTTTGACCAGATGTTGGTGCTTGATGAAAAGTAAGATTTCGAAGGCCCAGAAGGAATAAAAGAGCTTTTTTTCTTGTTTGTTGACATCACTCATTTGAAAATGACAAGTGTATGATAAATGATGACAAAGAACAACACACCATGCCACACCACAAAAATGGCTCAGGAATGGTCCAAGGAACAAGACAAAGAGCTCAAGTCATCGACCTGGCCTCCAAATTCCTTGGATCCCGATCTGATCAAACATCTGTAAGATGTGCTAGTCATCCACCTCACAACCAACGGGACTCAAAAGGTCTGCAACGGTGTTCGGGTGGGTGTAGCACGTGAAGTAGCATCTACATGCAGACCAGGATCCAAGGTTTCCCAGCAGAACACTGCACTATAACAAGATGATCAATGTTATTCACTTCACCCGCCAGTGGTTTTGATGTTTTGACTGATCGGTGTATATCAAAGGATTTGTTTTCCCACCATACCATTATACCTGTCCTAATATGTTGAAAGTTTATGATTCATCTTAAGTTGAGACACAAGTAGTTGGAAAAAAAAGGAATGAGGACAGTAAAAAGATGAGGCAGATGAGAAAACCTCTTCATCATCCAAATACGTACTGTATTGTGAAAGTACTGCGACACATACGCTTTCAAAAGGCCACGTGGCTAAATGGAGCATCAAGTGTACTTTCCAACAGCAACCTTAGTAACATGTCAATATTTGACTACAACGGATGCATTCATTGTCGGTACTAAAATTCAATGGAATGACTGCAGCTTGAGAAGGCATCAGCTCCCACTGTGGCATCACATTGGTAAGGTGACCTTTAATAGTCCTTTTATTAAACGTCAACTGAGCTCAATGGAAGACTGATGTTATTTGGTGTTTTACCCGAGAGGGAATAGAGTTTTTGAAATGTCCTGAGCTAATAAATATTCAGCTGGTGACATTTCAGAGCTGATGCCAGGCACCCGAAATCCATCATATTATGTGGCTGATTCCATAACAATATGGACAAACAAATGATTGCTCAGTCTAAAGGTGAGTAAATGTAGATGACCCAATAGGGAGAATTCTGCAAACAACATCAGCAGGTGCACATTGTAAAGGGAAAATAACATCAATCTTACAGGAGGAAGTTATTTTCTTTCTTCTGAAGTAAGCAGGTTTATTATTCTAAAGATGGTAAGTGAGCAGGTGTAAGCTGTATTAATCATGTTTATCTCGGAGTTCCTGAGGTGAAGAATGAAACGAAGCACCCCATAATGTTCCTTTCTGTTGTGTGCCACTGCTTGACCACATCAAGGATGATTACTTCACATGGATACACTGGTTAAATCTTTATGTGGCTTTTTATTGCGTAAATTTCACACTTTAACATTAAGCAAGAATTTGTATTTTTGTGGTTTGGTGCCCCTACAGTCTTATAGTGGTAAACCACTAATCTTCAAATTCAGCTAGTGCAAATCCAGTGCTGAGAGTGTGATCCTGGAGTGCCTGATCAGAGAACTTTATGTTGCTGCTGTTACAATAGCCTGTTGTGACCAGTGCTGGTGTTTGTGCGGGCAAAATTGAGTTGCCACAGCTGCTAACTGAAGGCTGCCACTTGCTGTCCTGCCGGCAAAATAGTCTCCTAGCAACAGGGACTGAGACAATAGGGATTGAGAATAGTAAAAAAAAAATATATATATCAATATGCGATGCTCAATGTTGATATTGTGACAAAATGCCACAGATAAATGAATGTGCAGGAAACTGGCAGGGATGTACACCGCTGTCTGACAGTTTGCAACCCCTCATTAGTTTGCTCGGTTACAAAGAATAATTCATGCACTGAAGATGTTGGTGAAAATTGTCAGTCATCTAGGTCATGGTACTCCTAACCCTAACGACACACGATGACCCGGTGGGTCAACGACTCACATGTGACCTTAAGGACTCTGTAAGGGCTCACACCCACACACAGTTTAAAGCCTGCGACTCTGCACTAGTCCATTAGAGCTGAAAAAGCCTCTTGGATATGAGGTGAAATGTCTTCAAGAAACTGGGCAATATGGCAAAATGGATCACGATAAAAATATTCATATCAATCGATATCGATAATTATCTAAAAAAAAGTCAAAATCATTGTTTCTTTCAAGTTTAAAGGCTGATTCTTGCTGCTAAGTTAAAGTTGAAGATACGAGACAGTTAATTGTGGTTTAAACTGTCAGAACATGACAAACACATAACTAGACTATATACACTACTCTACATGGACTATTCTGGTCTGTGCAGCGTGTACTAATTGTTTTTATTATGTAAGGCACATGGATTTATTGCACCTTGGATTTTATCTTTATTTATTGTGTCTACTTGTTATGTGCAGGACTACAGGTGTAAATTAGCATTTCGGTAAATCTGTTGTAACCATGTTTTCATTTCTTGTAAATGATTAATGTCATTGCATGCTGTCTTTCTTTAAAACAACTAAACTAAACAGCAGAACTTTTCACAAATAATCAAAATACTTTCAATTAATAAAACAATGGATAGACAATAAATCCTAATTGTGGTCAGTAGCATGTCAAACTCTGTGTAATTGGTTTAAAACACTTTCTAAGTGCTTAAGTTGACAATGTAAATAAAAAAAAATGGACACAAGATAATAAATCTTATCTGTAGTCAGTACTTTGTGTACAGGTTTTACACCCACAGTATTAATTCCTGTTGTTTCTCAATCAAAACAATAAGAAAAGACGGACTTTGATGATGTCGTGAAGTAACGTAGTCATTTATTGCTGATAAAATCTATCTGACGTGAGTGAGGCAGAAATCTGAGACTGAGACTGTGGGCGAGGAGATGTATGAAAGGTTTATTCACATTACCTTTAATCACATTATATCATTTCAGTCAGTCGCGCTGACTTGGTAATTTACCATTAGCATTAGATGAGCTGACCTGCACAGCTACTGAAGCTAATGTCATGTGGTAAAATTCAGTCATGCATAATGTTGTGCTGTTATCCATGGTCAAACCAATCATACTAAAATAAAGTTCATGAGCCAGTTTAATGTTGCTGTACTGTTATAAAGTTACCGTATGCCTTAGTGGCCAGTCGTGTCTTCTTCTTTTTCTACTACTGCAGCTGGTCCTTCTTTTTCCTCTGGTTAATGGTGGAAAGTGGCATTTTTGGTGTGTTACCGCCCCCCTCTATGGCCATATGAATGGCCTAATTATATGCAGGATTTTTCAAACATTTATTATATCTCAATCGAGGGAAATTATTTTGAGATTATTAGCATTTTTGTTTTATCACTAACCACTCTCCGCACTGAGGACACAGAGGAAGCTCCGTTTTATTTCCCGTTAGCTTCATCTTATACCCAGCTTGTGGTGTGTGCCATAGCGCCCTGACACATTATGCACTTATCTTTAGAGATCGTACCGCTCCCCAAATATACTTGGTGTAAGTACAAGCATTCAGGGCACGTAGTGGGAAGGAACTCTATTGCAACTCATTGTATCACCAGCATGATTTTCAAGCTGTTAGTTTAAGGATAAAAATATGCATAACGTTGCTTTAATGTCAATGGGCAATAGTCAACGGAGTGAGTGAGGCTCAGATCACAATCAGATACAAACATGCTCTAAATCTCGACACCACATCTCAGGAAGAGTGAGTGTGCCGGAGAGAGGAGAATTACAGTCGAACACTCCCACCACGATCTGAATGAACAATCTGAGCAAATGTAAATGTCAGTGTGATCAAGCAGTCTCTCCAGTCCAAGTATTTGGTACCAACATAAGGGCAGATGACTGATGTGATCATATGTAGTGGCAAATCACTGCAGCAATCACGAGGAGTATTGCTTTTTTACATCCTTTTTTACAGAACGCTGAAATATTAAAAATGGAATTTTAGAAATTTAGTTGAGAGTGAGGGAAGGGCAATGGGCTGGCTGTGCAAACGTGTGCGTGTGTGTGTGTGTGTGTGTGTGTTTGGGTGAATGCGCATGTCATTTTCATTTTTCATGCAGTATTTATAGCTTTGAATATATTATTAGAGCAAATAAGGTGGGTGTGCTTCACCATGTGTTGGTTCCAGATATGGTTACTCAGTGCCCTTCTCTGTGACATGAGGGGGAGAGATGGGGAACCCTGGAGCTTTACAAACTGCCCAGTCTACATATCATCAACACCTTTAGATAGTCAAAACACATTACTTAATCACCCTGACAAACTACTGACTCACTGGACACGTAACAAATTCCAGTGGGTGAGTCGATGTGGCCTGATATGTTTTTGCAGCACAGAACCTCTGCACAGCCTTCTACCTACACTCTCCTATTGTACAAATAGCTTCAGAAGAACATGGTAATAATTCTCGACTCTGTGAGGACGAGTCTGTAAGTCTCACATATAAATTATGATGTCACACATTGAAAGTTCATCTTCAGATCAATCCAGGCTTGAATTGCAGATTCATTTTGCACATATTTCACGTGTTCTATTTGCATCCATGTGCTCATGTTTTTAAAAACATTGCCTCTCTATTTGTATCATAGGCACCTATAACCTGCAATCAACAGTCTCATACATATGGAAATATATTATCTTGGATCAGATCATTGACCTGCATTGTCTGCATCCCAATAATCAAATTTAAAGTGGTATGCATACACAAGTAGGCTTCCTCTTCACAAAGCTCTATTAGTAATTCATGTGTAGGCTTAGACGCTACAAGGAATAAAAAAACGATGATTTGATCAAATCATATTCAAATTGGCTTCATTGGCATGACCATAATTGAGACAGCCCCCCTCCCTCGCACACACACATTTCCACACAACACCTAACACAAAATAACCCAGTCAGTGACCACAGCCGCTGACTGTGCTTTGCACCATTCATTTATTTTTCCATTTTATTTTTATTTGATAGTTGCAATGCAATTTAACACAGTTCCAATACAGAGTATGGGACTGATGGGTTGCACAGAGGGTTTATAGCTACTGCTAATTTTCAACTCTTGTCCCTAGTTGGGCTTTCACATGTAAACCTAAAATGTTATAGGAATATATACAGTTTAAAACATTATACAACCACAATACACTAAAAACACGGAAGGCACTATGAAATACATAAACCACAATACACATACTACAATACACATACCACAGCACATCACTGCATATTATATATAGTTTTCTCATCTATCTCCACTCCACTCCGTGCTGTGTGCCGGCTGTGTGTGATCGTGTGTGATCTACTGTCTGCAGTCGGCAGAGACCCTCCCCCCAGTAAACACCCAATCATTGTTTAGTATGTTTCTTCAATCACACAAGCACAGCAAGAGATGAGTGCCTGCTGCATGTCACATACTGAGGACAAATGCCCTGTGTGTGCCAGACCCCTACGTAAAGCCCCGTCCAACCTCTAGTTCTGCACGCTGTTTTTTGATAATCATAGCGATTTTTACAAAGCTTTTATTAACTTTCGACTCCTGCAGCTTTCAGCAGCTCAAAGAAGAGTGAAGATAAATCTGTTAAATTGCTAACAAAAACATAAAAACAAAAAACAACAAAAAATGACAAAAAAACAAAGCAAAACAAAAAAATATCAAATGTTCTGCTCTAGCCTATATCTGTTGTGTTTGTTAGTTCTGTTAGTTTGAGAAGTTTTTGGTAAATACTGGCTATAGTGATTTTATTGTAATTATTAGGTTCAAATTTATTTCATATGCCTAGATGCCTAATGGCCATCCAATAAGATAAATGTTAAGATGTTGGTTGTGCCTTGATGAAGGATATTTTTATTTTTTCTTAATTTTTATTTTATTTTTTCTTGATTTTATTTTTCAGTTTTCCTCCCTGAGGGACTGCCACCTTATTGTGGTCAGGGGGTTTGCGTGCCTCAGTGACCCTAAGAGCTATATCAGCAGGAGCTTAGTCTTCAGGTGGGACACCCAAGTTGGACAGGTCATAGAGGCCTGACAAAGTGCAATCCATTTCTTTAGATTGGGGGTTGGACACACAGCTAACAACAACAACCCATGTAGAAAACACTGTTATCAACAACAAAACAAGCGGCTAGCACATTTGAGACCACAGTGCTTTGACACCCTCTGTAGGGCACTCACACAGCAACCCCACATCCTACGAGTGAGTGAGTGAGTGACCTTCATTTGTCAGCTCTACATATGGCAAAAATGTGCTGGAGCATGATGCCCTCTTCACATTTATGACTGCCCCCTCATGTGCCTGCCTAGAACTTGTTTCTGATACTCTGATCTGATGCCATGTCATTTATTAATAAACATGAAAGCAGTTTCACACTCAGGTGAAGTTTTCATGTTAATCAATTCCTCTTTGCCACTCTAAAAAGGTACCCTACACAGCAAGTTGCCCAGTGCATCCCCCTGACAACTATTGTTTTAGAGCGGCCAAGAAATAACTGATCTTCTGGAAAAAATGTTACACACATTAGCAAAACGTCAGATTAAATAATAGTTTTATGGCATTCATTCTCAGTATGCTTTTGCTCATGTTTTGAGTCACACCATTCAACAATGATGGCAGTCATTTCACATACATACAGGCTTAATAGTATACAGCTGTTTATTTTTTTAATGCCATCGTCTCAGATCTGTACTTAGTACTGGCTGATATGCAAGTCCAGGTATCAGAATCAGTATTTCAAAGGTAAAAAAAAAAAAAAAGGTATTAACATCACTTGTTAACAATGTTCAACCCAACTGACCTTTCAATAAGCCCCGCCCCTCTGTGATGGTGGAGCCCACACTGTAACTAACTGCACTCTCTGAAGAAATATTATCATATTTTTGGAAACATGAAACAGTGATTCCATGACATGCCCCAGGCACAACATTTAGCTCCAAATCCACAAAACCAGTCTGGAAAAAAGAAAAAAAAAGGAAATCTAAAATGATTGCATAAAACTCAATGGAGCACAGCTGTGTTACTGTCGGACCCTGGTCTGAGCCGGCCTGATGCTACAATATGGCAGCACAGAGCATCATGCCAGTATCCAACTTTTCCCTCACAGCAGCTTCCAAACGACCTTTTCGTTCAAAGAGCAGCAAAAATACATAAATATATTTGCACTTTATTATCTGAATAGCAGGGATAATAAAGATTTGTCGCTGCTGTTGCTGTATTGTTATTTACTTATTATTGATTTACACTGAGTCCTGTGTGTGCAGCCTTAGAAAGCACTCTATGTAAATCATGGTTCCATGTCTGCCTCTATGAGTTAAAAATGTCACTGCATGCAGCCGTGAGAGTTGATTACATTTCTGGAAATTTCTCCCAGGTGACCTTTACATAAAGGAGGACATTCTTCCCTGATAAAAACTGATGTTAAAAAACGTCTGCTGTTTTCCGTTGGGATATATGTGCAGTGAACATATATATACGTGACATTTATTAACATCTGTGTAACATCTGATCTCACCCACTCATTAACTATTTAATGAGTGTGCATGACCTCAGAATAGCAAGCGTGCACTCTAGTATACACTGAACATAACGAAGACGTATGTCTTATGTGGTCAAACTGTCAAACGGTATCTGCTCTCTCCTCCTGACACACTTATACTGTCGGATTTACTGTGACTTTGCAAAACTATCTTTCACTTCTCTCACGTCCTTCCCTATTCTCTTTCATCTCCTGGGGTGGCCACTGAATATAAGGAAAAATTATTCTTCCTCAGACAATGAGCCCATACTTGTCTCCATGGTTACCAGGTGCGCTACAGATAATGTCAACGGCTGGCTGGTGTCTAATCTCTGAACCGTCTTAATTGTGACATTCTTCACTTTTTGTGTGTGTCTGTCTGCTCCCATCCACGTACAGTACGGTACACAGGGTGCAGTGGTATGGGTGCCTTACTGAGGTAAATTATGGCAGACATTGCGGTATCGATCAGGTCTGACCTGTGGTGTAGCCACGCATATTGGTTGTATGATGACTTATTACTTTGCAGAGATGGAGCCTCATGGAGGGAGTCTGTCCATAAAAAGGATTAAGGATGGTAAATGAGCTTTGTTCACAATCTATACTGCCCCCTGCCTCTCTATTATCTGCATTATCTACTGCAATATCCATTAACCTCTACCCCAACCCTTATGCCCACACACAGCCACACACACACACACACACACTCCCTGATTTGTGGTTTTCTCAGATGTTGTTAGTCTTCCCACAGGGCACACGACATACAGAAGCACATTATATCAGAGTTCTCATCATGTTTGCACCGTCAGAGCTTTTTGTGTTTTGACAAAAGGACAAACACTGAACTCAGCCACTGTGACGACGTCAACAAAACATGGCTGACAAAAGCGAGGACGCCTGAGGGCATCCGTATATCTCTTAAGTTCTTGTAAGTTGTCACCGAAACTGCACGTGGCTCTTCCAAGACAAAAAAAGTGTTTAGACAGAAATATGTTAAGCAGGCAGGAGGAGAGGCACGAACATGCAGAGTAGTGAATTTGAATAAACTGTTAATAGCCTCAAAAAGACAACCTATTGAAACATTAGCATAACTGAATATTAACAAAGCAAGTGTGCTCGGAAAACAAGCCGCGGCCTCGAGCTTCGTACGCCACCACTGTGCTGAATATGCAGCTGAAGACTAACTCCTGATAAACACGTAGACGGGCAGGTAACTTGAAAGACCAGTGCGTAAGACGGCAGCCTGACAATCGGAAACTTGCAAATAATGTGACTGAATAGCTGTAACACCAGCACAAGAATGGCTCTTTCATCTCTATGAACACAACGTTGTGACTCATTGTTCCACACCTGACGGCTAAAATTAGATCACAGCAATTTCCCATTGAGAATAAAACACCTCTTCTCTTTGCTGCATGATAAAGTTAATAACCTAATATAATATTGATTTACGGTAACACGTTTAGCACAGCCTGCCTGCATGTCACTACTAAAGCAAAACAGGAGGAATTATTGTAATAATTGACTGTAGCTTTCAATAATTGACTTTGTTGCTGTAATAAGCCAGCGAGGGAGACCAGAGGGCTGAGGTTTGGAGAATCATCTAATAAGGATAATTGCAGCTATTGTACAAAAGTTATGAAGGTAAATGGTCCTTTTATTTCAGATAAATGACCAGTTGGACCCATCTGAAATCTGTTTAAGGAGCATGTTGCTATTGTTACAATGCATAATACCCCACAGATAGAAACTGGTGAAACTGTGTTTCCATAGATTCTATGGGCTCTATTCTTGTGCATAATTGGACAGAAACACTGCATGGGATTTGGCACTGTCATGGCAGAAGTGGGATTAGGAGGAATACATTCTCAGCTGTCTGAGGGCTTTGCATCAGGACCAGCAAATTGCCCATTTTCCTTCGCTAAGGTGCATTTGCAGGGAAAGATCCTGCCACCAAAGCCTCTCCCAAGACAAAACTGATATCCTTGTGCTGGATGAGCAGAAACACTGCGAGCTTATATACGGCATCTAAAATTAAATTGGTTTAGGGGGAGATAGGCTAACACATTTGTTTACTCAGTTACTCTGCTCCTAGGAGATCAGTTGCCCAGAATAAGAAATGGTTTATATTAGAACCAAACAGATGCTGTGGTGGACCGCAGTGACAGCTTTGCTACAGGATTAGTATGTTTGCCATAATTCTCTAACAACTTACTATGGTCACTTCATGCAATATAAACATGGTGCCGTTCAAAAGCTGATATCTATGGCTACATGCTACAACCATGAAAATGGCGCAGGTGTTTGTGGTGAAAGCCTTGATGAGCAACTGGGCATTGCAAGCACAAATCGTAGACTGTCAACAAAACTGTGTGTACATCCAACCTAATTGCCACGTTGGCAGTAAAAATGCTGTCATCCACCATGTGCTGTGCTAAAACTAATGCCCAATTGTCTCTGAAAGATCACGTTGTCCACCGGGGGCCAAAGCCGTTTGAAATCCCACTACCTCGCTGTGTATGTGTGTGTCTGCACAAGTCTGTGAGCGTGTGCCAGTGTGTGTGAGACATGCACACCCTGAGTCAGACCTCCATCACTTCAGCATAGCGCCTGCAGTTTCCCAGGCCAGTCATCCATTAAGCCTCTGATTGCTGAAGGAGGCCCTGGGTACACTCTGTGCTGACACCATGGTGCCAAAAACAGCAGGCGGATCTCCACCAGCTTCACAGCCTGAGCTGCTTTTCATTCTCTCACCACCTCCGTCTTACATATATGGTTAAGTTTTAGCATGAGCATCCCATCGTTCTTTCCAAGCAAAACTGACTGATCGGCAATTACTGGGACGAGCTGAACTAGAAGCATGACTCTTAATTGAGAGGGAATAGCTATTTAGAGGATCAGTATTGGAAATGTTTTGTGAACTACATTTCAACTTGAATCCTTCTTTGGTAAGTTTTTATGTGGTTTGGGATTAAAACAAACAGGGGCTGTAATTTATCTGCTAAATACACTTAAAATAGAGCAATAATGTAGAGGCACATTTCCACTGCCTCATTAACAAAGTATACACACACATCTCATCCTCTTGAGGTTGCATGAAACTACACTGAAGTAATTAAAGCCAGAATCTTTTATATTATGTGATGTTGATCTGCTAACTTAAAATCTTTGCTCCAACAGTATATATACACAAGACATATGAAAGCTTGCACACCAAGTACATCAGTGCTTTGCTCCTGCCACACTACTGTAGCACTGTCGGGACAGTAAGGCCGACATTTATCTCCTGTTTTACATGGAAAAACTCCTCCTCTTCCACTGAATCATATCCCCAGCTTCCAGAGCCCTCCTCTCTGCTCCCTCTTAAAATGAAATCCTGGGAAACTAACAGCGAGATATTTCAAAACAGGACACATAACAGTGAAGATTGAGTCATCATCTTCCAGCAACTGCTGGAGGAATTGGCGGGAATGGATACCAATTTGTGATACTGAGATAGCATTTACATAACTCTCAGTTCCATTTTTTGAAGCCCAGATCCTTCAAGAACCATCGGTTGCTTTACTGGAAGTCATCCCCGAAGCAACTGAAAATAGAAATGACTCATTTCTTCTTTAGATTCTTCTTGTGGCAGCCATTAAGGGAATCACCATAAACCAACTGCGCCTACATTTCAGTCACCAATAGAGCACTTATGTTTACTCCAGAATATGGAAGAAATAACCCATAACTTGAGGCTGCAGAGGAAGAAATTCCTTTTCCAACCTTTTTTAAAATGTATTTATCTTTCCTTTCTTTCTGTCTTTTTTGTCTTTTCTCATTTATGGACAGTGTGCATGGTAAATGTTTGACAAATTTTAAGTTAAAGCGCCTTCCCCACTGCACAAAAACACACTGACACCCACTACCATCTGGCCTTTGTATATAATGGCAAAAGTTATACTTGGCATTCACTCCCGGGACAAATGACTCTGCAGTAGTTTCGGGTATTTATTAGCAGTGACGGAAACATGACAACCGGGTGGACATGCTAGTTTTCTCCCCTTATCTGGTGCTAGGCAAAGACAGGCTGCCACAAAATACCATCTCCCTCCAAGCAGCACTCTAACATCTTTTCAAATTCAGGGGGCACTTAGTTTAAAAGAGTCTGACTAAGAAATAAATACAAAAAAGAAGTGATCACCATAACATTTTCACTGGCCTCCATGCTGCTGTCTACTGTTTACTAACCTGTTTTCCAGCCTGTTTGTGATGTTGCAAGTGACACACCAGAAAAAATAGAAAAATAAAAAATTAAGGCAGACTTGTCTACTGTCTGCAGAATCATGTAATTGGCTCTGGATGAGAGGCAATCATGTCAGTGTTGCTTATGTAAATGGGTTTTGCCACGTTTAAAAACCCTGCATACAGACGCTAATTTTAGGGGCCGTTTATACGACAACGATTTCAGTAAAAACGGAAAAGTCTGTCCTTTGCGTTTTAAAAAACTTCTGCGTTTATATGACCACGTTATTGAATAGATCCCTGTTCACACGGAGCTGCAAAATCTACTGGAAACGCTGTAGTATGCACGCCAGGCCAATGTGTGGCAGTGTAAATTTGAAAAAGCAACACCACGGCATGACGCCATGCGCCTGCCCTGAAGCGCCTTCTTCTACAACGCCATGATTACAAACCAAAACAAAGAAGACACAATGGCGAAAGCATGCACGAATAACTTTGTCTGGATGGACGACGAGGTGGAGTTGCTACAGGAACAGATCTACACTTCACTTCAAATCAACAGGGTGAGCAGCACAAACAGAGCTCTGCATTGTTGTTGTGACGGTCGGCATGCCTAGTGACTGGAACCGTAATGTGCATGTGTGAAAAGTCCGTTTTCAGAGGAACTGCATATTGCACGTTTACATGACAACAGAGACGCTGCCGTTTCTAAAACGTTGCACTCTGGAACCCGTTTTCAAATCGTTACGTTTTCAGGCACCCAAAATGCCGCTGTCGTGTAAATGATCGGCCAAAACGCAACTAAAGTTTAGCGTTTTCAGTTGAAATCGTTGTCGTATAAACGGGGCCTTAGTGGATAAAGGGGTCAAAAGGGCCCCAAAATCCTTAATAGTTACCATATAACAAGCAGCACTGGAAAATGCAATTGGTAAAAGTTACTAGTTACCCGGTTAACAATTTATTAAGTAATGTTACTATCTTAATTACTTCAAAGTAGGCAAGGCAGCTTTATTTGTATAGCACATATCATAGACAAGGGCAATTCAAAGTGCTTTACAGAGCAGTAAAATATAAAACATAATAAAGGATACAGAAAAGAGTACAGTGAAAAAATATATAAAAGGTAAAAATTACTAAATGATTTACAGTTTTAAAAAAAATCAACATTAAAAATGGCAAAAGTGCAGACAAGAGGTGCAAAGTGATGATTTAAAGTTCAAAAATAAGGTTGCAGTCATTACAGGGTGGAGGAGGCAGTGTTAAAAAGGAATTTCAGCTTTGACTTAAAAGTGGTCAGAGTCGGGGCTCGTCTAACATCTTCCACATTTGTGCTGCATGATAATAAAACTCTGCCTCACTATGTTTTGCTCTTGCTCTTGGGACGGTGAGTAGGCCGGCCCCAGATGTCCTCAGGGTCCTAGAAGGTTCATATGTCACAAGCATGTCAGAGATGTATTAAGGTGCTGAGCCACAGAGTGATTTATACACAAGCAGCAAGATTTTGAAATCAGTTCACTGAGTTACAGGTAACCAGTGTAGGGATTTTAGAACTGGAGTAATGTGGTCATATTTCCTAGCGTTTGTCAGGACAGGAGCAGCAGCATTCTGAATAAGATGAAGCCGCCGAACAGCTTGTTTGAAAGTCATACAAACAGACCACTGCAGTGATCTAATCTACTGGAAATAAAGGTGTGGGTGAGCCTTTCAAGGTCTTGCTTTGACTTTATTCCTCTGAGTCTAGCAATGTATTTTAAATGGAAGTAGGCAGACAACGTTGCGGATTTGATGTGGCTGTGGAAATTGAAGGTTTCTTACTCGTCTCTTAGTTGTAAGAGAGAGGGATTTGAGGTGAGAGCTGACTTTCTGTCGGTCTTTCCGTGTCAGCGAGTCATGTAACTTATCACATTTGATTACTTGATTTATTTTCTAACAAATGTTTTAAACTTAGCAACAAAGCTGAAAAGTCCTAAAAATATACTGTAAGGTCACAAGGGTTTCACTCAAAAATGTCCCAATCCTTTTGCTGACCTGTCTTGTCGAAAGGAGGCATTAATGCAATGTGCAACTAACAATGTGTAAAAAACATGAAGACAGCTGAATACTTTTCAGATTTTTTTCTTTGCTCATAAATCACCCTGAGCTGTTTCAAAGTGTTCCTTACAACCTGTTCTACATCTCTGCTAATGCTGTAGCTCTCATGGATCTATCTTTGGATGCACGCACCAGCTGTCTGCTTCAAATTCTAACTGGATTCAATTTTGTCCAGCAATGAAGTACAGCCATGAAACAGGTCATAGTTTGATCCACTTCAGGTGCTTTGTGTATTTTTTTTAACAATTCGCACCTCAGTGTTTTGATGTGCGCTTTGCACTATTGTGCTGCACACTTGACCCTGCCTTTCATCTCTGTTTCATCCTCTGTACGAGGTGGCACAGGGGGGCTCTGCTTTCACTTGTCTCTAATTGTGTCCGTTAAATCCAAATTCACCGTAGCAACACTTTCCATCACTTCCATTCACAATGCTGAATTTACAATAAAGCAAATAACCTGTCAGAGGACAAGGCATTAAGAGGCGTTGCCCCCCTCCCTCAGGCGCATCCATCTACAGCACTGAAATCTGACAGGGCTCCAATTCAAGCCTCTCACACCTGAATATCAGTGGCTTTGCAACACGTTAACTGTCAAGTGTTACGTTTTATGACAACAGTTTGGTGCATGGTGCTCCACGAGAACCATTTCAACTCTAGATGTCAAAATCGATAAATGTGCAGTAAATTGCCTGTGCCGCATTGGTGCAGAAACATATCACTCAGCCACATGCCATGACAGCACATATTGAAAGCGAGGAGACCAGGAAATTATACACAGCAATGACAATACATAACAAACAGTAAGGTGCACACATCACATGTACAGCCAGCTTTCAATGTCTTTGTACATTCAAGCACCGTGGCCATGTAAAAAGGCTGCAGCCAAAAGTAACAGGCGGCCGACTGAACAGAATGGCATCCATGAAATTAATTATGAGAACAACATGGAAATAATTTTGCAAGCTAATGAGTGGTACAAAAGCATGTGCCTATATGGTTGTGAGCGTGTGAATGTGAGATATTAGGATGTGTGAGACGGGACGTTGGCCATCTGCAATGACTGGCTAGTGTTTGTATGGCAGAAGATGAAGAGATGTTAGTGCCAGACAGATTAGAGCTAAACACAGATACTTAGCCATAAGATGTCGTCACCAGTCCAACATCACAAAAACTGGACTGGGAATCCATCTGACAATGAGCACACGGCTTGCACAGAACTTCTCTGTGCGCTTTTTATTTCATGCAGTGAGCTGACACATAATTAAAACACATTTCACAAACATTTTTTCCACATCCATAAATCTAATTGGTTAGATCCAACGATAAACAATTGATCCCCAAGACACTGTTTTGTCTGCATCCATTTGTATATGTGACAATGAGTGCGTTCACATGGACACGATTAACCTGTCTTTGAGCATGCAAACTTTAAAAAACCTGGACAAGACCTTATCCTGCTTATGAGACACCCGAGTACGCTACCTGGAGTATTCAATAACCAGGATAAGGTATATACATACAACTGGTTTCTTTTTGAGTGCTGCTGACTACCTACACAGACGCGGCTTCAGCCAAGTGACATAAAAGAAAGACAAACAATGGCAGCAGTGACAGCGTCTTACTTCTGCAGCGATGGCGATGAAGAAACAGTAATGAAAGAGGCTGCATATCTTCATCCACTGCTTCCCTGTCTTACTTAGTGGTAGTAACAGTGATAGTGACAGGCTGGCTGTGGTGTGGAGGACAGTGATTTAAGGTAGATAGTTGTTTTCAGGAATAACGTTAGCTTAGTATGGAGTTTGGTGTGTGTGTGTGTGTGTGTGTGTATATATCAACACCATATCCCGATCATTACCGGGATAAGCCTCATTAACAGGTCACAAATGCACATTCTGCGTATACCCATCATCTGAATTTGCAGTTCTCTTTACTGCATCAATTATTTGACATCTTTGAAACCACTAGGATTTTCTTTTTAAATGACACTGCAGACCCGTCCACTTACTGTATTGTACTGTACAGGATTACTGTATTTAAGTGAGTTCAGTTGTTTGTGCAATATGGATCAACAGTTCTCAGCCCTTCATGACTTGGATGAGATTGCATAATATCATGCATTAAATGTACGAGCTGCAATTTCATTAAGTCATTCTAGAGCCTCGACTAAGAATTTTCCTTGTCGACCAATAGTCGTCATTTAGAGCCATTAGTCGACTAGTCGCCCCCATGTTTACGATATTATTGTAATTGTTAAATTATATATTTTTGGCATCACAATGGTTTGAGTGTAAGGTCTGAGAAATAAAAGTATAAGTAACAGAACCTTCATTAATATAGGCCTATATTTTATCTACAAGTGCACGTCACACACTGAGCGAGCTGCCTGTTAATGACGCTGTCTGCAACACTAGTAATTGTGCTAAGTGGCTAATAGGCTTGTAGCTAATTTCCATGTTTAAGATGATATGTCATGTTTGGCATGAGTTTACATATCACCTTGGGTTCGTCCATCACCTTCTCAAAATGATCCCTGCCTGACATGTTATTAACTAGCCAGTGTAATAACCGCAGGTACCAGCCCTGGAAATTAGGGGCCGTACACATGCCTCGACTTTAACCACTTGGAAAACGCGAGGTCAGGCGCTGGGTGCTACTCTTGTGCCTTTTTTGTGCCAGCTTAAAGAGCGCAGCGGCAGGTTGCATCTGAGGATGCTAAGCAACCTTAAGAAGCATGGTATAGCCTATTTTCATCCGTATATATCAGACTGAATATTTATGGAAGAAGGAAAAGATATCTGTTGGCTGTGACTGGTTTGTAACGTGACTCCTATCTGACTGCTGAGCGTGGCCTCTTCCTGTGTCTGTCCTTGCAAGAGAAATTCCCACATGGTCCAGTCATATAGGTTTAGATTTATTTTGGCAAGATGCAGCTCCCAATAGAGTTTCACTTCTGACTTCTTGCCGACTAATGACCTTTGTGGTCGACTAATGCCTGGTGGACTATTGGAGGGCAGCCTTAGTTTAAATCAAAATTCTATGTATTTCCTGTCTCGTGATAATAATCCACACTGATATTTACTGTTTGTTATTTGCTTGTTTGTTTTCCGGCTGACTGCAAGCCTCCGTAGCTGGACTCAAACTTTCATTTAAAACCTGCAGATTCTTTTCACAGCTGTTCACGAATGCTCCATCCATCAAGCAAATGCTTCATCTAAATCAGTGTGGATGACTGAAATGTCCTGGCATCTGAAAAAAAAGGAGATTTATTAAGGAAGGTACGTTGTTAATCAATCCATCTTCACTTTTAAATGCCACTGACGTCCTGCAGAGGAGACTGCCCTTTTCTTTCACTTCTAAAGTCACTTGTGTAATTAAAAGTCATTTTGCAAAGCATGCTTGGCAGGTTCAGTTCCATTTGTGACTGCGGCCAGGAAACCCTGCTCTTAGTTTTCACTGATTAGACAGAGCTGTCTTAAACAAAAAACTTAAAAAGCCCCCTGCAGTGTAACAAATGATACCCACTAAGCAGGTTAGTATTGATTTCACAAAGGCTATCCACTCTCTGCTTAATCTGATGAGTCAGGTATGGATTTAAAAAAAAAAAAACGCTGCAAACGCTGCAACTCCTATTGATTTTCATCATTTAACATAAATTGAATAATCATCTGCGTAGGCAGAATTCTGCAGCCCTTAGGCTTATGGACACCTTTCAAAATGCAGAGAATAAAGTGAAACATTTTACAGCTTTGGCTTCAAAATACCTACGTACCTTGTTAGAGATGCCACTCATGCACATGCCAGACTGATTGTTGTACAGTGTTTTCTGGCAGGAACACTGATTTTCCTCGTCTAAATATAGTTAGCTACGTCTGGCAATGTGTGAGTGATGGCAGAAGAAGGGGAATGAGCGGTAATCATAGGCGCTCTAATTAGTGCTTTAGGCCTCATCTTCTGTAGTGTAGGCAGCTGAGGCACAAATAGATGCACTGCTCATACTTTCACACACACACAAACAAATACACATTATCTATGCACATACTTTTTAGGGAAAATCCGTGAGGGATAGACAGCTGCACAAAAGTCTAAACTGTGGATAATGATAATCATCAATTTGAGTTGCCACTGCTTCTCGAAACCTCTGAGAGTCATCTGCCACATATATTGGTTTTATTTCTATTGATTCTGTGCTTATGGTTAACCTTTGGAGAATTTTAAAGAGGACAAAGCACAGGTAAAGCCACCTTAATGCCGTTAAGCTCAGCTGCAATGGGAGGCTGCTTCAGCTGTCAGCTGCGCATTCGATTCCAATCTTTGAGGAGGGACAAGGGTGACGGAAAGATGGCAAATGACAAATTGGATGCAGAATCGTGAAGATGAACGGAGACAGGAGAGGAGAGTGGTGCTAAATCTGGAAAGCCGTGGCAGCGCATCAGTGAGAAAACTTTTTAAAAGACACATAACAAAATGGGTAGAGAAGGAGGAGAGGAGCTGGAGAGGGGAGGAAATATGCACACATTTCCCTTAAAGAATCATATTTTTCACATTGCAACCATGGAATGTTTGTGCAACTTGTGTTATATGACGAACATGTCTGTACAGTTTTATACAATATTACTCTATGGAAAAAAATGTCACACTGTATGGTGCAGTGTAAGTTTTTACAGTAGGGGAACAGTGTGTGGGGGATTTAGGGGCATCTAGCTGCGAGGATCGCAGGTTGCAACCAGCTGAAACTTCACCCTGTTAGAACTCTTTAATTTATCAGGAGGCTTATTTGCATTTTCTTTGATAACTTTGTGTTCTCACCTACTTCTGATCCAGATGTTAAGGCAGTTTTAAGCAAAATTATGTGCAAAGGTCTCCTCCTCTCCAAAACAAACAGACCGGCTGATTTAAACTGGTAAAAAAAAAAAAAAAAAAACATTGAATAAAGCAGTTTCACCTCACAAATCAGTGTTTCTCAGACGCTGTCAGAGATGGGCCACTAAACAAGCACCTTCAAATATGTGCTCACCTTTTTTCCAGACATTCAGAGCAGAACATAATTCCCACTTTGGACATCCGCTGACAGCCATGGTCACGCAGATGGGCACGTGGTTCTATTCATAGTACAACTGAGGGTCAGTGTCTGCCCCCAGCAGGAAAAGGGACAGCCGGGAGGTGAGTTTACCATCCTCCTCCTGATGATGTTGAGCAAATCTTAAAACTAGGAAGATGCTGCTGGGTCTGGAATGAATGTTTGTCAAATATCCAACTTAAAAGTACTGTGGTGCAGCAGCTGCAACTGGCTTGATTGCAGTGTTCTGGACTGAACACTGGAACAAGAAACTCGCTATGTGTACAGTCTGTATGGTCACAGAAAATGGGCTACAAATGGACATCCACACAGGGTCCTTACAGACGCTCGCAGACATGAGTAGATGATGACATTTAGGTCACGCAGACCAAAGCAGACCCCCGCACATACGTGAACGCGGAACTAGGAATTGGCTCTTCCAAAGCAGTGCTATGATTAAAAAAACACCTGTTTTTCTGGCACTCTTGTCGCAAGGCACTGCTGACTCCTCTGGCTGATGTGAAAACGCGAATGGCCCTATATAGCCAGTGTTTGGTTTGTCCACTCTGGGCTACTGTAGAAACATTGCAGTGTAACAAGGAAATCTCTGTCGATTAGGACCGGCTCACTTTGTAGATATAAACAGCTCATTCTGAGGTCACGCAAAACAACAATTCTTATTTTTCAGGGTATTATACACTAAAGAAAACACACTTATTACATTCAGTTTCTGCCAATATGTCCCCCTAAATCCTACACACTGAACCTTTAACGCTTTCTATCACATTGTGTAAAAACATACTGAGATAAGACTGAAATAGAGGCTGCTGCCAATTACCTGACTGAAGTGTTTATTCGTCACCAGGACCACAAACACAAACACCACCACCTGTCCACATTTACACCACCCGTCTTGATACCTGACTCCTCTCCTTACACTTATCACCAGTTTACGCTGCACAAGAATCAAACTGCGCATGCTATTCATGCACCTTTTCTGAATCGGTTGGGAGATCTTCCCAGCAACATGTGATCCATTCTGAATGAAGCATGTAATTAAAATGGATGCTTGTCTGCTCTTGGCTGTTGCCCTTTAATGTGCTCCTATCTTGACATCACACTGACAACCCTTTTACTCTCCTGCTACCTGAGCTCCAGTCCTGCCGGTGGAAATGATGCGCCGTTGACTGCAGATTATAAATATGCAATGTGCATGAGACGTCGGGGTCATGCTGATAGATAAGACACAGCTTTTTTACAGAGAGGAATTGTCAGCCATCAGGGGCGTACATTAGAGGACATTACTGATGTAAAATGGTGTTTGAACGAAAATGTGAAATAAATAAAAAAATGTTTTTGTCCCCGGCTGCTTTTCATTTCCTAAACCCACAGTGCATACACCTAACTAAATTATTCTGTCATGCATCATTAGATTTTGGTAACTGAGTGTGTGTGTGTGTTTTAATGATACACAGTATATTCTGCCTCTCACTTGTATCTGTGACTCATTTTGTTTGGGCTCAGTGTACCACCAGGATAATGACTTGTCTCCCGAAGAGCATTTGGGGAATGCATTAACAGCATGAAGTACATGGATCTATCAGGCTGTGCGGCAGTGTGGTATATCTGGGAGTTATTCACTGGATACAGACAACATGCCATGTAACTGTGTCATCGGAAAAGCTGCTTTGGTGCTTTGCTTGTCATGCCCTCTCGGTGTTAACACAGCCCAGGCAACTTATTCTTCAGCTCAAATTTAATTATAACTCAGTATGCTGGGGATTATGTAAAGTAAACATTAGAAGAGTGACACGAGGGGGTTTGTCTCCTGAGGTCTCTTTGCAATAGTTTTCACACATGATTATTCATCCATGTTTGAAAATAAATTAAGTACCAACCTTCTGGTAACATTTCTTGTTTGGTATACATGATCACTGTTAGTATGACCCACGTTGGGATCCTTCCCTGGCCCTTCAGGTGAAAACTCAGTGGAACCTTTTAGCTGTTAGGTTCCTTAGGCAAGGGGTTAATTAAATAAAGATTTTAATTATTACCTTGAGTCTTCATGTAAGCTAACAGGTGAAAACAAACTTGCGACCAAATTAATATGTGTGAACTTAACGTATTGAACAAAAGCCGATCAATTTGAGATCTAACTAACTGAAATTTCCCAAAGGTTTATCCAAGACGGAGGCATTTTGCTACTCCATTGTACCTCCATCTGGGAAATGCTTAAAAGACAGCGCGCCTCTCACCACTTTAGCATGCCGGGTCCTTCACATGATCAGGCCAGAGGTAGGGTCAAATGAGAGAGCCCTCCACCGCCACTCAGGGCTCAAACCTCGCCTTCAGGTCAAGGACGAGACCAGTGAGCAGAGAATATCTTGTGTTTTGCAAAAATTAAAGAAGTATTTCTGTAATTAACACGGTAAATTTGAGTTTAAGCCTACATAGGGGCCTAGAATCTAGCCAAACTGACTCACTGAGGGCTATGTCCCTTCTAGCACAGTCTATTTGATCAGTGAGTGCTGTGGCTGCAGATTAAAGACCGCGCCATCGCCAGCAGTTAGTTCTCAGTTACGCTCCTGAGAATGGCCTGTTTTAAAGTCATGCCTATCAGAAATAAAAGGACCGATTGATGCTTTACTAATTAATGGTTAAAATTAATGATCACCAACAGTTTGTATTTTGCAGTATCTTGGAATTGTGGTGTCTATAGCAACTTTTCCGCACTGCCGTACCAGAAGTGGCTTGTTCTACATCAACCAGCCACAGATGAAGGGAGCAGGAAGGGCAGAGAGACCATAGTGGCGGAGCAGCAGTAATGAATAGGGTCGAAGCTGAAGTTGAAAATTGTTTTAAGTGTCCCAAGAAAAGTTTGTGAGGTGGATGCAACATACAAAATAAAGCTGGCATTCAGAGGAAAGATTTGTGTCAAAATATTTGCAAAGGAAGATTTGAAGACGGCACTCATGATGGTGAGGGAGATGCGGCGACCTTACCCGTGATATGCAAATACAAATATTACAAGCATGCTTCAACAGGGTTTGTGTAATTCCTCTCACTGTCAGAGGGGGCAGACAAAAATTCCACACTCCAACTTTAAATAAATACAGCATATAACTAACAACACTAAAATATGTCAAACAATACCCAAACAAAGACACAACTGATCAAGAATTTGTTGCCAATCTTCAGTATTGACGGTTTCAGATTCTCTGCTATGTAGGGCTGGGTATCATTTAAGAGACTGCAATACCTGTCTCAACATACCAATATACCACTGTACATGAGTGGCTGATGTGCAATACTGTTATGTGTTTTTGTGTTTTTTTCTAATGGTGTATGTGTTTCATTTAATTTCTGGACTATTACAGAAAGACAGCAATACTTGTGCAGCTCCTGAGTCCTACAAATTTCACTACAGGGACAATAAAGTATACCATATCGTATCGTAATACTGATGCAAATACTAATACCAATAGAGTACCTCATTTGATACTTTTTTATTTTCTACTTCATTTGAAACCCATCACATGAAGCATTTAGTTGCATAAAATGCCACCAGACACCAGAGGTGTGTACTTTAGCCATACTTTTGAACGTTTTATTGGCATCCCAACACACTGAGCTGCCAACTCCATCGAATGCACTGCGCTCAACTTCATTACACCACCCACTATATGGATTCTAGTTAATGCAGTTCACATTAAATCAGAGAACACTTGCGGTAATTAGCTGCCAGCAAAATCATACAAACAGTCATTTTTTCATAGATCTGGATACAAAAAGGATTAAATGCAGTTATCATTTCATTGAAGAGGTTTCGATACTACTACTATACTAGATCCAGCACTACAGCTACACACACAAGCCAGTCACTATACAGACTCAGCTCAACACAGAACTTGATTTAGAGACTCAGCGGAGCAACAAGTCAAAGTGGTGTCTACTTGACAGCTTTAGAGGATTAGATTTTCTTAGTGTTAAGTCAATGAGCTAATTCAAATGCATAAAAAAGAAATGTGCACTGGCATTATGACAACAATGAGAAGATAATCAGACATGGCAGTGTGAGCCTATCAGACAGCAGAGTAACAGTGTGTGCTCAAGTGTTTCAGTTGCACTGAGAGCTTTTCATTGACAGAAACTGACATCTGTGGAAAATCTGTTACATTCTTGTCATTATGAAAAATTATTTGCGGAGACACTTTAGAGAGTTGTCAGCTAAATGACACAGACCAAGTCGGCAAGAGGAACAGATTTCAAAAGCATGAACTCCGAGTATAATATCTGCTCTCATGGATCTGTATAGACTGGAGCCATGTCTTTTGTAACAGGAAGGATATTTTAGTGACATTTTTAATCACATTGTTTAATGCATATTAATGTCCTTGCGACAGAATAACCCTGAGAGTATAATAGACCTTTTGTAAGCTCTCCTCGAAGGTTAATTAACAGAGATCACATTATTATTTGGGTTATACTTTATTATTACTTGGGATTCACTGCAATTGTGCAATATGGGTAACTTGCAGAACATTTCACACACACACACACACACACACACACACACACACACACACACACACACACACACACACACACACAGAGTGAGCATTTCAAGGTTGCGTAATAAAAGGCAAGAAATAATTAGCTATAGTAAGAGATCGCCATATTGCCTCATAATAGACAAAAAAATCCAATAACACATGAGCTAGGTATGTGCAGCTCATACTACAGTATGTGATGTGAATGCTGAAGGCCATTAGGCAAGCCAGGGGGAATTCTAATGCTTGATATTCATGGAGGACTCTGACTTCTTCTTCAACAAATTAGGTCTATGACCTGCTAAATTTGCCCTCCTGATGACCCCTTGCTGCAGTGTTGCAGGTATGTACTGTTTGATAAGCTAAGCCGGAGCTTTAAAGCCAGTCTTAACTCTCTTCTATTAAAAATAGCAAGGTGCTAAGAGGTTAGAGGTCCATTATTACAGCATTAATTATGGACTACCTCTCTGTCTGGAGCAGCAGGCTTTGCCGGAGTCTACTGTATATTTTAACAGAAGGAAAATCGAGGAACAAATGTCTTTTATAAACCAGTAAGCCAGCAATATGCAGCTTATCAAGAGGGCTGTCATCAGCGTGGAGAGAGGTGAGGTCAGAAAGCAAATGAAAGGAAGGTTTAGGCTTGTTAGATGTCTACGTTGTATGTTGAGCATTGATATTTCTCAGGTCAACTACACAGCTTTTGAAACCATCTACATGAGCAACGCCGGCTGATATTACGTGACCAGTAAAAGTACAAAACACAGAAACATGAAACAAATCGAATCAAAAGCCGGCACACAAAAATCTAACAACTTGGAACTCAAAAGGATCACTGAGGGGGTGTTGCAGAGTATTTGTAGCAGCAGAATGTCCTACATATAAATAGAGAATTGTATGTGTTTGTAAGTCCCAGCGTTCTCCAACAGCGGCTACAGACACTGAATTTCATTTACACATTCTGCAGTACTTACCAATGCTGCTTTGGTTTTTCTTCCTAGGTCACCATGACGTTTGCGCCCTTTCCCTGAGGGTGGGAATGCTTGATTACATCAATATTTCTGTTGAAACTGTGAGAAACAACACAGATGGTTCATCAGTAACTGACCTTTGTTGACCACAGCTGCATGTACACAAGCATATATGCATTATGCATGTACCACACACCTATATGACCACATCTGTTTGTGCATGTGCGCGCATGCTTGCATGCAAGCAGCGGTCTAAGCATTGATCACTGTTTTATTTCTGCAGGTAATTGGCATTTTTCTCTCACCACCCGTGGGACCTGCTTTTGGTATGTTAATAAGCTCTTTCAGCTGAGGCTGCTCAATGCACTGAATGCAGTCATATTTTGCATTTTGAACGCACCCTCATGACTGCACCACGAGGATGATGGGCACCTGTCATACTTTTGTATAGCCGTTCTGCTTCAAACAAATATATTCTTCTTTACTGTTCAGACGCTGAAAAAAAAAAACTGTTCCTACATTGAATGTTCTCCTGATTATGTAATTCTCTCTATGATCAAGGAGAATAAGATCAGGCAAGAAACTTCAATCTGACTATTTCATTAAAATGTTCTACTGTGTCCTGAATACGCAGAATTAAGTCCTTATTTTCAAGCCAATTGTAAAACATAAATTTAAAATGATTACTTGCAAACAAGACTTTCCATGATATATTTTCTCATACATGCCACAGCCCTCCATATTGCTCTTTTCATATGCTACCATTAAAATCCTCCTCTGTTCTTTTTTTCCAGCAGCACATCTTCCTCTGCATTTGTACAGCTTTCTGGGGAAGACCCACCACTGAAATCCCAGAGGTGTGTGCCTGAGTGTCTGCACTGTAACTCTGAGTCATCATAATAAGTCTGCTGCTCCCATTCTCTTTGCTGGTTGTCATTCCTCTGCCTACGCTGCATCATCCGCTCTCCCTGTCTCTGTCTCTCTCTCGTCTCTCTTGATAGCACAGCGCCAAGAGCTGAACTCACATGGGCAATATCTCTGAAACATGCACTTGTAATATACATTTAAATGTGCATGTGTGATTTGTCATAGTTTTTGTAGATGTGATTTGCAAATTTTGTTAGATTGATTTAAGCTAAAAGACCCACTTACTATCTTTTAGAGGTTTAAAGAGCATCCTCACTGTCTTTTTCAGTGATGGTGGTGGCTCAGTTGTCTTCAGGTGACCTTTCTGAGGAACCTCTGTCACAATGTCTTCCTTGATCCTTCCCTGGCCGTCCATTGACTCCTGTTCAAAGACCTTTGACCTCCTCTCAGTCGATGCCTGAGGCTAGTTTTGCTCTTTACAGACAGTGAAGGTTTTCTTTCTATGATGTTCATTCGGTCTCTTGTCCAGGGTGGTCATCATCCTCTCCTTAAAACAAATAGAATATATCATAGATGTGTTCCTTAGACCAGCACAATCAGACTAAAGAGATATCTGCACTACACCTGGGATACAGACACACTCTTCTGGACTTCTTATAAGTTCACATGCCCATCTATCACTATTCGGATGTGTAATCATTCAAAGCCATTATATTGCCTGCAGTAACTGAACAAGTCTGTTTCATGCTTTCAGTTTGGACTGATGACAACAGCTTGACGTAGTTGACCTCCATACTCAGGATTTTCACACTTTGATGAAAATGGTGCTTCTGAAAATGACACCGCTTAGATGGCAAAATGCTGGAAGGCTGCCATTGTGGCAATCCAGCCATAATGGAATCATTTGGCACACTTACTGAGTTTAGTTCAGCATGAAACAGGTTCAAATATTTGGTTGTGGATCCATATTTCACTTGTTTCACACACTGTCCGTAAACAATAAGGTGAAAAGGTTTTTCACTACAAATATGTAATTGTGTTTCTGCTGCACTGATTTCTATGAGAAGTATTTGTAGAAGACTGTAAATCATGTATACCTTACCATCACAGTGGTCTTAACATTATGAATGCTATACATTTCTGTTAAAGTTACAGGTATAAATACTGTAACTTGGTTTATTCTTGTGCTATTTGCAGGGTCCTACATCCAGGACTGACATATGGCTGCGGGACAGCAGTGCCTACACAAACTACTGTATATTCTCAGAAAACCAAACCTTGAAAAGCAAAACAAAAACAACTTATTTATAAACTTATTTAATATAAAATGCCGTTAAAGCACCCTGCCACATGAAAAAACCTACACAGTCTTGGAAAACCTTTAGAATAAATGTGCCCCTTAAGTTATATTACCACGCCTGTAATTTTGTCCCAAAACAAAACGACGCCACACGTTGATTACCTGTCTCTAGCAGGTTTCAAATCTCTGCAAGCGGATTTTCACACGGCAGTGTACTGACAGTACATGTAGTTTGCAACAGTGCACTCCACATACACTGTGTAAAA
Source organism: Epinephelus awoara (assembly GCA_035609425.1). Lineage (NCBI taxonomy): Eukaryota > Metazoa > Chordata > Actinopteri > Perciformes > Serranidae > Epinephelus > Epinephelus awoara. The sequence continues at coordinate 27,545,398 of CM069304.1, read as the reverse complement.
ATAATAACACATTTTTTATTAGGACAAGACATAAAAAGGTTACTTGAGTTTACCTGAGAGAGGAGTGTCATCTATTTCCATTGGAACACGCGACCAAGAAAATGACAGTGCGCTTACCGAATGTGTGCGCCTTTTTGTTGTCAGTTACGGTAAACGTTAGTTGTTTGTTATGAATGCCTGACGGTAATAGCACAAATAATACCTTCAAAATATTATCATAATACATGAATTTTAGCGCAATAATTCGCTATTTAGAAAAAGTACTGTAAAATTCCTAACAAGGTTTAATATACGCAGATATGTGTCAAAAATAGAGCTAAATGGATGACGTGTATGTATGGGTCCTTCGGACTTCCGGGTGTGTATAAACAGATTGCAGACGGAGTCGCCTCGCCCAAAAGATGTGAGTTTCAGCTCTATTTTGTGTAATTTTGTCCTAAATGTATTTCATATTCATAAGCCAACATCATGGCGCTATTAATGCTCTTTTCTGCCTCTTCATCAGGTCTAAAGTAACGTTTAAAATCACCCTGACGTCGGACCCCCGGCTGCCATACAAAGTGTGAGTACACTGACAGCTCAGCAGTCACAGCTTTAACGTTACATTCAGCTACTTGTCAGGCTTTTAAATGATTTATGAAACAGTTTATCTTAGCGCGACCGCAGATTACGGTGTTTGACACTGTTGTGAAAATGTGCGCTGGTGTGTTTAATGACAGCTACAGAAAACAGTCAGTGAGGAAACATCTGTTAGTGTAAAGCTGTGATTCACATGTGTCACTGAATGAAAGGGAACACCAGTCAGCAGGTCCGTTATAGACATTTTATATATAGTCTTGCTAGTATTAAACAATTTTGTGACTTCTATTGTGAATGAAAGGGACCTGTCACTTTGGCCCTGAGCTAATTTTTCTGTCACAACTTTGAGTCCTGCGACAAATCAGAACAGAGATGACAGACAGGAAGAGCAGCAACAGAAATAATCACAGGCAAGCTTAATGTACAGTGGATTTTAGGAAGTTAGCCTGTTAGACAGACTGTGAGCAGTGCATTTACACTGGTAATAAAGTTATGGCTGTGACATTTATTTGGCAGCATCAGACATGGTGGCAATAAAATTAGTAGAGTGTCATCCTCTGTGTACAGAATCCATAATTTTTAGGTATACCACTTGCACAGTGTAATGCATGTCTGTGTGTGTTTGCCTTAAGCTCAGGCATATTTTAAGACATTAGAATACTAGATATGGGTTTTCCATGGAAAAGAGAAAGCAAAATTCCTTCTTCCTCATTGAAAAATCCAGAAGTATAGATACAAATATGCAAATATTGTCCATTTCAAACATTAGCAGCTGGATTAGAATATCTCCTAATTCACTGTAAAGTTAGTTCTCAGTAGGGTTGCGATGATATACTATGAAACCACATATGTGGAGTAAGAATTGATGGTTATCTGACTGTGTAAATTTGCTTATCTGCGGTATAAAAAAGAGCAGCTGGACAGAATCTCATGAGTATGCGCACTTCCTTTCCTTTCTGACTGCCTGTCAGATGTTTTACACGAACGTCCATTACACAAAATGGTATTAATTATAATGAAGTATTTATTCAACCAAAAAAAAAACTCCATTTTCATTCTTTCAAGAGTCATTGTAATTGATAATACTGTGATTATGTGAAACCGTGATATATTCTGAGACGTTGAAAATAGCAACCCTTGTTCTCAGTGTATTTGCACTGGAGGCTTCAAGTATCCACAACACACTCATAATGTATGTAATGCTTCCAAACTGTTTGTGATGTCACAAAATTACGTACACGTCTCAAATTCAGATTTAATGTGAGCACAGAAAAGCTTTTCCCAATCAGCAGATTAATTCGAAAAATGCCTTTTAGAGTCAAACTCTGCACATGTCAACACATGTCTGAGTGGACGGGGATTTTATGCAGTTGCTTTAAAATACAATTACATTTTTGATTGCTTTCATTCTGTTCCTGTCACTCCAGATTAAGTCATCTCTCTTCGAAGTGCATTAGCAGAGTTTTTGAATCACTACAATTTCCGGTAGTTAGAGGAGTGTGTAGGATTTGTGATCATAGGAAGGGGAGCCATTGTTAAGTGCTTCAAAAACTCTGCTTGTTGATCTGTTCTGTACGACATCTATTGCACGTCTGTCCGTCCTGGAAGAGGGATCCCTCCACAGTTGCTCTTCCTGAGGTTTCTACCAGGGTTTTTTTCCCCGTTGAAGGGGTTTTTTTGGGGAGTTTTTCCTTATCCGCTGTGAGGGTCCAAAGGACAGAGGGATGTCGTATGCTGTAAAGCCCTGTGAGGCAAATTATAATTTGTGATATTGGGCTTTATAAATAAAATTGATTGATTGATGTCTGAGTAGTATATTACGGTGTGTACAGCTCTGTCACCATAGCCTGTGTACTACTTTAGGGGGATATAATTTCCTGTTCACATTTTTTTGGCTCAAAAGCACCACAACTCTACCTTTTGAATCTCTTTTATATCTATCTTTGTCCTGGGCATGTCTTAGATAGCGTTGGAATGAGCCATGTTGTTGCTGAAATCAGCATATTGGCCAAATGTCAAACAGACATTGACGAGAGATGAAAATCAAGTGGACTTTTGTGTGTCTTTTTTTACCCCACAGCCACATAATACATAATCAAATTCCCAACCGAGTTTTCACGCTGAATTTTGAGTGAGCACTTGCAAATAAGTAGCTGTCTAACGCTGAGGCCATGCACACCATTCTAGCCTTTAACATGTTGACAGGGAGTCAATGCTCTAATGAGGTCGGACGAGGTCTCGCTGCGGCTGTTTAAGTCTTAGCGTGAATAGAGGGATAATAATGATAGTAAATGAGGCTTCGTATTAAAGCTGGCAGAGGACTGAGCTTGAGCACAACATCAGCTTATTTTTTTATATTCACCAGTCACATTCAAATAAGTTACAGCTCACTCTCAGTTAAGGCAACATAAAGGTCTTTATGATGTGACAAGCTTTCACTCTCGCTCATAATGCCGGAGCTGCAGCTTATGCTCCTCTCTTGGCTACTTGCTGCTGTACTGTGTTGATTTATTTTGCCCTATTTGGTATTGCATCTCTAACCTTGTGATTTTTTTTTTATTCCTTAAAATATGTCTGCTGATTTCTGTTTGTATAACCCTATGGGGTGTTTGAGGGTTTCCACTTCCTGCTGATAACTGCACTGCAGGATTCACTGCAGAAGCATCCAACTGAAAGTGTATACTATGCTATAAATGGTCTTATGTACTCTGACAGAAATGACTCTGACTGAAGTCAATGTAAGACTCTACTGAGCCCTGTTAGGAAGTTTTCCTTTTGTTCTCCTCCTCTCTGTGGAGCTCAGAATGAATGGTGAAACATAGAATTGCACCTCTGGAGCCGAAAAGGTGAAAGTGACTCGCTCTACAACACTTAAGCTGCCCAGACACTTGTCGATCGAAACTTAGGCCAATAGGTTGAGAGATGATATTTAATCATGTGGCATTCTCGCATTAAAAATTAAACACTAAAACAGGGGGGGTAAAGTACGGTTGGATTTTATGGTGTTTTTAAAATCCTGTTCAATGCGTTGTTTTGTTGCAGACTAAGTGTACCAGACAGCACGCCGTTCACAGCAGTGTTGAAGTTCGCAGCTGAGGAGGTAAGCTTACTGTTGGTGCTATACTATACTTTAATATTGTGTTAATGTGGGACTGCATTGCACCAGTTGCATTTAGCCCTAACATCCTATAGATGCATATGGCAGTATGATGTAAATATGTTAAAGTTAAAGGAGTTAAGCATACAAATACTAAAGGATATTAACATATTGTACTTGCTTGAACATGCACATATATGCATACACTCAAGGTGTATGAATTGATGAATGTATGAGCCATGAATTAATTTAGAGAGGAGTGGATTTTGTGAGATAAATAAGGTTTGAGATGGTATTGTTCCAGGCTTTTTGTTAGTGTTTTGGGAAATTAATTATTTTTGTGACTGCGGTTACTGGGAGAGTCGGGTCACATGGGTATGGATGGAGACATAGAGTGAGGGTATTTTTTGTTGACAGCACTTTCTTTCTTTGTGATCATTTTGATTATAAGTTTGTGCATGTTACAATAAGTCGATTCCTTTTCATTGATACATTTATTTCACATAATTTTGGGATCTCAGTGAATCTTTCTTTGGCGTGTCAGACAAGTTAACCAGGCCCAGCCTCAGCCTCTCAGCCACTTGTAATTTGTTTCCTGCAGTCGCAACACAGGATCAAAAAAGTTTCCTTACGTCTGTTTATAGAGAAAGATGAATATCAAGAGAATCATTACCTGTTTGTTTTATTTGTATTTAGTTTTTGAATGTATTAGTATTGGCCTCAAAAACTAGTTTCTGTCAGGCTGTGATCTCAGGGGAATCTATCAGCAATTACCAACTTTTACTAAACTAAAATTAAGTCTTACAGTGTTTCAGACGCCTGACAGTCTGATGAAACCGATTTAATTACAGCTGTCTAAGCAGGCCTTGTAATGCCTCACATGCTGCACACACTTCACACACATGACTGTAACCCAGAGCCCTTTTCCAGGCTATTTTATTCCATTTCTGACTCACATAAGCACACAGTAGTTCTTTAGCTGAAGGCATACTGATGGAGGACTGGAGCTGCTGATTAGCTGCTTTTACAGTTTGTATATTTGGTGTTCATCTGCTTCTATTATAAACCAGACGGTTATGTCTAATCTGTTGGACAGAGATGCAGAGAAATCACAAGATAAATTTATAATTAACAATAACCTTTCCTTAAAAGACCTAACTAAAGATGTTTATTTTAATTTGAGTAATTAATCAGCAGTGGGGGGGTCCAGACTCAGTGATGTGGTGAAATTGTGTTTTTACTCTAATCCCTTATAAACTTTATTTTATCCACTAATTTTATGCTCCATCAAACAAAGCTTAACACCCATTCATTCTTGATCTCAACTGTATTTCATGCGTCCTGCTTGCGCTACCTGGCAGTAGTTTAGTGAGCAGCACTTTGTTAACCTTATCTCTCCAGTGACAGACTGCCCCCTCTATCCTTTCGCCGCAAATCTCACCAGCCCACATCCTCTTCTGTTGAACACTGAAGTAGGACATGTATTGTGACCACGCTGAGTGATTTTCTTCCAGAAATTCAAGCGTGGCTATCTCTCCCTCAGGCTCTCTCCTAACTGTTGGTGTGAGTGTGAGTACGCGCGGGTGAAAAAAATGTGTGTGTGAAAAACGCAAGCACACGTGTCTGTCAAACGGAAAGATAAAAGCCTGAAAACAAAACACACTACACAGCATTTGCTCTCTGCTTGTTTCACCAACTTTGTTTCTGAAGACGTGACTACAGCTCCAATTTAGAAGTTGTCACCCAACAAAGTCAGAGAATCTCGACGCGCTGACTCGGTGGATGAAGCGTTTCTTTTTGATGATTTATTCACACTACGTCTTTAGGCCAAGCGGATTTGGGTTGCAACATGTCCCTGGTTATTTTTTCCCCAAAATATTTCAGTGCTGCTGTAATTTCTCACATGTCAATGCTGTGAATTTCAGTAACGTTTAGTTCTCTGCTTTTTTTTTTTCTCTTTTACAGTTCAAAGTGCCTTCAGCAACCAGTGCAATAATAACAAATGGTGAGTTTGGGGGAAAAGTCTTTCAACTAATGATTTTTCGTTTCTTTGGCAAACTACTTTGAGTGCAAGAGTGACATGTTTACCGGCTTGATGGTTATTAAGGACTATGTGACTTCAGAGAGTGTGTCATTCTTCTAGGAACAATACTTTTTGACAGACATGTTTGGAAACTCAGCCGAGTTTCAACAAACCTCGACAACAAGTCGCTAGGATTTGAGGGAGCTTTAACAAATCAGTCTTTGAACTGCAGCATAGCGCCGGTGAATGCTGTCAAACCAAATAACGGTATATCATCATGATCACTAGAAATGTTCCTCTTTGCATGCTTTTGCTATATTAAAACTGAATGTCAAAATGATTTACTTCCAAGTAAAGGTAGTATGTAAGATATATTCAGTCAAGGGAAAAATAATTTTTGCTTCAAGGTTTTGCCCTATTTTTAAACTGAGATCTGAAAAACAAACGTATAATGTTCTGTAAAATGTCTTTATACAATCAATACGAGCTCAAACACATGGCGAATTCATCGATGTACTTTGAGTCCTGTGGTTTCAAAGAGGTAAAGTGCTGTGTTTCTCTCACTTAAACTCCCAGATAAACACACAGGAAGTGCAGCCACTTTGACCATCAATCCACAGAATACAAGCAGCTCTCTGTTTCTGCAGCTAATTCTGCTAAAAAGGGAATTAAGTAATCCATAACCTTTATTGATCCATGTCAGCTTCCAGAAGAAATTGCAAGATCTCAGCCCTCAGATCCCACTTACACACACGGGCCTGTAATTGACTCGCTGTTTTCTTTTTAGATGAGTACAGTAAGCTGGCTAATTAGAGCTTACATATAGAAGAAATGGCTTTTAAAGATTTACAATATTGTTATTCAATTATCATCTTTCTTGATATACTGCTACTACCTCATTATTTAGTGGAAAGGTGATTAATTGACATGTGATTAAAAGGGACCTATTGTGCTAATTTTTAGGTTCATGCTTGAATTTAAAGTTTCTACTAGAACTTGTTTATATGCTTTAATGATCAGAAAATATTTTATTTTCCTCATACTGTTTGAGCTGGAACATCTGTTTTCATCCTCTGAGAAGAACACGTGTGAATTTGGACGCACTATGCGTCGTTCAGGCCCATAACGACGCAGTCAGTCTGCTCTGATAAGTCAGCGTTCCCAGGTTGTCCATATTTTGGCATCTTTGCACCGTCATTGCAGCCGAGGGATGACTGTAACAGAGAATAGTGGCACTTTTAACCTTGTAAAATAACCAAAAAAAATGTTTAACACAGCTGGGCATGTTCCAGCAGGACTATGATCCAAAATCTGGGAGAAATTAACATTATCAGCAACCAAGTTTGCTGGTTTCCCTAGCGTTAGCATGTAGCTTCATTTAGCAGTGAAGGCTACGTTAAGGTAAACACTTGCAGTTGCGTGCCTAGAGCAGATGACCCTGTGAAGAAATCCTTCACACTATGACATCATACTGTGGCCAGAGTGGGGAAAAACGCTTGAAACAGAGTATTAAGAATGGTCTGAGGCCTGAGGTTTTTGCTTACAAGGATAGTTTACCACATTATTTGAAACTTTGGCCATGTTTAATATGAACGTCCTTCAATGTAAACCTATAAGACGAAAAACACGGAAAAGTATAATAGGCCCACTCTAAGTATTGAGGCTAAAACTGCAGTATATTCAAGCAGTTTGAACTCCGGCTGGCAAAGTAATGGCCCATCAGGAGAGTGTTTACATCAACTACCCAGCAGATGTATGTCTAACACAACCAGAGCCAGTTTAATGTAAATACTCAGCTGTATCCGTCCTCTTACAGAACACTTGTGACCACAGTTATAGCAATCACCAGGACAAATTGCAGCGAATGGCCTTTGTGGCTGTTAGAAGGAAACCTGTCGGCTCCTTCGTTGTTCCCCACCAATTAAACCGAGCGGCGCCACATAAAAACTGATTATGTTTTTGTTTACCTCTGCTCTACGCTGACAGTGTCGGGCAATAGAGAAAGAGCAGTGCGGTGAATGTATGCCTGATGTATTTTCTAATAGAAAGACAGCATTTTTAGAGGGCTGTGGGAATAATTGGACACATGATTGTGCTGAAATTAGACTGATATGAGGTTTGTGTTAAAACGGCTGTGATATAACTGCAATGTCAAATATGAGTTTTAGTTTTATCAGTGCAGAATTAATGGCTGGTGTGTTATTATTCAAAATGGAATTGCCTGCTGCTGCACTCTCTCTCTCTCTTTTTTTTTGTGACTTGTGATACTGTAAATTATATATTTTTTTCATTTCTGTGCTCGTCATTTGCCTGACAGTCTTTGTTTTTTCTTTTATGGTCGCTTTGCAGATGGAATAGGAATCAACCCTGCCCAGACAGCAGGTGAGTTGTTGTGTTGCTTTGGAGCCTGTGCCTTAGATAATCTTTTTCCCACAGAAACAAAACATTTTGGTTGTTTTCTATGCATATATATCTCCACAAGAGCCTCTCTACGTGGCGTAAGATGTAATTTTTCCTTCTTCTAAAATACATGAAGGTTCTTGGAAGCATAATCAACCTCCAGGCTTTTTCAGCTCTTTGCCACTTGTCAGTGTGCCTTCATCAAAGCACAACTTGAATAAAGCATCTTTCATAATGCACTTTGGTAATGCTGGTGGCATTGTGTTAATAGTCTAAAAGATTAATTTGATAGAGCCCCCAGAGGCAGTGACTTATGTGGGTGGTTTCACAAAGAAGGCAAAGAAACGTTAGGCTTAATGTGAAAAGCCTTACTGCAGGGAACGTAACAAATCAATCTGGGATCGAGCAGTTCCAGCTAATGTAATCTTGGTTATTTAAATCAGGCTTGAACAGTCCAGTTACATTTGTATTAACCGATATGAAGCAGGGACCATTGATTCAATTTATGAAGAGCAGAAATGTAGGACTCAGACTCAGGCAGTTGTGAAAACCACCTAAAGGGTTTTGACTCATTTCCTAAAGCCTTCTGTATACTGTGTAACTGTGACATCCTGAGTTGGACCCTGCTCCATTGTTGTTGCCCAGCCTCTCATCTTCTCTCTCTCTCTACATACCAATTTTGTTTTAGAGGGGCAGGTAGTCCAAGCTCATGAAGCTGTCCTGGGAAGGAAGTTTTGAAATTCTTTACTTGTAGAGTAACTACTGCACACAGTTTGTTAACCCAGAGGTGATGTAATATTGCACCATAATGTGAGGTGACACCACCAGTGGATATGCTAAAACATCTACATTGAGACTGAGATTAAGATTTATGAAGTGGTTCTTAACCAGGGGCCCTTGAGGGAGTTCTAAGGGGTCCAGAGAAAATTGAGAAATAGGTTATTTTCATAATTGAATTCACTCTAGTAACATTCATACACAGGGGACACGTCCCACTCATTATTAAGAGCACGTGCATTTATGCCCTCCAATAAAAACCTGAAAGCAGTAAGAGCATTTTCATATTGACAAGCTGCTAGAATGCAATTCATAGATGCAACAGTGCCTGCGAGAAAGTAGGCGGAAGCTGTATGCAACCTCAGAATCAATGGCTGCAATCTGCCATAAAATGAAAAGCAGATGAAGCAACTATGCAGAGTTGAAACAGGAAGTAGTGTGACATTCCCACCATAAACTGTTGCACAAAAGGCACAAATTGTTGCAAAAAAAAATCCACCAGTGCTCAGGATTTCTTGGTGGAAGACCCCCAGACCCTTCGCTCAGTGTGTGTCCCCACAAATGTTGTCAATAAAAACAAATGCCTTTGGTCATAAGAGTGATTATTCTAATCATAGGTTTCACCTCCTCCATATTTATCTCCTCCTCTGTAGTTGACAGCGGGGTTGTAAATTAGCACCAGCCACCAGCCAAATGCTGGTATACTGTGCAAGTGGCTGCTAGCCAAAAAACAATGGTAATCTATTGAGTTGCTGGTAGAATTTGGAATCTACCAACCACAGTGGCAGGCGGACAAGTTAATTTCTAACCCTGTCTGACAACTATTGAATTCTGGTTTTAGTCGTATCTAACAACCAAAATCTTTTCAGATGGAGGTCCTTGAGGCAAAATCTTATCAAATTGGGGTCTTTGACCTAATGTGTATCAATTTCCTTGACATGAAAAAGGTCGAGAACCTCTACTCTAGACCACGAATTGTGGTGTGGAGTACAAACATAGAACAAGACTGATATAAAGGTAAACAACAGGAATAGAGCACAAACTCAGTTGTTCAAAGAGAGGCAGAACATTACTCAAAAAAGCACCTGTTTTACTTATTGTACTTTTAATCTGTCTGCATTAATAAGTTAATAGAAGTTCAAACATGGACAGGTGGTGTACAAAGTATTCTGGCAGGTACTTCTACCAGTTCTCAATGGTTGTGTTTACATTCAAACAAAACATGATATTCATCCCCTGGCGGTCATCATTACAATAATTACAAAACCTTTTATTCCTTTCCAGACCGTTTATACCTTCCTGTTGTTTTAAAATTCTGCAATCAGAAACTCAAAGATCACAAATCACATTTATATTGAGGTTAAATAAGCTCAAGTTACTGAAATAATCCGTACTTAACTGACATGTCTGTGTTGGAGCCGGCCTCCTTGCTTGTTTGCATGGAAATGGTGTTTACTGAGTCATAAATATAGATGCAGTGCCTCGAGAGGCGGTGTTTAATGTTAAATTAAATTAAAAAGTGACCTCTGACTGGAGGCGAACAAGACGCACCAAGCTGTTGAGCCAGAATTCAATTGACTTCAGATTCCCACATTATTGCCGAAACCCTGTGGAATCACTTTTTCTCTGTGTCAGCCTCCTCGCTGTTTCCCTGAGGTTTATACTTACTGTGTAGCCGGGGTAATGGATGAGTGGGTTTTCTGCATACGGCAGGATAAGGTAATGCCTGGGTTTGACTGAAGGAAACATTGAGTCTTTTCTGCTAGGAAAGGAAACAGTGGTGGGCATTCACAACAGCTTTTTTATCTGCGTAACATTGGTGCTGTGTGCTGCCAAGAATAGCCGCAGTTCAGACACCTCTGTCAAATTGTCTTTTTTCACCCACTGCAGCCACTCTACCTCGTGTTCACAGGAATGAGTACACGGCGGAAAGTGATCCAATATAATTTTACCGTCTCTTTTTCTCTGCACGACCAATATCATACATTTCCTGTGGCATAGCGACAGCACCTTTACACTGATGGGTCTGGTAATGAGTTATACGTATATGATCTCAGCGTGGTTGCAGGTTGAGTGAACAAGGTAATGATTGAGATTACTATCTTCGGTTCCATAATGCAGTATATTATAAATTATTCAAATGAGCTTTCTGTGTCTGCCCGCCAGAACCCACTTGATTTTTCAGTAAGTGGCTGCGATAGAGGGTCAAATAGGCTGGAAATTAGGTGTCAGGAAACAATTTTATTCTTGAGTTTAGACAGGTCTCTGACTTTGTTTTAAAACCTTTACATTTAACCCAAATGTCTGTGTAACTACCACACTTGTGTGCAACTTTGTGAATTTGATTAGAGACTATTATATTTTATCGTCATATTAAGGTTTAAGCTATTCGGATACAGTTACTCAAACAAAGGCAAATAGTTGTCAGTATTTTTCATCCCTATTTTAGACGAACCGTCATTTCTTAGTCCGTATTTCTCCCCCAGCTGGTGACTTGACATGTTGTTTGCAATGCATCAGCTTCAGCGACAGTCAAACCCCTTATTGAAGAACACAGATTCTAAACTGTGATCTTTATGTGCTGCTCTGTCCTGTGTTGCAGGAAACGTGTTTCTCAAACACGGCTCGGAGCTTCGCATCATTCCCAGAGACAGAGTGGGAGGACAAGGAGACTGATGCTGCTTTTCCTCATTGACAGCATAATGACTCACCCGGCAGAATCATATAACACTTGAGACCCAGGAAACACCTCAGCGTGTGTCATATTTATTTTTTTTCTGGCCCACAACTGACAGTGACTCACATGAGAATACATATATATATATTTAAACTTGATGATGACATGCACACACACTTGCATGCCCCCCCGCTTCTTCATTCTCAGTCAAGTTTTTTTTTTTTTTTTTTTCTGTAAGTGTAGTTGCATCAAAAGATTGGAGTGACATCAAGAGTTTCCAGAGGTACTGAGTAATTAATGTACACAAACACAGCAGCGGCATCATGGGAAACATTTTGGCAAAGATTAACAAACAAGTGATTCAGCAGTTCTAGCTTTTGTATCTTTGTAAATGACAATAAATCAGTACGACTAACAACAACACACGCCTATGTTGCAATGTTTACCTTTATCTGTATTAGCATTGTAAACGTCAGAGGTCATGAAGTATATGTAGAACATTTTCAAGGACCACTGTCATTATATGAAGTTGCTGTTGATATGTTCACAGTAGGTATTGCCAGTATTCTTACAACACATGATGAATAAAGTTGCATCATGGGTCTGTATTGAATTTGTATCATGGTCCAGCTCCTTCCATAACTACTAGAACATGTTTAAATTCTTACTTATTGTTCATCTGTCAAACTGTGCAGGCATGTGGATCTTTGCTGCCCTCTGTCAGGTTACATTTTAACATCAGCTTGCACTCATCCAAAAGGCCTTTCTTTCCTCTGCATTTCAAGCCCTGTATTATGCTCCATCTTTGCACAATAAATATGAAAACAATACACTGAGTAATTTGAACTATTTAATATGTATTGCCAGCTTAATTAGGAGTTACATCGGGTGCTGAGGAGCAGGTGGTGAGAAAACAAGACAGGCATCTCAATAGCTTCAATTAAAATACACAGCCCACAGAATGTGACATAGTAGCTATCACCGAGGTGCATCCAGCGTTGGAGACACTGGTTTTCATCTGGGAAATAAATTAAGTGTTTGAATGCAGCTTTTCATCTTGTGTTGGCATTGTGAAAAATCAGTGACCAGAAAACATACCTTCATATTAAGTCTCGATTATTCTCATCCTGAACAAAAGGCATGACTAATGGGAAGAGCAGTAGTTTGTCTGTGTGCTTTATTGTTCCTCTGACTGATTAATGAGGGAAAGCAGTTTAATATCCCCTCCACATTAATCAGTATTATCAAAGAAGGTCTGGGTCATTTGTTTCTGAATTTGTTTCCTTTCCCAACCCCCCCGGGAAAACAAAATACATATTTGGTAAAGAAAAATGGGCCGGGGAGAATAATGGAGCGTGCATGTTGTAATGCACGAGAGAAAGCACACCGTCGTGTCTCACCATCCATTAGGATGCAGACTCAGATGGGGGGGCGGGGAACTGGAGTGCCATCACAAATGGATTTTCTCATTTGTTTTAATCAAAGTCGCTGCTGGGCACATTCGCCAGAAATTTACTTCTAAAATGGGAAGAGACCACAGAGTGCCCTGGATGCAGCAGATGTTATCTATCGCAGTGTCGCAGCATTGGCCTAAATAACGCCTAATTACTGCGGTCGTATGTATACACAAACTCTACGTGTACCTGTTTAATGGCAGTTTAAATCTGGAAAATCTGTTTTTCTTTCTTTTAAATCTAAGATGCTTGTTGTCAGACCAGCATAAATATCTGGCATTTCTACATTCTGACTAAATACATGAAGAAAAGATAAAACAGATTAATTATACATAAGAAATCAGCTCTCTCCATCACGTCCTCTGATGCTGTGCCCTTTTGGGCATGAAATTAAAACTTCACACTTAAACATAATGGCTGCTGCAGTTTTAATCTTTACGAGCAACGAGGTAGAAAGATGCCTCATAATCACATTTCAGGTTGAGCTGTCAGTCCCGAGCCAAGTTCAGGATGAACTTCTCACAGAGCTGGCTCGCTGCGTCGCCTGGATGAAGTTCTGACTGGGACTCACACGAGAGAGGAGAATTTCTTTTGATCTGCCACCACCGCATCAGCAGCACAACCATTCCAGGAGTCTGCAAGTCCATCACGGCTCCCAGGAAACGCGTTTTGAGGCAGCCTCCAGGCAGACGAGTGATATAAAGCGGAGTCTGTTGGCTCCGCTGTGGCACAGATCCTGCAGGCGAACGTCGCATCATGGTCTGCAACAACTGTGCGAGTGTTTTAGTTGAGATGAGGCAAAGAGAAAGTGAGGAGGGTATGTGTGTGGAGCTGTGGGTTGAGTCAACATTCGGGGTGATGAATTGGAGGAAAATGGGTATTTTAGTGGATGGTCAATTTGTTATTGCAGTGTGAACTAATAGGCCACCTGTTGAAACACTTGCTCAATTTGTGTCAACTCAAAATTCACACTGAGCAAACTTGTCAAGATGATTAAGTACTGATTTGTCTTGCGATCAAAGTAGGTCCATGAGAATGGTTTGAAGTCTCCAGCATTGTTTTAGAGTCTCAGTATGAAGATGGCAGACAGGAAACAGGAAACAGGATGCTGACATGGGGTTGACATAGTATTGATGGATTGCAGTGCTGTGCATGAAGCTGTGTATGTGTGTGTGTGTGTGAGAGAGAAAGATATAGAGGAATAAAAACCCACTTGCTATAAAATGGGCTTTCCCACGGACTCCCACTGCTTTATAAATGACATGTTGAGCATGCTCCTCGGCCTCCCATTAAAGGCAGCCAATCTAAAATGAGATCTGGTGGTCCTCCACGAACACAGCGCAGATAAAACCAGTGCTGCGGCCACAGGTCAGTGAGCCAGATAAAGAAATAGGGAACAGGGGAATGGAAACAGCCCTCCCTCTGACAGCCCATCCAACTCATTTCCACTTCAGTCTCACACATCTGTCACTCAAACACATATAAGCATATAAGCAGGTGTGAGTGCAAAAAAGGGTCTCAAATGACCTGGAACTTCAATCACCACATGCACACAGTCAGGTGGAATCACACCTCGGGGAAATTGATGCGTGTACAAGAGCTATTTGAGGCTCGGCATCAAGATTATTTAATTATATGAATGACCTAACTCTGCCCCCTTCTGTTTTGATATTAGTATGACAGCTGGAGGGAAACCCCATGGAGGAGCACACACACTGTTGGACTGCTCTGATTCATGTCCTTTTATGTCTTCTTGTGCAGAATGACAACTAATTCATCTTGATGGAGTGTAGATATTTAGCCATATTTAGATATGCTGCAGTTTTCTCTAATTTGGCAATAGGTGGGAAACACTCTACACATCACCGCCAAGAGGAGGATTCTTCTTTATTCATTGTGCCTCTGATATCCTTCAAGCTGAAGTGAGATGGCTTTACAGCAGCATGAAAAGCAAATCAATCTCTGACTTTTGATATCCAATAGTCAACATTTGTAACACATATAAAACGAAAGGTCCACACACTCTATGCTCTAGAGATGCATCCATTTACTTCATCTCCAAAAGGTGACTCATCAATCTCCTATTTGATGAGTTCATGGAAAATACTTTCAGCCTCTCACCACCTCTTACCTTCTCGGCCGTTTCGGTTTGTCTGATGGTCTTTTCAAGGTTCCAGAATTACACGTAAGCTGAGTGTCACCTCTGTGAAATCACTCAATCCTTTTCGCATCTGAAGAGCCTCTTCTTTAAATGTGCAGATCTTCATGTTGTGATGGAGCTGTTCACCTTGTCTACGAGCACCTGATGCTCTCCTCGGTAAGCTTGGATTCAAAACCTTTCCATTAACATAACAATAACTGAGATTACATCTAAATAAAGTGTTGATATATTAGATAGGTGATTTTATATCGCACTGTTTTTCACTGCAAAAGAGAAACTTTTTAAAAACATTTGAAAGTCGCCTCACTAAACTGTTTTTCTCCTTTGAGTTAAGTGGTCTCCTAAATCTGTTGAGGCAGTCCTAGAGCTAATCTTTTATAATCCCCTCGTTCTTTGTATCTCCCCTCTCGCTGCACCAACTTGCTGTACCAATGTGTTTAAAGGGCTTGTGGGAGTATTAATAAACCACTCGGCGAGTGTGTTCTAAGGACACAACCGCCACAGGCAGAGTTTAGCTTGTTTGTGCTGTATCCATGAAGCTTGGTCAAAACAGAGAGAGCAAAGTCTGAGCCAGTCTGCTTTTCCAACAGCAGCTCATTTAGTTTCAGTGATAGCGTGCTGTGTGTGAGCACCCGGAGTGCAGGGATATACTGTAAAGCCTCACAACTACTTTCCATCTCTGTCTTCTTTTCTTGTTTTCAGCCATGCCAGCCGTATGGCTCTATGTCAGTCTGTGGGCCCACTGCTTTGATCCAGACTGAAATATCTCAACAACTACGACTGACTTTTTTTGATTTATTTTTTAATTGGATGGTTTTCCATGAAATTTGGTTCATGCTTTGATGACTCATGTACATTTAATCTAGCACCATTGTCAGGTTAGCGTTTGTGGTTTATCATCAAATATCTGCAGAACTATTTCCATCAGCTTCAGCTATACTTTGTGCTGATCGCTAATCAGTACTGCAAATGCTAACATGCTAAACTCTATTGAATCCCATTTCTAACACTATGATGAAAAAAGATCCTGTAAGTCATAAAATATAGAAATAATAAAAAATCTTGACTCTTAGAGTGAGTTTTACATTATTTTGAGATACTAAGTCACTATTTTGGGTAAGTTTCACATTATTCTAAGATATTAAGTCATTATTTGAGTAGATTTCACATTATTTTGAGATACTTAGTCATTATTTGAGTAAGTTTCACATTATCTTGAGATATTAAGTCAGTATTTTTGAGATAAGTCACTATTTTGAGTAAATTTCACATTATTCCAAGAGATTAAGTCATTATTTGAATAAATTTTACGTTGTTTTGAGATATTAAGTCAGTATTTTTGTGATACTTAGTCACTATTTTGAGTAAATGTCACATTATTCTAAGATATTAAGTCATTATTTTGGGTAAGTTACCCCATTACTGGGGTAAGTTTCACATTAGTTTGAGATATTTAGTCACTATTTTGAGTAAATCCACATTATTCCAAGATATTAAGTCATTATTTTGGGTAAGTTTTGCATTAGTTTGAGATATTAAGTCATTATTTGAGTACGTTTCACAATATTTTGAGATACTTTTGACACACTTTATCGCACTGGTGAAAATGGGCTTTCATACTAAACTAATATGATTAACATGTAAACATTACACCTGCTAAACATCAGCATGTTAGAATTTCTACTGTGAGCATCGTAGCATGCTTAAGTTAGCATTTAGCTTTTAACACTGCATGCTGTCCCTCTGTGCAGCCTAACAGAGCAACTAGCACGTGGTCTAGTGCAGTATGTTGTGTGCCACATTAATGACTCACTTTGAAATTATAGATGATTATCATATCATAGCCATGGACAAAACTGATAACAGTGCGTTAAATACTACAGCTAATAACACACAGTAGGCCTAGATAAGACTTCAAACTGCTCTTCGAAGCATACATCATTATGAGGCCTTGAGCTGACACATTTTTAGTCTCCCAAGTGACAGGGAATCAGATCCAAATTTAAACACTGTCCTCCGTAACCTACAGTTTATAAGCTGTAAGCATTTTGGGACTGGCACAGCCTCAAACAGGCAGCATTAACATGGAAATCAGTCTGTGGGAACTTATCCAAGGACTGAATATATGTTCCTCCAGTGGGAGCCATGGTGTCTATCTCAAAGTATTCAGCGAATGTTCTAAATGATTCACTTAAAATCAGAATGTATGAATGGGTCTGTTTAAGCAGCACTGCACTGATTGTACACCTAACTCTGTTAGTTTCACTCAGCCCCTGATAACAGCTGTATTATGTCTCCTGTGGATCTGCAGGGAGCTCTCTAAGGTCTGAGAAGAAGACCTGATGGTGTCATCAGGGTTATCTCAGCCTGGGCTCCACAGTTATATTTTTAACAAAGAGTCAGCATTACAAATTGGAGGTGTAGGGTCTGGGAGAAATTGGTGTTAGGAGGCAGGTAGGATCTAATGAATAAGTATCAGTCTCAATAAAAGAGAATAAAAAAGTCAAAATGTCTTGGCCTCTGCTGCTTCAATTTTTCCCTTTTTTTTAAGCTTTGTTTGTGTTGGCTATAAGCAGGGCTGGCCATCTTGTGTAAGTATACAACTGTCTAAGTAGATCTGAACATCTACTTAGATGGAGTTGTCAGTGGCAAGTAAAAATTTTGAGTCACCAATTAACCTGCATGTCTTCGGATGGTGGGAGGAAGCCGGAGTACCTGGGGAAAACCCACGCTGACACGGGGAGAGCATGCAAACTCCACACAGAAGGGATTTGAACCAGTAACCCTCTTGCTGTAAGGTGAGAATGCTAACCACTGCACCACCGTGCCAGCCTTTAGAGTTATAGGAAGGGCTGTCCATCTTGTGTAAGTGTATACGCCTTGAATCAGAGCTGTCAGCAGCAAGTTACAATGTATTTTAGAGCACATTTTCAGCAGTGCTGTATAATGTACACATCTCACTGTATTGATGAAATCTCTCTGACATTTCTATTTTTTAGAAGCCCTTCCTTGTCTTTTACTTCTTCTCACACTGCAGCGCAAATTCATCCTGGTACTAAAGGTGAGTCTGTTTGTCACAGCGAACTCTAATGTGAGTGCTGATAAGATAAAAGCATTAATGTTACGTCCCTGAGCAGTCTACCAGCAGCAACAGAGATTTCCCCGGTGCACTAATGCTGGATGTGTGTAGTGTGTGTGTGTGTGTGTGTGTGTGTGTGTGTGTGTGTGTGTGTGTGTGTGTGTGTGTGTGTGTACAGCAGGTGTTAGTGGACAAGGAACAGCTCATTGGAACAGACCAAAGAACAGAGTTGGAGTAAAGGGAAAGGGTGTCATACAGAAGGCTGTTAACCTTCAAAGCAGCCGCATTCTCTGTTCTCACTCCGAGTTCAGCTGTGAAGGCTGGAACTTTATAAGGCTCTGGACTCTCTCTCTCTCTCTCTCTCTCTCTCTCTCTTTAAAGTCTTCCTTTAACAGCACAGCTTTCACACCATTTCTGCATGCCCCCCCCCCTGCAAGGTGGACAAAACACAGAGAGCAGACATATGCCTGTAATGTGAAATGTCAGGGTGAAAATCCTCGCCGGCGTTAGCTTGCAGGTTGAACATTTTTTGTGCATCATCTCGAGTCTCTGATGTCCTTCAGCAGCATAACCTTCTTAATACCTTACATGCAGAAAATAAGATCTGATTCTGTTTACACTCTCAGCCGTGAGCCAGCAAAAACTCTAACAGCCATGTCACGACCAGTGGAAATAAATCGCTGTAACACAACTCGAGCATGAGCAAAGAGGATTTTCAGCTCTGATGCTGAGCCCATGGGTCTCATTTTTGCAACTTAATATATGTCAACACTGGATAACCTTTAGCACTTGACTCGTGAGCTGGTTCCTGGAATGCTGCTGCCGCTCTCCACCACCAGAGAGCAGTAGCCTATTAAAAAATAATAACACCACTTCTCTCCCTGTTCATTTAGATGGACATCATGACTGCATTTAAATGCTTGATCTGCCTTATTCAAATTCAGAGAGACGGATGTGTTTCTTTTCTTTTTCTCACACTGTTGAAATCTTTATATCGTGTTATAAGACAGCAAATAATCTGCAAGATACCCTGATAGCGTTTATGCTGCGTCTACTGTGTAATTAACTGTGTGTGTAGTGAACAAGTTTTGTCTTCTTTCCTCGGGAATATTTGGTCTCAGGAATATGAACAGCTTAATTTGTTCTTCCCTGGGGGCCCCTCTATTCTTATCTGTGCTTACGCTCCAAAAGGTTTATGTAAAAATAGAAAAACAATTAAAATGGAAGTCTTGGAAATATGCTAAGAAGTGTTGCACTGGTTTAAAAACTCTCTCTTTTGTCATCGCTGGTCCGTATTACAGTTCACTGTAACAAGAAAAGGCTGTAACAGTACTGCAGCAAATGTTCACCTCCAACAAGCCACAAGAGCTGACAACAAGCGCTGCAAATTGACACTGCCTGCAGGGCTGAGGGCTGAGTGCTTTGTCTGATGTGTGATGGAGTGTGGCAGGCTTGTTCCTTATTAGACTCATCACCTCTGTGAAATCACATGAAATAGAGAGAATACGCTCAGCGAGGGGCATGTCACAAAGCCAACCAGCCAGAAAAAGCTTCATACACGAGCTGTAAACAAGTCATTAATGCCAACTGCTTGGCATAGAGGCTCCTCTGCATTTAAGGTAAAAGTCCCACCGGTGAATGTCAACCTGGGAGGCACAGGGGCTTTGGAAATGTTCAGGAGCTTGTTGTCCTGAAAGAAATAGATTCAAAGAGAGTTTTTCAAAAGCCAGAGAGGGGAAAAGTGGCTCATTGACTGTCTGTCTTTTCTCACAATTTGCAGGGCAATTAATCACACAGACAACAGATATTTACCCAATTCCCCTCTAATTCGTAATAACAACCTTGTTCCTCTAACTGAAAGGCAAAGGCCCACAGCAGCATTGTCATCTGTAATGTAAATGAGTGTGTGAGACGCAGGAACAAACTGGCAGTTTCACCAGACAGTAAACATTTACCAGAATGGCACCGTGTGTAAACTCACACGGTCATTGTGTTGATGATTACAGAGCAGCGGCGGCGCTGAGATGCCTGTTTGGAAGGAAGAGTTCCTGGTGTGTCCACTGAATGCCTGCTTTTTCACGACTGTAATATAGGAACAAAGACGGACCAGATGTGAATCTGTGTACGGTTTGCATTTCCTCGTGTGAATGTGTGAGTGCAGTGCTGAGGGGTGGGTGCAGGGGGTTCCCATTACACTTTCAGCTGACCCAGACAAAACGTAATTGCAGGCTGGTTCTGCAGGGAGGTAAAATCAGTGGTTTTGCATGTCAAGCTATTGCTTTTATGCGTGGGCTTTCTCAAGAAGCAACAGGTTGCGTTCCATTATGGAGATAGTGAGGACAGAGTGGAGAGTGACAGGAGACCGGCTCCTTTCATTGATGGTGAGCGTTGAAAGCATGAGGATAACAGCTGTGTGATGTAGGAAGTGATGGAACAGCTATTCAGATCCTTTAAAGGAATACTTCACCCTCAAAATGACCATTTGTGAATCATTTAGTCATGCCGTGTTCCCTTCAATTTGTGAGGAAAACGTTGTTTTTCTCGAATGCCTCCATGCAAAACATATTGATTTATTGACTGATTGGGGAGCACAGCATATCTATATCGTTGAAACAATTTGCAACACTCTCACACATACCAAGATTCACTTTCAGTTCAGTTTTGAATGGTGAAGTTTAAGTGAAAATGCACGTGTTTGGGAAGCATACATACGACTGGATAAATGAGACTTGGACTGCACGAGTTGTGTGAGTTGGTTTTGATATAGTTGTGCCATTGTGCTTTAAAGGAAAGTCAAAAAGCACAATATACAAATACATTACACACATAAAAGAACATTTTACCTGCAAATACCTTACAGTATATGTAAATATAGTGCAAGCATTGGAGGGTTGAAAGCAGTGCAGGAAAGAGACTTTAAAGTTACATTTGATGATGATTGGAATACACTTGCAGCACAGAAGCTTCTCCACATGAGAGGTGCCAGATCAAAACTGACTCAATATAAAATTTTCAATAGAATATATATTTCAGTCCAGCAAGGCTACAGGTGATGGGCCTGATACCATCCAGCTTATGCTGGAGATGCAACTCCAGCCAAGGTGATATAGTGCACATGTTTTTAATTGCCCCTCATTGGTTTCTTTCAGGCAAAAGATCGTAGAGAAGATCAGTAACCATCTGAGGACACAGGCAACTCTCAATCATAGTCTATACCTCATGAATATTACAAAAGATATCAAAGTTTAGATCCCAAAATATGTGTATATATATATATATATGTTAATATGTGGCTAAAAGTTGCCGTTAGCACCAGTGGCGTAAGGTAGTTACAAAAGGGCCCCATGGACACTATTATGAAGGGCCCCAAGGCACGCTAACTAGTTATGCGCCTAAATTAGCTACTGTATAATCTTACTGTCACATAATCAAATAGATACTTGACACTGGATAACACCAGCATACACATCACCCAGAAATCAACATCGAATAAAGGACAAAAAAAACCTAATAAAATAAAGAAGTATTTGTTTAATTGTATTTATAGTTTATGTTGAATAAATTACAACATATTTTGGTATAGATTACACCTGAATATTTTACAAAAAAAACAAAACAACTAAAAACCATGCTGGATATGGGTTTGCAAATATATACCATTGTTATTTTTGACTTTTAACGTGAGTTTCTCTTCAAACACAGGCATATTTCCAAGGTGGCAATCTGAAATACTTACAAGGGCTTGTTTGTTATGTTGCTGTAGACATTTTTTGTTACGGAAACAGTAAAAAGCATTCAAGTTTTAAGTGAAATGTACTTTATTTTCGAAAGTGAAACTATTCGTATTATGCAGAATGGCCCATCACAGGGAGTCATAATATTTAACTGGATTATTATTCATGATGCATTAATATGAAAGCTGCATTTTAATGATGTGGCTGGTCAAGTGTCTCATTGGAAGTACTTTAGACTGGTGAGGAGTTTAAACTAAATCAATGCATCATGTTTTAGACTGATCAAATGTTTTGTATGCAAAATGATAATATGCAAAATAGCTGTTAAAATGTGGCGAATATGATGTGTGAAATTGCCCCATTTCCATCTGAAAGTTAGTGAAGTAGAATAATAAAGTAGCATAAAATGACAATACTCAAGCACAAGCAGCCCCAAAAATGTACTTCTAACACTGAGTGTATGCATACGAAATTCCTCCTGTGCCTTATTCACGGCATGAATAAATTCACACGATGTACATTATTCATTGGAGTTATGGGTCTTTTATTAAGAAAGTGTGACCAGGAGCAATGAAACCAACCCTTTGTAATAAAGATGACAAACACGGAGCTTCCTCTTTAACAGTGAACTGATTTTGTGCACGGACCCTGTTGGACATCTTCAAAGAAATGGTATTGTGAAGAAAGAGACACATCAGACGCAAAAAAAAAACAAACAAAAAAAAAACACACTTCGCTTTGTCACAGCATCATTAAAGCTCCTACTTCTTGATTCTGTTGGGACAGAGGTGTGTGGGTGGAGTGTGTCTACAAACAAACAAATTTTCTCACTGGAGTACAGTCACTTTTAAGGGGGCTCATACTTGCAGTGAGAATCTGCATTGTTCTGTTCGCGGTTATTTTTGGGACTTTTTGATCGCTTGGTAACCAGACAAACCATTTGACCAACAAAACCTGCTTCGCACACTCCCTGGCTGAACAACAATAATCTTATTCCACCATTGTAAAATTGATTTAGACGAATGTGGTCTGGTGTGCTTCTGCTGCCGAGCAACAATGTGTGCTACGCTGGTGAATATTCATTTGGCTTTTAATGATGAATGTGGTCCAGCTCATCACAAAATGTCTATTCACATAAATTAGCTTTTGTGATAAGAAGGGAATGTTTTTGTCATTTGAGGCATGCGCGCCAAGATGTTATGCAAATGCAACAATCTGATGGGTGCCTAACCCTCATACTGCCTCATTACCAGACGGTTTTGAATCTTTCTCATCCCCGTGTAGACTCAAACCCCACAATCTCCATGTGTGGCCTTATCACAGCGGAGCAGCTGCTGAGCAGAAGGAACCCCGCGCTCAGTACTGTATGAATATGACATAAATCTGAGGCTGGACTTTCCAAAAGTTTCAGTGTGCTTGGTGGGTGAGAGAAATGGGCTGCAGGGGTGAGCTAGAGTTTCAGTGCTAATTAGTCAGATGGGAGCAGAAATACAATCAGGGAGTCCAAAAAATGGGATGAATAATGGTGCTCATCATGCCATCATATGGACTCCCTTCCTATGGAAAATCATTTTGTGGGAAACAGACACTGCAGCTCAAAGTTCCAGGTGAAAATGCTCACTAGTCTCTAATTTTGTTGACTTAATAATGATCTTTACATCCCTCCTTTGTTCCTCATCACTCCATCTGTCTCTCATTGGACTCCAGTATGCAGTGCAATCTCTCTAAATGTACTCAGTGCAAATCTAACATGCATGTATCGGAATTTTTTGTCCCGTGTAAAATCACCAAAAGAATGTTTTGCCATATATGAAAAGCACGACAGCTGGAAAAGCCGGGGGTGCCACGTACTTTAAAATAACAAGGCACTTGAAACCCTTTAATCACCTGGCATTTTAAACGCGGGTGGTGGTGAGTCAAGGACAAAATGCAGTCACAAGCAGTGTTCTCTGAGGTTCAGGCTCATGTGAGGGGATTTTTTTAAGACTCAAGGCTGTCAGGTTTGTAAGAACAGCACCGAACCATTCAGATATTCATGTCTGACACTTCGAACCAGTTTCACGGTGAAGGAAAGATCCTTTGGTAGGGTTTTATCAACAGTATGAATTTGCCTCACATTGGTGTGAGTATGAATTGTTACATATTCGCTGCACCTTGTGAAGATCCTAAAAAGTTCACCATGTTTCTGAGTAATCAAACAGATATTTGCACAAACTTCTCGCCGACTGATATTTGATTAACGGCAGCCATTCTTTCTATTTGACTGCAACAAATCTCTCTCCATAAATGCCAATGATTAAATGAAACAAATATTCAGCAAAAATCGTAAAACAGCAGAGAATTGATGACTTCAAAACTGCCTGTTTACAGAGCAGGAGAAAAGCAGTGAGTTCATTCTCTCATGACTTAGCCTTGACAGGTGTTCCAACTTGCTGTACAAATTCCCCCCTAGGACCACCAAGGCCTAGCAGGATGGATTTTTTTCCAGTCTTAAAAAACAGTTTGCAACAGCCGAATGCATATTTCACACCCAGACACTAATGCTTATTTTATTTTTTTATTTTTTTTTGCATCATAGTTAACTGATCCACACTGACAAGGACATGGCCATTGTCTCCTTTGCCTACTGCACTTAGAGGTGTACAGTGCGTTTTCATTGCTTAAGGGAAGGTCAGTGTGTTTCAGAGGGCCCACATTCAACTGCTTACTCACCACAAATCAAAGACAAAATAAATGAGTAGAGGATTGCATGCATAAATAAGAGCTAACCGAGCCAGTCTTTTATTTCTATCAACATTTTTACACATATACTTGCTGCAGGAAGTGTGAGGTTACAGTAACTGAGGAAAAACAGCAGTGAGGACTAATAAGCCGACAATGAGCAGAGTAATGACAGTGTCCCTTTTGATTCCCATTTCATCCATTCATTTATTAGGGGTAGGAATCACCAGAGGATCCACAATATGATATTATTGCGATACTGGCATTTTAAATATACTATGATATGCTGAGTATTGCAATGAAATGTGTAGCGATGTATTGCGATTTATGACCTTTTCTCAACTCTAAATTATGTCCCCAGTGAAAAACTCTGTCGACATCTGTTTTACCGAATAAGATAAAGTTTTCAGTCTGTTCATCTCACTATTTTTTGCAGACTGGACTGAACAAACAATTGATTATATTATTCTAGTAGGCTACCTAAAGTTTAGTTTGTATTTGTAAGATTGATAATTTGCATTGGTTTCTTCTTCTGGTCTTTGTTTTCTGAAGATGTAAAAATGGATATTTGGACAGACTAGTGCATCTATCAGCCATAAACAAATGTTTGTTTTGTTAAAAATGTTTACTTTGCATTTTTAGAATGATTCCATCAGTTATTGAACTCTCTCTGTCTGTCTGACACAGCATGGAAAACATTAACAATATCTGCAGCCCTCTGGGTTACAATTTTGACATTTCTTCCAATTTCATCACTTTGTCTGAATGTCCACAGATGAAATGATTATATGATCTGCTACTCATGAGCCATACTTAAACAGACTATCTTTCCTCGGGGCAATATTATCTTTTAACACCACTGTTACATCTTGCAAAGATCCTGACAGAAGAAACTCAGTAATTGCACTGTAGGTAATGAGTCTGTGTAATTCAGCTCATCCTCTAGTCCCCGCCCCAGCTCTGTGAATGTCAGCCGTGTTGCCCATTGGCGACGAAGCTGAGGTTACAAGCCTTCAAAATGCTCCAATATGCGCAGAGATGGGCGGCAGCGCTTTTACGCAGCCTCTCAAGTGTCTGAAGTTAAAACTCCTGCGCGCTATTCTCGCTGACTATGTCGAGGGTCCGGACGGATAGACACACGGGAGTCACCGTGTAGACATCCAGCCGACTCCTAACACTTTGGGGATTTTTTTATCTTTTCGAGTAAAGAAATAGCGCTTTGAGCATCATCTCCGCAGAGCGACTTTTTCCTCACGGATGGTTTGGATCACATCCGTCGCCACGATGTTGTTACACAGACTTCTCCTGTGTGTTTCAGTAACAGGTATCGTCTTGGCGCAGCCCGACAGCTCTGGATTATTTTACGCGCTCAGATCTGAACTGTCAGAAGATGCTATCTTGGTGGCCAACAACGGAATACGCGTGCCTTTCGGGAGATCCGTCTTCATCGACCCCATCAATGATTTGGTGATTCAGACGCAGCCGGGAGACCGGTGCAGCATCACCGTGCTGGATAACGATCCGCTCTCACAGAGACCGGGGCATCTCTCTCCCAAAAAGTTTCCGTGTGATTTTGGTCCTAATGATGTGACATACTCCCACTACGGGTCGAGAAGTCCGGCTAAAGACAGAGTGAGGCTGCAGCTCAGGTATGATGCGCAAACCGAAACCGTTATTATCCCGTTTATGATGGAGGTGGAAGTAGTTTTTACGCAGCTAGAGTTACTCACCAAAAACATGCCTCTCACTGTTGATAATCTCAAAACCACCAGCAACCCTATTGATAAGAGGATTTTAGAGTTCACTTATGACAGAGACTCTCACAAATGTGAGGTGACATCCCTGTCAAGCAGCAGCTCGCTGCCAAGATATGGAAGACTCATAGATGGGGGGAAACTTTCCAAAATGATGGACTGTGATGAATTCACACAAGCTGACATCCGCTATGAGCACACGTTTGACCGCAAGTCTCCCAACAGGGACTATGTTCCCATGGTTGTGGAGCTGCATGATAAAGAAGGCAACCTAGTGAAACAGGAGTATTTCCATCTTATGATTCGCATCAAAGAGGGAGAGGAAAACACTCCCCCCAAACCCAGCTTTGTGTCTATGATGATGATGGAGATCAGCCAGTTTGTTATGACCGCTCTCACCCCTGACATGCTCGCTGCCGAAGATGCAGAGTCAGACCCAGACGAGCTTATTTTCAACATCACCTCTCCCTTATCTTACGAGGAGGGCTACATAGTCAGCACTGATGACAGAAACCTCCCCATCACGTCTTTTTACCAGAGAGACTTGCGTGAACTGAAAATAGCTTACAAGCCCCCCTCCCTGGACTCAGACACTGAGAGGATTTTTCAGCTCGAGTTTGAGGTGGTAGACACAGACGGGGCCGTCTCAGACCCCTTCGCTTTTATGATTGTTGTGAAGCCGATGAACTCTATGGCCCCTGTTGTGACACGGAACACGGGCCAGCTGCTGTACGAGGGCCAGTCTCGGCCTCTCTTCAGCGCCCACAACTTGGAGATCAGCGATGAAGACAACCTGGATGCTGTCACCATCACAGTGGTGGATGGGCTGCGTCACGGGGACCTGATGGTGCTGGGCTCTCACAGGAAACTCTTCACACCTGCTGACCTTACAACAGGGGTTATTGTGTACCAGCACGATGGAAGCGACACATACAGCGACAACATTGTCTTCAAGATGTCAGATGGAACAAATGAAGTAGAGTTCCTTTTCCCCATTACGATCGTTCCCACTGATGACGAGCCGCCGATTATAAATGCCAACACCGGCCTGGTGCTGTTCAAAAACCAAATGATGTCTATATCTCCCCTCATGCTCAGCGCAGCAGATATTGACTCTGAGGACTCAACTATTAAATTCACCATTGTACCTCCCTTTTCTACTATTGGCACAGTGCTGTTAAGGCAGTCAGATGCCCCCGAGGACCCCTCCTCTTGGAAGTTCAATGCCGAGGATGAAGTGTATGAGAAGGAGGTGACAGAGTGGCTTCAGAAAGACATTACTGACGGGAAGCTGTTTTACAAGCACACAGGCCCTCACAACACAGACACTATAATGGATCAGTTTATGTTCACAGTTCAGGATGACAATGACCCCCCTAATGAGTCAGGAGAGAGTGCATTTATGATCAGAGTTTTACCCATAGATGACGTACCCCCTGAGCTTTTCCCAGGCACCACCCTGCAGATGACCGTTCAGGAGTACAAGCTCACTCACTTTAGCAAAGAAGTTCTGCGCTACACTGATTTGGACTCTGAGGACCGAGACCTCAAATATACAGTTATCCAGCCCCCAGTAGACACAGATGAAAATAACCCAGTTTTGTTTGGTGCTTTGGTTCTGACAGACAGCCCGGACACTGAAGTCACTGAGTTCACACAAGCTCAAATTAACCATCATAAGATCTCCTACGACCCTCCGGATGTTGAGCTCGGAATAACAGCCCACGTTGTGCAGTTTCGTTACACTGTCGAAGACACGGCTGGGAACAACGTCGAAGGAGCTTTCACGATCTACCTCCAGCCCGTCAACAACAAACCCCCCCAGATTACAAACACAGGCTTTACTGTGTATGAACGTGGCATGCACATGATCAGTCTCGCTGAGCTCGACGCCACAGACCCCGACACGGAGAGCGAACAGATCACCTTTACTCTAAGCCAGCCCCCTAAACACGGCCAGGTCCAGGTTGCATTCACTGATCTAGAGAGAAAAGGGGTTTTCAGACTTGAGGATATCCCAGAGGGGAAGATATCATACATTCATGGTGGGGAGGAGACGATGAGCGATGAATTTCAGCTGGATGTCAGTGATGGGATTCATATTGTAACCGTGACGGTCAAAGTTAATGTAAAGCCTGTCGATGATGAAACGCCAACTGTCAGCCTGCCTCCGGGAACAATCGGCTCTCATATGGATGTGCTGGAGAATGGAGCCACGGAAATCACAACTAACGTCATTCAAGGCCATGATGATGACACAGATGACCTCCAGCTGACCTTTATCGTGGAAGATCCCCCAGTTAATGGTGAAATATTGGTTAAAGGAGTGCCTGCTACTAGGTTTACACAAGCTGATATCATTAATGGCGTGGTTGTGTACGCACACACCGGTGGTGAGATAGGTCTGTCCTCTCAGCAGGACGGCTTCAATTTGACTCTCACAGACATGTCTGATGATTGGACAGTGGGTGGCAATAAGGTCAACGGAGTCCAAATTCGTGTTACTATTCTTCCTGTTGACAGCCAGGCCCCTGAGGTTGGAGTTGGGATTCAATTCAGTGTCATTGAAGGGGAGAAATATGCCATCGGCCCTCAGCACTTGAGCGCTGATGATAATGACACTCCAACGGATGATATCCTTTGCACCATCATCGTCCAGCCCACAGCTGGCTATGTGGAAAATATTTCACCCGCCCCAGGCTCAGAAAAGTCCAGGTCAGGAACACCTATTAGTGCTTTTACCATCAGAGACATCAGGGAAAGGAATATCTACTATGTGCAGAGCATTCACAAAGGAGTGGAGCCAGTGGAAGATCGGTTCACATTCAGGTGCTCTGATGGCATCAATTTCTCAGAGAACCATTTCTTCCCAATCGTCATAATCCCAGCAAATGATGAAAAGCCGGAGATTTATTTGAGGGAGATAGTTGTGATGGAGGGGATGAACATCGTAATCGACACTCCAATTCTGAACGGGGCCGATGCCGATATCCCACCTGAGGAGCTGATGTTCATCATTTCCAAACCTCCCAAACACGGGGCCATTTTGAACCAGCTGTCCACAGGCTCAGTTTTGGTGACTAATTTTACTTTAGAGCAGATTAGGGAGGCATCGAGCATTATTTATGAGCACGATGACTCAGAGACAACAGAGGACAGCTTTGATGTCACTCTGACTGATGGAAAGTACTCTGTACAGAAAACAGCCGTGGTTATGATCATCGCTGTTGACGACGAGACCCCTAGAATGCTCATTAACGACGGCCTGGAGGTGGAAATCGGGGAGACCAAAGAGATCGACAACAAAGTTCTCAAAGCAACAGATTTAGATTCAGATGACAGCACGCTCACATACATCATAAGGTTTGGGCCTGGTCAGGGTCTCCTTCAGAGGAAAATCTCACCCGGGTCTCTTGAGAACATCACGCTAGGTATGAATTTTACACAAGCTGAAATCGATGCAGGGCTTATTCTTTACACACACAGCGGTCAGGAGGGCATCCGCGACTTAGTTAAATTTGACGTCACAGATGGATTGAACCCACTAATTGATCGCTACTTCTACATCACTGTGGGCAGTATTGACATGGTGTTCCCTGATGTGGTCAGTAAAGGCGTGTCTTTGAGAGAAGGCGGCAGAGTGACTTTGACCACAGATCTTCTCAGCACCACTGACCTCAACAGCCCTGATGAGAATTTAGTCTTCACCATCACGAGGGCCCCTGTCAGAGGCCATCTGGAGTGTACGGACACTCCTGGGATGCCCATTGTGTCTTTCACTCAGCTCCAGCTGGCTGGCAGTAAGATTTACTACATTCACACCTCAGACGATGAAGTGAAAATGGACAGCTTTGAGTTTGAAGTCACCGACGGCTACAATCCTATTTTCAGAACGTTCAGAGTCTCCATTGTGGATGTTGATAATAAGAAACCTGTTGTCACTGTAAACAGTTTAGTTGTCACAGAGGGGCAGATTAAGCTGATTACACCATTTGAGCTCACCGCAGAGGACCAGGACACGGCTGAGAAGCTGCTGAAATTCACTGTTACCCAGCTGCCTGTTCACGGTAAACTCCTCTACAATCAGTCGGTGCCCGTCACCAGCTTCACCAAACAAGACCTCAATGAAAACCTCATCAGCTACAAACACGATGGAACTGAATCATCAGAGGACTCCTTCTCCTTTACAGTCACCGACGGCACACACACTGACTTTTACGTTTTCCCCGACACTGTGTTCGAGACTCGCCGCCCTCAGACTATGAAGATCACCATTTTGGCAATGGACAACGGCGTCCCCCAGATTGTAGTGAACAAAGGTGCCCCCGCTTTGAAGGTCTTGGCCACGGGTCACCTGGGGTTCCCCATCAGCTCCAAAGTGCTGAGGGCAGAGGACAGAGACAGCAGCCCGGCCTCACTGGTGTTCCACATCACCACGCAGCCCAAACACGGTTACATCGTCAACCTGGGACAGGGAAACAACTCCATCAACACATTTAGTCAAGGTAAACAAACACCCACTGACATTATAATGTATGACCTTTGCATGAATATTGCATGTGAATGGCACAATCACAGTGATGACAGTGATTTTGTTAAGTGCTGTTCAGTGGTTGAGTGATGGTGGACTGCAGAAAGAAATGGATTTCAAAATATAATTGTCAGTTCTGGTAAACAAAATTGCATAATCCCATCTCTCATGTAACATTAAATTATTATAAATTATTAGTAGCTGGCAAAATAACATCATTGACAATCTGACATGCAAAAATGCCTCTCCCGTATCAGACATCTTTAATCAGTGTTATTACTGTGCTTATTTGGCAAATTGAAGTGATTTTAATCATCATTTTTTTGTAATCAAATAATGATAATCCTCTAGCTATTGATGTGTGACTGGTGTGGGACTGAACTTCAGAGAAGACATGTTAAAGTCAAAAATCCCTGCAAGTCTGTAAGTTTTGATTAATGTCTCACACTGCCTACCAAAGATTTTAATTTATGGAGTAATAATTATTCATATGTGTGACAAGTGCAGGCTTGGGAATTTCAATAGTTAATTTGTGGGCCTGATTTAGATGTGCCTTCCTCATCAAATCATAATTAGCAGACCAAAGTTAGAGGCTGATGTTTCGCGCAAATGTCTTGTAGACGCTTAGGGATGAATAATTTATTATTTCTGCATCTCCGGGGAAATGTTCACATCTGATGTTCTCTACCGTGGTTTGTTAAATGAAGCAGGACAGAAGCAGAAGGATCATGTGAAAAGGTCAGAGCAGATCTTTCAGTGACAGCATGGCATTTGAGTTGCGGCACATTCTCGCGGTTTGACCAGGTCAGTTCGAATTTGAGGCAATTTGTTGCAATTCGTGCGTCTTAAAAATTCATACGGAAACTTGAACCCTCTCGGCAAAAATACTTTTCTATACACCATCAGCGGATAGAGCCAGATGCCACTTGAGCTATGAATTTGTACACGTGTCTCCATGTGTTCATGTCTGTTTATTGATAATGCAAGCAGAGCCGCTGATTGAGGTTTAGAGCGATGCAATCAATGCAGTATTTCATGTCACGCTGAGGCAATTATACGAACAAGTAAGAAAATTCACCTGCTTGTGCCACAGCTTGGTGTAAGCACAGACAGGGGATGAGAACACAGAGTGAAGAGAGAGCTCTTCAGCGTGCAGGAGACGGACACTTCTGACAGCCACTGTGCGGCTGCAGTCTTTGAAAAAAAAAAAAAAAAAAAGAAAGGACACAGATGAGACAAGAGTGCGGCGAGAAAGAGAGGCAAAGGGGCAGAAGAGGGGGCAGAGAGAGCAAGTAAAGTGGAAGAGAGCGCAAAGGAGGCAGGGGGGATGAAGGGGGAAGGGGGAGGTGTAGGTGGCATGAGAGAAATAAAGAATGAGGCAAGGGGCGTGAGAGAGTGAGCGAGAGAGAGCAAACACGCTCGTCAGAGGAATCAGTCAGGTGAAAGAGACAATCCCTCGCTCTTTATTTACTCTTCCCATTTCCAGGGCACATCCCACGAGGCCTTCTCTTTAAATATTTGATGAACAATGTGCCCCTGGTTCACAGTGTTGACTTTTACATCTGCAAGGTCCTGGGGTTCAAGGCTGCGTCACACACTCCAGAGAGCAGCCTTTTCTTGACGCCTTTCCTCTACGATCACATCGATACTCACTAATGTGAAAAGATGAAGACTAATCTGAAACAGTATAATCAGGATATAATGTATAAATGTAACATAGTTATGCCTTTCTTGTCCGTGTCTCCTTGTTTGAAGGGAGGAAGGAGACGCAGTAATGACAGTAGGCCTCCAACAAGGTTTAAGATGCGTCCCAGCCAGGAGTCAGGGGTTTATACTTTTATGAACCTCCTTCCTCTGAAATCTATTATTGAAGGTGGTGGTTCGCAGAGGCCAAGCCCTTTCACGGTTTTGATGATTTTTCCTGCACTGTAATAGACATTTCAGGAGAATGATGGAGGGGGAAAAAGGGCAGACAGAAACCCTGTAATTCAGAGAAAAGCTAGGAAAACAGCTGTGGAAGTGTAGGCACCCGTCGCAATCCTGCTCTTAACATTCTTACCCTCGTCTGTCATTAAGAGATCCACTGTCACCTGGTTTTTTCGGGGCTGTTGACACAGAGAGCTGGCAGGTTCAGGATTTAAACGTTTTTCTGTTGGTTTAGCTCGAGCTGTCTCGGATTTGAGGTTGCGGCCTTATCGTCCTGGATTACGGATGCATGACTTTCAGAATGCTTCCTCTGGTAGAAAATTGTTCATGCTGAGTGCTGCTGATAAGGAGCAGAATCAGTGTGATACTAGAGACCTGCTGTTATTGTAGCTGATATGGTGCTGAAGCAGGACAGCTTCCATCTTTGAACAATTATTCGACAGAGAGAGTGTTTGAACGAGCCATAAAGCCATAATACAACTTCAAAGTGTGTTTGAGGCTTTTTCTGTGCAGCCAGCGTGAAACGTCGAGCGGAGGGTTTTTTTTTTGTTTTAATCTTAAAATGCAAATTGTTTCATAAATATATATTTTTAATCTGGACAAGGGCAATTCTCAACATACTGTTTGCGATTTAGCCATCACCTTGCTTTAAGTTGGAGCAAGGTTAAACTTCTCATCATGCCTCATTTCACATTGAAACGACAGTGTAACCCTGCAGTTTAAAATGCAAAGTACTTGCCTTCATTTGCATGTCATTAATTACATTAAACCATTTGTTGATGTTTGCTTGTCTTTCCCGTTTTTTGTTTGTTGTTCATTGTTGGTTTTGAGGGTGACAAAGTTCTGTCATATTTGCACAAATTAATTTTTTTTGTGCTTCTTCCAGCGCTGAGTTTCACACCTGTTTTTTCACCTGGTGCTAAAAAACTAAAGTTACTTCTCTGTTACAGCCGATATCAACGACCTGAACATCTGCTTTGTGTTACGGAACGAAGAAAATGCTACATCTGATGTCTTCCATTTCTCAGTTGAGGATAACGGTAAGAATTCACCTTTTTATTTCATCTTAACCACATAGACATAGACATCGCTGTATGAGCAGAAAGGTCCTGAATGTGTTGCAGAATGACATTTCAAAGAAATGTTGATAGATACAAATTGGCTCAGGTGAAGATCAAACCTGTCACTTCTGGGTATGGTATGATCTCTCTAACCTTTAGACTTTCTTTTGGTGACTCCGTAACGCTCCTCTTCTCTCAGAGTTTCTGCAGTTGTCAGGGTTCAGAGACTCACAGTTAATCACATTCCAGCTCACAGCGAGTTTAATTTTGTAAATTGTTCCTGGCAGATTTTAACAAACACATCAGTAAAGAATATTTGGATATTTTCAGTTGTTTTCGCTCATAATCATGAGGCTAAATGGAAGCCTTTCCTCTATCAGCTCGAGATGCATGAG
The DNA here is from genome assembly GCA_035609425.1 of Epinephelus awoara. Lineage (NCBI taxonomy): Eukaryota > Metazoa > Chordata > Actinopteri > Perciformes > Serranidae > Epinephelus > Epinephelus awoara. Next base: position 27,511,029 of record CM069304.1, on the reverse strand, counting down.
GCGACTGATATTTGCACTGACTTCATTTGATTCAGGGTTTGCCTATAAAGAGATCTGCCATTCAGAGCAGCAGTGCAGCTGTGGGTCAGAATATCAATCTTTGACAAATCTGCGTAGGTCGTCGGAGGCTCCTTTGTCTGTAACTGTACACTGCAAATGATGCTACATCGTATTAACTTACTGGGGAACTGATGAGGCTCACAGGTTCATCAAAGATAGCAAAGTAATTTTTGAGGTGCCGAGATTAACGCACATCACTTTCACACTTTCATGATTTAATGCGACTGCCTGTGTAATTTGTGAATATGACTGCAGGATATGTCAAGTGGTATTATTTTATTTTCTATCCTGAGCCAAGGCTGATTTATCAGGGCTTTTTTCCCGGCATAGAGAGACTCTTGAGCAAAATGTGTTGAAAATACAAGCTACACAATAAATATTTTAGATCAACATAAAGAAGCACCGAGTTATTCAGTCTAAACTGTGCTTATGTCAGTATTTTAAAGGGGACCTGATATTCTTTTCCTTACTTTCTGTCATATATATAATGTTACACAGATGTTCGGATGTTCATATTAGATATGGCCAAATTTTCAGATAATGAGGTAAACATACGTCAAAGTAATTCCTGTGTGCAAAACCTCAGGCTTCAGACTGTTCTGAATACTCTGTTTCCAACGTTGTTTTCTGATTTGAGACGGCATGATGTCAGCTTTTCTTTATATGGTTATCTGCTCCGGGCACAGTATATATCAGTGGTTCCCAACTGGTGGGTCGTGGTCCAAAAGTGGGTCGCAAGTCCATTCTGAATGGACTGCAAGTGACTCAGGAACATGTCAAGTTTGTAAAAAATACACTTTATTTTGAAGTACAGTGAATTTCCAGCACAGAGGTTTTACTTTGAAGTGCTGTGTCCTGCAGTAGAATAAGTACCTAACTGACAGGTACTTAACAGAGACAGCAAACTAGCTTGAGGACACGGCCAAACACAAGTATGATGCTGAATACATTAAAATGGGTGGACCTTGAATTAATGACTAAGGAGAAATCTGGATCCCCTGACCACTTGGGAAGCACTGGCCTATATAGTTACATGCTAACATCAGGAAAACATTGCTGATGTTTTTAATTTCTCCCCAATTTTTTTTTTTTTTATTAAATTCCATGTTTGGTTGCTAAAACTGGTTTGGAAGATTTTATTTGTACCACTATACTCCATTACAGTCATTCCCTGGCTGCAGTAACAGTGCGGATATGCCAGCTTTTTCCCAAGCGTGTTCCGCCAAGTCTCACCCTCCTGAGCTGTGACTGGCTGGTGCATTGACCTGAGGAGTACTAACCAATCACCGCATGTAGTTCTAGCCAGTGGCAGCACAGCAGGATGGGACACGGTGAAACACACTTGGGGAAGAAGTTTGTGCGAGACGCAGAGATACAGAAGAGGTTTTTCAAGAGGGAGGCTGAAAGAGACAGGTACTTACATGGAGTGTTTCAGAAAAAGGGCGAATACAGGTGTTCGAGCACAGGCGGTATGAAAAGTAGAAAGTGTTTTTTAACCGTTAAAGCATGTAAACATGTTGTGGTAAAAATACAAGTATGAACCCAAAAAAATGAGCATATTGGGTGCTTTTTAATTGTTTTCCAGAGGGTTAGGACGACCCTCGTACATAGAGCGAAGAAATTAACAACACGCTTTCATTTTCATGTGTAAAATCCTCTGTTGTGACTAATTTTAGATGCATTATGGCCGTCATTCACTTTCTGATTCATGCACATGAAATGGCCTCTAATTTCTGTGCATTTTCGTTCTTTAAGTTGGCTTGCAATGTGCATGAAATTAGAGTCCATTTACCAAGGCAGCGGCTAATTAAGCAATCAGCGACTGAGAATGTAGGAAATTTCTGCGAGTAAAGGAGAGCCTGAGAAGTGGCTGCATTTTTCTGAGATCAGTTGTATCAGTGGGCTGAAAAAAGAGAAGAAAAGCATAAATATTAAGGGGAATGCACTTCAAATTAAGGGCTACACAAACAAGACTGGAAGCACCAACAAGTGGGATAAATACCTGAACATACACAAAAGGTTGGCTGTCTTAGTCTTGTTAGAAGCGCATGTTTTCCTATGTGTTTTGTCCTTGGGGGGCCACCATAACCAATAATGATTGCATATATTCATAGAAAGGTTTGTAAAGCAATGCAAACAAGCACATCACATAAAAAGTAACACAGTTAATGTCTAGATTATATATTAAAATAATAAAGCCACGATAAATGCAACTATAAAACCCTCACAATGTGGTTTAGGTTTAAGTGTCATGACCACGGAGCCACAACTCCCAGTCCACACTTGTGTTTTGAAGCAGTCAGATCACGTGGGTTTGTGGGTTTAGTTGTCACTGGCTTCAGCTCTCTTTTGGACTGAGCAAGTGGTTAATTACATTTTCTCGGTTTCACCACACCCCTTACTGCAATTGTGCACCTACTGTTTTGTGTGAAAAGTGCTCATTTACACATACAGGTTGTTTGTTGAGGTTGTTTTATGCTACAGAATGCATTGCGAACAAATTGCAAAAAGATGCTTATGTCTCTCAGCGTGCTCATCTTCCTTCTGTAGGATCAGATATGACAGTATTGTATTAAAGACTAAGCACTCTCAGAACAACTGATGCAGAGACCTGTAAGCCTCCCATCACTGAGGCATTTGAATTTAATGGACTTTGCAGAGAAATTCACCGATTCACATTCAGGCACTCAGCTAAATAACACAACGCTTCTCAGTGAATCACAGGACGACAATACGTGTCATAAAGTGTCGATTTGATACGCAATGTCGAGATCGTGAATAACTTTAAAGGCTATTTTGCACATCACCAGGGCGAGGTGAATTCTGTATTCTGTATCTAAAAGTTAAATGTGCTGTCGTCATCATACAAGAAGAAACTTATGTATTGCACAGTTTTCTCTGAAAACATGAACTGATAGTTTTGTGAATTAGCCTTAGACTATATACTGCGGTGCTCATGCATTTAGAGGAAAGTGCTAATGTGTAGAAGAATAACAGTTCCTTTATGCACATGAAAGGGGAAACATTGGCTAATTGATTGTCCATGCTCCTGTAAAGTTCTTTTTTTTTTTTTTGCTCTTGGCAACAGTCTGGTTTGAATAAAAAGGCCCACAGCTTTTAAAAGGAAATCTGTAATTGAAGTACATGAGTTTATATTATCAGTCCATACTTCTACTGGATCCACTTAAGCGTCCTTCCCTCTCAAGAGAGTTGGTGTTGCAGGTTTCGGATATAGACTTTGCAAAGACAGGTTTAAAGACAAAAAAAAAAGAAAGAAAGCACTGTTGACGCAGTGTCAAAAGGCAGCACTACAGTGAATCACAGCAGCAGGTATAATAAAGTGCAAAACATCCCTCTCAGTGTCTTCCTCCCTCCCACAATCCCCCAAATCAACTCCTCCATGTTTACAAGCCTCTGTTTCACAGGAAGTGAGCATTATGTGTAACATGACATTAATGTAACACCTATATATACATGTTATAAAAATGTCTTAAAACCAGATGTGCGCTGGCACACACTCACGCAACTAATCCCACACATGCATGCACAGCAAAGCACAGAGGGGTAGCCGTAGGCTAAGGGGCACTCTGGCCTCCAGCACAAAGAGGTGTTTGATATTTAAGAGCCCAGGCAGCATTGTGGGTAATGAGAGCCCTGGGCGTCTGAGCTGGGCAGAGCTCTGAGGCAGCCACTGGTAATTATGTGGCCCTATTACAGGCTCATATACAGGGGAAGAGTGGCAGGAAGCACCTTCTGTCACAGGTTAAGACCTGCTGGGATCACTGTAGTTAACTGTAATGGGTTGCAACACAGCTTGTTTCCCAGGCTTCTCTTTGGCCATGGGATGTTCAGATGACAGTTATAATGGAGCAGCGGGAAAAAAACAATGCAAATTCTAATAATGAGGTTAATTCAAAAATGATGAAGACAAAATGCTTTCAAAATGCTTTTACACAAAGTAGGTCTGCAATTTTGATGACTGCCAATTATTGTCTCAATTAATTGATAAATCCAATGTCATGACCATGTTCTGTTTTCTGTCACATAAACATATGAAACAAAGAAAAGCAGATCCTGTTTTTAAAAGCCAGAACAGCAGAGTGTTAGCTACTTAGACAACCCAGCAATTACCGTAATCGTTGTTAATAGTTGTGTCCCCACCCCCATGATTTTTGTTGTTGGACATAATTCAATCCATCTAAATGTCAATATATTTTAGTTTAGCTGTAAGTGTATCTTCATAAATCTGGATCTGCTTGAGGTTACTGTTAGACATAGGGTGTCCTGTAGATTTAATCTTGGGTTTAAGGCAAAGATTAGTTTAATGAACAACTTTTTGGGTATGGTTTTGCAAGCTTATGCAAAAACTGAGAATTGCATTTGATGCAGGATGCCCCGGGTTAAAATTAAGGGAGTCCCATGGATAGCTGCTGGCGAAACAAAAGCGCTGTCCACTTCCTGTTTTGGTGGCTTAGTGGCTGATGCACCTCCTTTGTGCCGTGAGATCGTACCACGATGTCACACTCCTGTCGTCAATACATTGTGCAGTCATAATGATAAGTCAAAGCACAAAACTCGTATTTCTCTACTTTAAAAGGTCAGTTTACTAACATCACAAAAGCACAGATTTTCAAACTGAACTCCCGCAGATAGTTTTGGCTTTATTTCTCCAAGTTTTGATATATCTGGGATATCAAAAACCAAAGCTCTCTGCTCCCTGCTAGTTAAAAAAAAAAAGCAATATATCATAGAAATAAGTCATTTTCATGTAGTTCCAACGCAAGAGATGTTTTATGTATTTGCACACTGAGAAGAAAGTACCTGCTGAATCAGACCAGCGGGTTTTGTCTCAACCTCCCCTGCTCATCTGTCTGTTCTATATGTCTCTCCTCCCACTGCAAACGAGGTTGATTGTTACAATAGAAGCCTTTTATCCCGTCCTCAGCGTTCCTTGCACATGAGCAACCCCGACACACCACCCCTTTATCTAGAGTTACAATATATATCCTCTTTAAAACACCCCCTGTTGCTTCTGTATCCCTGTTTTATCCATGTCTCACTGCACACAGTACACATTACATGCATTTTTTTGGTCTTCACAAATACCTCTTGGATTTAAGAATACAAATAGTGTGTGACTTTTTCCTTGTTAGTGTGTAGAAGACGAATCATCACCACAGACTTCACTGCAAGGACACCAGTTCTTTATCGTCGCTTTTGTTTGTGCGAGATGTGTGATTGGGCGTGGATAGGCTTTTTTTCTCCCCCCATAAAAGCAGTACCAGCACTTCAGATAAAATGACCTCCTCGTGTTGCCCTCTTCTCTGTTGAATGATAAGCGCGGCAAATTATTTATAAGCACGCAGACTTTCTTTTCTAATGGATGAAAGAAACCAGTCGCTGAAAAGGAAATAAATGAGTCAATTTTAAAACAGCTTCTATAATATCTTTGGAACTCTTTAACTCAATAGCAGAATGACTCACAGAGTTTGATTATGTCTTGGCTCAGACGTTTGAAGCCATCCAATGAATGTAAATGGGATAATCCGGTTTTAGATTGCTGGATTCCCTGGAATTTCTCGAAAATGAAGGAAAGTTGAAACTCATTGTACTATAACTTTGCCTGATCCTCTTCTAATACATCTCACCTGCTTTGGAAGGTGATTTGAAAGAACCTAAAAACAAACAATCACAAGCTTAGAGTGACTGTCACCACGGCCACAAATGGAGGTTAATCCCTTGACCTTTTTTGTTGTTGTCAAGCTGTCCCGCAAAGTTTACTGATCAAGGCAGAATTACAAGGTAATACATCAGCATGCAGCACAGACTGACACACACAGACACACATACACACACTAACACGTCCCCTGGCTTTAGGAGAGGATTCTCTTTATCTGTCTGCATTCAGGAATTTACTGTCACTCACTTCTCCAAGGGGCCAAACTCTCCTATCTTTATCCTCTTCATCTCTCCCTTCTCACACTGTCAGTCTTAGATCTTGTTGGATGTGTTTTATTCATTTTCCATTCTTTTACACCGCTCAGCACCCATGTTCATTATATATTTCATTCTTTAGTGTTATTTTTGTCTGTCTCACCGCCTATCAATGTCCTCTTTTTCCTCCCGAGGTACAGTCTTAATATTTTGCCCTCCTGTCTCACTGAGTTTAATCTCAAAGCAGGCTGCGGTTTATTGTGCCGACTGTCGACTCTGTCTCAGGCATCAGGATTCGGTTTTACTGTCACACCCTCGCTGTCTTTTCCTGCTGTCTGCACCCGCCTGCCGTGTTTGTCTGTCAGCGCCGGCGCTGACGGATCTCTCTGTTGTAGGCTTACAGCACATTCTGCAGTTGTGAATGTCGCTCGCGATGATCTGCATCTCATTAGAGCGCCGAGATGAGAGTGTGAGACTTGTTGAGGAGAATTTTTCATCATGTTAATGATCTTTGATTCTGTATCTCCTCTGCGCTTGACAGCCAACGCTCGACATGTAAACACACAAGCATGACCAAATACCGTCTAATCTTAAGAATTAACAAAAAAAATGGATCTTTTAAACATTTATTTTGCTACTGAAATGTTCTGATTTACATTTTTGGCTATAAAAACGCATTGCTCCCAATTATCTTAATTATTCTTTTTTCTCATCTTTAGTTTTTCTGTTACTTTTTTTTTTCACACAATTTTTTAAGCACTTTTAAAATCTAATTTTCACCCTGTCCTTCTTCCTCCTTATACGGCACATGATTGTCTCTATACAAACAGTAGGAAAGTTACAATTCAGCTCACATAAAATCTCTTTACGGCCTTTGTAAGTCATCCTCGTTGTCTTTCTTTCCTGCTATATCATTTTTAATCTATCTTAATAGACCTCTAATTTATATCGTCATGAGACCATAACAGTGTAAAGTGATGCATTTTTCTGTTCACGTTGCAAGAGAAAAATACACAATGCTACAGCGCTGTTGTGAACTCTGCCTTCTTTTTCGTATTTTGAAACCCCTCTAATAAAAACCATATATCTCAAAGTAAACACTTAGAAAGCCACTGATGTAAAAAGGAACATTTTCTGGCAAAGTAAAATTTGGTTTTAAGGAGTTGGAGGGGATAAAGCAGGGAAATGAGAGCAGAGGGAGAAAATAAGGGGGAAGGAGTAACCAGAGATTTCAGTAGCTAGTTTATCATCTCCGTGCTTAGACACAGTTTGCTCTCAGGAGTGCCAGTAACCATACATTAAACTCATCCCTCTGTTAAATATTATATTGGTTGCATGGGGAGACTTGTGCTGAAGCTGGAGCGATAGGCATGCTGGAGTTGTGCCTCTGTGATGAGCACGAAAAAAAATCCTGCAGAACAAGTGCTTTTAGGAGTTATCATTTGTCTGACAGACAGCACGCACACACACAGACGTACAGGCGTTTACAGGCGCGCGTGTGTGTGTGTGCACACGCAAGCACAACTGCAGACGCACACATACACCTCAAGGAAGCATCCATTTCTTTGTCCCCGAGCCTTTTCCCTTTAAGCTACGCCCAGGGTCGTATACGGCTGTCTTTGTAGACATCAGTGAAAAACCTCACGGTTATTAAGTGTATCACAAGAACTTCAAAGGGATGAGGATTCTCTTCCCCAGATGTCAGTTTCTCATGGTTTCATGTGCAGGGTCGCTTAAGGTGTTCCAGCAGCACAGTCATGCCTGATGGCTATTGAATTTAGGGAGGAAACATTATTCTGTTGCATGCAACTTTTATCTCTTAAGGTGGCTGAGGGGGGGGTTATGTATGTGCCCTTCACTTCCTGTGTTGCCTAAAGGCACACACACACATGCACAATCACGTATACAGTGTATAATACTCCTACACCACATTCGTCCTTCCATTTGGTTTGGTTTGATGCCCTGTGAAGTGATTGATCAAACGCAGTGGCTAGTGGAAGTAATTACCTACATACATGTAAAGCGGCAGTCCAGACAGTCAAAATGCACTTGATCCTGGTAAATTAACAACAAAGAGAGCTCACACACATTGGTTTCAACTCGCCCTCGAGTTGAGCAGCATTTTAAATACTTGTGTTTGCCCAGGGCCACGAATTCCTGGTCAGCCTACTGATATCTCACCACACCTCAGGAGGTTTCCACTATCATGCTGAATGCCTTGGGCAAAGTGTAAATGTAGTGGGATACACACATGAAATACGCACACACACATGCAGACATTAATGGCTGCTAAAAGACCTGTAAAATGGCCTGATTTCAGTCTGATATACGCACACACACACACACACACACACACAAACACACACACACATGCTCCTTGTAGAAGAAACAGCTGAGTGCAGAACCCATCACAAACTTTATGATCCTCTTTACCACTAGTTGCACACATGCCAAGCCTTCCAACGTTTGTACAGTGACTGCCACACATCTGTCAGGATAAACTAAAAGGTATTGAAACATCCTGAGGGGGAGTGAGATATTTGTATTTTTCTCAACCATCACAATTTATGTAGAGAGGTACTCCTGTCAGATGGATGGTGCGTGGGCTCCTATTACTACAAGAATACTGCTGCTAGTCTATTTTAGCAGGGAGAGTGTCACAACGCTTCACATGCTACATGCTTTGTAAAAAGGAACTCGTTGCCAACTGAATAAATAGCAGATTTAGCGATTACTCCCTAGTCCAATGTTTCTCGAAAGTTTTCTATGGTGAGAGAGAGATCATCGGGTTTGTTGGTTGCCAGTTGCACTGGGAGTTGGGGACTCGTATACAAAGGAGTACAGAAGGCAGATGGAGACGTAACAGTGAAGGAAGGGCCACACCGCCAGCAGCAGAATAAATGTACTGAGCAGCAGACGGCATCGCCTCGCTGTGAAACATTTCCTTTGATTTGGGGTGTGAAGTCTCAGACATGCACACACATACACAGACAGTTGAAACTCAAGAAAGTGAAGACAGCCCTGATTTTTTAGGACTGAAGCTAAGTCTTTAATCTCTCACTCAAAAAAAAAAAATCTACACTAAATGTTATTTTAACAGCATCAGCTGTGACGGTCCATGCTCCAGCAGTCTCTTTTATCAAAAGCACTACAGTCCACCACAAAGAGAGGTGACCTCATACAGAATAGGCACTCTCTCTTCATATTTCACTACCACACACACACACACACACACATTTACACTTGCTTCACACATCCGCAAAACCTGTGAATGATAGTTCCACCTTTAAGTGTGTGTACTCCACATAAATGGGAGTTATGTTTATTGGACAACTGTGAGTCTCTGTTGGAAAAGAATTTGAAAAGGCATCTGACCTGAAGATTTAATGTGGCAATTTTGAAATTGCGGTCGCTGTCAGGTTGCAGAATGAGTGCTCTATCCATATTTGCTGTGTGCAATGGGTGGCTATTGACAGACTGTATAATGTATTTATCGCCTGAAGATTTCAGTCCTATTTCTTTATCATGCCAAGAAGGAAAATGATTGTGTGGCTGTGCAATATGTTTGAAGTTGACGCTATTAAAAGGAACACTATGCAGGATTTTTATGATACAAAGTAATCCCTCTCAGTCCTCACTTATGACCCACTAGAAGTGTGCAGTGGTGCATTTATCTGCAGAGACTCTCCACTCTGCCTATATTTTCTTATTATTCCTCTGTTCAGGTGATAGCCTTGGCTGGAGACTTTGGCCTCTAGTTTCCCGGGACGGCGCAGGGTGGTGCAGGGTGGCGAACCCCGCCCAGAGCTAGTTTCAAGCAGCGCAACACGAGGCGCGCTCAGTTTGGTAGTTTTGCAGACCGAGGTGCACTGAGATGGGTGTGGCGGCGCAGCAGGGGGAGGTGTCGACAGATCCAGCTTGGCACACAGGCGTCTTCTCTCCTCCCTCTTTCTGACTTGCGCAGGTAGGAGAGACAGAGGTGGGAAGGAGGAGTAGCTGCACCAGGGTGCACAGTGTGCCAAACTTGCAAAATCCACCTGCCCACACCCAGTTGGCAAAGCGCAGGTGTGCTGCGCCTCCGCCGAGACCATTAAGTTTTCAGGGTTGGCAACAACATGCACTTTGACTCAGTGATGAGCTTATTAGATTTTGGTGGTCAAATGTCAAAGTGGCCTCATTTGTCTCATTCTCGTACATGCTATTTCCAAGAAATCAAATTCATTCAAATTTGGCATAAACGTCCACTTGGACTTTTGCTGTTCTTGTGGTTGGGCCATTCCTGGGCACAGTGCATAAGGTTGGGACTGTATGAAAAGGTAACGATCAGGTGTCAGACTGCAAGTAGTATGCATCCAAGAGGAAGCCAAGGAAATCATAGACGCACAAATGGAAATATAGCGGATGAGAATGAATCTGGGGTTGGCTTTCAATTTCACTTTTGCTGGAGCAGCAGCAGAACAGTAGCTGACAATTCCTGCATAGTACTGTAGACTATTAACAGCGTAACATTCAATTCAGTTCAGTTCAGTTCAGTTCAGTTTAGGTCATCCATCCATTTTTGTAACCGCGTATCCTCTTGAGGGTCGTGGGGGGGCTGGAGCCTATCCCAGCTGACATTGGGTAAGAGGCAGGGTACAGCCTGGACAGGTCACCAGACTATCACAGGGCTGACACATAGAGAGAGACAACCATTCACGCTCACATTCACACCTACGGACAATTTAGAGTCACCAGTTAACCTGCATGTCTTTGGACTGTGGGAGGAAGCCGGACTACCCGGACAAAAAAGCCCATGCTGACACGGGGACAACATGCAAAGTTCAGTTCAGTTCAGTTAAGTTCAATAGAACTTAATTTATCCAGAAGTAAATTCTTGTGCAAGAGAATGCTTCAAACTACAGTCGCACTCAGTACAGTAACCACAATCCAACGTCCACACCCAGTAACAACCAGAACAACCAGTGGGTTCCCCGGTCAGGGTCACTCACTGGGCCTAGTTTTAGAACAATAGAGATTTGGCAAAATAAACAAGATAGAAGTGTTCTTAAGGAGCAAAAGCAAAAACCAGTGCCTAATAGAGTTGATAGACGTGACAGACGTGATAATCAATGTTGTATCAAATATGATATGAAATTAGAAGTAGGATTGCACGTGATTGAGAAAATAATATTGGATTACAATGATGAGTGATCATGATATTGAAGAATACTATTGTATACAATAATGTACAAAATAGCAGCGCTGCAAATACCAGTAAAGTGGTCCTAATAGTGTTATAATGGTAGTTTCTGCTACATGCCAGGAAAAGCCTAGTTCTTGCTGGGCTGTTATACAGTATGAGAATCATTATCTGTAACATTTTTGCATTGTGTAAACTCTGTCTTGTCCGTTTGCTCACAGACTGCCACGTATCAGTTCAAGGGGCACCCAAATGCAGACTCACAGGCCAGTCAAGGTTATCGAAAAGCAAGCTTTAATACAGCCCATAAAAAACATCCAGATACAGCAGGTTACTGAAAGTCCAAATGAAAGCAGAAAAAAAACCTAAACTGAAAACCAACCCAGAAAAATACGATGAACTCAGGTAAAAAAAAAAATCCAAACATAAGATATCAGGCAGGACACGGAGCATGGACAACATCAAGAACACACGGACAAGCACAGGATGAACACAGGCAAGAATACAGACATGCTCACAGACGAACTAACAAAGAACAAAGGGAAACACACAGGTATATATACACAGAAAACCAATCACAAGAACGAGACACAGCTGAGGGCTTTTTCCAGGTAGGAGGTTCAACAAACTCTGAGTCTAATCCTAAACTCTGAGTATCCGGTTCCAGAACAGCTGATTTGAATTAGTTCAATCAACTCTGAGTAGGTACACCTTGAGTTAAGCACGTGCACAACCACAATAAAAAGCTATCATCAATGGAGCCCCGATACCTCGATTCACCATGACAACCGGAGGGAAAAAGCGATCAACTTATTTTACACTTGTGGAATTGGAGGTGCTCATGAATGCTTACAGCGAATATGACCATATATTTCGTAAAAATAAATGAACACCGCTAAAGCTGCCAAGGGGAGAGAGGCGGCATATGAAATTTAGCAAGCAGGATCCTCTTTGACAGGATGCTGGCTTAGTGGATAGAGCAGGCGTCACATATATGTGGCTTTTGACGCAGCGGCCCAGGTTCGACTCCGGCCTGTGGCACCTTGCTGCACGTCACTCCCTTTGCCTGTCTCCCCCTTTCACGCTTAACAGTCCTGTCAATTTAAGGCAAAATGCCCCTTGAAAACCCAGAGTTTCCCTCATTTCAGAGTTAACATACTCAGAGTTTTCACTAAACCCGCTTTCTGGAATACCCCTCTGGAGTAGGAGGACATGGGCAAAAGGAGGGAACTGGAGATTGGCTATCAGCAAAGGTGGAGCAAACAAGACTAATACAGAACAGGTGTGAAGGGAAGACTCTGGGACCGGGGAAGGACTAACGAGACAGGTGTGACAGAAAACAGGCGGGAAAGCACACAATGACAGGAAGCAAAACTAGACACGACACAAGGAGAGAATCTACAAAATAAAACAGGAAGTCCATAGCATAAACCCAGGATCATGACACAAACTGATTCACTTATACTGTACATCAAGTCAGAATCACATCAGACTCTTATTTACAAAGCCAAAAATAACTTTCACTCCACTTTGGCTTTAACACTCACGTCTCTTGACTTCATAGCCACAAGTAGGTCAGTAGCACTTGCTTTGATGTGCTTTTGAGCAAATGATTGTACCTTCACGTACAGTTTCTGCTCGGGGTCAAGGTATCTCTGAAAAGAAAAGGCTTGATTGAGTAAATCTGTGAGGCTTACTGCGGTAGGAGAGCTTGCTCTGATTCTCTTTGTACAAAAATAACTTTTATTTAACAGCAAATAGAGGTGCCACTTCCTCCGTTTTGTTTTTAGTAGCCTGCAGTGCATTTTGTTTGATTGGTAATTGCACTGCAGCATTTAATTTTGGTTGTGCACCAAAGTGTCTCTGTGAGAGCTACCCAAGGGGATATTTTGAAAAGTTATAGAAAACTTTAAAAAAAAAGTAGCAGTAATAATAAATGAGATTGAATAAATGTCAAAATGCCTTCATGCAGCATGCAAGCAGCAACATTAGCATTCACTTAGAGTTGCTTTTCTGGTCACCTGAGGAATATTCCAATACTCACTTCCCTTATTGCTCTGGTTAGGACTCCACTAACTTCTGGGAAATATACTGCTCAGCTTGCTCCTTGGCAAGTGACGTAAATGAGAGCATTAAGACTGAGTCATGAGGTGAGTTTTGGGCCAAACACCAAAACAATGAGCTAAAAGAGGCAAAAAATCGAAGCTTGCTTGACTATATTGTTCAGACTTTACCAGCTCAACTCTGTATCTTAGACAGAAGCTGAGTCTCTACTCTTTCAAACCATGTGGACCCTAACAAGATATAATGGTGTGGATGACATGTGGCATCCTCATGTTCACTCACAGCACTGAACATATATGGTGACAAGCCCCTTTGTGACTATAAAATGGTCTCTTCTGCTGACAGTGATTATTCTGTAAAGTAGATCCTACATCACAAGGCAGCATCAAAACTGAAGCATCAAAGTTTTTCTCTGCAGATTTCTCAGAGTGCCCTGATCCTTGAAATTTTCTGTGCAGAAACTATGATCCCTAATTGGTTCAAAACAACCCTCATGGTGAGTTTTTTGTTAGGAAAGCCTTTGAAAGGGGGTGTAAAGTGAATTTAGCTCTATTGAGGATGATTTCAAAGCTGCTTTTTTGTACGGTCAGCACATGTGAGAGGTCTTTTATCCCTTCCGAAAGGCTGGAGGAATGAGACAATCTGAAGCCCTCTGACTCAGATCCCTACTGGCTGCGCACAGCTCTTCACCTTCAGTGGGAGGTCACACAGAAGGACTGGAACACACACAAACACAAACACAAACGCACTAAGATCTTAGGCAGCTTATGCTGCATTTACTATCAGGGAGCTGGGATGAAAGTGAAGGTTGCAGTGAAGTTGGGACTGTAAAGTTGTGTGTGTTTGCGTGGGTGTGTGTGTGCGATTTTGTATTTGCGACCGCTAAGTGAGCCTGAACTTGGCCCGCAGGCTTTTTGGAGGATACATGAGCTCTGATTATATTAGCTGTGTCCTCACCTCAGCATGTTGTTGCAATGTCTGCCAAGCCAGAAAGTGTTGAACTTTTCACCTCTGCTGCGTTTTAGCACCATGCAGGCATACTATGTCAGAGATATAATCCAACAGAGAGCTGAACCTGTATATGCACTTAGTTGCGCAGGGTATCATCTCCATGCTTTATGGTTCTATTTATGATATCTTATTGATCAGGATACAGAAATACTCCTGTTTTATTTGCTATCAGCGAGTCAGAGTGCAGGATTAGTAACAGAGTAGCACCACCTTTTTTGCACGATGAGGTTTGAGTAACTATGCTGCTCTGCTTTCTTTATGATCTCTACAGTGATGGAGGTGACGCGCTGGGCTGCGTGTGCTTTTAACAGCCTTACTGCTCCAGCATTTAAGAGGCATAAATTACTTGAAAGAACAAACAGATTTGAAATTGTCCTCAATAGAGCCAAATGAGATTTCCTTTCCGACAGCCTACACATTACGTTTGCGCAAACAGTCCTCCACCTCTGCATTTCCTTTTGCCAGTAAGACACACACACTTAGGCATTTAGTTTAGCACTCACAGGAATGCCTCGCATACTTATTCATTGTTTAACGCACACAAAAGCAGAGAAAAAAAAAAAGAAAACCTTCCCACCTCCACTTCTTTTATTCAAGTTTTACAATGCTATCTCATTATTTCCTTTCATTATCGCAGAACTCAATTCCTTTCCCTTGCAGGTGGGTAAATTAGCCACACAAAGCAGCATCTTTCCTGTCTGCTTGTTGAAGTGGCAGCTATTGAGTAGTTCTATTAGCCTTGCACTAATATGACCATTTACTCTGCACACTAATCCATAACAACACAGATTGGCTGGCATGCTTCAAATCCCCAGGATGATGTGCACTAGCGGGAAGAAAACACTGTTTAACAAGTTGAAATTCTCAATTTAATTGTAGAGCGCATGAAAAGACTGTTGGATAGAGAAAGGTACAAAATTGTGTAGTTTCATTTTTTATGAATCTGTAAATATTCTGCAGCAGATGTGTTGTGAACATTTGGACTGCGCATTGAATATAATTAAAACACTTCTTCTTCATTACAGTTTTACGGTAACTGCCCCCTTGGGTCACAGAATTTCCCCCTCATAGTTTCCTTTCCAGTTTTTACTGAATATTGAACTCAGCATCTGGTTGTTAAATAGGCACAGACGCACTCCAACACATACTGTATTTCCACAGTGACAGTGTGTTCACACTTCCAAAGGGTTATGTAACGGAGCTGTATGCGACACTCAGAGCATATCTGTGATTAAGAGTCTGAGCTAAGATTGTCTGCACATGACTTTCAACATGGAGGTGGCAGAGCCGGTGGCTAGCAGCTATCAGTGCATACAGTGCGAACAGTGGCAGCGGTGCTGACAGAACTAACAGTGTTAACGTGGTGGTGAACCAGAGGGTGAGCGTTACACTTCCATGTGTCAGGACAGTGTTATAACTGCCAAATGAGTGCAGTACAGAGCGGCAACAATTAACTAGCAAACGGAACACACACACAGGGATTCATATGCGCTCACATGCACACGTGGCCTGACCGTCTAGCACAACAACAAACAGAGAAGCTCGGATCACAACACACACAGAGGGAGTGTGATTGTTTGCTGCTATAGAGCTATGGAGTGCCCCAGGAATGGCTCTTAAAACCTGGAAATGAGTTAGCATTTTAGCACTAGGGTTTCCCTCGTCTCAAATTCAATGGGTTTTTCTGAATGAGTTTTTGGTTGAAGCAAGGTCCAATGTCCAACATGGCTTGTTGTAGTGCTGACATTAAATCATGTGACCATAGTGTTGTTTATTTATAGCTTAACATTTTTACTTCTGGCGATTGCATTTAGGTTTCAATAATCATAAAGTTGTGTTAATTTATGAAGATTATTTGAATGAACAAAATGTGTAAGCATCATCAGTAATAGAAAATGCAATGGAAAATTCCGTGGGCTTTTTGACGAGGGAACCAATACAGTGGTGATTTCAGAAAAACGTCGATGCTGGAGCACTCTACTAATGCTCTGAGTGTTGCACCCTTCTTTTTTTAAAGCAACAAATTTGGCCATTCAAGTAAGTATGAGGGACTTTATTTTCATGAAACAAAAAATTGTTCACTATCAGGACTAACAAAATATGTTCTCATATATTTTGTCCAGGTGGGAACAAGCTCAAAGGACAGCAGTTCCGTCTGGACTGGGCCTGGATCTCTCTGGAGAAAGAGTACTACGTGGTGGACGAGGAGGACAAGTTCCTGGAGGTAGTGCTCAGGCGGAGAGGGTACCTGGGAGAGACTTCTTTCATCAGTAAGTCTTTTTGCTCTCAGTCTGTCTTACTTTCTTATCCAAGAGGACATCCAAGAGGCTTTGTGTCTGTAGCCGTGCTAGCAGTTTGCCTCGAGTGATCTGTCAGCTGGTCGATTAGTGCACCACTTTGGTCTAGACTGAAATATCACAAATAACAACTGCCGTTTAGTGCAATTTAGTGCAAACATTCATGGTCCCCAGACAATAAATCCCAAATACTTTGGTGATCCCCTGACATTAACTCTAGCGCCACCATGAGGCTGACATTTTTTGGGTTTAAGTGAGATTTCTCAACAATTATTTGATGGACTGCCATGAAATTTAGTCCATTCATCTCCCTCTCAAGATGAATTGTAATATCTTTTGTGATGACTTTTCATCTAACGGCATTATTACGTTTAAAATTTAATTGGTCTAATCACTAAACTGATGCCATTCCCATCAACCTCAGCTGTACTTTGTCATTTGTACTAATTTGCAAATGTTAGCGTGCTAACACACTAAACAAAAATAGTAAACATGGTGAACTTACAGCTGCTAAACATATTAGCATAGCATATTAGCATCTTCATTGCATGTTAGCATGCTGACATTAAAATGTAGCTCAAAGCACCACTGTTTGAGTACAGTCTCATAGGTCTGGTAGCCTCTGAGTCTTGTTTTAAACTGACAGTCTCTACTGTATCCTTTTCTATAGCATTCATTTAAAAGTTCATGACCTACTGTTAAAGGAGTAGGTCAGAGTTTTTGAAGTGTGGTTGTATTATATACTTAACATTAGTCAGTAATCCGCTGTGAGGGTCCCTAAGGACAGAGGGATGTCGTATGCTGTAAAGCCCTGTGAGGCAAACTGTGATTTGTGATATTGGGCTTTATAAATTGATTGATTGATTGATTGATTGTATTACCTTCAGTAGATGGCGGCAAGTTTGGAGAAGCAGGCAGGAGTACCGACACAGAAGCTCGGCAATGTACCGTCCCTGCTTACTTTGCCATCAGACAGCCTGTTCCTTTGGCACTACATTTTCTCGACATTACAATTTCCGTATTCCTACGCATAAGCACAGCTGTGACGCACACTGTATCACGTGGCAGATCAGGTGTTTGGGTCAGACTTTCAGTGGTTTATGAAAGAAACAAGAAAGTCAAGAAAAATGAGTGATTATGACAGCAACAAAATGCCATTTACTGTGGAGTAAAGAGGATACCTTTATGAGCCAGACTATAGAGAAGAAGTACTTTTGCGCAGGGAGAATAAACAGGCTGAAAGAGAGAGATGTGCAGGACTACATAAGTTATACATTTTAGTGCCAAAGGAAAGGGCTGTTGGATGGCAAACAAGTGGTGAAAATATTCTCACTGTAGCTTCCACTTGGACTGACAATTGTTGCTAGACCCCCATCCAAAGCAGTACATTGCTGAGCATCCGTGACTGGGAGCATACCAGTTGACATCTACTGTAGGTAATACACTGACTATAAATGAGTACATCATACAACCCAGATTTAAAAAAAAAAAGTGAACTAACCCTTTAATATTAAGTTTTTGGTTTTATGTTTCTCTTTCTGTGAGAGAAAAAGCGCACAGAAAAACATCAAAGTGTTATGAAATCCAGGAAATTACACACAACCAGGATCTTATTTGTCTACTTTTTTGCCTGTATGATGATGGGTAGTGTGCCCAATTTTGTCATTTGCTTGACTTAAGAGCTTTATGTACCTATAATTCACCTAGAGTGCTGCTCTGCACAACACATACAGACCAAACACAATCTCCAACAGTTGAAGGGATTTTGCAACATTTCCTTTCAACACACACTGTAACCAGATTTATCCTCAAAGCCAAAGTAATTTTGTTTGGCCTTGAGCCATTTTGAAGTTTAAGAAAAGAGTTTTTTGTTATGAGTTTGAGGAGGCTAGATGAGATAGCTGCAAGGTCAATGTGGTGCCCTGGATGTAACTATCTTTTTTTTAAGCAGCCCTTACAGGAAAATAATCTCAAAAAAGTGATTTTGCTACCAGTCTGCTTGTGTAGCAACATGCAATTTTCCTTGTTCTTCAAAGTTCAGCTTTATTTGTCCCAGTTGGGCAAGTGGTTTGTCACAGTGGGAACAAGAAATAGGCACCAAAAGGAGTACTTGTCAAAATGCAATAAAAATGCATTGCATTGAGCATGTGGATACAACAAAGTCCAAAAAAGGAAACTCTGAGAGCATAAATACTGGTAAGCTGACCAAGATTAGATCAGGTAACTGATCAAATAACATCACTGATATCATTAGTGTCACAATTAGCAGCACTGTCACCCCATCATCTCCTCGTTTGCACGAAAAGCAAAGCTGTAGATGTGACTGATTGTCGATCTGTTTCTATCACATGGGCTTAGAGGTTCCTAATGGCTCTGACACCCCAAGCTGACACTCAGCTGTTCAGCAGTGTATGGTAACTGCCGCCTTGCAGTTTGACTGGCACTGCTGGCTCCCAAAGTGCCCATTTGTGGTTGGCTAGTTTCTCTTGTCTCAGTGTTATTTGGAGTAGAAAAAATTGATCACTTACATTACATTCTCTCATGCACACCAGCTCGTCGTTGGTTGAGGTCTTCACAGCTGCGTTTTGCAGTGTGTAGCACAAATTATGACAATAGACGGGAGGCGAGGCGAGCTGATGCGTCAGTCGGTCTTTGTCAAGCTGTGTTATGTACGTGGGTTTGATGCGTCAGGGCCTCAAACTGCAGTGTAAAAGGAAGGGTGGAGGAGAGGCCGAGATGACATCATAGCAATGCTTCACCCAAGGAATGATCCCTTTTAGATCAATTACTCATCCTGTGTTTTGCAGAAATTGTGAAGAAAACTTGTTTATCTGGTATGTCTTAATGGTGAACAAAGGATCCAAAAATGGAGAAAACTCTTGAGGAACTGACCTTTCGCTAAGCCCTGCCCCTTTGTGATGGTCCGACAAGCTGTCACAGTAAGCATGGCGCCCACACTGTAACTAACTGCACTCCCTGAAGAAATATTATCATATTTTTGGAAAAATGAAACAGTGACTCCAGAGAGAAGCAGACAGAGGGGTCTACAGTGTGTGTTTGAAGGATATATCCGGGATGTCAAACTGACTCAGCAGCAACAACAGGTTCAAAAGACAAAGATAGTTAGAAGCTAAAGCCAAACTATAGGCTACAGATCACAGTGTAAAAGCAAACCACCACATCACTGCTGATCGCCACACAAGACAATGAATATAAAGGGAAACTTTGCTGATATTGAACCAGCTGTGTGGCATTGCAGTGTGTGTAGATGGACACTGTTTGGCTTCACCCTTGTGCCGTTGCCAGCACCTGGACCTCTGCCATCGGATGGACAGGGATCATCTGCACACAAAGCGATGACGCACAACTGGTTGAATATCTGCAAAGTTTCCCTGCTTCCCGTCACTGGTTCCTGTACAGCAGGGTCGGCCTTTTTTTCAGTAGGCTATATCTTCAGTAGCGAGCTAGCTAACCCTACACTTTTCAGGGTTTGATTTTGGTTTTGGAACAGGGAAGAAACGTATATCTTTCTCCAACCTTTCCAGGTAATAAGTGGCATTAATACATGTCGTGCCCCAGGCACAACATTTAGCTCCAAATCCACAAAACCAGCCTGAAAATGAAGGAAATCTGAATCAATAGAGCAACAGAGCACAGCTGTGTTGTTGCTGGGCCCTGGTCTGAGCCCGGGCGCAGGACTTAACGAAAGGTCAAATGAAGTAAAGGCAGGCCACTTATTAGTAAGAAACACAGTCTCCTTTTACTTTAACTCATCAAGAATTTTCTCAATTTTTTGCATCCTCTGTTCACCATAGAGGCATGTGAGGAAAAACAAACTTTTCTTCATGAATGAAACAATAAGTGGTGTCAAGTATTCCTTCACAATCACACCAAATACCAAATACAAATACTTAAGTGTTCTGTTGACATCATGAAACCTGCTCATCAGTCTGTTCTTGGGAAAATTAGTCAGTTTTCTGAGAAGAAATAAAGCCATTGTGACATTTTTTCCAAATTAGACCTGTTTTGCCCTTAAACTTTTGCTTGTCATCCATCGTAGGTAGTTTTTCCATCTGCCTTAGGTATCGAATGAATGGCTACTCCTGCATGAAGCATTTTACATAAATGCCAAGTGACTAACAATAATTGTGAATCATCTGCAAACTTAAAAATAAAAATGAGCATCATGCCGGCTGCAGCACTCATCACTGTACAAAAGTAGGCAGAGAACACACTGCTGGCTCTGTGTTACTCAAATCTCAAATCCAGCCAGCTACACAAACATCAATGCCAGAGTATTTAATAAGCTTTTTGACCAGCAGATGGAGGTGATTTTTTTTTTTTTTAAAACAACAGCCCAGCACAGTTTTTCGGCTTGTGTCTGAGTGTTTGCGCAGATTTGAAGGTTAAAAAGATGATGATGATGGTGATGATGTTGTCCCTGAACGCTCCTCTCAGCCCAGACTTTGTCATGCTGCAGCTCGTTCGCTCTGGGAGAAGCAGCAGCTGTAAGCAGCTTTTACTCTCTCACACTTCTCATCATCATTCTGATCCCTTTTAATCGTTGGGTCAGGTGCTAGCATCACAGTGTAGCAGTTTTATGTAAGCTTTAAGACTTATCTACCTGTACGCTGGTGTGTGTATGTGTGTGTGAATCTGTGTGTGTGTGATTCCTCTCTGGAAGGTTTTGAGTGTATCTCTTGGGCACACATGAAAGCTTGCGTTCTGACTCTCATCTCTATGCACAGTTGATGTGTGAGCACCTGGTTATCTCCGACCACACACACACACACACACACACACAACACATTCACTTTCAAGACCTTCTTTTGAATGAGTGACTAACATGGTACGTAGACACTGTGCTAAAATGCATCAGTGTGAAAGTGCTTTCCTGCGAGCTCGACGTAGCTACGACAGGTTGAGCTGACGCATTTTTATGCATGTGTGCACAGTGTGAAGGGAGATTAAAGACGAGGAACGCTACTTGTAACCTTAAAAAAATGTGTATCATACCCTACAGCACTGAACCAAAGTCACCCTGACAACGGTATTTTAAATAAATTTTGTATGTATGCTTGCATGAACCTTATGTATCTTTGTTTGTGTGTTTATAAGCCCGGTGTGGATCTGTTCAGGCACTGATGATGAAATACAGTCTAGTTTACGGCAACACAGAATGAAAAACAGAAAGTGATCGAAGTCTAATAACTTTCATAGATTTCAATTTGCTGGGCTGGTGAACAGAAGAATGGAGCGAATGAACCAATAACAGAGTGGGGACGTACTCCAGGTGGACAAAATAGCAGGAACACCATACAAGGCAATAAAGCCTCGGTAATGGCACCATCGATTGATGTTTGGTGTCAGTTGAACTCATTATAAGGCTGCTTGTGTTGCTGTTAAGTAAATATCTCTTTAAGACTCGGCGTTGGTGAGACTCTATTTGTGTTCCTCTTTGCTAAATTACTTTTCATGTGTTTGGCTCGAGTCTTAATGATTTTTGAGTTTGCTCCTCACCACAGTGTATCATTTTGCGGTGTGCGTGAAGGATACACTTGACTGGCCTCTTCAGAAGATGCTTCGTTGTGCCTTGATAACATTGATTGTCAGATAGCTATTAAAGGTGACATGTACTGCGGCTGGTTCTCAAGTTGCTTTGTGACTCTCGTTCTTTGTCCTCTGACTGTCATTGCCTTTGTAATTTGGATTCAGAGGGACAGACAAAAGCATAGAATCACATTTTGAGACAGGATATTAAGTTCTCAGAACAGAGTCAAAGCTGCAAAGGAAACTTCAGCGCTCTTTTAAAAATTCGTAATAAATCATTAACAGATAAACACCTGCTATTCTATGTAAAATTATCTTACTGCTTACAAATATTTAAAATTGTCATAATGCAATCACATTCATGTCACTACTATAAAATACGAAAAAAACAACAATGACAAAAAAAAAACAATAACAATGTTGAAACAGCGCAGTTCAAAAGTATTACAACAGAGACACATTTTCCAGCACAGCACTGGACTTGAAATGAAACAATAACTATCAGGTCAAACTGTGAACTCCCAGCTTTATTAAGGCTTTTTGTACACCAACATTGGATCTTTGATTTCCTGCCTGAATCTGATAAAGCCCAATCCCGACCTGCTGGGTTTTTTTTTTTTTTTTTGAACTGTGGAAATTTGTGTTTTTATTCAGGCCCAGGCCCAAAACCACTGCCATGGTAAGGGCTCCAGTCAGGCTCGGACAGAAGCTATGTGGGTTAATGTAGCAGGGTCAGGCCTGATTTTTGCAGCCTGATCATACCTCTAACCCACATCAGATGAACAGCATATGTACTCCAACCCTGTTTACGACCAATTTGTGGGGACAGAAAATTGTGGAACAATCACATACAGTATCTAGTTGCAAATCATTTGCTGTCAATGACTGTCTGAAGTCTACGGCACACAGATATCAGCAGGCACTTGGTATCTTGCTTGGTGATGCCCTGCCAGCTCTAAACTGCAGCCAGTCTTGTTTTGGAGGCTTAATCTCTTCACTTTGATCTTCAGTATTGAAATGCATCATTAGTTTGATTGAGATCAAGTGTCTTATTTGGCCAGTTAAAACACAGTTTTACCATAAAACCTGCTTGTTTACTTTAGTATATTTAGAATCTTGTCACATTGTTTGATAATTGGTTGATTAAATGAAAGAAAACAGTGAAAAATGCTCACTGCAATTTCCCAGAGCCCTAAGATGACATAATCCGGTTGCTTGTTTGTTCCACCAGCAGTCTAAAATCCAAAGATATTCAATTTACAATCATGTGAAACAGAGAAAATAAGCAAATACTCACATTTGAGAAACCAGAACCATCAGATGTTTGGCATTTTTACTTATAACGATTAATAGATTATCAAAATTGTAAATTATCCAAATGTTCTGTCCATTGACTAATTGAATAATATAATGATTTTTTCAGCTCTACAGAGGGCTACAAGTCTGTTCAGCCAATATGGTAAAAAACACCCTAGAAGCTCAAGCTTGGACTTTAAGTGTCCAATGTGTTGGATTTAGTCGAATCTAGAAGTGAGGTTGTCGGTGAAGATTCTCACTCATCCAGGTCATGGTAATCCTAAGTGCTAATATCGTAGGCAACTGGACTTGCTGGTGTTTCTTGAAGACGTTTGCCTCATCCAAGAAGCTTCTTCAGTTCTAAATGAAGAAGCTTCTTGGACGAGAGGCAAAACGTCTTCAAGAAACTCAAGCAAGTCCAGTTGCCTGTGATATTAGCACTTACAAGTAGAAGTGAGGTTGCTGAACTTACACTTCCCCAGTGTGCCCAGTATGTGGAAATATGGTGGCCGAAGCAAAAATACAAATGGCTTGTCTAGAGCCAGTGTTTGGTTTGTCTATTCTGGGCTAACCCTAACCCTAATCCTACTAATAACATGGCAGACCCCATAGGGGAGACCTGCTTGGTGTCTAGATATATATGTCTCATTCTAGGTTAACAAAAACACAACAATTCGGGTGTTTATAAAGTAATGACAATGTAGTTATGCAAATTATACACCATCTCAAAGCCGATGTGCTGAAGTTAAACCAAAACAATTATTTACATCAGCTTACCAATATTTTTCTCACTCTATGTGCAAGTGTGTGTGTATGAGATATGCTAATGGAGGAAATGAGAGTGTAGTAGGATCAAAGCTCACAAGTAAACCAGAGCTTTAAATGAACAGATACTTCATGATGAAATGAAAAAAAACATCCTGTACATATAAAAGGAAAACAAGAAAAGCAAAAGAAAAATAAAAAGCCACACAGGATTTCCTGGCAAGGGTAGACACTCTACGTGCTGATAGATGGACAGATTACATTAGATTAGACAGGGAGTGTGTCAGGGATGGAAAATCGGGGCGAAAAACACCCTGCGATGTTGTCAGAAGTTTGCTGCTGTTGCAAGGGGCTAAGCTGATGAAAGCTGCTGTGGTGCCAGGCAACGGTGGAGGAGAGCTGTTACACATGCTCCATCACAACAGGACGCGCAGGTGGAGAGGATCAGTGAAGGAGGAAAGCAGAGATAAGATCAAGGTTCAAAGATGCCCCCTGCAAAGCAGAGCTCAGGCAGAACAGGGCTGGACAAGAGCACGGGGATCGGATTGGATTCCTCTACCACTGTTTTCAAGCGTACACCTCACTGTCTCACTTCTTATGAGAGAGATGACTAAGATATCAACCTTCAGCTTAATACTTCATGGGTGTTTGCCCGATCCCTCACCTCCTGCGTCTTCTTCTAATTGAGTTCTGTCGCTTTTTCCTGTCTCCTGTGACACCTTCCCACCGACTTGTCCACCCACTTAACCTTCTTTTCTTTTCATCGCTAATCTCTGCTCACCTCATCTCACCATGGAGAGCGTTTGGTCCTTTTGCACCTAACCTGCTTTTCCTCATCAAAGACGCTATTTCTCTTCTTTCTCCTCCCTTGCCGCCTTATAGCCCTGGGTCTGCGCCATAGGCTGTCTTACATTCTTTCTCCACCCACTCTCCCTTTGTCACTCGCCTTATATCTACCCTCTTCTCTCCTCTCTGTCTGGTGCTGTGCTCGTTCGCTGTCTGTTCTTGCTCTGTCTTCTCTTTTCCCACTCCTTTGTGTACATCCTGTATGTGGTTGTTGCTACCCATTGCATTGTACTTCAACTGGTTCTTCTCCATCTTTGCCTTTGTTATTTTACATCCTCTTGGTCTGTTCCCCTAAAGAAACCCTCCACTCTCAAAGTCCTCATCCTTGACACATCTTTCCTTTCCTGTCCTGTCCTCTCTTCTTCCTGTCTTCTTTGCTGTATGAGTAATATGAGGAACCCCATGGGGAAACAAGATGGAATTGAATTCTCATTCTTCTTTCTTTTTATTCCTCACATAAGTCAAAGCTCACTCCTTGAAGACAGTTTTCCCCCTCTCTCTGCTCTGCACTGTCCTTTTCTGGTCTGTCCTTGCTCCAAGAGAGAAATGAAGGATTGTTAACAAGGTGTCCATTTCCCAGGTTAATCATCTCCTGTAGGGTGTGATGTATCCCAGCCTCATTATTGTTGCCAAGCAGGGTGGATGGAGTGACAATTTCATTTCACAAGGAGAGAATGGAGCATATTGCCCCCTCTGAACCTCTTTTCTACAGATTTCCTCAGCTGCCTGGATGAGAAATAACCTTTATGGTATAATGAGCATGAAAGAACCTGCAATCATACATTTTGTAATGAACTGTATAATTTACATTCAGCCAAACTTAGATTGTTGCGGTATTCGTTTTCAATTGTGAAACAAGCTACAATACAGAACAGAAGCAAGGAAAGTTTGCAGCTATAAACAGAAATTGTTGTTTGTGTGTGAGTTTGTGTGTGTGTTGTAGAGACACAAACACAAGGGACTGTCGCTCTGAGGAACAGCACTGTAGAGATCAAAAGCCCTCGGGTGGGTTTATCTCCACCTGCTGAGAAGAAACCCCAGTGCGACCCCAGGCAACGCGTGTCTCTTCCCTCCGGGGAGTCCAGCAATGGTGACTCAATGAGGCTCCACCCTTTTAAGATCAACACTCCCTCTCTCTTCTAGGCAGGATTGCGTGTGTGTGTTTGTGTTATTTGATGTGGATCAACTGATCAACAGGATAGAAAGATGAAAAGGATAAGGTAGAAACCATCTGTTATGAGGACACTTTTTGAGTTGCCTGTTGATGCCTTGGCTTCATTGTTAGTGGCGGAGTCTGGTCTTACAGGAATACGTTACCCCCCCCCTCCCCCTCCCAGGTGACCATTCGTACATCAGTCGCTCACATCGTGTTACGTTAAAGAAAACGTAGTCTTTCGCACATGCATCCGGTGAACGAAGAATCCAAAAGCAGAGAAAATTTTTGATAAATTGATAGACGACCACATTTAACAACAGCAAATATATCAAAACATCCATTTGCAACAGCTGCATCAGGTAATTTCTTTGTGTCATTGTGTGACTTTGGTCTTTTGAAGTTTAGTTTGGATCGCACAATAACAGAAACAAACTAACTGGTTGAGGCAGTGGTAGACCAGCAGCTCCAGTGTTCAACAAGATAATTTTTTGTCAATGGAGCCTGGCTTTAAAGACAGCATAGATAAGTTTCACTTTGTTTCCAGTTCCCCAGCGGACAGCGCTGTCTGTTCGGGAAGTACTGAGCATATGACTGGATAAATGAAACTTGGATTACACTGCAAGAATTGCGTGAGCGTTTGTAAACAGATGTTTTGATGTGGTTTTCTTATTTGTTGTTGTTGAACTTCAGTTCATCAAGTTTTTTCACCATTTTTGGATCTTCGTTCACTGTGGAGGCATGCGAGAGAAAAGTTTTCTCCACAAACTCTGTAACACTGGTTGAAGTTGGAGTAATTGATAAAAAACTTATCATTCGGAGGGCGAAGTATGACTTTAAAAGTGAATTCTTTCAGTCCACAGTTTGTTCTGTGCTGTAAACAGATACACTTGTTGCATTTCTTATGGAGTGGTGGCTCAAGACAAGTTTGCAGCTACGTTTGATCAATTCATTTCGCACTGAATGAAATTCTGGGTTCTGCATTATTAAAACATGTATGCCGTTCCAGTAACCAAACCAGGTATGAAGTTGGGACTAACAGGTTGAAAGTTGAAATAATAAAGTTATTTTTTACATGATTGGACTATAAACAGCATGCTTGTGTTTCTGTAATAGTCTAGACCAGGGGTGTCAAACCTGTTTTAACTCACAGGCCACACACAGTCCGATTTGACTGAAGGTGGGCCGGACCAGTAAAACCATTGCGTAATATCCTGTGACTAACAAACACATCCACATGTTTCCCCTTTTTTTGTTGAAAGTAGTACATTTTAAAGATGCTAATCCATTTACGAAACAGGTGACAAGCAGCCTCTGATGTCTTTAGAAGAATAAATATAATTTCAACAATATTTCTCAATTGTTCCACATCCAGTCAGTCTACGACTCACTGTCATTACATGTGAATTTTTCTGTACATTTCCACTCCTGTGTAGTCATCCTGACATCACCACACCAAGTTAAGTTCTGGCCCCCGAGCTGTAAGTTTGACACCCCTGGTCTAGACCCTAGGCTTGGGTGGTATCTATTTTTTCATACCCTCCTGAAATTTCACAGAGAAATACAGTATATGATGGTATTTGTGTGCGGTGCTACCTAAGTCCCCTCTGGATTGGTCGACATAAACCCTTGATTCGCGAGTCAGATGTAAAAATAAGCTGTTTTTCCCCATGGTCTCTCTCTGCCGCTGTTCACTAGTCCTGTAACATTATTCCCACCACTCGCCATCTCTTTCAGCTCACCTGCCTGTTCAACTGATAGAGGCTGACCTGGCACGTGATATGCACGACATACAATACATCTTCAATACAATAGAAAGATGAGCGTCTGTATTTTTGATATTGAAAATCATACTGTCAGGTTTTCTTAATACCCTACCCTACTGTGATACCACCTACCATTAGAGGTTTTTTAAACGTTTCTGATGCTAGTGACACAGGCCAAAGATGGCAGCATTTCTTCATTAGTATTCCTGTCCAGGCAAAGCACTTGTCCACAGCAAGATATCTAAACAGTACCATCACAAATTGACTTGAAATTTGTTGTCAGTAGTCATGGTCTTGATCTTTTTTTTCCCCAGTGACTCTTGTGACCTTTTTTTTTTTCATGCACCGCAAGCAAGCAGAAATTTACAAATCTGCAAGAGAAATGTCAGATTCAATGGCAGATTGCCCTGAAATGTACTACTCATATTTATGCCTCCCAGAGGATGATTTTTTTTAACCAGAAATTGCATGTTGCAAAACTCAGGTCAGGTGAGAGACAGGACTTGGGTTTAAACTTGTGTAGATGCTCCATATTATAAACATTTTTGATATGACAAACGCTAAATGGACCGTGCTTATAGGAGTATAGTGCTTTTCTACTCTTACAACCTCTCAAAGCCCTTTTTACACTACATGGCACATTTACCCATTCACACACACAGTCACACACTGGTGGCCGAGGCTACCATACATGATGCCACCTGCTACTCAGTAATTCACACACACACCAATGAAACAGCCATAAGGAGCAATTTGGGGGTTCAGTATCTTGCCCGAGGGTACTTTGACATGCGGACTGGAGGAGCTGGGTATCACACCGCCGATCTTCCGATTGGTGCACGACCCACAGCCTACCCCTTTCGATGAAGAATGCAGCCTTTTCATGATGAAGTGTTGTGAACATTTTTGATGTGCTTCAGAAAACTTGACCCAGGTTAAGCTGACAGGACCACTCAGCGAGTGAACCAGTGAACCGTGAGTTGTCCTGACTGAAACTCCATTAGTCATGTCTTGGATTTCCCAGAAAGACTTTCAGCAGTCCCTTGAGAAGTAGATTTTTCTATGTTGTGTTAGTGCAGCGGCAGTGAGCAATAAGAGCATCATTAGCTTTCCTGTTGAGAAAAGGCAAAGAAAGTTGAGAAAAAACAATGCCTTGCCAAACGGAAGAGAATGAGGGTGTTATATTTAATGTGCTGCTGGCCACAGATGGAGTCAAATGTGAGAGAGTGCAGCCAGCGTTGCCTTATGTGGTGACCATCCGAGCAAAAACAAAAGTTTTCTCTGCACTTGAAATTGATTCAAAACAGTGAACCTAGAGAGATGTATTTGCTTCTCTATTGGCGTTTTGGTGTAACTCCACACCCATGTGCTCGATTTACTCAGCAGTACAATTGGTTGCTCCTGGCAAAACCAAAAATGAACCGAGAAATGCAAGGCCTGGCACCAGAAACCATTCATAACAATCATGAAGCTCTCAGTCCTGTTTTTTCCACGCTATGTTGGGGGGTTTGTGAATGAATATAATTGCTGAAGGTCCTCACAGGTACAGCAACATGACCGAATGTGACTGTGTGAAAGTGTATTCCTGTGTGTGTGATTATTTTCAGCTCAGATTTTGCATACAATACTCCGCGCTCAGATCTTACTGTGTGTATGATCTAATGTATCCGGTCTCATCTGCATGTGTTTGCCACCTTCCTTTTTTTCTCGCTGTCTGAAAAAGGGAAAACAAATCCTTTTTTATTTGCAGGCACATGCATCAGCCTGGCATGGCTCTGCTCACCTTGTTCTCACGAGGCACTGCGAATGTAGACAAAGGAATATGAACAGCGCATTTGCAAATGTATTACATTATTGTA
This sequence comes from Epinephelus awoara, assembly GCA_035609425.1. Taxonomy (NCBI): domain Eukaryota; kingdom Metazoa; phylum Chordata; class Actinopteri; order Perciformes; family Serranidae; genus Epinephelus; species Epinephelus awoara. The sequence goes on along the minus strand of CM069304.1, from coordinate 27,481,249 downwards.
TGGCTTATGCCACCCAGGTTTGCTTGATGTGCGTTTGATGTGAAACCCAGTGGTACCAGTAAGCTCTGCTACTTTGAAGAAGGTGTATTGATGAGTATGAATGTTAGATGGATTGTTGTAAAGTGGATTCACATGAAAGCCCCATTATAAGTGAAATAAGAGACATTTGAAGAGAAAAGGAGGCACACGCACACACTCGCATGCTTTCCTAACCCTTGGGAAACAATCGCAGTAGCTAATCCATCTCAGTAAGGTGGAATATGCTTATTTAAACGCTCCAGTCACAAATTCATTTCACACATTCCTGAGGCTCTGTAAGTGATCAGTGAAGAAAAATAGACGCAACGCTCTTTTTCTCACCACTCTCTGAACAACATTAAAGGGTGTGAATATCTCATCTGTTTTTCATCTGTTTCTCTCTTCCGCCTGTCACCCTTTAATGGTCGCTTTTTTAAAAAAAAAATTTATTGTCTCCACTTCTTTCCGTCTGTCGTATTTGTTACTAATCAGGCCTGTTCTCTTTTCCTTTTTCCCACTATCACTCTCTGTGTCTTTCAGGCATCGGCACCCAGGATGGCAGTGCGAAGAAGGAGGAGGATTTCAGGGGTAAGTCCCAGAGGCAGGTGCAGTTCAACCCGGGGCAGACCAGAGCCACGTGGCGAGTTCGGATACTGACTGATGGGAAGTACGAGCAGGCGGAGACCTTCCAGATTTTGCTCTCGGAGCCGGTGATGGGGGTGATGGAGTTCCCTGCCACAGCAACAGTTGAGATCCTGGATCCTAGTGACGGTCAGTTCTTTACTTTCATGCACATATTCTTGCACTCATAGGCACACTGCTAGAGCTAGAACACTGAATATTCCTTTGTGGTGACAATGAGATGGAGGTATTTTTCTCCACATTTAAATCACAACAGACTATAAAGGCTGAAATGTATTTATTTATTTTTGCACATTTAGTCTGAATACTTTCAGAAGTTTTTCCATCCTGAAGGTAACAATTTCTAGATACTGAACAGCAGAATATTAGGAATTGGCAGCATTTATCTATAACTCTGACAAACAGACTATAAAGAATTGTATCACACAATGTCATGCAGGCTACAGAAAATTAGCAATGATTTACTTGTCTCATAAGTAACTGACTGACTTTACCAATTACTACATATAAAGGCAGTTAGTCAGCAAAGTAACATTTGTATTAATGTAAATATCTGCTTCAACATGTAGCTCATTTTAGTGTTGCTGCGGCACAGTGAGGAACAACACGACCGTCACAATTTAACTCTGATTATACCCATTATCACTATGATGAGAAGTAAGTAGTGGAACAATAACATGCTTTATATTTTGATGGGTCTATTTATTGTAGCTTTGACAAGCCTTCAAATCAAGCAACACAAGTCTGTGTTTACTCTTCTGGCGGATTAAAATGAAACAAGTGTTTCTCAGATGTTTCACAGTAATTTCTTGTCATGACTGGCCTAATGAAAAAAAGTTATTTAGAAAGATATAAACACCCCGAGGTTTATCCTGTAACCTTAACAGTCGTTTGGTTTCCGCACACAGGCAAGGGGAGAATGGGGCACAACCTAACACATTTTAGTTTGGGCTGAATGTTATTAAAAAAAATTGAGATTAATTAGTTTTTGTTTTGTTCTAACAACATGCACATCTCTGCCACAAATTAACAGTGTTTTCTTTCTAGAACTTAACTTTTTTCCTACAGTTACACTGAGAAGTGGTGGGAGTGAAATGTACAGCGTTCCCCATCGGTGGGGTTGATTGTAACAGGTAGAGGGTTAGCTGTAATTCTACAAAGAAATGAACTTATGTCAGCTGAAAACACTCTTTGTTACTGAACTTAGCTGAAACACGTCCGATCTGTGTGGAATTGTGCGGGTCACTGTTTGGTAGTATTGTGGTCAACAGGCTGGCAGCATGAAAGGATCAACCCTGTGTAACCACATAAAAAGTCCATGTTACAATGTTGCCCCGTGCTCTTCTACATCTCGCCACTATAGACTTATTTGTCCTTGATCTCGAGAAGGCAAACATATTGTTAATATTTCCAGGACAGCAAGCTACGGTTGCCTGAAGTGTTGGTCATTATGTGCAGTGACACTCTGATTGAGTGATTGATCAACTCACGCCATTTATTGCACCGCCGTAAGGTCAGGTCCAGTTATGTGCCGGTCGAGCGGTTGGTCCCGCAGCATTCTGAATTTGATTACATTATTAATGTAAAAGTCCTCATTCCACCCTCTCCTCCTCTACCTCTGTCTCTCACAAGCACACACACGAGACAGAGGGACTGAACACCATTCCCCTGAGTCATGCATCACTTCGAGCGATGCTAGATCATAACTTGGGAGTAGGCTGTGTTTGCCTATAATCGTGACAGAAGTAACAAGTAACCATTTAAATGTATTTTTATTTGAAAAAGTAATTACTGTCATGTATAGTTACCTCCAGAAGTAGTGGAATTACAGTGTTATGTAGAGAACAAATTAGTTCTGCATTCATTTATTCTGTATTTTCCATCATGAATATGTTTTTATTCAGTTTATTGTTTCTATTCCGTGTGATATCTATTATAACCCCTGCCAGCAAGGTTATATTTTGGTTCAGTTTGTTTGTTTGTCGGTCAGCATGATTGTGGAAAAGCTACTGGCCAAATTTTCATGAAACGCGGTTGAAGTCTGCACAGGCCAAGGAAGTTATTTTTCACTTTCATTAACATTTCGAGAGAGGGCATTTGGCCTTGGTGGAGGTTGCACTCTCTGCGTGCCCTTCTAGTTAAAAATAGAAATCAAATGCAACCTTTAGAGACAGACAGTGTGTAGGATTGAAAATACAAGTTTATAGAATATATTTCCAAAGCAGAGGTGACTGATTTACCAATGTGAACAGACGAATATGACTGCAGACAGTCAGACAGTGAAGTTTCTGACATTTATAATCCACACCACAGAAAGTCCCAACCGCCACTCAAGCTTTCCTGCTACAAAGCAATGAAAGATGCACAACCCTTTACCGTATATCACATCTGTTGTGTGAAGCATCAGTCAACTTGGCACACACAGAATGAAGAATTGTCAATATAAACACTGTCTACTGTAGATATAGAGTCATGTCAAATCTGTCCTCGAGGAGGTAAGGAGGAGAAATATGACATGACAGCCAGTGGAGATTTGTTGCAGGGCTGATGATTGTGTTTTTACACTCACCGAAAAATACTGAGCAGAATGCTTATTCCTAAAACCCAATGATACACAAAGGCGGTGTGATTAGAGCCGCTCGTTTATTCATTTGTCCCTTACCATCAGGCCTAATCAAAGGTTGCCAGCCAAATTTGATATTGCGGTTTAGCAGTAAACATCAAACCCTAATGGTTAAGTCCAGAAAGTGTCTCACGCACACACCCACACACACACACGCACGCACACACACACGAAACTTCAGTCTTTCACTTTCTCTCTTAAATAGTTTGTAATCTGCCATTTTCACTCTCCTCATTCTTTGTGTCTTTTCCTGCAAATTGAATTGTTAATGGAATATTGAATAGTGCGACAAGCTGGCTCTGACTCTGAACCGACTGTCTGCTTCTTTTACAGTCAGTTTTTTTGTATGCATTGCTTTGCTTCACGGTGTAACCCTTAAGTAATTATAGATGTGCAACAAGGATGGAAACGCTAAAGCTTCCATTGTGGTGACACACAACAGCTGCTCGCATCACTCTTTCTCTCTCTCTCTCGTCCGTCTTCTCGTTCTCTCTCTTTCACTATGTCTTTATCGCTCTCTCCCCCCATTGCATCCTCCCACCTCAATCTATCCTCCCCTGTGGGTTAATTATGGTGTGTGTGGAGGGCAGGGGCTGGTTTGTTTTCTGTCATCTCCGGGGATTGTCTAATGTGACAGAGATGTGCCACTCTGTACTCTAATGGGCCAGTGAAGCTTTAGCTATGCCTGTGGCGTTAGCTGTACTCCAGCTTCTTTCTCTAATGATGAAAACTGGCTTTGTCTGGTCGTCTGCTTAGCCTGGAGATTCCCTCCCCAGAGGACATGTCAGCTAGGCTAATAGCTTTAGAAGAGGAGAGAGGATCGCTAAGCTTTAACCAAAAGTGTTCCAAAATTAAGCAGAGCGTAACAAGCTGAGTTTGTTCCAACGGCACGGACAGGCTCTGTTTGTGCATGCACGGATGCCTGGAGCTCTTCTTTATTGTTTTCCTTTTGTTTTAGTTGTAAGAATGCTCACCCTCCACCGCCCTTCTGTATTAGCCTGTTGCTACTTTGATTAATAATGAGGAGTGGGTTCGTCCTGTAGTGCGGTCGCCTGTGGTGCGCCCACTTTTCAGTGCTGCAGCAGACACCAACTCTGTTTAATTGCAGGGTGTGATAGCCCAGCTTTCCTCCCCGCGAAACTTTGTGACTTTCTTCATATATAATCCATGCACAGTGCTGACTGAAGATGAAGGTGGCAGCCTGCTGTTTGACTGTTTGCTGCAAGCAGTACCAGCATCTTGCTACAGTCAGTGATATCTTTCTCGCTTCCCCTATAAAGCGGGGACGCCATACATCAGTGGAGCTGTTACTCCGCTGCATTTTGCACCAAGGTCATTCCACTAAATGATGAAGAACTGTTTTCTGCTTTGTAATTTTTTGTCTGAGATCGCAAGGCCAGCTGCAGTCAAGCACACCCTTGTGTAATTATGAGAGCTTTGTCTCAGTTAGGATGTAAAATCTCTGGACTAATGTAGCACACATCAAACGAGGGAGTGCATTTTGTGAGTTTGCCACTGCTTTGAACTGTGGCATAGTGTTGTGCTGTGGTTAGCCATGAACTGCAGACCTCTAGAGGCTGTTGGATTTTACATTTACAGTAGCAATTTGTGCATTTAGCTTATGGGCATGCCAAGTTCTACAAGCTGGTAAAGACTAAAATGAGCAGCAACAATCAGACGGCAGAATCAAAGGAAATATTCCTGCATCCATAGAATATTCATGAAATGATCAATAATGGAGATGTTCTTGGGATGGAAATAAAAAAGCCAAACAGATTTTCTTTTTAAATTTAGGTGATACAGTAGCAAGATCAGGTGTAAGTGTTTACTATTTTAACAGCCTCTGTAAAAACGTGTGTTTTTTAACCCCCCTCCCCATAAATGTTTTAAAATGACAGTGTGTTTTCCTCCAGGAGGTGAACTTGACCCACTTGGCTGAAAATTTGCTTTTCTAATTCTTGGGTGGATTTAGTGGCAGTAGACGAGCGAAGTATGAGGTGAAATGCGAAAGAACTGCGAGGAGAGGAGCTGTGCAGAATATGTGTGGCAAGAGAGAGGGGAAAATCAGCGTACAGCTGTGTGTGTGTGTGTGTGTGTGTGTGTGTGATAGGTAAGCAGTGGACCCTGATCCCCTGCTATGAGTCCCTGTAACCACCTGGGGAGTGACAGATTGTGGGCAGCGACAGAAAGCAGAAATGGAGGAGAGAGGAGAAGATTGAGAGGAGAGAGAACGATTTAGTGAGAGTTAGCGTAAAAGAAGAGAAATGTTTGACCCCCTGCGAAGCATAAGATTGTCTTATGTCGATGACTTCATCCCAAAAAGGCATCTCAGGTGTTGATCTCTTTTTACGCTGGGCGTTGAATCAAACATCCAAATCTGTTTTGTCTTTTTTGTCGCAGCTTTTTCACACTCCAGCACTTGCCATTTTAATGCAAGTTTTTGTTGCACAGGCAAGCCACAAGTCTCTCGAAGCCTCCATCATTCATTCACTCACTCACTCACTCATTCACACACATTTATAGAGAGAGGCGAGAGGAATAACAAAGTCACAGGAAGATCTGGGGCGAGCTGTAGCTCAGTCCACGCTGTTAGTATTTTTATTGGTCCCTGTGCGTCTGTGGAAAATAGCTCCAACATTTATTGTTTCTATAATGCCAGTAAGTTCTTTGCCTTGATAGATGATGCTTTCACTGGCTCCAAGTCTCTCTCTCAATCACAAACTCGTCTCAGAGAGGAGTGGAGAACGAGCGGGAGAAAAAAATAAGAGATGATTCTGCTGACCCCTCTGTGCGTAGAGGAGTCGATGTGTGAAACTCCCAGCTGATTCCCCTCCGTTGGATGAACTGAGAGGCTTGCATGTGTAATTGTCTGCGACACACCAGGCAGTAAGAAAAACTTCCGGAGGGGTCTCTTTGAAGAGCACCTCTGGTTGCATCAAACCAAAAACTGTGATGGAGAGTTATTTTTGAATATGAATAAGCACACCGCAGGACCACCACTTCAATAGATCTGAATAAAAAAATGTCAGCTGCGCCGCACTAATGCAGAGCCAGAACAAAAGCCTGTATCAGTCCTTGATGGCCTAATGTACTGTGGATTTTTGCAGATTGTTATACATATCATTACCCTTTTCTTTTTTCCGCTGACTCCCTCCACTCGTTCTCTTTTCTCCTCCAAACAGAGTCGACTGTGTTCTTTCCTGAGCAGATCCACTCAGTGGAGGAAGATGTTGGAGAGCTTTTCATCCCGGTCCACCGCAGTGGAGACATCAGCCAGGAGCTCATGGTGGTCTGCTACACACAGCAGGGTACAGACTAGCCTTTTTTCACCTCATCTAACCCATTTACCCTCAGTGTACTCCGCCTGCCTGTCAGCTTGCTTGTCAGACTGATTATTTTAAATGGTGAAAAATATAATTTAAGTCTCAATAAATAATTGTTGACCAGACATCCTGAATGTATATAGACAATTTAAGTGTTTGAGGCATAGATGAAATATTAATGAACTTATTTTATGTTACCCAGATGATCATACTTTGCAAGCAAACCACAACAGCACCCGACAACACTAATAACTCAAATGTAATTGTTGTTTGGGCATACTGCATGCTTAAAAAAAAAGCTGTCAGCCAATTTGAGAATGACAGCAGGTTTCAATCTTGTTTACATTTGCATCACAGATTGTGCCTTTAATTCTGGAACCCATCTTGTTTTAATGTGATGTTAATGTACCCATGCGTATGGTGGAGTGTCAGGCGCACCTGTCGCACCTTTCCAGTTTGACAGCACCAATGAAATCTGCTTAAACCAAAGCATGTGCACTTGAAGAGATGCAGTTCACGTACATTTGCATTCTCACCGAAAGAAAAGTAGCTGCATGAGCCCAGTATGATCACAGGTAGCTGTTAGCCTGTGTCTGTTCCAAGTTTAACAGCAGTTTATTCAAATCAATAACGTGCTTCCATACAACCTCCACAACAGCTCTCGTTGTGATCGTTCCAGTCACTTCCAATCACTTATTTATGGCTGATGAAGGTGACAGTGTGTGAGAAGGGTGCAGATTTCAGCCTCTGTGTTCTCCTCATGCAGCTCAGTATCATGAAATGCATTTAGACAAACGAAGGGATAACACTGATTAACCTAATGAAGGCACTATTGTTAAATGTCCTAAAGGCTATGGTGGCTACACCACATGTTTGAAAACCTGTGGGGTTGGTCTGTTCCCATTGTGTTCTGGCATTAAAACAAATAAACGGACTAACGTGATGCCCTGCTACTATAATGGCTACACCAACAGCTGTGGCGCCCTCAGAAATGTTTCATAGGGATGGCCAGATGGGTCCACTGGAAAACTAAAACCAAAAGCCATAACTGAATGTCAGGAATTCTATTATGCTGCTGAAGTATATTGGCTAGTTAAAACTATGTCAACATGACTATGGAGAATTAAGGAACTGCATACTAATTTATTGCAAACACTCCACCCTGGGTTCAAATCAGGAACTGTCTTGCTGTGAGGTGACAATGCCAACCACTGCACCACCGTGCCACCTGACTTTGACTTCAACAACAATCCTGTTTTAATGTGTTAGGTAGCTTTACATGTTAGGAGATTCATTGTGCTTCAAATACGCTTGTCTTTTTCCTAAAAAAACCCAGACAGGATACGGTTTTAATTTGCAGGAGTACATTGATTGTAAGAAACAGAATATTTCCTGGGAACAAACCTTCTCCATTTTAAAAACAGAGGCCTCAAATTATTTTTGATTATTTTCTCGAGGGGCGGCAGTGGGGGGGACATGACCACCCTCACAGAATCGCTGGCCCTCGGCGGCGCCACTGGTTAACAGTCTTAATGTGATGAAACAGAAACGGAGAATGTATCTTACTGCAGATGTTTGTTTGTTTGTTATCCTGATGTGCTGATCCTGTCCTGATTTTATAAACCTAATCACGCCAATTTTCACATCAAATTCAGCAAAATGTGAATATGTGTGTGAGAATTACTACTTCAAATGCAGCGGATCCATTTGTGGAAAATAAATCTACCCAAAACTGTGCACTTAGTGTTCCTGAAATAAGATGCTTTCTGAAAAAAGGCATTAGGTTTTCTGATGCCTTTAACAAATCCTGTGTACTTTTAAAATGTGGAATATCTTTCAGTTTCTTCCCTAACTCCTGTCACTGTCGCCTCTCCTTTTGCCGGCCCCTCTGAAGGTTCCGCCACAGGGACGATTCCCACCACCGTCCTGTCTTACTCGGACTACATCTCCCGTCCGGAGGAGCACAGCAGTGTCCTTCGCTTCGACAAGGGTGAGAGGGAGAAGCAGTGTCGCGTGGTGATTATCGACGACTCTCTGTACGAGGGAGAGGAGAGCTTCAACGTCACTCTGTCACTGCCTGTCGGGGGGCGTCTGGGAATGCACTACCCCACCGCCAAAGTCAGCATCTCGGAAGATATGGATGATGGTAAGGCATGCTGATACTTTCCTCATCTTTCTGCTGTGCAGGGTATAATAACTTTCTGGAAAAAAAGCCTTTTAAATATGATGAACCCAAATCACATGGATGAGAAGTTGTGGTGAACTTTGCAAAAGAGTGTTTTGTCTCAGACGTGAGGCTGAGAAGATTCAATTTATATTTACTTTCACTTTAAACAACACATGCATATAGACACATACAGGCGCATTTATAAACAGTGTTTTGACACGTGCTCGACATTCTGGTGAATTGCCATCACTGCCTTTATATCACAGAAGCTCACTTAATTAAGCTTGTTTACAGACTTACTGGCTGTTGAGGCATGTTGGAAACACCCTGACATGGACCCTGCACCTGCAGCAGACACATGGAATCAAACTCCTGTCTCGCTGTCACTCAGACAGTTTTTAATTAAAAGCGAGACTCACACAGGAGTCCAGTGGGACTACATTATCAGACGTGTCCCAGGTCTGCTCTCATCCTGTTACAACATGGTATAGACAAAGTCGATTACATCTTCTGAAAGGCAGAGAAATGCGCGTAGGATTTATCTGGGGAGGGACAAACCTGCAGAAAATACTTATTCCAATCTATAGGCGTCCTCCACCATCTCACTACTCTGCATTGATTTACATTATAGACTTAGAAAGATTGTCTCTGCTCAAGGTTTTTTGCTAAATGCCATGCTATAGATCGTCACTGTAAAATTCATAGTTCTTTTTCCCTAGATGCGAGGGAGGACTGGTGTAATCAATTTGGGTCAGATTCCAGCAATGTAAAAATGCAGTTGACTTCCCATCATTAAGGCCTTATAGATAGTGTCAAGGAAGTCTTATCTGTCCTTATGTACACTGTGGCTCTCATACAGCCTCATAAGCTCACCCACCCATCTGGCATCAAATTAAAGAAATGCAAAGTGTAAAAATTGCCCTGGTTTCCTGTTAATAATATCCCAGCAAGCCAATATTTTATGTAAGTTATGTGGAAAACACATCAACAAATGAATAAGGCCTAATTGACCTACATCTGGTCCAACTGAGTATAAATGACTGGCTACAGCGCTCCACATGTGTAAACATGGTGGTGTCCTACATTTATTTTTTCATCTTTCATATCTGAATGTTTTCCTACCTTGTCAAGTAGAAATTGAACTTATTATCCGTCATATTCTGTAGAGTCTACTTCATTTAGCTGCCCTTTCACATAACTACACAGAGAGTAAGAGAAAACGTTCTTCAGGCATCATTACAGTACAAGCCTTTATTTAGTTTGGCATGTTGGCCCAAAGTGAATAGCGTTCATAAAGTTTTTCTCTGCAACTACAAGGCCTACATGAAAAATCTTGGTATAGTAATAAAGGTAACACTTGTGAGATATGATAGAGAGGTGTAAGCATTGGTATATATGATACTGGGTTAGAATAAATAACAAAAAGACAGAAAAAAAACTATTTTAAAAAAGATTTTATTTCCGCCCAGCAGAACTTTACACCCTTACAGTGATTATTAGAGCTGCCCCTGACTAAGAATTTCCTAAGTCAACCAGTAGTCATTATTTACAGCCATGGTCAACTAGTCGCCTGCATGTTTACGATAATAATTTAACTATCGAAGTACATATTTTTTGGGCGGGGCAACACAATGATTCGAGTTCAGTAAGAGAAATACAAAACTGTAATAATGAACCTTCATTAATATAGGCTAATATTTTATCTACAAGTGCACGTCACACACTGAGCGAGCCGCCTGTTAATGATGCTGTCGGCAAAGCAGTAATGATTGTGCTAAGTGGCTAATGGGCATGTAGCTACTTCCATGTTTCAGATGATACGTCATATTCGTAGTCGACCAATGAAGATGAGTTTAAATAGCACCTTGGGTTCGTCCTTCACCTTCTAAAAATGATCCCACACTTTGGATTTCCTGCCCGACATGTTATTAACTAGCCTGTGTGATAACTGCAGGTACCAGCCCTGGAAATTAACGTGACTCCTGTCTGACTGCTGAGCGTGGCCACTTCCTGTGTCTGTCCTTTCAAATTAAATTCCCACATAGTCTTGTCCTATAGGTCTACATTTATTTGACAAGGCGCAGCTCCTTGAAGAGTTTCACATTTGTTTGTTTGGGTTTTTTTTCTGCAACTAAGCAACCAATGAAATCTTGCCAACTAATGACCTTTCTGGTCGACTAACATTTGGTCGACTATTAGGGGGCGACCCTGTGATTATCCCCATGGAATTTTGCATTTGCTGGCCAAAACTTCTAGCAAACCGTCTTTAAAGCCACAGTGTGTAGGAATTTCTCCCATCTAACGTTGAAATCATATATTGCATTCAAAGAGATGGCGCACTCTAGCGCCTCACTGTTTCAAACACGTATTGCAACTGTAGCCGCTGTGTACCAAAAAGCTATGATAACACGGGCTAACAGCCAACAGCGGCGCTGGCCTGTGATTGCATTACCATTCTCCCTCAGCAGCTCTCTCTACCTGGGAAAGGCTACCCCGATGTGAGCCTTCGTTTTTTTAATTCGCCGGTCACGCTGCCTTTTCTATTCCCTTTTGCGCTTTCTTGGCGACGAGGATTCCGTCTCCCATGATGCTGCATATGCATGATCCTGCATTATGCTCAAAGAGTGGGACTTAGTTTCAAATGTGCCAGGATAGTAGCGACGCGCCTCTTGCTCCTCTCCTTCGGCTCCTCAGTCACGCAGTGCTGGCCTGGCTCTCAACGAAAACGCCGAAGGCGGTGCTGTATGTCCCTTGCTGGCGGATGTATTCTCAAGATGGCGAAACATAATGGAACCCCACAGACGACTTACCCGCACAATGTACAAACAAAAAGAAATTCTCCTTTTACGAGAATAAGTCAGATTATTGGTGGAGGTAATAGTACACCAGTGATGGCATATTTATGAATGCAGACATCAATTTTTGCCAATAAACAACTGAAAATGTTACACATTACCTGTGCATAGACAGATGCTAATAAAGTGAAGCAGAACAAATTTAGAAAGGTTTTAGCAGAGGCATGTGAAAGCAAAATTTCCAAATATGCACTTTAAGGTTCATTTGTGTGCCATCTGTGCCTCTCGGGTAACTGTAAAACTCGTTTAATGTCACTTACATGTCATTATAGCTGCTTAAGTCGTCTAAAAACAACTGTTTAGGGCTTTATTTTGAAAAATCAATCAGTCAATCAGAACTTAATGGTCTGATTCACAGGGAATCATAATAAATGGACAGACAATACACCAGGAATGAAGAATACTGCATTACACAGCATGGTAACAGACAGATAACTGTAGACCTGGTTGTCATCCAGCCTGAAAACACATTCTTTTCTTACTATGTGGGCCAGAGTGTATGTCCAGGTTCAGAAGACTCTAAATCTACAAAAATGAAGACTTCCTTCACAGACTATTTTTCTATCAGTCTCTCTTTTTAGTAGCTCTTCCAGTTTGTCATGGATTGTTTGTATCAGAAAAGAACAGTGTCAGAGAAGACTTGTCATGCCATTGCCAGACTGCAGGCTGGGATAAATAAAACAATGGCGACTTACAACTGAGAGCTCATTTAGGGAAACAAACAATTGTGCCAAATTGAATGTGTGTATTTGTATGTGTGTTTGTGCGTGGAGGCATCTGGGGGCTAGTTAACAAGAAACATGACACACTGTCTGATTGTTAGTATATTGTCAGAAGACTTCAGTCGTGGTGCCGAGTTCAAAGGAAATGGAAATTTTTTTGTGAAAGCCCAACTCCAGTGAGAGATGATGTGTCATTTTTAGCCTCCCAGAGGATAATACACCGTCTGACAGCGCTCTAATACCTGCACCCAGGCAGTCAAACTGCACCCTCCCTCACTTATACAGCCTCAACTCACTAAGGAAAAAAACAGGAGTTACGACGATCCGTGTTTACTCGTGTGTGCGGTGGCTGCCTGCGTCTGCTGTGCGTGCGTGTTTACGTGTGCACGTCTGTGTGCGCAAATCAGACCTCAAATTCTGCATCAAAGGTAAGTGGTGAGAAAAGCGCTTGTAGAACTCTAAGTGTGACTGCTGGTGCTCTCTCTAGCCCCATTTTTCCTTCCCCCAGGTCAAAGTCAAGTTCACTCTGCTGTTCTCCTTCCATCTATTTCTCCACTGCTACCGCTCTCTCTCTTTCTCTCTCCTCTCACACTTTCTCTCACTTCAGCTGCAAAAAAAAGAGACCCAGGGGTGTCTGCTAGATTTAGTACTTTATCAGATTAAACTATACTGTACCCTGTCTCCCTGAGTGTTGTGCTTCGCATGGCTGCACACTCCGACTCAAAGTGAGTGTTGTCATCTCCTTGTACCTTTCCAAGGAGAGAGGACACTCAGACTCTCTCAGTCGGGTGCATATGGCCACAGCTGAGTTTGTAGAATTGTAGATTAGCTCAGAGTATTTCTTGGAAACCCAGTCCTTCATTTTAATATTAGGGCAGCCTTACAGTTGGTCACACTCCCAATGCAGCAGATTTGCTCATTCACTGCTCGTTTGTACGTTATGCTGTTGCTAAAGATAAAAAGCGGGCATTTCTCTCCACTTCAAAAGGGAGATTGCAGCTGACTTTGAACTGGAGGAACTTTGTTTCACCTGTTGTCATAATGTGGCAACACATTCCACTCTTAAACCATATTATTTTGGTTATAAATGTTTTAATCACCAGCTGCGACAATGTAGCTACGGTTGGTTTTGTTTTCTCCTTGTGAGTCTGTGTGTGTGGTCATAAAGGCTAAATGTGGTCCTGGTGACACCTGTTGTACTGGGAACAACCTCAGAAGACGTTTTGGGAACTTTTTCAGGTGTTTATATGTCTGTCTGTCACAAAACTTTACAGGTAGGCTATATTTGAGATCAAAATAAAGGCAGTTTAGAGATGGGTGGGTACTGAACAAGAGGGCTGGAAATAGGGGAATGGGAGGTAGGGAAGGGGAAATTTGAAAAGATGAAAATGGGAATTGGCCAGTGTTGGGAAAGCTACTTGGAAAATAAAGTAAGCCAAGCCATCAGTTACTCTACATCAAAATGAGGTTCCACTACATTGAAGCTATCCGCAGAGCATGCTAAGCTACAAGAAAATGGCACTTGCTACTTGCAAAGCTACTTTTATGTATTTATTTTTTACTTCATGTCAAATCAGCAAAAAAATTTCACCCAGACAAATAAGCAGGCAAAAAATGGTCAGCTGAACTGTTTGCGAAGCAGCAAGCCAAATAAACTGAGAGATTAGTATGTGATATAATGTAGAAGTGTTACTACTACTACACATTAGTTAACCCTTAGTTTTGATATCCTTACTTTTATCCTGCTGCACGTCAGAGCTTTTACCTGGGAAAAAGAGCTTGTAAATTTTGTGGATCAATCAATGAACTTTGCCACTGAAAAAGTATTTGACTCAGAAAATAGTGATGTTACCACCACAGCACTGAGAAATGCTGTTAAATTTGTGACTTTGCTACTTGTAGTGACGCTGCCCAATAATAGTTGCATGTTTTTGAATTTTCATTTTTGGGTGCACTATCCTTTTAAAAACGTAGGAAAAGTTAAAAAAAAAAAAAAAAAAAAAAAGAATAAATATGATTCAGAACATACAGTATCACATGTATGCTTTTTAATCCCAGGCACCAATGGGAAGTCTGCAACATAAAGAAAAACACACAATGCTCCAGGCTAATATTTACAGACAATATCGTGAGATATTATTAGTCACCTTACTCTGAAGGCTGGGGCCCTGCTTCAGAGGACAGCTGAGAATGTTTTGTAAACTGTATTTAAAGGCGCAGTGACACACAAATGGCGACAGACACCCACACATAGTAATTATCACAATTTGGCTTTACACCTTCCCCAGCCCTCACACACACTTCAGAGTGCTAAACCACAGGCGTGGCCCCGGAGGGGAGAGAGGATGCAGTTCTCACTCATCAGTCATCACTCAACTCCCTCTTGTGGTGTCAAGAATTTGTCGTCCCCGGGAGCTGTCGGGACATGTGTGAATGCAGACATGTATATTAGCACTCGAGCAGAAGTTTCCACTTTGGGCATTAACAGAATGTGTGCCAGATTGCCTGCATAGTGTTTACAGATATGCTTCATGTTCCCACTACCATTGAGGCATGCATTAATGTAATAATAAGCCTCCAAATAAACCCACTTACCAGCCTCTGCATTGTTTACCAGATTATTTGGTTAGATGTTTTTCCCGTGTGTTTCTCCCACCTACACAATCTGTAATTTTCCTTTTACTCCGCTATTGTGCAAATACACAAATTCTATTTGCATTACAAACCAGCGCTACATCTGCTAGGTGAAGCAGAGTGTGTAGGAGGAAAAGGTATGAGAGAAAGACAGATGCACTGAGGAACCAAGTCTTTTGATGGAGAGAGAGGACACACTTGATGTGTGATACTTGTTGGGTGTTGTGCCCTGGGCTGTCACTTATTCTGTCAAGTTGAGAGTTAAAATGTAACTGCAGTAAATTTTCTCATCCCCTTAGTTATGTACACTATGCTTAGCTTTTGTTATCTGGCCCAGTTAAATTATATAAATAAAATATGAAAGTTCATATATCAGCAAAGTAATATTCAGGGAGAAAAAACATCTCTGGACTGCTCAAGTGTTTTGATCATGACACAAAAAAAAAGATAATACGCATGCTATTTTTGGATTATATGCCAGAATATAAGAAAGGAGCTGAGTGAGAGAGAGTGGCATTTTAAAACGGAGACAGAAGAACTTTTATTCTGTCAGTTTTTTTGGACTTGATGGCAGGGGGGGGTTTGTGAGAGATGAAGCTGTCAAATACACATTGGACTGCCTCCACTTTGCTGCCTCAGGAAACAATGCCAGTTCAAACAAGCCTTTGAGCAGTCTAGGGGGCCGCTTTCTCTCTGTCTCACCATCTCACTATACCACATTCAGAGAAAGAGACACACCGCACACACTCATAGAGAGGCCTTGTTTTTCACTGCTAACTGCATCTTTTTTTTTGTTGAAAGGACTCAGTGGTTTCCGTCAGAAGAATGGTAACAATGAGGTAGGATGAGAGGCCAGGAAAGGTGGAAAGGTCACGCTTCCCTGTAGTTTAACTTCAGACTAATGGGCTGCCGCTGTTTGACCTCCGTGTCTGGCTGTTGGCTTTACAAATGAATCATGTCAGACTGCGGGTGGCTGCTGACAGGTCTAATGTCACCGCAGGTGCGCACATAAGGAGGGGAGACAAGTAACATTAACGCTAAACAAAAAGTACAATAACAAAGTTGCAAAAATGAACTCTGCTACAAAGGTGGGTCATTTGAGGTTCAAGGCCATTAAACAGAATGCGTCAGGTACAAAAGTGCCACTATTCATATTAACTTTGAGTGAAGTTTCAAAGCAACATGAGATTACTAACAGAGCACTTAAAATACCAAATCACCAGTGCCCAAATGTGCACTGATAAAAAATAAAATAAAAGCTCTTAAATTTATGGCATAATAAACAGCATTATAAAAGATTCAACAATTACTGCAATTTTAATTATTTCCTCTTCGCTATCTTTGCTCTCCAGCTCCTGTGTTTTACTTTGGAGAGGCTGTGTATCATGTGGATGAGAGCGATGGATACGTGGAGGTCAAAGTGTGGAGGACAGGAACAGATCTGTCCAATGCTGGCACTGTCACCGTCCGCTCTCGCAAGTCCGAGCCTGTCTCTGCAGAAGGTAAGCTCCCAGTCGTCGAGTCAAGCGCTGCTTATGATTGCTTCTCGTCCGCAAGTGTCCTGTACGTCTACTCGAAGTCTTATCATTGTCTTTTTTCCGCCCCATCGTCCTGCTCTCTATCCCTCCTTCAGCCGGCATCGACTATGTGGGCATCAGTCGTAACCTGGACTTTGCTCCCGGAGTCAGCATGCAGACGTTCAGAGTCACCATTCTGGATGACCTGGGACAGCCAGAGCTGGAGGGGATTGAGAGCTTTGAGCTCGTTCTACGTATGCCAGTGAACGGCATCCTGGGAGAACCTGGGAAGGCTACAGTCTTCATCAATGACTCGGTGTCTGACTGTAAGTGACCTGATCTTCACATTTTTTGCTACCAACCATAAATCCTGCACGGCTCTAGGGATAACAGTGTCAGTCTGTCAGTCTTACTGTCTGTCAGCCCGGATGGTTTGTACAGATATTCATGAGCCCCAGAGAATGAATCCTAAGTTTGTTGATCCCCTGATGATTCCTCTAGCTACACCAGCAGGTTCACATTTTTTGCTGTTAGTGAAATGTGTCGACAGCCTTTTGGTAAAGATATCCATGGGGCCGAGAAGATGAATCCAAATGAGTCTGATGAAACTTGTTCTGTCAAATCTACTCGATGGATTGGTACAAAATGTTGTACAGACATTCACATTCAACATTCGTGAGCTTTGACTTTTCATGTAGCACAATCATCAGTTCTAAATTGTCCAGTACTTTGGAAGTTTAGGTTTTATGATATTCCCGTCATCCTCAGCATGCTAACATACTAAACTGAGTCTTGGCACATGGTGCTTGTTAGCATACTGACCTTAGCTTTTAGCTCAAAGCGCCACTGTGCCAAAGTACAGCCTCGCAGCTGCTAGTGTGGCAGTAGACTCCTGTTTTTCTTTGTATAATCTGCATGTTTGGTTGTATCTTTCCATGATAAATGAGCTATATGGATAAATATATTGTTATTAGTGAGGTTGAAGATTCTCAGGTCATGGTAATCTTAAGTGCTATATCCTAGGCAGCTGGACTTGCTTTTAAGTTTCTTGAAGACATTTCACCTCTCATTCAAGAGGCTTCTTCAGTTCTCAAGCAAGTCCAGTTGCCTACGATAAAGCACTTAAGGTTATTAATGAAGATTTCTGCCCCAAGCGCTGACAAACTGTATAAAAACCTTACGAAGTGCTGTCTTTGAAACATGTTTTTTCCAGCTTGTCAGGATATCTTGTTTACTCTTTGGTTTAGCTGCCTTTCTAAACACAACTTAACAATTAATTTGTCACTTTTCTTGTACTGTGTATTCGTGATTTCTGTTTGCTGTGCTGTTTGACTTGCTTTTTGAAATCAGCCCAGACAGCTCGGGAGACATTATTACTCACTTTTTCATATGTGACTGAACAATCTTGTTGACTGACAGTGCCAAAGGTTCAGTTCCGTGAGTCGGTGTACACTGGGGAGGAGAGTGACGGTCAGATCACAGCAACAGTGTACCGCAGCGGTGACATCAGACACAAATCTACTGTTCGCTGTTTCACCCGTCAGGGCTCTGCGCAGGTCGCCTCTGACTTTGATGAGCGACCCAACACAGAAACATCTATCATCACTTTCTTACCAGGTATTTCATTAGTCACACGCACATCACACATTTTCACCCATTTCTTTTTATTCATCTCTTGTCTTGAGAATTGACACCTTTTTAATTAAATAAACAGCTCTAAACAAGAAACAGTTTTTTTTTTTGTCACACGTTTTTTGCAAAACCAACAGTAGCTTGCAGATACTGCAAGGGCTTGCAGATTTAACTATATTCCACACATTACCTGCTGGGCTGTCATTGTCAGTATTTTCTTTTCTGCAAAATGTGCAAACAGCTTCGAAAAACTCTGGAGGAATTGAACAAAGGGTTATGTGGGTTAAAGTTATATAAATAAGATGTCATATGCTGTAAAAAGAAAAAAAAAAGAATTATTGCAGAACTTATTCTGTCCTTTCTTCACCTCAAATTTCTTGACATGTCCCATCATCGCCATCCTGCTGTACACTCTAGGCGAGGCGGAGAAGCAATGTATTCTGTCACTGGTTGATGACACGCTGTACGAGGAAGGAGAGGAGCTGCGGTTGGTCTTAGGGAACCCGAGGAGCGACTCACAGTTTGGCGCATCAGTGGGAGCTCTGAATGAGACCCTGGTGAAAATCAAGGACACAGCTGACAGTAAGTGAGATGAAAAGGGGGAGGAAAACAGGAATGGAATATATGGTAAAATAAAAAGCAGTTATCCTAGGGTTTTATAGAATTCATCTGAATGGTGGAGGAGTTAAGGCGGATGAATATGAAACATGGTAAACAGAGCTTTTGAACACATATGGTTTTAAATAATAATTTCGGGAGCCAGAAGTAAAGGTTTATTTCCATAATCCACCTGTGTGTCAGCATTTATTACATTTTTCTCCCGGTCTGTGCACCTCAGAGCCCATCATTCGCTTTTCGGAAACCAAGTTTAGTGTCAGTGAACCGAAGGAGGCCGGCGCCGTGGCAACTGTGAGGATACCTGTGGTACGGGTGGGTGACACATCAAAGGTGTCAGTGGTCCGCGTGCACACCAAAGACGGGTCGGCTATCTCAGGAGAGGACTACTACCCTGTGTCTCAAGGTAACCCTTACACACATCCTGTTCAAGCTAAACTATGCTTAAAAACCCCAAATTAATGAAAATTAGGTAATGCAACTTTTTAAAATCAAGCTGTGGTTAAACAATGTTATCATGCAACAGTAATGTGACTTTGACAAACAGCTCACACTTGATGTTCTCAAGACTTTTATGATAAAGTCAAGAGTGTGAACCAGTGGATGCATCCAAAAATGTAAAATATCATCAGCATGGTTTGCAAAAGTAATTGTTATTTGCACAAAATAGGCTTAACCCTTCAAAACCACTCCTTTAATATGTTAAATACATGTGGTATCTACATAAGAGTGACATGACACTGTCATAACTATGACATGACATAGTCATGAACCTGTCATGAACATTATGTACATGTCATAAACGTTTATGACTGCTGTCATTAAGTGTCATTCGGTTTTTGTAATGACAAATTGACATTGTTTGGGTTGTCTTGATTATGACAACTTGACATTAATCAAAGTGACATTACCAAAAGTTGTCTTTGTATTAGTGTTAAGTTGTCATAATAAGGACATCCCAAAGAAATTTAATGTCAACTTGTCATTACAAAGACAGCTTCTGGTAATGTAACTTAATGACAAGTTGTCATAATAAAGGCAACCTAAACAATGTCAACTTGTCATTACAAAAAACAAATGACACTAGCACTAATATAAACGTTTATGACATGTACATAATGTTTATGCCAAGTTCATGAGAGTGTCATGTCATAGTTATGACAGTGTCATGTAGATACCTTTAAGTAAAGTGTTACGCATTATCTTTATTCTTACTGGCCTGCAGATGTATTTCTGGTAGATTTCTGCATTTACAGCAGCTACAGTAATAAGAAAAGTTTTGAAACAAGGCTCCCTATAGGAGTGTTAAATTAGAGAAAGTGGGCATAGGGATTTATCTGGGTGAGGGTCATTGATTTCTAATTTCATCCCAAGTGGGGAAAGGTAATTTCTGCAATAGTCCAGTGGAGGGTCATGTAATTTTTAATTGAATTTCAGCATACTTCATGCTTTGTCAGCAGGGTGAAGTCTTCCTCGTCGTCCACTCGGCTTTTAGCGCAGTGAACCTTTCTTAGCTTAATCAAGGCCTGAAATATTTATATGAATACATTCAGTCTATTCAAATCATACCT
Source organism: Epinephelus awoara (assembly GCA_035609425.1). NCBI lineage: Eukaryota > Metazoa > Chordata > Actinopteri > Perciformes > Serranidae > Epinephelus > Epinephelus awoara. The sequence continues at coordinate 27,460,930 of CM069304.1, read as the reverse complement.
GCTTACCCACCGTTCAAATTTCCCAGCAGTTTTGAATCATGCGTTGAATTTCTCATTTTGCACAATATTTTCTCAGCGCAGCACATTTCCAATGCAAAGCTCTATTACTTACCTCACTAGAAGATGGACCACCTTTGGCACTATGCAAATGCAAAACCTGCAAAGCTTTTTAGTTAAGTGATACCTTCCTCTGAAGCAATAAAACATGAATTGGGCTTTTTAGATTTTTTTTTTACTAAAAAAAAAAGGTAGAAAATTGGCCTTGATGTCACCAGACTGCTTTTAATCACGACAAAACCATCAAAAACTACTCCTACAAGACATGACACTTGTTCTAATGATGATCTGTTGTTTTATATTCAATTAGTCAAGTACATTTAAAACTGATTTTCCTGCTGCATGTGTGTGCTTCCAGACATTGAGTTTAAACAGGGGGATAAGGAACATATGGTGGAGGTGGAGGTGCTATTTGATGGCGTCCGAGAGATGAGGGAAGCCTTTACTCTCCACCTGAAGCCTGATGAAAACATGGTGGCTGAAACTCAGGTTAGCAGTATGTTCCTGCCTAACCACAATGCAACAAATCACACTAAATACACACTGGCGGTTACTGCAATCTCAGCTTGAGGGGAGAAAGGGAAGAGATGAAAAACTTTATTATTTCTTTCTGATTTGACCCATATTTATTCAGGTCAGTCCCACAGAGACCAGGGATCTCTTTTACAAGGGTGTCCAGGCCCAGACAACAGAAGCACTTTGCTGTAGTTGCTGCCAAAGGAGCAAGGAAAACATTTCACAATAAATAATAGATTATCTGCAGAAGAAAACAGGCAGAGAGAAATGAGAGAAAGAAGAAAGAAGCAGAGAATCAGCCATGATTGTGAGATTGTAAATCCAGCTCTGTGATGACGTGACTCATTTCATTGCTAATAATTCACAGTGTCTTACACAAACAGCACTGCATTAGAGTAGGTCTCATAATATTTCTTTTGTTTGCTTGTTTTTTAAAGATTATAGATTATAGATTTTTTAAAGATTGTAGAGCTTTTTGAAAGTGTCAGGAAAGGAGGATGAGAGAGGGGGTGAGATACACTGAAGGGCTGTGGGTTGGAATCAAACGCAGGCTGCTGCCCAGGACTCAGCTAGAGGTCCTCCCGTTCTCATTAGTCTTAAACCTCTTTTCTCTGGAACAGGTAACTAAAGTGATAGTTTACATTGAGGAGACCAACAGCATGGCTGATGTCACCTTCCCCTCTCTGCCTCATGTGGTGTCGCTGCTCCATTATGATGATGTCTCCAGGACAACAGATAACCTCCATCCACCAGCTGGCTACCCTGTCATCTGTGTCACCGTGAGTCAAACTGAAATCTTTTGGGTTTTATTGCGAGTCGCTCTACAAAAACAGCTCATTCTAGCATCGCCCGGGAAACCCTAACTTGGCAGTTTAATATGTCGGCTTTTCCTGTAATGAGGTAGCAGGGCCTAATCAAGACCCACATCCTCTGGGAGTAGAAAGCACATTGTTAGGACCCTTAGGACCCGTACTTTTCTTCAACCAAAGTTAAGCTGTCCTTCCAGAGTTGCCCAGTCTGTCCTTAAAAGACACATTACACAGTTTAGTAGGCCACAGTCCTTGTGCTTTCAGACACAGGAGAACCACTTCCACTCTTGATATAGGCTCAGGGAGACACTTAAATGGATTTTCGTGATGTGTTAAGTCATTTGCTTCTCAGGTGACTGCTGGGTGTGCATGCGTGTCTCCCTGCGTTGTGGTCAGGGGGATGAAATGAAGCAGTCTTGTCAAAACTGAAATGTTGCGTGCTGCATCAGAAGGCTCGGTGTCAACAGGTTTTAAAGGATATCCATGGAAACAGTTCAAAGCTTAGCCCTCCTCCCCATGTCTCAGTCTTTCTAATTACTTGTGCGGTGCCTGTCTGAAACATGCCTGTGCACAATGGGCTGATTGCTTGTCCACCGCCAATACAAACATTCTCAGTTAAAGAACGCAGAAAACATTGATTAGTTAACATTGGCTATGAGGCAGGCAGCCACACAATGACATTGTTTCTACATCCAGTAATGGTCCAGTCATACCCTCTCTTACATACCAGGAAATAATGATCATATTATTACTATGAAAAATACATTTTCTGACAATTTATTTGTTTGGTTGTGAAATGGTTGTAATCAGACGGCCACACTGTGCCACCCACTCCACGTCCAGCGACTAGTATTACTGAACACCCTTTTTTAATGCCTCTGTACCAACTATAGCCATGGCCATGTTGTCCGACCGTATGTTTGATTCTCAGGAATGCGATGTCTCAGGAATGCCTCAAGTTTGTGTTTACAAATTTGGCAGAAACATCCACTTAGACTCAACAATACACTGATTAGGGTTTGGTGGTTTAAGTTCAAGGTCACTGTGACCTTTTTTTTACCTACTCTTGTGAATGCAATATCTCAGTCTCATTCAGGGAATTCAGCACAAATGACTTCTTGGACTCACTGGTGAACTGATTAAAATTCGGTTGTCAAAGGTCAAGGACACTGTGACCTTGTTTGTCTTATTATTGTGAATGTGATATTTTAAAAATGTCTTGAAGGAATTTCTTCAAATTTGGCACAAACATCTGCTTGGACTCAAGGATGAACTGATTAGATTTTGGTGGTCAAAGGTCACGGATCATGTGACCTTTGTAGCTGTCCCACTTGCGTGAATGCAATATCTCAAGACCCTGTTGAGGGAGTATCTTCACATTTGACACAGTGACTTTCCAAGGTCACTGTGACCTTGCGTCCATCTTATTCTCGTGAACACAAAATTTTAAGAAGGCCTTGAGGGAATTTCCTCAAATTTGGCACTAACATCCACTTCGACCAGATCTTCTGTGCTGCCAGGTTGAAAATGTGTGTGAAGCATCCACATTTTGGAATATGTAGTTTATCCATATTTGAAGCATTTTATTCACTGTTATGGCAACATATGAGTCTGGACAGACTTGGATGTAAACTGCATCAACTGCATCGACTAGTTCACAGAGGCATTTAACATACTGAGTCATTCAACTGTGCTGTGGTGATTCTAGTTGAAATTAAAAAAAAAAGGTTTATGCCATTTCTGTACATGTAAATTACACTTGTGTCATCATTTCAAGACTGCAGTGTTTGTAAAAACCAGAAGTATTTATTCAAGCTGTCTTTGATGGCACATGGGAGAAGTAGCCTTCAGAGCTTTTTGTCAAAAAAAATCAGGTGAAAATCAGTGTAAAGAGTGACAAAGTCCACACAGATGGAAAGTCATGGTGGATGAAAAGGGCTTTCACACAGGATACTGGGGTTTGAGTCCCCTGTGGTACAATCTTGATTTATTATTTGGTCATTATAACTTTGAATTGCTAGGAAGCTCAGGAAGGATGTCCAGCTGATGGCCAGGTAACGCCACAGCTGTATTGGAATAAACGGGACATCTTGATTAGACGTTCAAACAGCTGTCATTCAGTGTCTCAGTGTTTGCTGAGAAAGGGTGAAAAGTAAAGCAAGATGGCGTTTGCCTGGTGGTCCCCAGATTACTAAATCGACTTTGTGAAAAACACATCCAAGTTGTGGCTCTAGACAGTTTCAGTTCTGCTCGGCAAAGGTTTCAATGTCTAAACAGGTGTGTAAGTTGCTTGCTTTGACATAACAACCACGATTGTAAAGTTGAGCATCAATTTCATTTGGTACTATGCCAACGATAATGTTAATAGTGTTATACTTCAGAATGGCAAACTTACACATTTTAAGCAGAAATGGCAGAGTGGCACTTATCCTATAGGCTATACACCCATACCAACGTTGATTTCAGGGAAGTGAAGAAAGGTTTGGTTGTACAGTTACTATATGCAGCATCAAGCAGCAAAAATGATTTAAGTCTGCAGAGCCCTAAGGCCCCGCCCCTGCTACTGCACAGAGTGCTGCTTGCTTGGCTTTAAGGTTGAATATGTTGTGTGTCCAAATCTCACCAAATTCCTCAATGCATGTCCTTGAGTCCTTGGCAATACACTCACAAAGTGTGAAGTAGAGTGAATGAACGGTTCTCTTAAATAAAAAAAAAAAAGCCACTTTGAGAGCTTAAATATGGACACATAACCTCCTTGGCGAAGGTAAAAAGACATTTTAAGAGCTTAACTACGAGAAAACCTAACACACTGAAACATCTGGATTTCCTTGGCAACAGTTGCTTACTCGTTTGTATTCTGCACCTCTTTCTCCTTTTGTCCTCTGGCATCTGCTGTATCTTTCCCATCTCTCTGCTGTCCCTGCCCACCCGCCCACTCCTGCTCTACTCCTTATCCATCCTCCAGGCTTGCAACACGAAATACCCAGACTACGACAAGACAGGCTCTATCTGTGTCAGCGAGCACATCAACAACACCTTGACCCGATACCGCTGGCTCATCAGCGCCCCAGCTGGCCCTGATGGCGTCACCAGTCCCATGAGAGAGGTGGACTTTGACACCTTCTTTACGTCCTCTAAGATGATTACATTGGACTCAGTCTACTTCCAGGCGGGCTCCAGGGTCCAGTGTGCTGCTAGAGCCGTTAATTCTGATGGAGATGAGGGTTTAGAGCTCAGCAGCCCCATCGTCACTATCAGCCAGGAGGAAGGTGAGGACAGAACAATGAACACATCATCCCTATGTATTATGTTGCCAGTTTTCTGGAGGAGGAATTGAACAGGGATTTGGCCCCATTTTGCTAGGAGAACCAGAAGGGCTTTGTTCTTCAAGCATCATGTTCAGGAATAGTGCTTTTGAATGAACAGTACATACTGTACGGTACAGCTGCATAACAGGCACATGAAAAGAAAAATGTGCTTAAAAAAATTGCTGAAAAACATGTTTTGATAATGCAGCTTTCTGGTCACGGTTTGTTCTATGCTTTTCAGCATTATAGGACTTACAAAGTAGATGACAAAAAGTGTCGAAGAAGTATTCAGATCTTACTTACTTACTTAAAGATCCACTAATCCGCTAGTCATTGGCTAGTCATCCTGTTTAATTTGTCTTCTGATTAAATCGGAACCGTTGAAACAAGTTGTAGGAAGCCTCTGCAAGTAATTGGTTGCTGGCAGACACTCTGTGCTGCAATAAAAGGGTTAACCAGCAGTGCCGTGCACTGTAGAGCCAATGCGCTGCTGGTTCTGCCGGCCTGAATAGAATATAATGTCTATAGCCTTACTGTTGTGTACAGCCTTTATAGACTGAGCTGAGTAGTGATGCGCAGGTCGACCCATAAATGGAGCTGCGAGTTGGGCAGCAGTGATCGTCTGTTAAATCGGTCTGTGAATGACATTTTGACATTATTATTATAATCTATTAATCTATAATCTATTACTGTCATGATGCATTGAGCAGGTGACAGTCCGTGGTCGTTTTCAAAACACACCTGTGTCACGCACTCCAAAAGAAACTTGTTGAAACTTTAAACAATAATTTATTGTACAAAACGGGGGAAACAAACGTTGACAACGGTTCCACAATTCATATTAAATTTAAAAGATAACGAAAAAACAGCTACAAGTTAGAGGGAATAGTGATAAAACGGTAAAACTTGGCATTGATCCACAGCCTCAGATGTATGCGCTCAAGCTCAGTTGGTAGGTGATACTATATTTTCACATTTTTAACAATGCAATTTAAAAGTTTAGATTTTTATTGATAACCTACATTTACCAACAACAAAAAGACTACATTAAGCACCAAAAAAATATGTTTAAAAAATTAATTAATTAAAAAAAAAAAGCAAATAAAAAAATGAATATCGAATACCAAATTTTCATTACGAATATCTGCCCATAGAAACGGATATTTGAATATCCGAATATCTGGGTACAGCCCTACTTAGCACATGGGAGAAGTTTCAGTTCTGCAACTTCACTGCTAGATGCCACTAAATCCTACACACTAGATCTGTGTGGGAACATTGTGTAGGATTTAGAGGGATTTGGTGGTGCCTAACGGTGAGGATTGCAGACTGCAACCAGCTGAAACTTCTCTTGATTGAATTGTTAGCTGAATTATCTGCAGAGGTCTCCTCTCCTCCATCGGAAACGGACCATTTGATTAAAACCAGTAAAAACATTGAATAAAGCAGTTTAGTGTTACAAATCAGAGTTTTTACTCAGCTGTTTGGCACATCGGAGACTGACCACTATCCCAGCACCTGCTGTGTGTGCTCGCTTCTCTGATAACTTAATGTGAGCTCACCTTATTTCTGAACCAGACATTCAGGAGGCTTTTACCATGACCCGAATTGTCCGCAGAGGTCTCTCTCCGTCCAATAGAACTGCACCGAGTGATCTAAACTGGTAAAAATTACTGTGGCTGGCAAGAAAACGTGAAAACTTGAATGACCCTTTCTAGAGCCAGTGTTTGTTTTGTCCATTCTGGGCAACTGTAGAAACATGGCGGAGCAACATGGCAATGTCTGCAGTCGAGGGCCCGCTCCCTACGTATTTATAAACGGCTCATTCTAAGGTGGCAAAAACACGATTCCTATTTTCAGGTGATTATACACTAAAGAAAACATACATGTTTGATTAGATTCAATTTCTGCCAACACATCCCTCTAAATCCTACACACTGTTCCTTTGAGTAAAAGTAACAATACCACAGTGGATAAATACTCCATTAGAAATAAAAAGGCCTGCATTTAAAATGTTACTTGATTAGAAATTAAAGTATAAAAAGTTAAATATACTTAATGTATCAACAGTAATAGTACTTATCATGCAGAAAAATGTTTAAAGCATTAAGTATAATTTTATTGGATTATTATCACTGATGCATGAAGTTCTAACGATGTGTTTGAGGTCATCATATGTTTTGTGTGTAAAATCTTAATCTACAAAGTAATTAGCAGCTAAAACTGTTAAATAAATGTCTTAAAGTAAATATTTCCCCCTGAAAGTATAAAGTGGCATAAAACGAAAATATTCAAGGATCCGAGCTCTCACTTTGTCCTCAAATGACTATCACTTATGCTGTGCTTACTCCACCTACACATCCTGAATGCAACAAGTTCAGGTACACGTCTCAAGCTGCTCACAAGGTATTCTTAGAAATGTGGAAATCACTACCTGACTCAGTGATAGTTCAGGCAGGTTATGAGAAAAATGTGTCTAACGGTATATTAGAATGAATATAACCATGTAAAAATAACTGAAGGTGGATTTATCACAGCTGTAGACACAATGAGAGCCATTTAGTTTGTCTTCTTTCCTCCAAAGTGATGCAGTCGTGTCCTTGTGTTCAGAATCTCTCCTCTCTGCTCCTCTGTCATATAAAGGTATGTGTCAACCACGGAAGATGGGGACCGTTGGCGCCGAGCCTTTCTCTGCCAAGCTACGCTACACTGGAGCAGACGACCCGAAACACCCCAACCTCATCAAAGTCACTGTCACCATGCCTCACATAGATGGTAGGTAGGAGCTAGAGGCAGGACCACAGATGAAGCAAGGTGTAATGTAGTGTGTGTAATATTCACGTCCGTGGATCCTCAGGAGCGTGACAGCCAGAATGTAGATCTTGCCGGGTTGTATCGAACCCCGCTGTAGAAACCCTCCAGCACACCCTCTACTTAACATTCCCTCCTTGATTTTTAATCAGTTTCCTTCTGCCTCGTCTCCTCCAGGTTTCCTTCTTCCTTTTTTTCTGTTGCTCCTCTGCTTTTCTTTTCATCACTTCTCTCACTCAACTATTCCTTTCCACTACATTTTTTTTTAAATAATAATTTCTCTCTCGGTTTCAAAGATAGTTGGACACAGTCGGAATCACATCGTCTCTTTTCGCCTCGCAGGCATGCTTCCGGTCATCTCCACCCGCCCTCTCATGAACTTTGAACTGACTCTCAGTCCAGATGGAACCCGGGTCGGCAACCACCGCTGCTCCAACTTGCTTGACTACAACGAGGTCACCACAGGTCACAGCTTCATCACCGCCTCGACGCGCAGCCCGGAAAGCATGGGAGACACAGCGCCCTATCAGTTCAGCAGCTCTCTGCGGGGGAACAGCACACTGCGCTTCTACAGGAACCTCAACCTGGAAGCATGTCTCTGGGAGTTCACCAGCTACTACCACATGTCTGAGCTGCTTACAGACTGCGGAGGCACCATAGGGACTGATGGACAGGTGTGTGTGTTTGTTTCTATGTACACTTGTCCACAATGTATAAATTCCAATCTAGGGTTTGTGTGTACATCTGTTTGACTGTTAGCCTTTGTATGCGTGTGTGTGCCCACTGTGTGTTCAGTCTATTTACAACCCTCTGAATGAAAGGGGGTCGCACAGACAGGACGGCACCGAATCCGTTTGCCTGTGTTTTACGTCTCATTCACTGCATGTTTGCGCGCGTGTTTGCCAGCTTTGTGCCCCGATGTGTTGATTGACAACTTCTTGTGTGCATGCATCCATATGCATACAGAAACATTCACACTCAAACAATGTATTGCCAACCTGTCAGTCACTCCCCTAATGCTCACCACTGCAACATGAAGCATTAAAGCCTAGATTCACAGGAATTATGTGAAATCATGAAAGGGAAGTCATTTTATTTGGAGTCTTTGATACATTGACTACACCTACAGGCTGTCAAGGTTAAGAGAAAATCTTAGTTACCTATCATGCAGCTTTGCTCAGTTTTTCTTTGACTTGCTTGGTGGCATGTCAGTTGAACTCACCAGAGAAGTCAGCTGTTTTGGCATTACAGTATGTGCCGGCTGTCAATTAGACGCTAACCAACTTCCACTGGCTGTTTGCTGTCGTTGCATCATTGCAGCAGATGTTGCAATTATTGTTTGTGTTGTGTACTGTACAGAGCTGCAGTATTCTCACGGTTCTTGTTGTTATTGTGGATTATGAGACAGACCCTTGCTCCCTGGCTCATGTCCTGCTGCTCTTTTGTGTTCCTCCAGCCTTTGATCTGTGAGCTTCATGTTGCTGATCAGACTGCAGAGTGTGTGTGGCGCTTTATGTGTGTGTGTGTGTGTGTGTGTGTGTGTGTGTGTGTGTGTGTGTGTGTGTGTGTGTGTGTGTGTGTGTGTGTGTGTGTGTGGGAGAGGAGAGAGGAAGAGAAGGAGATGGAGAAAAAGTAAGAAATTAGTTTACTTGTCCCCAGTCACAGCAAGAACGGCTTGCACACATAGTTACACATGACGGCCGTCATCCTCCAAGACCTCAAGTCCACTTCGTTAAGGGAGATCACTGTCACACTGTCACTGGGGTTATGTTTTTTTTTCCAATGTGCGCCAAAAGAGGAAAAAAAGAAGCAGTCAGAACCTCACAGCTCTACCACAGTGCATGAATCAAAGCAGAAAGAATTAAATAATTCAGCTACCTTTCAAGACGAAAAGACCAAAAAAATAAAGTTAAAAAAACATTAGATTTTGACTGTAATAATCTTGATTGGTGCTTTATTCTTGGTTTTTCATGACAGCTCCGTATTGTCAAGTTGTTTTCTATGTCTGGGGAGAACATGCATTAATTGAAAGGTTGAACTCACTAGAAAAGGAAAGACCAGGATATTTTGAGACAATTGTTCTGTTCCATGCAGTATACGTTTTTTTAGGAGGTTGTTGTAATAAAGTTAACATTGGGGTGGTTTGTCTCTAAGCTAGCAGTCATTTAATGTCTCATTTGGATCCTGCGATTGCACAACTTACTCTACTGAGAGGCACTGTGGTGGATTGGGGAGGTTTCAGTCTGTGTGTGCAGTGAATTTCAGGTCTTTGGTGGAGATTCTCTCTGTTTGCAAAGATATTACACCAGACTCTTAATGCAGTGCTGCTTTGTGTTCCACTGTTATTTTAGAAATAATATTGGATGTTGTAATATATGTACTCAAGTGATGAAGAATGGTTGATGAGAGACACAAAAACATATTTTGCCAAATTGCTTTTCTTAGTTTGTTTTGTCAGTAAATCTCCTGCCCGGCAATCATTTCGGTAATTAACAATGCAAATTGACACGTTTTCACTTCAAGTCAAACAAAGATAATGTGGCGCATTTTCAATCTGTTTCTAAGACAAACTTTGGCTTTGTCAACTTGTGTGGGCCCATAGTTCAAATCTGTCAAGTCTCACATAGTTGTCGATATAATGTTGGTGAGCAGAGACACCTAGTGGCTGCACTCATGGAACTACATCTAAGAGTACATCTTAACATGGGTTTCAAGTTACACAGAATATTAGTATTTTTATTTTTCGGCTTGCAAAATCAAAGTAAATGTGATCAGGCTTTTAAATACTCTTAAAAACGTGAAACAGAAAAACAAGATAGAAAAGCACAGTTCAAGCCCACGTCGCTGCCCACTGCTGTTTCTTGTGTACAACACAGGAAGACTCTTCTGCTTCTTCGACAACACTGAGTAGGAGTGAAAGAGTTCAAGCTCCTTGTGGAGGAGAACAGTGTGTTCATCTTTTACATCTTCTCAGCACTTGTTATAGCTTGTCGACCTACAATCACCCATTATTGTCACACATAGTGAGGATTTCTTGCTTACAGCTTCGACCTTAATGTCAAGTAAATAAACAGTGTGCATTGTCGGTAGTGTTTTTTAAATACATGTTTCTTTGTGAGCCTATAAAAGCTGTTTTTGAAAGCCCTAGTTCTTCACTCATTACTTACTGAAACATCCTTACAGGTGCTGAATCTGGTCCAGTCCTACGTGACCCTGCGGGTGCCTCTTTACGTGTCGTACGTGTTCCACTCTCCCGTGGGAAGTGGCGGCTGGCAGCACTTTGACCTGCAGTCAGAGCTGCGCCTCACTTTCGTGTACGACACGGCCATTCTCTGGACGGATGGCATCGGCAGCCCCCCGGAGGCCGAGTTACAGGGTGAGCCCCCAGGATCATGAGGACGTTATAGTTTGTGTTTCTGGATGTAATATCACCCACATAAAACAACTGGTTTTGAAAAATCGGGTGTGTTTGTATGTGTGTTTGCCAGGTGCGTTGTATCCAACCAGCATGCGCATCAATGAACAGGGACGTCTGGTGGTAAACTTCCGCACCAAGGCTCGTTTCAGGGGTCTGTTTATGGAGTCTCATTCTGGAGGCAGAATAAAAACAGCTGGTGAGACTGTCATCTATTTGTAACCTTATCACTTTTACTTTTCCTTAATGATAGTTTGATGGGCATCATATTTGATTTTTTTAATTGTACTCTCTCAACTTTCATCACCAAGCAACCTCCATGTCCTCCATGGTGATGAGCGTGGACCACCCCGGCTTGACCTTTAACCTCACCTTGGTGAGGAGTGAGCCCACCTACAATCAGCCCGTCCAGCAGTGGACCTTCACCTCTGACTTTGCTGTGAGTATGATGCATGAAATTTGTTTGTGCTTTGGTGCACGACCCGAAACATGCGCTGTGTAAATCTGTGTGCCGGTGGAGCAGCTGGACGGACAGATACAGACTGATGTTTGAGTATTTGTCCTCTTTGCTCCGCACAGGTCAGAGACTACTCTGGGACTTATACAGTGAAGCTGATCCCCTGCACAACGGCGCAGAATATGGAATACACTGTTCCACCTGTCTGCAGTCCCAGAGTAGCAGTCACCTTTGATCTAGACATCAGATTCCAGCAAGTAAGGCAGACTTTTTTTTAGCCTTAAGATCCAACAGTGACATGTTTCTTTGTTCTGGGAAGGTTTTGTTCCTATCTGTCTCTCTGTCACTGACTCTCTGTCTTCCTTCGTTTTGCACCCACCTGTAGGTGAGTGACCCGGTCGCAGTGGAATTCAGTCTGAACACTCAGATGTTCTTGCTATCCAAGAGGAGCCTGTGGCTTTCTGATGGCTCTATGGGCTTCGGGCAGGAGACTGATGTAGCCTTTTCTGAGGGTAAGTAGCCTCTAGCTACATCTACAGACTTTCAGTGCAGTGAATACTTAAAATGTTGTTGTAGATGTTTTATCCCATTGTCAACAGGTGGGATTTGTTTTGCATTCTGTCAGTTTTTGCAAAGAGTGCCAAGAGTTTTTGTATTGATTTTCTACCTTCCAAGCAAACTCTGCTTTACATGTCAGCATACTGTGGCTAATCCATCACAGTAGACAACATCAACATTTTTAATTTGTAAAGTCATACTGTTCTGTGGTATTTAAAGGAACTGGCATCTGATATTTAAGCCTAAAAGTATTGAATTGACAAACCAATCCTGGAAGACAGTATCCAAACATGGAAAGAATAAAGTGAATATGGTGCTTTTTGTTGGACGGTAGAAAATAAGTTTAAAAGCAATGCACAGTTTTCATGTACTTCCATTACATAGTCTATCCTCCTTGGATTTATGTACTGTATGATTTGTAATAGTGATTTGGTGTCGTCTCTAATTCCTTTTTTTCAGGTGATACAATCTACGGCCGTGTGATGGTGGACCCTGTGCAGAACCTGGGGGACTCTTTCTTCTGCAGCATAGAGAAGGTGTTCCTCTGCACTGGTGCTGATGGATACGTACCAAAGTACAACCCGACCAAGTTTGAATTTGGCTGCCTGGCTGACTCCCCGTCATTACTCTATAGGTTCAAGATCCTTGTGAGTATTATTCAGATTTTAATGGTACGATTTCAGTGCGCAGAGAAATACAAAATAATAATTTTCCCCTCAATTTAACACACCTCACCAGGACAAAGCCCAACCGGAGACTCAGGCACGTGTGTTTGGGGATGTCAGCTTCAATGCTGTGCTGGCGGTGGATGATCCATCAGCCATGTCCCTTGTCAGACAGCCCGGGTCTGATGGCTTTAGGTTGGATTCCACAGCCATGTTCCAGGTATTCCTTATCTTACCGTAACACTTAGGCAATGACAGATTTTTATTGTGAAACAGCCGCTTTAGTAGTAAGTGTAACTTTGTCATTCAGTGTATCAAACTTTTAAGTTTTACTGTGTACATGCTATTATGGGATAAAATTGAGAAACATGATGGCTTTTCCACTCCACTATTGTATGTACAGTAGTGTATGTTTTCCTTTCAGTGGTGACCACAATGGACGTAAGACATTAGGCTGTGATTTGCTTCTTGGTTATTGTTACTAATGCTGTGCAGAGTTGTTTTATTTTTAACCATCAAATGCATTCAATCAATTCAAAGTGCACTTTTGGCAGAAGCACACAGTGTAATGAGTCAATTTAGCATAAGTAGATTCCATCTTTTAATATAGATAATTGTTTTTAAGCTCTTCTGTTAGCTCATTATGTAAATGTTGTGCTTTCCTCAGGTTGCGGCAGGCCGTGAGTGGTACATTCACACCATTTACACAGTCCGCTCCAAAGAAAATGCTAACAGAGGCATTGGAAAGCGCAGCCTGGAGTACCACTCATTTGTCTCCACGAGCAACAGTCTTGTCTTGACCCCGTCAAGCAGCAAGGGACATCGCTCCAGGAGGTCAGCTGGTGATGAAGTCCCAGAGATGGCTGAGGATATCGGAGCAGACAACAACCGTGGCACCAATATCATGCACATCGCTTTGGACCGCACCAAGCGGCGGGCAGGGGGGTCGAACGAGCTGTTTACCGATGGGCTGGAACCCAGTGAGCTGAACGCAGAGGAGGAAGAGGAGGGTCTGGTGACTGTTGTGGGGGCACTGGTGGGGTTGCTGCTGACCATCCTCGTTATTGTCACCATTGTACTGGTGCTGAGATCCAGACAGAAGGATGGGAAGGAGGGATGGAGGGAGGGGGTGCAGGAGGTGGTGAAAGGCTCTGTCAGTACGGAGCCCATGTTGGTGGTGAGGATGCAAGACTGCCACAACAGCTCAGAAGTCTGAGCGACGGATGCGTGGATGGACAGATGGACAAAGGGATGAAGAGTATGTGAGGGCTTTTATAAAATTTTGGATTTTCTTTTCTTTCTTTTTTTTTACTGGTATTACTTTCATAACACCAAAAATCTGAGATTGATCATATGTGTTATTGGGTGTGTGTGTGAGAGTGTGTGTGCCTGTTAACAGGGGGATTTCTACAGTATTGGATCCATTACATACTTTGATCACTGCATCAGAGAACAGCACAGAGGACAGTCCTACACACCGTCTTCACTTAACATTCACTTGTGCTGCTAGTAGCATGGTATTTCCTTTCTCCCTTACTGGCTTTATGGTGTCAAAGTGCCTGAAGCAGCTTTATCCCTTCAGGACAGTCCCAGTCACCGAGAGCACTTTTTCTCATAAAGCTAGTGTCACGCAGGCCAAGTCAGAGATTTAGTGCCGTGGGTTTACCTCGGGTAAAGGGGACTAGACAATGTCAATGTTCATACCGGGAGGAATAGTTCACCTCAAAAGGAACACTCAGATGTTATCGACCTGCCCCTGTGTCAGTCAAAACTTCCCTGAAGTTTGTGAGCCCCGGTACTTCTCTGTGTGTCTGCTAAAATATTAATGGTGACAAGACCATCTTTTGTACAACTTGCAGAGGATACAGCAGATTTCTGCACACATTGTGCAGCATATTTGAGTTGTTGAGTAGCTTAGCGATTTCGTTATGGATGCAAAGTCCAGTATTTACATCATAATCTGACTTACTGTCCCCAAAGGTGTTATAAAAGTTATTAATTGCAGAGGATGGTGCCATTTAGGAGAATATTGGGAGTTGAAAGGTAGATATTGAGCCCATAAGCGAAGTGTTTGACTAGAAGTCTTTTAAGATTGTGCTGTGTGAGTAGATTAATATTCAGTCTGGGGGGAACTGTGCCTTTAGGCCTAAAATTTTGTCCTGAAATATTTGTTAGGACAGTCAGCGTGGATAACACAAGATGCCGACACCTGTTTCTTATGTGTGAACTAAACGTGCAGAAGTCTCTTATCATATTAATACCACTTATCCTTTTATTCATTCATGTTTCTGTGTTTTGTTTGTAATAAGGAACGTTGGATGTATTGAACATTTCTGTTGCTGTTGAGTTGGGTTTTTCATGTGTTTACAGCTCGTCACTGCTCCTGTTTCCACAATGTTTACTGCTCTCCATCCTCGCAGTGTTGTTGCTCCATTGTGTGTCGTCGTATTTATTCAAAATATCTCGGGCACAGTTTTTCTTTCTTTTATTTTTTATTATTTTTTAATAACACTGGTTAAGGTACGTATGTATAAAGACACTCATCTCAGGAGTTCTTTCTTTTAAAGACAATGGACCATGTGTTGTAACACAATTTACTACTGTTGATGACTGAAGAGAATCTCTGCAGAGCCACTTTCCACTTCTGTGTTACACTGCTGATAAGTGTGGTGCTGTGAACATGCAAATACTGTATCCATATCCAGCGATTTAACCCCTTTTCTTCTCACATTATGTTCCTGTAAGCTTTATTTGTCACTAGTGCTGTGTGGGATTTCAGTGTTCTGAGTCATGATTTGTTTCTTTTTCGAACAAAGGATGCAAACAAATTAGCTGCTTACAAATCGGTACGTCACCAAGAAAAATATTACCTTCGAGGCATTTGATATAATGTCTCGTTATTTTGTTGATATCACTGGTGAAATATCTTGTTTACATGTGTTGTTAAACCTGTGTCTTACTCTGCTATGGATATACAACATGCTGAGATCAGTGTTCCTAAATATTTGTCTTATTATGGTGTTGTCAGTCATCATTTTATAATTATTTCCAGTGTTTATCAGGGCTAGCAAATGTGATGAACATGAGCCAGGAATCAGTTGAGGTGTGAATCAGCGCGGGATGTGACGGTTTATACAGGTTATAGTCTGCTGAAACCCGGCTGTGAATTTTTTTATTTTTCTCGCCCTGATGAATTCGGAAATAACACCATGTCTGACATTGAATGCACTTTTTGAGTCACATCCCTCACATGCCAATCCAAGCTATGCAATGTAATGTATATTCCACAGCCAGTTATCCCCATGTATATGACAATTTTAGCACAAACAATCAAACTTGATATTCAGTTTGTGTCTTTTTTATGGGTTTTATGTATATGTATTTAAGAATAAATATTGTTGCTTACTGGTTGTTGTTGGTTTACTCAGTATTTATGCAGAACTGTGGAGCGGATGGATTATTGAGTGGGGTCCAAAGTGTCAGCCTGCAAAATATCACTCTAATTAACACCTACCAACCAGGAGGAGACACAGAAGCACCACAAAGAGCTGCAAATGAACCGCAACTTGACACAAAATAACTATAAAAAGGGGCAAAACAACCATTTAGAGACACAAGACGACTACAAAGTGACCAAAAAATACACAATAGTGACACATAGAGACACAAAATGTCAAAACGATGCGTAACGACTACAAAGAGACAGACAACCTCCGCAAAGTTTCTGTGTCTTGCTCCTGCAGAGGTGGTGGGGCTCTTGCATATCTGTGCCCAGAGACTCATTGTCTCATAATCTGCCAACAGAGTGAGGAGAAATGAGGACGCAAGATTTGACTGGACTTCACTGCTTTGAGACTGGGCATACTTGAGACCTGAAGACTTGAGACTGGAAAGCAAAAGCATTTAGATCTTATGTTGTGGCTATATGATTTCTTGGATAAATGAAAAATAACATACTTACTGGCAACATACTTTGAATATTTGATTATTATAAAGCACTTGGTCTCAGCCAGAAGTGGGAATCACCAAGTTGTAAATTATGTCCCCAAAGGAAAATCATCTGTTTTTATCTAATAGGATAAAGTTTTCCATCTGTTC
Source organism: Epinephelus awoara (assembly GCA_035609425.1). Classification (NCBI taxonomy): domain Eukaryota; kingdom Metazoa; phylum Chordata; class Actinopteri; order Perciformes; family Serranidae; genus Epinephelus; species Epinephelus awoara. The sequence goes on along the minus strand of CM069304.1, from coordinate 27,444,236 downwards.
ATCTCAACTCGGCAAAGCAATTGATTACATTATTCCACTAGGCTACCTAAAGTGTAATTTGTATTTGTAATATTAATCATTTATAATAAAAAAAAATACTTGCCAATGTGTGATGATACAATATTGGCACACAAAAATATCACAACACTATGCTTTATTGATTTTATCCCCCACCCCTAGTCTTAGCTATGTAAACCGTGTCTACATTTTAACAGTTAGCATTTAGATGGAAAACTTGCAACTCATTTTGCAACATGTTTTCACTGACTTGGGGCCTGACTTGCACTTGGCCCTAACAAGTTAAAAACAGCTCTGTTTATATGCATACCTCACATGAACACGTGCATTTGGACAACAGTAGTTTTATTTGATTTTGAGGGGCAAAAGTATTGGTAGGGACAGTTCAGTAGTTAGGGGCATGACCCAAATTCGATGTCCTTGCATTTCTAAATACGTTCATAGGCAAATCATAATAGGAGTAAAAGGGGAGAGAAATAGGCTTTAATATGCTATAATAGTGATGTAATGGAACACATCATAAGGCTACACAAAACTATGTCAGCAGCCTCTGTAAATTCACAAAATAAAAGTGTGATTTCACTGTCTTCGCCAGATAAAAGCCTTGTCACGGAAACTTTTTTCCCCCAACTCTTTTTATTGGGGTTTTCAAAGTTAAACAAACAGTGGCAGTAGTATAAAAGTCAAAATAGAAATTATTGTACAAAAACATGGAAAATATTCAGCAGATTAATACCCTTAGAGGCGGTTTGTCCTACATGCATAGAAAAAGTTTGTTTACAAATATAATATTAATGAGAAAAGTTTATTTTTTGTATCGTTTTATTTAAGAAATAGATAAATAGTTATATTAAAATATATAAATTAAAAAAAAATACCAAAAGGGAGGATTTTGAAGGATTTCAGATTCACTTTTGTGTCATCTGCTTTCTTAAAGTGGTCTGTAAAGGGTTGCCAGATCTGGTAGAATGTATGTTCACACCCTTTAGGATAGTTTAATCTTTTCCAAATGCAGTTCACAGAAACTTTTTCAGTTTATTACCTGGTCAGAGGTGTGTATGAGCAGAGCGAGAGAGCGACAGAGACGAATCTGATTGGTTAAGAGTGACGATGACGCACCACAAATGTGCCCTCTTCCCTCCCTCCCCTTCCTTCACTTCCTGCAGTGTGGCGCTGTGGCAGTGTTGTGCTGCTGTTGGCTTGTAAACATGGCTACTGCTGGAGCAGCTGGAGACGACCTGAGGAAAGAGCTCACATGTGCCATTTGTCTGGACTTCTTCAAGGACCCCGTCATACTGAAATGCGGCCATAATTTCTGTCGTTTCTGTATCTGCATGCACTGGGACGAAAATGGCGGAGACTACGGATACCAGTGCCCTCAATGCCGAACGGTAAGTTAATGCACGTTATATGGATTTTCCACCGTGGTTTCCCACACGAAATATGTTTCCTACACTTGTGACAGTATTACTAACAGGTGTTTAATGTTAAAAGAGACTTCAGTGTGGATAGCTGACTGGTGGCCTTTGAAAAATAACAATAGCTACGCAGTGAATTTTAGTGGCTACCGTTGCTATGATGGCAGGCTAACTGGCTTTAGCTAGCTAACGGTGAATTGTCAGCAGGTGAATAAGCTAACAATATTGACACAATTGTGTATTTTGGCTATTCAAGAGATGCTTTAATGTAGAATAAATACAGACACACTGTTAATACAGTAATATTGGCATGAGCCTCGGTTGCAGTCATCTATCGGCGTCTTGCTCAGTTGCTTTCTTTGTGCTCTCAGGTGTTCAACAAGAGGACCTTCACTAAAAACTACCTGGTGCAGAACCTGGTGGCCAAACTGGACGACCTGGAGTGTCTGGGGTCCTGTCCCACCCCCTCTAAACCCGTTAAAGTAGATGGGAAGTGTGAGCAACATGGAGAAGAGCTGAAATTGTACTGCCAGACTGATAAAAGGCCCATCTGTGTGGTCTGCAGGGAATCTAGAGCACACAGGTTGGTCGTGTTCGCACCTTTTTTTCTGTAAAGAAATTATAGACGCACTCTGTTATGTTAGCTTTTTGTTTGCTCTGGAAAAGATATTCCTCTTTTGCCAATTCATCACTGTCGCGTCTCTTTTAAGGTCATGATTGGTTGTAACTCATTATTAGTCACTGAGATTGCACAGGTCAGGTTGGCAGTGTGGACCCTGCCAGTGAAGTGAAGTTGAATCTGTACAAATGCTTGAGGCTTAATGCCCACGCTGAAGTGCCTGAACCATGATGTGCCACTCTAGCTACATTTACATGCATCATAAACTATAGGTGTTAACAGCAACTAGACTTAACCTAAAACAATTTCTTTATGAGGTTTAAGTGTTGATCTGATGAAACTGGGACCGATACATTGCCAGGTGTCTAAACGTTTTGGCAAAGTGCCGCCTGATTATTGAGACAAATGGGGAAAATACTAGTCCAAAAAAACCCAGTTTGTATCAGCCAGCTTCTGGCAAAGCAATGCTTTCCCTGTGTTGTGTCTTTGTCATGCTAATGCACACACTTAAACCTTAATGAGAGAGCTCAGTCTTTTTGTCCTTGTATGATAATCATTCTTGTCCTTGTATGATAATCATTCTGGTGAAGAGACACCCAATTTTACCAGCTATGCACTAACCAGTCTTTTTTTTTTTTTTTTTTTTTTTTTGCTCCTTAAAACCATCCCAAACATAATCTCTTCCATCCTATTAGAAATCCAAAATGGCAGGGTTTGCAGCTACTGATACACATTGGATTTTTAGAGGGTTGATTGTACCGGTTTATCATGTTATAATGATACTACAAACTTTAATGTCAATGACATCAGTGTGAGTGTTGTAGATTCAGGCAGTGATGATACACTTGGGTAAGTTGAGCAGCAAAGCTGTTGGTACAGGAAGTACAAAATGTCAGAACAGTCACTGCTGTTTTTAAGGAAAAAAATGTCTGGGGGCATGGGTATACGGTGTAAGACGGTGTAAAGGAGGAGTAGTCAGACAAGGGCCGAGAGAGAATGCACCAAGAACAAAACAGTGACATGGATGTTTCAGGGTAGATGAACAATTCCACTACGGTGATTAACTAATAGACAGAATATTGTTGAACCATCCCCTCATCAAGCCATAGCTTAAACATGAACATAATCATTACAATATGCAAAGTTGCTAGTCTAATCTTTTCTCTTGATCTGTTGACATCCATTTTGCAGGACAAACAACTCTGTCATTTTTACTCTAGTGGGGCTTGGTGTTGTTTGTCAGGTTAAGAAATTAATCCGCCATCCACTGTTATGTTCAATGTACAAATATACCTTCTTGTTGCTGGTTTCCATCAGGCACCCCTTAAAATTATGTTAACAATACAAAATGTACTTTGTGGCTTTGCTTATTTAAAAAACAGTCACTGGCATGTATTTTGTCTTTCTGCATCATCTTTTTTTGTCCTTGATGTCATGTCCTTCACTTTCTGCAATGTACCAACTCTTATCTGTCTCTGCTGACCTCCAAACTTCAACGGTATATCACCACATTGTGCCTTCAATTTGTTGTACTCGTAAACCTTTTAAGGAGCAACAGTTTGACTGTATTGCCCCAGTGGTCATGTAAAGTCAAATGGTTAACAGTACAAAATTATGTTGACATTATTTTTGACTACAAAAAGGTACGACTAAATGTACTTTCAGTTGGACTATGAGAGTTTAAAATCATCCTTGTCTTAAACAAACTTTGAGTAGGTGTACAGTGTAATCTTGCCATTTACTGCCATTTATATTAACAAGGGAAGAAATGTGTGACCAAAATGTTTTAACATGGAGTCAGTTTTTGTTGAAATTAATGTAATTTACAACTCCAGTCCATTTTAATTTATGATGACAATGTATAAACCATTACCTGCTTTTTGCTATTTATCATCACATTTAGAAAATGTGTCCCAACCATAGATCAAAACAGTGGTGATACCTTCCAGAGCAGAGGACATTTGATATCACTGCACAAATTCATGTGGACAATACAAGAGCTTAAGCAAATGTCAGGGCTGGGGAGATTTTGTTAAGAGTAAATTAATTGCTAAGCAACAGTGAACATGAAGTGTGTTTATATGGGCTCAAATGGAATAAAAGATATTATGTAAGGTAAGAGCTCCTCATGCATGCACCCACAGTTTGTTTAAATTCATCTTCGGAATATTATTCCTGTAGTACCCTGTAGTGATTTTGCCCACCGTTAGAGCTACAGAGCAAGGTTTTTACAAATGAGTCCCTGTCTTGCTCTTATTGGGGATTAGGACGCACGTGCGTGTGCGGTTGTGTGATTCACACCATTTTTGATTGGCAGTTAGTGGCAGTAAGACGCCAACAAAGGCAGTGATGAAAAAGACTGCCAGCAAAAAAATGCTTAAAAATCTGCTTTTCTAGTATTTTGTAACAAAGGAAATGCACTTGACACTTTAGTTAGACCCTAAGGATACACGCAATGTGGTTTGGCAAGCAACACTGCATGTAAACATCTGTTTGTTTACAAGAAAACTCCACAGGACACTTAAAGTGTTTTCTGGTGGTGTGAAAAATTACTCCCTAACTGCCTTTGTTTTATTGTTGTTCCAGACACCATGAGGTAGCACCAGTGCCAGAAGTTGTGAATGACATGAAGGTGAGTCTAAATGTATGAATTTGCTAGAGTGCTTTCTCCTCTGTGTGCTAGTCTTCTAATGTGTATTTGGCCAAGAGATAAGTGATTGTATGGCCTTTGCCACACGCTTTATTCATTCCATGTAGAATTTTGCATTTAAATCTGTGATCTTGTGAACATTATGTCCTGTTTTCCTGTGTTGATGTGCCTTGATGTACATGTTTGTTACAGATGGAGTTGAAACTGAGGCTAATGGAGCTCAACTGGCAGAAGTCTCAGTGTGTAAAAGTTATAACAGCTGATGAACGCACCAGAAGTGAAGTGAGGGTATGTAATGGACCTTCTTGTAACACTGAACATACACAACATTGGCACTTGTTGTCGTTATCATCAAATCTTTGATCCTAATCCTCTGAACCTGTCTGCCTTCCAGTTGAAGAAACAGAGACTCAAGGAGAAGATTGAGGCGGACGTTGGCGCTTTGGTCCAGTTCTTGCTAGATGAGAGAGACTCCCTGCTTGAGAGCCTGGATGCTGAGGAGGTGGCTAACATGGCCGTCATAGACGAGAACTTGAAGGTCGTGGAGACAGAGGTGTCAGCTGTAGACAAAGCTATAGCTGATATCCACAGCCACATCAGTGGGAAATCTAGCTTTGAGGTCAGTATAATTTATCAGCTGTCTGAGTCACAGATGTGATTTAACTCTTAAAACAACATGCCTCTTCTAGAGTCTTGCAGTAGAGATTGATTTCTGTCAGACGGACAGTTACTGTTGGTGTGTAATAAGGAACCAAAGCTTCAAAAACGTGTTATGAAATGTATTATTTTTTGAATTACTTGTAAAAGCCACCGCTCACTGTACGTAAGCAAAACTGAGATTGTTTGTATGAAGTTTGTTCAGTAGTAATGTAAATATGCTCTATTGTTCTCCTAACAGAGCCTTGCTGAGACATTCAATGAGTAAGTAGCTTACAGTTTGTTTATTTTATATGAAACTATAAATATTCTACTAAGATTTATTTTTCAAAATGAACCTTTTGTATAATCGTTTTTAACCCAATTTTTTTCTTCCACAGAGTCATCCACTGCAAGCCTTTCACATCTCTCGATGCGGTTAATTGTGCAACTGAATTTACAGACTTCTCAGGGCCCTTCCAGCTTATCATGTGGAAGAAGATGATGCACGTTCTGCATACCAGTGAGTTTACTTTACACACAGAGGCATGCACTAAACACAGTTAAAAGACTGCAGTGCGAAGTTGAAGACTGACTGAATTCACAGAAGTTATTTAAATGTATTTATCTTTATTTAATTTTTTGTTCTTTTTGTGAGCTTAAAAAATAAAAAGTTGCTGAAAGGGAAGTTCTTCATCTGGATCCCAATGAAGAAGGGGTGAATCAACCAGGCCATAATGTCGACCTTATTTAAAATCCTATTTATTATAAAGCATTGGTCAAACGCCAGATGGAAAACTCTGCCCAGAAAGAAAAGCAGACACGGATCTTATAGCCAACACAAGGGAAATTTACGGCACCTGTCGCATAAATCATGTCATCATTTTAAGTGGAAAACAAGCTTTAAGTAATAACGCACTGTATGTGGTTTGGCTCCTCTATCTTGGTTCTTACATAGGACTTTACTATCTTACTGGCCTCGCATCAGCCACATAGAGTGCCTTCGAGTCCCTTCGTACATTCTTCATAAAGGAGAAATACAGGCATGGTGTAGTCTTTAAAGTCTATATAGAGTTATTATAGAAATATGAAACCATGTTAAATGAGATTATCCGATATAATTGGGGAAAAATGTTCCTATTTTTACCTGTGTTAAAGTCTATGTTTCTGCCCACATTCTATAATGCATGTTTTTAAACCAATACTGCGTTCTGCTTTGTATCATTATTACTATATAAACAACCTATTGTTGGCTGGTCAGCCCTAAGTGCACTGTAGCAATGACTGGTTCTTTTTGGTGTATGAATCTGTCAGATTTCTTGCTCTAAAACATCAAAATGGATTCTTTCTTTTTTTATCCAAATGTACTGCCAACCTCAGCCCACTCTAAGAGCAAGGTCAGCTAATTTCTCTCCGTGTCTTTCTGTGCAGTGCCTCAGAACCTCACCTTAGACCCAGACACGGCTCACCCAAACCTGCTTATCTCAGACTTTGACACCAAAGTGGAGGAGGGCCGCGTTCGCAACCAGGAGCCAGACCTGCCGGCCCGCTTCACCCGTTTCTGCGGCGTCCTCGCCACAGCCCAGTACGCCAGCGGCCAGCACTACTGGGAGGTGGATGTGAAGGACAAAGGTGTGTGGTACCTGGGAGTCACCACCGAGTGCAGCAACAGGAAGGGCTTCGTCAGCCTCACTCCCTCCGCAGGATACTGGAGTCTGTGTCTGCAGGACCGGCTGTATGCCAACGGAGAGGATGGGCGCATCCCTGTCGCTGACTACTGGAACTCTCCTCGGGTCGGCGTGTACCTGGACTATGACAACGGGCGTCTTAGTTTCTATGACGCCGTCACAATGAAGAGATTGTACATGTTTGACACCTGCTTTGAAGAGCCGGTCTATCCTTTCTTTAGCCCAGGGAAGAATGATCCAGGCAGCAGGCTGCAGATATGCCACTATTACTGAGAGAGCTGTGAAGAGTGTTTAAATTTAGTTCTCCAAGGGTAAACTCGCGTATGCCGGTGTTTTCAGATTTGCTCCAGGCAAGGTTTTATCTCACAGACCAGGCTGGAGTGACAGGGTGATGTTGAGCCTTTGAGCCATGTACTGTACGCATTTGAGCTGTTACTTGTTGGTCTTACTGGTGTTATAAGTCAAGAGTTGCGCTGAATAAGAAATACCAGGTGTCTCGTCACACTTCGGTTGTACTGAAGAGCTTCATTTTTCCAATATTTTGAGGTTGAAATTTTGAAATTTGGTATCTTTCAACCTAGACACACACTGTAGGCTTTTACCCCTGACTACTGTGGCTGGGGGGTTTGGAGAGGTGCTTTGCTGTTTATATCACTGTGTCTGCTGGGATGCAGATGCCTCAGATGCTCTTGTTGACAAGAGCATACTCAGCTCTTATCCTATTAGCAACCACTATGCTATACTAATGTACATTAACTCATATTGGCTATGTTTTTGCCAGGCAGGGTCAGTGCTGTTGCCTTGTTGGGTAGAACTTGAAGGAAATATGACATTGTTATCACATTGATAGTTGTTGACAGTTAAGATTCCCTCATTAATTTCAGACTGAAGGACGGTCAGTTCAGTGCTGATAGTTATCAGAGATATTTGACTGAAATTGTCCACCTTGGGATCTCGGCTCCCAGACAATATAAGACTTCCAGGGTTGTGTGTTTTGTGGATGTTAACGTCAGTACAAATAATTTTATCATTAGCCTTTTAAAGTCGCCTTCATGTATCCTTTTTATTTTGAAAATTCTGTTCGTTGTAAACATTTTTGGACTTACAAATTCCTCTGTATAGTGCTCTGAGTTGCATTTTGAAGCTTTTTTTGGCGGCAGCGATACTGAAGACATGACGTCGTGCCATTTTGCTTTGTTCCAAGCATTTTAAAAATCTGAAACATTTTATCAGTCTTATTGAAAATGAGCAGGTATAAGACAAAGCAAACTGTTTTCAAATATTCAGACACAAATTATTAAGCTTTACAGCCATGTCCTTGAATATATCGTCACTAAACAAGTGAACCTGTAGACGTGCTTAACTTCAAAAGACTTCCAACAAAAGCCAAGAGCCTGGTGGACTTGGTTAAAACTTGAACCCGGAATGCTGAATGAAAGTTTTGTTACGTGTTCATGTTTTTTGTTTGCTTTTTACAAACTATTTGCAGCATTTCCTTAATTATATTCCTTTAAATTATCCTGCTTTAGATTATTAATTGCTAGCCGTTGAGTTGGTCCTGGAGCTGCAAATCAATACTGACATTTTTAGGTCTGTTGTCCAACTTGGTCCAGTCAGTGTGATTTCTATTTTTCATAATTGGTGTTAAATGTGAAAATACATGTATCTGGACACTTATATATATTTTTCCTTCCTTCATAAACTTATGATTTAAACATGGTCTTATATCAGATGATTATTTTATGTTTTTTTATTCATATTTGTGTTTGACCTACAAGTGGGATGTTTGCCATCTTACAGGATTGTATGGTGACCTGTTTTTTTTTTTTTCTTCTTCTTCTTTTTCAAATTGTCTTATTGAGGAGCATAGCAGAAGGAAACATTTGACAGTATGATCAGCGGTAATATTTAAGAATGGACATCCTTAAGCGAATCACAAGCTGCTCCTTTTTCAGTTTCTTGTCAGACGTCGAGGTGTTCATGTGTTAACTGCAAAACTCTGTGCTCTTTAACTTTGATTATTTGCTGATAAATGTTTTGTCTAAGATGGTATACCTCATTTAACAACTAACCATACATATCATCACTGAGTTTCATTCATGTATTTAGCTTAGCAGTGTTTGGGCTGTGTCTTGATAAGTGTGACAAAAAGTGGATCTTGGTAGTCCCTGTTTGTGGCCCTTTCACCTTTTATAAATGTGCTTAGTGTTTCTCAGACTTTACAGTGAGATTAAAAGAGGAAAAAGAATGGTTTTACTTTTTTAAAGCCTCACTTATCCACTTTATATGCCCAGTGGTATTACCTGTCTTTTCATGAGACAACCAGGCCTCAGTTATGAGTGATATGGGTACATTAGAATGTATTACTGGCCTTTTAATTTGGTTTTAAAATCTAATTAGTTTGCCCACATTGGCTGTGCAAAATGAGTCAAATCTTGCTGATTTATTTATTTCTGGATGCTGTCTGCCAGTAATGTGAGATTTAACACTTTTAATTATGGGCATTCAACCTTTTTAAGAATCTCAACACTATCTTAAGGAAGACATTCTGTTTTTGCAGCATCAAAATATAGAAGTCGCTTCATCCTTTCCTTCTCCAGCTGACAGTGGTAGCTGCACTGGCTGATATATGGTCAGATTTTTACACCTCAATAACCAAGTTGTTGAACTTTGATACGTGGCAGTTTTTGTCAAGGGCTTTTATTGTTTACATCCTGAAGTACACGACTCTTTGCAGTGACCAGTCTGCTGCCTGGAGTAAGAGGCTTCTCAAGAGGGATGTTGCTCCGCTTTTCCTATTCTGGTCCAACATTCTCATTTAACCTTCTGAGACAGTTTGGCGTTGCTGATTCAGTTTTCATACTGCCAGAACATTTAAGGAGGAGGTGAGAAAACAGAGTTCTCTCCTCCGCCTGCTCTGGTAATGACTCAGTAGTGACTTCTTTTTTTTTCCCCTGTCTCTTTGCAGAGATGCGATTTTAATGAAGGGCCATATAAATAGTAGGCCATACAATGGGATGCAGTGGCATTAACATGAATGATATGTCCACCCATTAGACTCGTTATCGGCGCCTGGCTCTGTAGGGGACAACTTGGTATCCATGGCAACGGGCGAGGAACAGAGGACACGGAGCAGTTCAGCATTATCACGAGCACAAATTGTAATGGCTGTTTGTGTGACCTTATGTAACAGATTCTGAACGTCAGTCTTTTATGACTCATTTGGGTTAAAGATGAAAGTCTCTAAAGATAGATGCTGGTTTTAACAGTTTTCCAGTGAAGATGCCAATATCTGATTATTGCATTTGTGTTCAATTGCTTTAAACTCAATATTAGTGTTAATTCTGGAAATTAGTAAACAAATCATGTCATGGGAGGAAGTCTATAATAAGACTTTATGAAGAAAATAAAGCAAACATGCACAATTAAAATGCCTTAAAGGTCCAGTGTGTAATATTTAGGGGCATCTGTTATCATAACTATGTTTTCAGTGATTTATTATCTCCTGAAAATAAGTATTGTGTCTTTGTTGCCTTAGAATGAGCCGTTTATATCCACATACAGACAGGTCTTCTTCCAGAGTCCACCATGTTGTGGTCTGTTAGTCACTTGGGAGAGATGTCAGTTCTGCAACCTCACCACTAGATGCCACTAAATCCCACACACTTGACCTTTAAGACCTAGACATCACATAGCAACTAAAGATAGAAGTTAAAATGTCCACTCATGGGCTAGTTTTTAGTTGTAGCTCATATTTTAAATGACATGGCATAACAAGTGATTCAGTCAAGTTCCCATTCCTTTTGGGGGAGAGTGCACTCATGTAGGCTGAGTCCTCGTAGCGGCTCAGGTTGGACTTCAACCTGCAGTCCTCTGCTGCATCTCATCCCCCTACTGTCATTCCCGAACTATCCTATGACGAAAAAGGCAAGGCTTCAGTGCGGTGTTTACATGTTCTCCTTGTGTCAGCATGGGTTTTCTCAGGGTACTCCGGCTTCCTCCCACAATGTGAAGACATGCAGGTGAGGTTAATGGTGACTCTAAATTGGCCGTAGGTGTGAATGGTTGTCTGTCTTTATGTGTTAGCCCTGCCACAGTCTGGTGACCTGTCCAGGGTGTACCCTGCCTCTTGCCGATGTCAGCTCAAATTGGCTACAGCCCCCACGTGACCCCCAACAGGATGAGCGGTTATGGAAAATGAATGAACATTATTTTCCCAATTTCAAATAACCACTGGAGAGCAAGGGCCTTTAACAAAAAAAAGTAAGAAGAAAAGGCCTCTTGGGATGGGAGTCCGACTACCTGACCCACTTCAGAAGGCAGCCGTATATTTAAACTCTTATCTCTGCAAGAAAAGATGTGGACATACTGGTTTCTGATATGCCATAAAAGAAAACAAGCATATCAAAATGTTCACCTCATTAACACACATTGTACAAAAAAGCATAAAAAACTGAAGTTGTTCACACAGTAGTTCATAGTGTAATTCTTTAATATTTACAATCATACCTTTGCCTTGATTACATAAATGTAGTGATTACTTCTTGTAAGACTGGCCTCTTGTAGGCTACACATGATGGTTGATGTACTGTTTCATTTATACAGTATGTGCTTCCTTTATTTCACACAGACATGGGTGGGTCAGTGACGGTTACAGGTGAGAGACGGACAGAAAAACAAAACCATAGGAACACAGGGGTCTGATTAATGGAGGAGGACAGTCAACTAAATCTGTCATTACAGAGAGTTTTCCATACGATGGGAAATGCAGATGGAAACACAGAATGGATTACAGATCAGTTATCGGGGAGAGATTGTAAAATACAGGTGGAAAACCTTCTGGTGTTAGCTGGTGATGTGTTCCTCGAGGAGCCACACGGAAAACCTTCAAAACACTGAACGACCAAGCGAATGAGTACAAATACTGGAAAAACCCCATGATAAAGGTGCTTGTCAGCTACAACAAGAATGTGATTGTAATATACAGTACATTTTCTGATTATGTTAAATGATAACTATACACAGAGGCATATATTACTCTCGCAAACTATATAACTCTTATAATATTTTTGTATTTTGTGCAATGTTCAACAACAACTTACAACGATACGTTTTGGCAGAAGGAAAAGTTACTGTTTCAAACTGGAGGTGAGCAAAAGAGAAGACGGCTTTCAGTGCTACGAGTTACAAGGCCTATGTATGGAGATGTTTGGCAAAGAGGAGACAGTTCAAATGCACCAATTAGAAAAATAATTTGTAGAACAAATTATGTAGAAAAGAAAAGAAAAAATAAATTAAGTCCTTTGGAAAAAAAAAAATACAGCAAATAATGTGTATACAACTTTGTTCCATTGATGTTTGCAAGTCATTCAGTTGGCTACTACTTGGCATGACCTTTCTACTGTATTAGTATATGCTCCAGTGTTGATTCATTAAGTGCTGTAATAAGTAGGCTATATAGTGAAATAACATGGACACCAAATCCGTATGTACACCTTAATATGCATACCGTATGTACAACTACATTAGGTTGTAGATATGAATACTCAAAAGTGCAAGAACTAGTGGGGTCAGATATAGGAAGTTTTGGTTAATAGAAGATGCGTTCAAAAAAACCATGTCGTTCTATTAACTGTTGTGCTTCTTGCTGCTTGTCTTTGGGTACCAAAACAAATAAAACGTGCATATAGGTCAAATCATCTCGTGACTCAAAAGAAAACAAAAAAATCTTTATCAATGTGCAGGGATCTTCTCGTAGTGGTAAGGTGCAAAACGAGAATAAGAAAACAATTCCTTTTACACATTCCTGTCTGCGTGTGTTCTGCTGTGTTTGTACGGTTGAGAAAATTGAAGGCAGTGACGACAGGGTCATTTTTTGGAGCGACATGCAACAGAGTTCAAGGAAAAGCCCTGAGCATCGTTATTTCGATCACGAAGCATCATCGGTAAACGGGGAGACAGGTTCTGCTTCTGTGTCTCGCTTTTGTTTGCTGGTCACTGGGAGTGTTGCCCATCCGCATTGCCCCAAAAAATTGCAGTGTATCACCAACTTCGGACTGGCAGGCTGTCTACTGGTGAGGTCACACTTGTGAGAAATACAGCTGCAACGCCTTGTTCCACAAGATAATTTCCTGGTTTTTTTTTTTCCTTAAGGGATTTGGCTAAAACACTTAAGTTTAAGGTAGACCATGAATATGTAGATGTATCTAGTTATTCCTAAATTGCTTAGATTTAACGTCTTTTTAACTTTTATTTCACCAGGAAAGTCTCTTGAGATTGTGATTTTAATCACACTTGAACTTTGGTTGCTTTTCATGTCAGCATATTTCTCAGATTTCTTTGTCTAAAGCTCTGAATAATAGATCTAAAGCATAAACAATAAAAAGGAAATTCATTTGTGGAACATGTGGCCCCTGTAAACTGTGGGGGCCGGTTGCAGCTCTATGTCAACAAGCAGTACGTGCGATAGCTTGTTTAAAAGCGGGGGTTGTGCACTACTGCAGATATCTGTAAACCTTGAAGCAGTGGTTGCCGGAGTCGGCAACAGCCACATGTCCATCTGAGGTGAGGGCGAGGCCCTGGGGGCCGTAGAGCGGGTCTGCTGACGTGTTGATGTACGATAAGAAGGAGCCTGTGCTGTCAAACACCTGGAATAAAAAAATATCCAAGGTTAGTTTTAAATGTTCATGTTGCAACAGAGTATTTAGCATTAACAAAACACTCAAGACCTCTCTTTTTATTTTCAATATAAAATACCTCCTTTTGCATAAATTTTCATGACTTAACTTTGACCATGTAATTTGCAGAAAAACAAAGCTATGTTAAAATATATTCAAATCTCAATGTTGTGAAGGCGACAGCAGACTGGACATAGCCCGTCTCACCTGTATTCTGCTGTTACCCCAGTCAGCTACAATGATGTTTCCATTGGCGTCCACAGCCACACCAGTGGGAGCATTAAACTGGCCATTGCCTTCACCATGAGAGCCAAATTTGAACAGGAACTCTCCATCTGCACTGTACACCTGCGACAGGAAGTCAATAAAACACACACATTTTGTCTAAGTCTCCTTGTGCAATTTGATACATACTGTGGCGGTACTGATTCAGGAAGAAGCCTGAGAACCAGTTCTCAACTACATAAAGCCTCGTTAATAAGATACAAATGTCTCTTGGTTAATAAATATGTTTATATTGGGTTAGGGGTTATATGGGATTTCTATGAAATAAACCAATAACAAAATAAAGCCTGTGGGCATTAGGTTAATATTAGGAAAATGAAAACTCTTGCACAAATAGCAATATGAACTGCCTTGATGCAGGTAACCTTGTGGAGAGGTGTATTTTGATATTCCCTTCACCTGTGTTTCAGAATGCTCAAAAATCACCCTCAACCAGACCAACAAAAGGCAGCAGAGAAGCCTCCAAAGGCCATATTCACAAACATCCTGAGAGCACAAGGTTTATCTTAGTGAGGAGGTGTGGTTGACCCTGTTGCTTTTAACAGATGTGATTGGTTGTCAGAGACACGCCCTTCTGTGGGACTGCAAAGTGTGGGCACCCAGTGGAAATGAAATGAAGTGCTGACTGTGAAAGTGTTGTCATTGTTAGTGTGATCACTCTGCTGATGGAAGGCTGAGACAGACCCAGGTCATCACTGCTGCATTTTTCCAGTTTCTGAAACATCTTATCATCGTGATAATGATTAAATTATAATTTTATTTCCAGTGTCAGAGCATTAGGTGGGAAATGACATCACTAATGACATCAACCACAAATATTATCCCTGCATGATCTAGTCTGTAGCATTTTGTTTACTCTGCGTCATCCAGCGTTTGGAGAATAGTTCTTCTGCCTCTTTGTCTTCCTGCTCTGCTTAAGAAAGTCTTAAATTGCTTAAAAGTCCTCCTCCCTGCTCCTGCTGTTTTCACCTTATAAGCTCTTTTAAGGGTTAAGACACTTTGTAAATAACTTTTATCTTTAGAAGGATCTAGTCTTAACTTTAAGGGGAAATTCTCAATCACAATTCTAAGAATGGTCTTTGTCACCAGGAGCAACTCTTAGCATTAGGAAGCGTTGTGAATACTGCCGCAGAGTTTCTGTCTGAATATAACTGCTAACATGAGGTCTGCATCAAGTGGAGGAAGGATCAGAATGACCCGGATATGCAATTCCCCACCTCTCTTAAGCCCTAAGAAAGAGTGTCGTCACACCCTGATTGGCCCAGAGGGGAAATACACCAAGCTGCTCTCCATCAGGAGTGAGTCCCCACACCTTGCTCAACAGGTGATCTGAATAACCCTCTGATTAACTCAGGGGACTGTGACACTCAGCTGAATTGAATTGGGAAACGGGAAATAACAGCAAGTACTGAGGAATGAGGGAACAAACTTACCTTTACAGAGTGATTGTGGAAATCGGTCACAATAATTTCATTCTTGTTGTTCACTGCAACAAAGTGCGGGCCTGGATGAGGAGAGAGAGGGAGGTTAATGTGGGATTTGCTGTACTTTGAACAGAAACTGATTCCTGCAGTTGGCAGCATTATTCCCTTTGCTGTTAGTAGGCTATTTAAAGACAATTTTCAAGTAGTGGTGCCTAAAGATGCAATTACGAAACACAGTTTAATCAGATGGTTAGCTGCTCTGATTTGCCTGGAGTAGCTTGACGGCATTCTTTTCATGCAGTAGGTGCTTCGACTTGAGTCGCACAATTGTTTCTGTTTTTTCAGGATGTCAAAACTAGTCAAGCTCTAATTGGAATTATATAGAAGGGCTCAAGGCCCCGTGATTCACCCTCAGCGCTGATAGTTTACAACACAGTGTATCATGAGTATCTACTTATCTGAAGTGAAAACCTATTGTCCGAGTCACCCACTAATGAGCTCTGTAGCTCCCAACAGTGATTGTCTTGTAGCAAACGGGGGGGGACATCAGTTAGTTTCATGGCACTGGAGTCAGAGCAGTGAAAAATCATTCACATTGATCTTTTCATAGCCATTTAGACAATAAAACACAATGCACATGACAAAATGTTCATTATTGTAATAGTAAGTGATTATTACAATGGCATGTACTTGTGATTCTGATTATTATTTGTACAAGCACAGCTTCGATTTGTCAACAATCTGAGTTGTCAGGAGGGCAGACACATGATCAGGGAGTCGGGTTAGACAGAGGGCACCGCACTGTGGGATTAAGGTTGCAGCAAGGCCACACTTAGTACTTACTGAACACTGAGCCAGATTTATTAAAGTTTGGGCCAAGTTTTTCTAGATTGAAAAAAACAGGAGGAAGAACAGAAAGAAAGGAAAATAGGTAGTCAGAGATAAAGGATAAGCAAAGAAGAAAATAGAGTAGGGAGGTCAGCACAGGCGCAGTTTGCTGGGGGAGCAGGGGGCCACTGCATCGCCTGAGGCTTTGCCTACAAGTATATACAGGCTGACATTTTTAGAATGTAATGTGATGAAATGCATTACAGAGAGAAAAGTGTCAACTTTTATTCCTTGCTAGTTTTATTTTACTGTTTTTATCTCTTTCAAAATCCCAAATAATAATATGCAAAATATCATGTCATATTAACTTAATAAAACCTAGTCGGCACTGCTGCCTCACTGACAGAGGGCGCTATTGTTTGTGAGCTCCGAGTCAGTGTTCTAAAGGAGTCTTATGTTACACACTGAGGTCTCCTTCTCACCTGCAAACTGTCTGTCAGACGTCCCCCTGCCTCCAAACTTAGTCACCAACTTCCCATTGGATTGAAAGATGAAGACACAGCAGGCCTTGTTGTCCACGGTGATGATGTGTCCATTCTTGTCCACAGCTACACCCTTAGGACCCATGAGCCGGCCCGCTCCGATCTTATTCTGTGAGGGAGGAAGGGAAACTGATTTTAAGCAGGGACATAAAGAAAATGAGGGAATTCTAATTGGGAGATCACGCTTGGCAAATGGAAAAAGCTTCAGCTGGTTGCAATCTGCAATCCTCACCACTAGATGCCGCTAAATCCTACACACTGTTCCTTTAAATTTGGCATACTGTATCTTGCTCTCTGTTTAGCTTATAACAAGTAATGAGATCTCACCTTAAACTTGCCGTCAGAGGAGAAGATGCTGACCCATCGATTGTCATAGTCGGCCACCACAATGTCGCCGTTCATGTCCACAGTGACGCCTGTCGGTCTCTGCAGTTGCCCCGGAGACCGACCTCTAACTCCAAAGCGCATCTTGAACTGCCCATCATTGGAGAACACCTGAAACCAGCCCCTTTATAGTGAATCGTGCCACGATCACGGTACTACAACAGTATTTTGTCGCCACAGAAGCACACGTGGTTGCACTTACATGCATTTTCCTCTCTGTGTCTGTCTCACCTGTATGCACTGGTTGTTGCTGTCAGCCACCACCACTCTGCCGTTACAAGAGGCTGAGATTCCCTGCAGATTCGTGAACTCCCCTTTTTCTCTGCCCCGGGAACCTGACAAATAAACAGTTACACTCTCAGAAAATGTGCCGTTTTATATTTTCACCTTTGTGTCAGTGTGTAATACTCTGCTTTAAAGGCTCATACCAGTTGATTCTGGATGAAAAACTGCTTGTGCTGCTGATCATTTTTTCGGGGCACAACTTAAATTTCTGGATTGACTTTCTACCTTCCAGGCAAATACAGGTTTCGGTTCGTGTCACTACAGTTCAAAAATGAAAGGAATGTTGAAACTTCATTTATTTCTGAGAGATATTTTTGCATGGAAATGACTCCGACATCTAAAACCTGCGAGTCAACATTGTAAGTGAGCGACCACCAAATTCTCCCTGCTACCTTTTTCCACAACATCCATATTTGTTTTCTGCTTTAGATCTTCAAACAAAATACTGTAGCTTGTGAATGCAGTGCTTCTTTATGGATGTCACCTCCTCTGTCAAGTCACAGCAAGTTGATTTTCATTCTGCAGTCTGCTGGCATGAAGTGAAAAGCAGAAGCTGCCCAGAGGGGAAGAGGTCAATCTAAAAACTTGTTGTTGGGATTGGAAAACTAGCTTGATGATATGTTTTCCTGATTTGTGGTTAAGGAAATAAAACATACAAAACCACCAACAGGCTGTTGTTATGAAGGACATTTTGTTATTTCTGGATAGGTCTACATGGTTCTTCGTTTTACAGTGTATGGACTTCTTGGATGAGTCATCTCTCTTACCCACTCTGTAGATGAGCTCATCCTCGATGGGGTTCTCCTTTTTCTTGGTTGTGCTGTACATACTGGAAGGCCGACGCACTGCTTTCTGCCGTATGTGGCCACCTGTCCCGCTGGGAGACTTCACCCTCCTCTTCACGTCATCTGGAGATTGTGGCACGTCTGAGGGCTTGACCGCCCGCAGGCGGAACGGGCTGCCCCGTATCGGCTGGCCGTACAGCAGCAGAGCGAAAGAGTACTCTCCCTCAGAGCGTAACGTGTAGCCCACCTCATATGTCCCATTCTTATTGTCCGCTATCTCCGCCTCTGTAATGCGGCTCCCGTCAGCAGACGTTATCTCTGCTTTTAAAACAGCATTTCCTGTCCGCACCAACTCCCCATCCTGCAGAGAGAGGTCACTGATTCAATTTCAGAGCAAGAAAAAATATCTCGGTCAAGCAATACAAACATGGTTGCAGCATCGAAGGCAGCACAGCAACAGATTTGTGTAGCCATTTGAGTGGCTATACAAAAATAATAAAATGACTAACTGCTTGCAAAAGAAGAGAATAGAGTGAAATGTGAATTTGAATGAAAAACTACACTGACATATTCGACTCCAGCAAATAAACACACTGGTCAGCATATTGTTTGCTTTATCCAGGATTCACTCATATAGCAAATGGCAATAAGGCTAAACAATAAAGGCAGTACTTTGTCTTTAGTTGTCACGGTAACTGTTTGGTGCTGCCCAGTCGCTGCATGTCGGAGGCCCTCTCCCGTGGCAACGGAGGTGTGAGCCACAGCAGCTGTGGTGAGGAGGACCCCCAGGTTCTGGATGGAGCGCCGCAGACCTTCAGTCTCCACCTGGAGCAGACAGCACGCAAGATATACAGTATTTTCCACTGAAGAGTACCTTATTGCTCAAAGAGATTACATTTTTATGGTTTGTGCTATGTGATGTAAGGTGACAGATATCCACTAAATCAGTGGTTCCCAACTGGTGCGCATCAGGTTCATTCTGAATGTCAAGTTTGTCAAAACACACTTTATTTTCAAGTACAGTGAATTTCCGGCACAGAGCTTTCATTTTAAAGTGTCATTTCCCGCTGTAAAGTGAGTGACTAATGGACAGCTACTTGACAGAGACAGCAAACTAGCTCTACGACACGGCCAAATGCAAGTATGATGCTGAATATATTAAACTGTGTGGACCTTGAACTAATGACAAAGGAGAAATCTGGACCCTGTGGCTGGACCAGTTAGGAACCACTACACTAAATAATCCTACAAATACGACAAATATATGCAACCTGCCATGCCTGGGATGAAACTTTGGCTGGTGAGGAAAGTCTAGCATCTATCAAGCAAGACTCAGTTATCTTTTATTGCAGTAAAAGTGCTATACATTAATAAATTCGGAATACTAGGGTTGTGCTTGTGAGGTTTCTTTTTGGTAGGAAGGTGTCAAATGAGCTCTGAAATATTACCTAACTGAACTTTAATGTCTCTGTTCTGCAAAGTGATTTTCTTGCAAAAACTCTTAACAAAAAAAGGGGAAGCCTCATTTTGTGACCATGTGAGAATGTCAGTCAGATCACCATACTGACGTATTGTAAAACAGTCGATACCTGACAATCCAGGTGTGCATTCTGATGTGGTCTCTCTGGGAAGTCATGTCTAGCCAGCGCTGTTACCCGCTCACTCATCTGCTTCTGAACCAGCAGCACCTGCAGGAGACTCATATTGTATCCACATCTTTTTTTTTTCTTTCATTTCTGTATTTTCATGCAAAACCCAAGCTCACACCCTGCTACACCACTACAACACATTTGATTCCCATCTGTGTTGTAACCTGTTTGTTAGCCTGCTTGTACAAATTACAATCTGCTGGCCCACCTCAGTGGCACTCCCATGGCTGAGCGCCTGCTCCGTAAAGCTGCAACTGCTCTGTATGTGTTCCTTCCCCTGAAGCAGAGCCGTAAGCTGGGCCTGCAGGACCTGCGCTCAGGTACGTGGAAGATAAGGAGAAAAGTGACACAAAAGAGCAAGAGAAGGGGGTGAGCAGGCATGTTGACAGGAATGTGAGACATGTGGCAGGTCATGCTCGACGACTTGTCTGTAAAATGCCTGCGTGTGTTTGTGCATCTGACAATGAGTACACAACAATGTGCCTGCCTGAGTGCATGTACCGTACATGTGAATGCTGAAACATGACTAACCTTCTGCTTAGTGCTGCAGATGTTCTCCAGGTCTGTAATGAGGGCCGTCTTGCGCAGATGCAGCGCCCGCTCCAGCTCTTCAAACGTACTGGTAATCTCTGCCACTGCCTCATTCTTCCTTTCATTCAGCTGGCGGGAGATCTCGCTCACCAGCTCGATGGATACTGTTAGCTGAGGCAGCCTGCAAGACAATATAATATGAAACTTTCTGGTGAGGAGCTGGATATAAAACTGCAACTGCCAGTATTCCCATGTCTGGAGATGCCAGGCACAGCATAGCGTAGGAGATTCTTTGATGGCAGATGCCAAATCTGGGCCAAATGCTTAAGCTCCCCAACACCTGATGTGAAGGAAATATTCTGAAAGCTTTATCAAGCCCCCACCTGCTCAGTATGGCATCCAGCTGTGTCTTCAGCGCAGCCTTGTGCTGTTCCACGACGTCCCGCAGAGGAACAGTCACATGCTCCCTGTGCTCGCCCTCTGTGCAGTCCAGACACATGGCTGTCTCACACGACTCGCAGTAGAACTCCATCACCTGCAGAGGGAGACAAACAGAAGAGAAAAAAGCTCCTTCACTTCAGCTGAGCTTTCAGATATACTTTCTTTATGTGTTGCTAAAAAGAAAAATCTGGTGATCAGGTGGGGAAATTTTGATGATGATGTGATTTCTGGGCTGAGGTGTCACAACAGGGTTCTCACCTTTCCCTCGTGGTTTGGGCAGCAGAGGGGCTTCCCTGCAGCTGCAGCACTGACCGACTCCAGAACACTGCAGGCCTCTGGCCGCGAGCACTCTGGGTCTCGTTGAAGGACCTGGTCGAAAACATTTTAAACTTCATTATGCTGCTTTTAAATGGCTTCAATTGGGCATTTATTCTCCTTATTTGGCAGAAGTCAATTCAGAGGTAACGGGAAACAAAGGGAGGGAGGGAGGGGAACAAAGGTCCAGAATCAAATCAAACCAGGGATGTAACAGTATGTCGATTACCTATATAACCTATAGATGCTTCCTCCTTGTCTGAATTTCCTTGTAGTCTGTTGCTGACGTCATTCTCTTCAGGACACAAACACATTCTTGTACCTCTATCCATTTGAGCACCCTCCATTCAATACCTTCATTCCCTATAGCTGAATGGTAACTTGATCATCATCCCTACATGCCAAATGGAAACCTTCATTTAAAACAAACCCTTAAAAGAGCCCCTTGGAAAAGGAAGGACTGTCCAGAATGACCTCAGTCTGCAAATATGTCCTCCCTCTCTTTAACAAAGAGTGGTGCTCACAATAAGAGGCATACAGGAACACACACTGCCTGTTTCATGCCTTTGACTCCTGTCTGTAATTATTTTAAATAATCTTTGCTTTGTTGTTAACCTCCTAATTAATTCCATCAGTGTTTTGTTCCATGTAATGCACTGGAAAATCCTGTTTGGCTAACACATTTGTGTCTGACTTGAATTAAAAAAGGGATTAAGAGTCAAACCTCCATGAGATTAGTGATGAAGAAGTTGTTCTGTAGAGCACACACTCCTTTCTCTGGCAGGATGGATGTCTGCCGACACACTGGACACGAGAGCGTCAGAGACTCGGGGGGAATGTAGTTCTGGAGACAACTGGAGGGAGGGAGATGATAAATTAAAAAAAGCATAAATTAGTACATAAAATCTGTCAGTGATTCTTGTGCATTATTCTGTGAAGGATTATTAGTCACATTCAATGTAGCTATACAGTGGAGAGAAAAGGAGAGGAAGACACTAAGGAGAGAGCTGTCACCTTATCTCAGTAATTGAGAGACAGCGCTTAAATAGTGCTGCTGTCACAACAAATAGGGGAAAAGTGTGAATCCGAGTCAATCCACAGAGCCCACAGCCTCAGGAGAGCACACGCACACTTGCTCTTTGAGTAAGTAAATCTCGTGCAGATCAATCTGCTGAACAGAGATGCAAAGAGACAAAAGACTTCAGGGAGAAAAGATGCTTGTGTGCCCAATTCTGCATCTGCATGTTTGTGCGTGCATGCATTTTGGATTCTGGCCTCATTCTGGCGGCAGTCACATCTATCCCACCGGCCCCTAAAGGCTGAGGATGTTGTGCAGGTTCAATTGCCCCTAGGAGGCTACCTATTTAACATTAGACAACCTTGGAGCCAAAACCAATCCCACAGTCAGCAAAGTTCAGCTGCAATATGCAGATTACCACACCGCACTCTTGGCCTACAGCCCGGCTGCCATCCAGCATGTGATGTACGGTTGTTTTTTCTTTAGCTCCTGTTATCACTAAATTGGCAGTTGAAGCTGCAAGAAACCTGAGGTCAGTGTCGAGGATAAGTCTCTGTTCTTGCACACAAGGATGTCTGGCAGCTGCGCGGGCTGCATGCTAACACCGTATTGTTTAATTTATGGCACCACACAGGCTCGTATCAACCAAAGCTCAGTAAACTGCAGTCGTTAGCTTTTGAGAACAACAGAGAGCTTTAACAGAAGTCTATCTAGCACTCTGTCAACACCACTGTAACACTCTCTCTGAAGCCGGGATAAATTACTGTTGCTTTGTCTCACACGCAACCAGCTGGGGACCACAGGCTCACAGTTATGTGGTGGAAAGTTTTGTGATTTGGCACAACTAACACTTGCTTTTATTATCGATTAATCTGGCAATTTGTGATTACTGTGGGCAGATTATGAGACAATGGGCTCTTTGGGCACAGACAGGCCCCACCACCTCTCTTATAGGAGAGAGACACTTAGTCTTTGTGGTGGTTTTACATGTCCTTGGAGACATTATGCATCTTTGGGCACCTGTGCATTGTATTTTACAGCATACCTGATGAACGCGTTGTTTGAAGCATTCCAAGTGAAGACTAAATTGAAAGAAGGATCAATTCAGCCCACCTGTGTGGGGTGTATCTGCTTATTTGCTATCAATCTGATGTTTCCTGCCATCACCTGCAAGTTATGAGGATTGACAGCGCTGTGCACAGGACATGTGATTTTAAACGAGTTCATTATTAAAAAAAACAGTAAGCTTCAAAGCGTTTGTTTTGTCCAAAAACAGGGAGAAAAACCCAACAAATTTTATGTACAATTATAGAAAAGCAGCAAATCAAACTGAATAAAACTGTTGCGCTGGTGCCACACTCATCCTTGTTAAGTCAAATCCTGCAATCATGAGTATAAATACAAGTCACCACATGCCTCTGTTATAGGATGATGTCATTTATTTTGGCACCATTTGAAACAGTTGCAGAACCCATGCCAAACTCATCCTGTTCTCTGAATAATAATAAGCACACGACTTGGATAATCACAGAAGGAGTAAAATGAGGAGTAGAATTAAAAGTGACACTACACCATACCAAACAGACTCGGCCCAGCGTGAGTTTGCCAGCTCAGCCCTAAACCCCCCTAAAACTACATCAACCCATCCAGTGTTAAAACATCTGTCTGGCAACATCATGTATAGCTCCAGACAAAAATCTGTTCACCTCAGCAGGGCTCCAGATCACATGCCATCCAGTTAAACCGGGGATTAAACTTGCCCTCCGGTGGGCAAATGCCCCTCACACTGCCTGGAAAAAGGATTTATCCTGTACTCTGTGCGGCTATTCAAAACTATTCCATAAATATTTGTTTGATCATAGAAGTAAACCAGTTTGAAACATAATCCCAGTTATCCTCAGTACCTACCTCCCTCTTCATTCTCCATCCTCCCACCCTGACCCACAACAAGCTTTCCAAAAGGCCTCCTCTGCTTTGCTCGGCACTGAAAGGCCCCTGTAAGTATGGCCTGAGGGGGTGTCATCTTTCTAAGGAACTGTAGATTGAGGAATTGTCATCGTGTCTCCCAACAATGAGCCTTTTCTCAGACGTTGACGGTCCCTGATGCTGAGGAATGCACTTATCCCAATGGAGTCGGTGAGGAGAAGTGCTCTGAGCCGTTTAATTGTGGCCAGGGATTTGCAATAGATGAGGTTCCTCTATTAGGAGACATGTAAATATGACAAGAATTCTTCAGTAATAGAAAGGGAGGATAAGCACTGGCAGGGAAAAAGCTACAGCGTTGCACCACCTTCTTTGCGTGGCCAGAAAAAGCTACATGTAGCAGACGGTGTGAGCAGAAACTTGGGTTTGTGTCAGGAGGGAAGTGTGGGTAATTAGGACTTTTGCCAGTTGTCATTGAAACAGAGAGCACAAATGTTAGTTACCTCTCACAGAAGGTGTGCAGACAGGGCAGGACCTTGGGGTTGCGGTAGTGATCCAGACAGATGCTGCAGACCAGAAACTGCTTGTCTATCTGACGCACCACAGGGCTGGTGCTCCCAGCCTCACGCTTTGCCATGGCAGACGACATTTAAAGCCACGGACAATGACAGCAGTTATCCTACAGAGAGATAAAGATAAAAGTGTGAATATTTGCATATATTTGTCTGTTAGAGCTTTTCCTGAGAGTGTCACTTTCAGGGCCTCTAATGCTCAGCAAACTTACCACAGCAGGTACCAGGAACAAGTTAACAAAGCTGCTTAATTCCTTGATTAGTACAAAAAACGTGCCCATTGTTATTGTGTTATTTCTGGGTTAATACCACACAAAAACCAGCTGAAAGGGAACAGTGTGAAATAGAAGCAGCATACACAAGTCCTGAGTGTGCAGGCAGCAGCAGATGTAGACAAACCAGTAAGGCCATGTTCCTGGCTTTTGATTAACATCTCAGATAACAACAAAAGCGGGAAAATAAAAGAGAGGAGACGTTCTGTAACTGAAGTGCAGTCTGTGGTTAAAGAGGAGACTTTCATTACAAATCCACGACATTAAAACAAGCTTTGCTGGCCACACAGGTACACGAAACATGCTAAAAATACACACTCCTGGCTTGTTTTGACACACACAGGTGAATAAAAACAGAATGTACTGAGAAGTCTCCATGTTGCCAAGTCACTGGTGAGGTCCCACTACTGCATATGCTTTTACATAACATACAACATTAAATATGACTTAAAGAAATTACAAAGTTAGTAATCAACAGGCTTAATCAGTCTTTTTTATCATGTTCATAATAGGAATGTAACAACACATCAGCAATACACTGATAGCTATCCTCCTCGTTAAGATACGCCTTTATTTTGAAATTCCCATGGCACACCTGCGTCACTGACTCTGCCCCTTCCAAGCATTGATATCATCTCATATTGATCGCAGCCCCCTGAATTACATCAAAATGAAATCATATCGTGGCAGACGTTGTGATATCGCCAAGTATTGCATCAGCCAAAGAATTGATATAATATTGTATCATGATGAAACTTGTGATTTACACTCCTACGTTATACACATAGACTTACAATACATATAAGTAAACATAATTAAAGAGTGTGATGAAAATGAATCTGGTGAAAAATAGCAGTTCTGTTCAGCTGTGTGTATCAAATCGTCTCGTCATCTTTAGCATAGGCTTTTATTTTGAAAGTCTGTGTCACTGTCAAACAGCAGCGGACAGATGGCAAGCAGTGTGGAAATATTTGGGATTTTTTTTTTTTTTTTTTGGTGTAATTTACGCAATGTAAACATGCTTAAGCTAATAATGGGCCACTAGCAAAAAACAACTGTTTTGTCCATGAACCATGACAGTTATTACTGAGCTGAATTTGATATTTATGTCAAATGAGGTTGTTGTTAATCCATGTTTTATGGCTGTTTGGAGAAGTTTGCCTTCAGGATTTCAAGCTAGCTGGCCTTGAAGTTTTATGAAAAAGATGGTTTGTTTCAAAATGAAAAGATTTCTTTCAGAAAGGGCTCTCTAACAGAAAGCCCTGAAGGTTAACTTAACCCATGTGCTGTTTAATGTGTTAGTGGAGCCAGCATAAAGTAAAATGTACTGCACTTAAAAGGATAGTGCACCCAAAAATGAAAATTCAGCCATTAGCTCTCTACTCACCCATATGCCGAGGGAGGCTCAGGTAAAGTTTTAGAGTCCTCACATCCCTTGCAGAGATCCCAGGGGAGAGGGGCTAGCAACAAAACGTCCGAAAAACCCCACACAGAATATCTCCATACTGCTCGTCCATAGTGATCCAAGTGTCCTGAAGCCCCGACTTAAAAAGTTGTTTGGAAAAACGTCATTTGAACTCTGTTTTTAGCCTCATTGTAGCCTGTAGCTCTGACTGCTTCTGTGTACACCGAGTTCACGTGTGCGCGCTTGTGCTACAGTGAGGCTAAAAACAGAGTTTAAATAATGTTTTTCCAAACAACTTTTTATGTCTAGGCTTCAGGACACTTGGATCACTACGGACGAGCAGTATGGAGATATTTTGTGGTTTCAATTATGTGGTTTTTGCACGTTTTGTTGCTACCCCCTCTCCCCTGGGATCTCCACAAGGGATGTGAGGACTCTAAAACTTCACCTGAGCCTCCCTCAGCATATGGGTGAGTAGATAATGGCTGAATTTTCATTTTTGGGTGCACTGGGTGTGTTGTTTTTATCTTTTATGGCCCGAAGTAAAAAAGGAAAGGGGTGGCAGCTTCTTATATAATTGCAAATATTGTATCGTTGTCCATGATGAGTCGTGATGAAACAATTGGTTTTTACCTTTACTGGGCACTATATTGCTTAAAATTTGAAAAAGGGATCATGTCGCCTTTGAACACAGACCTTTGTCAGTGTATGAAATATTTTATATGATAATAAATCTCTGAAATGTGTCACACTGGCACTGATTCGAACCACATCTACAAAACATACCAACATTTTTAATCACACCTTAAATACAAGGACACACACACACACACACACACACACACACCAATTTAAAATAGTGACAGAACTCTGTGAGGTGACCAGAACAGAGGAACCCCATGTCTTACATAATCTAATCTATTATAGATATACAGCTGCAAGGTTTGGATATTCTGCCTAGCAACACAAACCGGTGCTGACTCCAACTTGGCCCACTTTCACATTCATCAGTGCAGGCCCCAACAGATATGGGATAATAATTACAGTGGTATGCATATTAAAGATGCTACTGCATCATGTTCTCATTGCTATGCGCCTGGTGTGTAAATTAAGTGGGAAGATCAGGTGTTAATGCTAGAGAAACATCCAGCCTGAGACATAAAAAGTACAAGCGCCATTTCCAACAATGACGAGAGGCATCGACAGCTTCACCTGACTTGACCTTTGGCTTAAAATTGCCTGCTTTGATAAATACTGCAGCATGCCATTTTTATCTCTGTGTTGCCAAGTGGCTCTGGCATTGTAGACCAGCTACATTTTCTCAGTGGGTCAACACATGTATTATTCATGTATCAGACACAGTGTCTCAGAATGTGTCTTAAACAAACACGCCTGGCCTTAAGAAATGTGGGAGTTACACACTCGATGACCACAGCATACACACATCGATGCTGATTACAGGGGAAGCAGGGGACACGCCCCCCTAAATATTTAGAACAAGTGTATTCTTCCCTCGAAGAAACGAATCGCAGGGAGAAAATGAAGTAACATACGCGATGGTAAACAAAAACGTCACACACTGATGCATATAAGAGCAATTATGTCACATTACGTGAAAGGTTATCCACGGAAGATAACTGTAACAATTTCATTACACACAACAAAATTCATGACTTTTCCAAAACGTTTCCAGGTTTTTCATGACTGTGGGAACGCTGTAAAGACATTTACACCTTAAACTGACGTAGAAAAGTCATGAAAATTCACCAGGATGCAAGAAGTTAAGCATTTGATGCTCAACATTTTCTGGCAGAGGAGCCACAACCCACCAATTTCATATGTGTCCCCACAATACTGAACCTTGCACACACACAAAAAAGGAAAATAACACACACAAAAACACCAATAATCATCATCCCCCCCACTAGACTCTCCCCCTGTCTGCACATCTGCCACTGCTGGATCTAAATCCCCTATGTACCATCTAGTTCATGTCCTATTGTCAAGACGCACACACCCACACACACACACGCACAGATCAGACACACATCCAACGACACAGTATGTAGACCGGGAGGGTAAAAGGTCACTTCTTAAGCTGTCAACCACAAGAACAACATGTCACATTCCCACTCTGGTTCGGGACAGGCAGGGCGTCTGACGGAAATGATTACTGGTTAAGTAGCTTATGTTTTGTCCAAACCTAAATATGCATTGTTCTCCATAAATCCTGCGCTTGAAACTGGCACTTCAAGAGTATCCAGTTGTCTGCGTTGGATTCAGATGAAAAGAAGCTCGAATCTCTCCTGATAGAACGTAGAATTAAAGAGGGATCAACCACAGGATGTACCGTTTACTTCGGCGCAGTTCTCACACTTCTCTGTCATTCTCCCTCTGTGGTAGAACACACTGATACTAATATCATCTGTAATGACGCCTGTCTAAATTTAGATGCACGTATTAGTGGGGAGGCGAGGAAGCAATGACAGTGAAACTAAAATAAGACAGAGGGGCTGCTGGAGAACGAAGTGGCTGGTGTCTATTTGTTTACTGTTGGTTATATTTTAAAACACAGCTTTATTGGGCGGACCAAAGCAAAAGAAGAATCTGACACCCAATTAAGCCCAAAGAAGAATTCTGAATCAAAACACTTAGATGGAAAAAAAAGTAGCACATGTGCTTAAACGATCTGCTCGGAGTCAGTCACAGAGAATGTAAAAGAGTCCTCTACAAAGCCAATGGCAACAAAATGAGTACATGGTGCAACAACAGGCACAAGTAACACTCGTGCATGCACATGAGTGGGTGGGTGCTCCTGTGCATGCTTATGTGCATTCACCAGACTGTACTGTGATATGGTCCCAACTTCATTCACACCCTCTTAAACTCTTAAGTAGGCCACGATGCGTTTGATGCTATAAAGTCACCATGACCAGTTAACTGACAGGCTTGGATAGTTAAAAAAAAAAATGAGTGAAGACGTGCAGATTTAAAGCTCTGCAGTAGAAGACAGCAGGGTGGGATAAAGCCAAGCCCAGGCAGGACTGCAAGAAGCTCCAATAAAATGATGCACGAGGACACATCCTGCAGAGAGCTGTCAACTAATACCATCAAAATGAAATGTGTTATCGTTCTCCTGGCCATTATATGCACAGCACCATCAGCAGTAATGTTGCCAGTGACCTTAGCCTTGCTAATTCCCCAAACTCTCAGGATTACAGCTTTTGCGTGTGTGTAACTAATTGTTTGTTTGTGTGTGTGTGTGTGCGCGCAGCGTGTTTGTGTGTGACAACAAGCTAACACCCGCTGAGTTAACACACAATGAGTCTATTCACTGCTGGCTTTACCGAGTACAAAAGTAACAGTTTTCTTTGTCTCGTTCAAGCACTGAAACCTCTGCTGCTGCTTTACTGCTCAACAGGATCCCTACAGCTCGTGTGTATCTCTTATAAAACGCACATGTAAATGAAGTAGAAGGGAGCAGGCAAGACAGGAAATTAAACGTCTTCTTCTCAGTTCAGCAAGAGGACAGGAAAAAGGGACAGACAGGCCGGCGTAATAAGCGAAAGAGTGAATACAGTGTAAGTATCACCCCCTTCTGCTCACTGTCACCCACCTGTGCAGCACCACTGAATGTGTGCTGACAGCTTGGACAAACACACAATCTCACACACTCCTCTGTGGCGGCAGCAGCTGAGCTGATACCGTTAAGTCATACATGCATACATGCATGTCCATGAGGCCAAACACACACACAAACACACACCAAGAGTTGACAGAAAGTCTACCTACTGTCAGTAGTGTAGAGTAGATCAGTCTAGAAGGCTCCATGGCAGGTCTGTGTTAACACTGAGGAATCAGCACACGCCCTGACTCACACACTCACGCCCACTTCCCTCCTTGTCTTTCCCCTCGGCCCTGCTGCCCACTCTTCCTTTTCCCTTTTCCTCCTCTTGCTTTTCCCTTTCCCACCACAACACATACACACACACACACACTGAAAAAGGCAGACCAGGGATGACAACAGAGGGTTGGACTGTAAATTGAAAGTCCCTCCTACTGTCAGTGCTGTTTACAAGCATGAGCTGACTGGATACCCTCCTACTGCCTCGCTCTGATTGGCTGGGAAAGTTAGACTAGCAGGGACGAGGGATTGCATCATAGGCCAACAATTTGTGCTGGCCGGAGGGAGTGAGAGGCAAAGCACTGAAACAGGCAAGGAGACAAGTACAACTTTTAAGGCTGGAGAGACAACAATCTTGAATCCTGGAACATATTGCATATAATGTCTTCATCTGCTGCGTGATTGTTTCATTTGTGAAATGCAGACAATGGTTTGGCACAGAAGCCAGTTAGGCTCTTGAATGCAGCTTAATAGCCAACAGAAACAGCAGCTGACGGGTGACGATCATCTAAACATTCGGATCATCTGGCCTCCAGTTACAGTTATGAAGAAACACGTCATTAGTCAGCCAGCCAAGTACACACACACACACACACACACACACATGCAGGGCAGCCAAACACAACACACAGTTACATAATTCATGATGTCACCTTTAAAGAAAACACTCAAAATAAGAATTTGGAACATATGCCTCTCCGCCCAGCATTATAGTATCAAATTACACATATGCAGGGATTAAGAAAAGACCCTTAATACTGAAAAGGGGATTATCATTTTGAATTTCAAGTAATATATCTTGCAACAGCATGATTTTGTACCCAATCCCTTAAACGCCCCGTCCTTGTGAAGTGGTCAGAGTTTAATCTGCGGCGAGGGGTGACGATTCTCTGACAAAAACATCAATCTACAGTTAATCTGCGCGGATTGAGTCCACTCGGCTCTCCTCCCTGGCTTCCGGCTCTCCACGCCCACGCACACCTTTCCAAAATCCCATCATCCTAAACTCACAGACCAGACTGCTGTGGTGGGTGTAACAGGAAGTGGAGGATAAGAGGATGAAAATACCACTCAGAGAATGACATATCAGTAGCAGTGTGCTGCAAATATTGTTCACTCACCCATACACCCTATTGTGGCATTGTTTCACATGCTTTTATTTTGCTGCAAAGCTCGTTCTGATGCTCGTTTCCTCCAAACTAAAACAACTCCCACAAACATATTGCCGCTGGATGGAACGATCTAATAGGATGTCTTGTTTTCCTGCTCCACGGTAAGTAATTAGAGAGGGTACCTGACACGACCAGTACACCAAATGCAGCACGCCAGTGTGGGCAGCCACTTTGAAAAAGCCTGTTGTCATCCCTGCAGAGAGCACTCCACAGCATTATTGGTTTACCGCTGCGCTTTCTGCTGAAACGACAGTTTCATCAGAGTATACGACTCCTGCAGTTATTAAACGAGCGGAAGATGAACCACCAGTGGCACCACAATGAGTCTCCTGAAGCTAGTACGCATCATCTAATTGGAGTACTGTATGCACAAAAGGTAATGTAAGTGTTGCATTGCATGTTTTCTAGATATTACGTTCTGCAAGTTTTTCTGAATAAAAATAATAGAAAGGGTCTAACTTTTAAAGGGGCAGCAAATTTAGGGGTATTTAGTGGTGTTTAGCTGCTAGGACTGCAGATTATAACTTCTCCATGTCATGATTCCTTCAGTGTTCATTATTCAGGAGGTTTTTAATGGGAGCTGAATTATCCACAGAGATCTCTTCCTCTCCAAGACAAGCAGACCCGGTGATTTAAACCGGTAAAGACGCAGAATAAGGCAGTTTCACTTCACAAATCAGTAGCCCCTTTTACACTGCCAGAGTTTCGGCGAATGTTGGGTTGTTTTGCCCAAAGATGAGCAACTGGGGAGACAATTGCGCACCCTCCTTGCCCTTGCAAACGAAGAGGCCATTAACCGTCGGATGACGGGAACGGTGAAGGACTGGCCAACTTATGAGAGAATCGCCGAAGGACTGACTAGGAGTACGTCACTGTGCACGTCACACGCTGAGCTACACGTTGTGTTACTTTCTCACGTCCCCCATTGCCCCAAAAAAGGCGCAAATTTGCACAACTCCTATTTCAAAAGGTGTTTCTCTTCAGGTGTTTGACACGTAGCAGACAGGCTGCTAGCCCAGCGCCTACTAATGTGTGCTCACCTTTCTATCTCTAATAACTTTAGATCTAGGCGCTCAGACTGTTTTTAATGGGAACAGAATTATCCATAGAGGTCTCATCCTCTCCAACACAAACAGACGTGGTGATTTAAACCGGTAAAAACACAGAATAAAGCAGTTTCACGTAAAAAAAAAAAAAAAATCAGTGTTTTTTCAACACACTTTTTCAACACGCCCTATTTACCAACAGAAAACAAACTGATTACAGATTTTAAATCCTTTACAACAAAGGTCAGGTGCTGGCTTAAAGCAAACCAGAGCTGTACGCACTCTTTGCTAAATGCACTCAAACTTTAAGGGGTATTAGTGTATTGGTGTATTGGTGTGGATTGTGGTTTATGCATTTTTTGTGCCTTCCAGTGTATTGTGGTTGTATGATGTTAAGATTAGCAACAGCTATAAACTCTGTGCAACATATCAGTCCCATACAATAAATAAATAGCGCCAGCGTTTGGTTTGTCCATTCTGGGCTACTGTTGAAACATGGCAGTGCAACATGGCGATCTGTAATGTAAGTACAAACAGCTCATTCTAAGGTAACAAAAACATGATTCTAGTCGTCAGGTGATTACACACTAAAGAAAACATATTTTTCCTATTATATTCCTTTTCTGCTGATATATATCCCCTTAAATCCTCCTCTAAATATGGTCATCTAAGCAGAAAGTCCATATCAGGCTTTGAGAAGAGCTTCAGTGTGAGTTAAAAGGTGAAAAGAAACCCACTGCAGCAGTAAACTCTGTGCCTTGTGCAACATCAACAACCAAAAGCAGCCGTTCTGCCCCAGGGTGAATAAGAGGTGTAACAGTGATGGTAATGATAGTGATGTTTTCCAACAAGACAACCCACACCCACTTCAGGCACTGAACAACAAATTGTATTGCTACAGAATCACCTGTCTATCCCTCTGGTGTTAGATTTTGTATTCCCTTCCTTGTGGAAGCCACATGACAAATAACATGACGAGAGGTTCTGTAAGAGCGAGATTGAGTAACAAGGGTTAAGGTTGCCACTGTGCTTGCTTTAGCCAATGATGTGCCTACACTCTACAGCCCTGCACACCTGATGCCTTGTTATTTTTTCTTTGCTTGATATTGTGTACTGTGCTCTCTCTACACGTTGTGGTTTCCTCCTGCCTCTGTGTGTCTGCCGTGCTCTGAAACCTCAGGATTGAAATGTTCGGGAAAAGTAAACTCTGGAAGATGTGGAGGAGGAGAAGGGGAAAAGGACTCAAGAACAAGATGAGAAGGAAAAGTGATGATGAGGAGGAAGAGGGGACACACAGATACTGTATTTACAGTGGATTCAAACACACACGCGCACACACACACACTGAATAACGAGAAGATTCTTGTGTAACAGAGGACGGCGCTGATATCTCGGGGCAACCACGACGGTGCTGGAGTCTGACAGCTCGGGCCTGACACCGCCCCTCACACACAATCAGCTGTTTCAATCTGAGTCATACTAGAGCCCACCCCTCTTTCCTCCATAGCTGCTCAAATTACACCAATCACATATAAAGACACACACACCTCACTGCGAGGGTTCAAACCTTATTTCGGTCCTCACTAAGATAGGAACACAAGAATACACACCCGGAGATAATAGATGGCGTGCATGGAGCAGCCTCTGTAACCCTCGCTAGTATGCTCGGCAAGCCTCCATTCTCCTGCACAGTCCAGCCTTAAGCCTCCACATACATATACTTCTATATATAGAGCTATCAGTTCTCATCCCCTTCACACCACTGGCAGGCACGTGCTTCTCGCTGCACACACACACACTGTGAAAAGGCGCAGGGATCCTCAAATGACCAGCATAGTAATGACTCAGAAACACTCAAGAGGGATGCGCAAACATTTACATGAGATCTGAGATTTAGTTGTGCACACTGTCACTTCTTCATGTGTGCTTATTATAGCATTAACATCCCATACATTGCCATCATATTATATGACAAGCTAATAAAAAACAAGAGCATAAGGGATTACCAGCATGTGTCCAGTGTCTCTGCTGTTCTACTGTATATAAACACATAAATACATCATGTATGCAACATACAAAAACAGCACAGGGCTATGTAGACACTTGAGACTACGCACATACTATTGTAAGACAGGTACTTGTTATTGGCAGCTCATAGTAAACGCACAGGTCTGTCGTGCATGCAAACTACCGATTGATTGATGAGTTGAAAAGAAAATACTGACGCTTCCTTTCAATGCCATGGCAGCTACCCAGCTGTCTTTCCACCACAGCTGGCCTCAGGGAAAGCAGGTGTGTGAGCGTAAATTGCGTGCCGAGTGCTCCACTTCACACAAATATCCCTTGCTTTACATCCATGCAAAACAGACCAGCGGGGGGAAATCACTCATGTTCTTTAATTAGTAAAAACTATCAAGATCACAGTGAAAAAGTCCAGAAATTTTTTTTCTTGTTCACATCTCTTTACCAGTTATTGATGGTAAGTTTAAACCTAAGAGTCAGCATTTTTTGTACAGAAAAGCTGAAACAGTGAAGGAGTTATGCAGATATTTGCTTTAGTTAAAGTACTAATACCACATGAGTAAAAATCCTCCACTGAAAATGTTACTTAAAATTATACTATGAAGGATTTTCCTAAAAGATAATGTTAGAGCCATTTCTAGCAAGTCCTAGTTTCCTATTATTTTCTGAGTCACTTTAATGCGCTACATTACTTGGCATCTCGAGAACCTTTAATTAAAGGCAGGTGTGCTGAAGTGAGTGTGGAGCCACTGAAGCCATGGAAGACGCCATGGGGTTACAGTCTTTAACCGTTGCGTATTTGGTTAATCTTAGTTTTATTGTTTGATGAAGTCATTTAATACCCCATTGATTTGAAGTTTGTTTTTGGAAAAGCCTGTTTATTTGGGGAATGACTTTTTTTTTTTAACGCGACAGTCAAGACAATCAGTGTATAGCGTCATCCTGCAAATCAAGCAATTTCTAAACCAACCAAGACAGGGAGCTTAGCATAACTCCCATTATAGCGTCTGTGGGCGGCTATTTTTGAACTTATTTGGAAGCTGCAATAAACAATGTATCGCCTCATACAAAAGGATTCGTTCTCAATCATCACTTAGGACCCACAAGAAGTATGTGGCATGTAATTTTTTTTTCTGAATTTTCTTATTTTCTACTTATTCTCTGTACTGTTGACATACCGGCACTGCACTCAGGTGAGGTAAGGGCTTAATAAAAAGGTAATGACCCGGTGCCATACTCTCAGCAGCAGGCATCAAAGAGACACAGCGCTGAAAAACGCAAATGTAGCAAGGTGAAACTTGAATTATCAACTGGCTCCACTGGTGAAGAAGACTTTCCCTGGTGTAGTGTTATGCTGATTGGCTGAGGGCTGTCAAGGTGAGTACTCCCACCCACTAAAGTGTTTGGGGCCGCAGCGGGGCCAGACTGATACAGAGAACCACACAGTTTGTTGAGCTCATGTCCGGATCAGGACGGTCTTACCTGGATAGTGGAGTAAAGGTAGAACTTCTTGTGAAAAGAAAAGACTAAAGTAAAGTGCAAGTGTCTCAGATTTGTACTTGTGCTCAAGTACATTTAGTAGCTACAGCCTTTCGGTAGTGTAAAGACATTCAAAGCAAGAAGTAATAGTCTCTCACAAAACAGAAATAACTGAGTCAAGTATTATATTTCAAATCACAATCCGTGACCACTGCAGTCATGAAACCATTTTATCTCCCCTCATTTTCACTCGGGTGCAAACAGAACTTCATCAAGAGATTCTTGACACGAATAACATCAAGGCAGACATCAGAACAGCAGCTCAACTCCGCCGAGCCTTGAGAAACTGATACATGAGCAGCTCAGACAGGAAAACACAGCCTCCTTCACATCTCGTGTGCAAACTCTCACAGTGACACAACCTCTTGGTATGGGACCAAATTTGGGGAAAAGGGCCATCTCTTTTTCTTTCCACTCTTATCTGTACTGAGTTATGAATATCAAACAAATTCACTTGACATTCATTATTCTTGCATGTGTTTAACACTGAGCATCAACAGAATTAGCCTTTAGTAAAGCCTGTAAAACAGCAGTATGAGCATAATTTTAAAAAACAGCTTTTATTTTACATTTCAGATACTCTAATATTTTGAAGTCAGATACATTCAAAGGGAATATTACATGATGCACAGATTCTTCACCCTCTTTCTTATCTCAGCAAACCCTCCCCGTCTCCCAGCGGAGAGAATTATTTCAGTGAAAGAGGAGCATGTGCCACAGGGTGGAAGAGCTGATCCTGAAATAATTTGTTTCTTTAAATAACTGAGGGAATAAATGCCCTCAGCTAAACATATATTATCATAAACAGCTAGTTCCACGTCACATGGCGAAACGGAGCCCGGGCCGCGACAATGTGTCAGGTGGCTCGAAGTTTAACAGACCGTACATGTCTTTGTGTGTAAGTGTATTTTTATCCAGGTACGTGGGGAGTTTTTGTTTGTTGACAACTGGGTGCTTTCAGAGAAAAAAGGTCAAAAATGTGGGTTATATAAGCGCCAAACATCCAGAACACCAATCACAACGGAAGAATAAAAGCGTTTAACCATGGGCATTTTAGCTCACATGCCCTTCACATCCTAGAGAAACATGCCCTAAAATCAAACATGCTGAAGGATGCCAGAGATAAAAAATAATTATGTAACATGACATGGATTTCTTTTATTTATTTTTAGGGTGTTTTTACGCTGCTACACATCATAAAAACACCCTGTCATTGAAACACAAATGTGCATTACGGCTTTGATTCCTAACAGGGTGGAAATTCATTTACTTAAGGGGATTAGAAATTCCATCATTTGTTCGTCATGCTGATAGGTCAGCGGATTTATGATTTGCACGTCTGTCAACCTCTGCACATAAACCAGGAGGACTAGGAGCGTGGCCTTAACTGCACTCCTGGAGGACGAAAAGACCAGAACCTCCCTCCTATAAAATGCAGTCCAGTAAGATAAGGCCTTAAAATGACCGTTGAGTTGAGTCAACACCTCACAACGGCTTTACAAAGGTAGTGTTTTTTGCAGGACTGCATTGGATTGTAGGCCACAAGTGCTCCCTTTATCTAAAAAAAAAAAAAAAGTCACGTACTGACCGCACATTTGTGCTGCTAAATTCAACCCTGCTTGTCTTGTATTCAGTCTGCTTGAAACACCAGATTGCTGCTATGATGGCAGAGCGGACAAACAGTAGGGCCTGTCCGCTGACTAACACGTTACAACACACACATTTATCATGCACGGTCCCTCTGGCAAGGATGATGTAGTGGATGACAAAATGTCGAGGAGTGGTACCTTCCCTTCGCTGTCCACACACAGCGGGACTGACTGACTGACATAAGCGCTGCTAAAATTATCAGCTCCCCCGATCTGAGCCAAGCTGGGCAGGAATGTGTCACAGGAACCGCCTGTATCAACATATTAACACACGGCTCACACGAGCAGCACGCAAGCACACGTGAACACACACAGACACACGCAGGTGCACACAACTCTGGCTGCACATCATCACCACAGAAGCATGTCAGTGCACACAGACAACACATCAGGATTTCTGCCAAACAGAATTCAGTTCGAAGGCTTCAGATAATCAAATCTGTTGCTTTTCTCTTTTGCCTAATTTGCACTTACAGCATGGTGACAGGATTTATCTGCCTTATCACCAGGCTATTCGTTTTACTACCACAGACTCTCATTGCTATTCTTGGGACAGAGCGGTATACAGTAAGGAGAACCCAGTTTTATGGCTGTCATTTCTTCTCACAAACAGAAGCACTCAGTGCCAATACTGACATCGAAACAGGCCCGCTTGACATGCTCACAGTGCATACGAGGGAGGGTGTGTGTCCTTCAAGTAAGTAATGAACCAACACATGACTGCTTCCAGGATTACTATCAAGACAGTGAACACAGGAACATCAATAGTGCACAGTTTTAACAGATCAGCGAGTGTAACTAATCTATCCTTGAGTTGTATTTATGCAGAACAATAGCCTCGCCTCTCCGCTGCCACAGATAGGGAAACGCCAGTGCTAGATCAAGCTAATTGGTATGCTGAATACCTTCTTCTTTGGACCTTTAGATCATAGCTTATAATGAACTGAAGCATCAATAGACACATTTATGATGCCATTAGTATAAAGGTCAGAATTGCAAGCCTGGGCAGAAAATAGGCAGAACATCTCTGATCAAAGAGTGTGCAGCGTCCAAATGACCAAAAAATGCCAATTTCATGCAAATTAGAATTTCTCTAAAATAGTAATATGAAGAAAAAACATTACACATAGAAGTAGAGTGGCAATAATGGTTGAAACAAGAAAGAAAAACACGCTATAACCTTTCTGGTGTATTGAGATTTATAGTTTTGTGACTATGTAATCGGTCTCCAAAGCAATTTTGCTCTCATAAAACATTTAACTGAATTTGGAAATGGACCACACTGTAAAACAAGAGTTGTTTGTGTTCCTGATGTTTTATGAAATGCTCAAGAAACGACACAATATGGCCAGTGCTATTACTGAGCCTCCCTGAGGGAGCTATCTAAATATATCCAACATGACATGACTGCATCTCTCAGCTCAGTCACTAAGCTTTTACCACATGGCTCTCCCCCCTACAATACAAACTAATAAATGTGGCTGAGCATGTTTTGGAAAACCTGAATGCTCACATGCACTGACATATGTATTCCACACATTAATACCCTACATGTGCGTACATACATGCATATTCATTCACTCTTATGTCATAACCAAACAAGTGGCAAGACACCACGAGTGATGCTGCTGTCACACAACAACTTAAATATCATGCTTTCCAAGTGAAGCATATAAAGCTCCACATGAGGTACATAAATGTGTATATACTAAAACCTATGATTGTAAATACAATGCACATAGAAACTGACAAATTTGACACCATAACATAGAACAAATAAGCTTTCAACACAAACACAATGATCTTTTTGGACACTTTGACTCTGCTGTCTGAGTTTTACATGAGATACACTAACAAACTGAGTTACAGCATGGTGTGGGGAAAGTTGGAGTCAATCAATACAAACTGAAATAAAATAAAAAGGCATTCAAACCGCATTAGCCATCACAGCTTTTACAGCAGAGGCTAATATTAATTAACCTGACCAGACTCTTACAGAATTCCCATCTGAAGCCGTAACATCCCTCAGAGGAACTCCTCTAGCTTTACTAAGTCTTTCTCTTCTTCAGACTTCACACAGCTTGAATTAATGAGTCCGAGCTGAACTTGTTTGACGCCGTGCCAAAGCACAACTTTGTCATGAAGACCTTCCCCTCCTCTCTCTCTCTCTCTGATGGAATCATATCAAAGCAGCGTGAAAAAAAAAATAAAATTACATAAACGTAGATTTGCACAAATAACATTTGTCTGACCATGCAGAGTGGAGGAGGAATTCTGTTGCTGTTACCCATGGCAACACGATCACCTCAGAGCCGATCAAGTCTGAGAGGAGGACAAAGAGGGTAGCACACCTTCACACACACAGACACACACGGGTTACAGCTGTCACGACTAACAGAGTTATTACTGCAGGGGTCACAAAACGCTAAGTCTGCTTTCATGTCTCATTCATTTACAGAGAGATGTAACATTCTGTGGGCGTGTGTATCAAGTGTCAGATACAAGATGACGGTAGAGTACATTTTTAATTGCACACATTACTGTAATACAACACAAAACTGGCTGTTGGTGGATACCTGATTCAGCATATGCTTCAGGTGATCTGATAATCCAAGCATAGCAACATCCCTCTGACAATGACAGCATCGACACCTCAATGGAAACGAGCCAGAGAGAAATATGTGACAGTTATGGCAACAATGGAGCAGAAAATCCAGCGTTGGCGGCCATTCAGTTAATCATTCAGTGTGTGGTTAAGTTTACATCTCTCCTCGCCTGACTCTCACCCCTCCCATGCTGCTCCGGTGACATTCCTCCCATGCCAGCTGGACATTCCTGTCTTTGCTTCCCCCCACAGTGACCAGAGGTGCCCCTGGATCACTATTTCGGTCTTTTTAAAAATGCCCTTGTTCAATATCCCAACCTCTTTGCACATACATGTGCAGGAGTGCATGCTAAGTCCCTGTGGTGTGTCTCGTTGGAGTGCTATTCAAGTCGTAGCATCATCAGCTGTCTTTAGATTACAGCATGAGACGAACATGTGGAGGATGAAGTTTAAACCTCCTGAAACCCATTTTTCTGACCGAGTAAAGGCAAACTTTACTGAGCAAAAACTGCTTTAAGCCCTCTGTCAATGAATTATTGATACTACCCAAGGAGTTTCCAGGGTTTTTCCTGTAGGACTGACATACTGTAGGAAAAAATGCACCTTGTGGGATACAGTGAATTATATCAAAGTGCACTTAAAAATGTGCTTTCTGAAAGCAATGCTGATTTCCTCACAAAAAACAAGCTCCTATTACATGCTCAATGCAAACACACTCAAAGCTCTTTTTTTTAAAAACATGCTGCATCAAGCCACAAATCATTACTTAGAGTGCCCCCGAGTCTGCAATCACATCAGAATAACACCAAACCACCTATCCAGCACAGATAACTGCAGCCTATCTCCCCACTCATCTATAGTCACAGCCAGGTCAGCCTCACAGAGGGTGTCTCAAAAACACAAGCAGGAGATCTTTTCAGGTTATACTGCACAGTGCAAACCCACCACAGGCCAGCAAATGGCCTGCGGCATTAGTTTACATACAGACAACATTGGGTGTATGCGTCCACCAGCGGGAGGGAGGGGAGGACACAGGAGAGAGGGATGAAGTGGAGAGAGGGAGACGTGAGAGGAGGGAAAAGGCTTGCACCCTCTGCCAAGGGGAGAAGGTTGTGAGATGGAGAATAGTGGAGGATGAAGGAATGGCACACAGTGGGGATGGCATGAAAGAGACAGCGTCGGAAAGAGAGAGATTTACTTACAGCAGGTTCCTGACAGATGAAGGAGAGGTACAAGGAAGTTTCAGCGTGCTCTCCTCCACAGGGAGCAATATCCATCCACAAAACCCGACATCACCGGAGCAGAAAGCACCTCACACAGAGAGTCAAGGGAGGGAGAATTGAAAAGGGTGTGTATGTATGTGTGTGTGTGTGTGTGTGAGTGTGAGTGTGATCAGGATCTGTCTTTAACGCATGTACGTGTGTGCGAGCGGGAGGGAAAGAGACTGAGGGAGAGAGACAGAGAGAAGCTCTTAGGGAGGCAAGAGATGCAGAGAGATTGTACGAGCTGACTGGCTGGAGTGAAAATGGGAGGGGGCTGGATTGACCAATGGTGTGAGAGATGAGCAGAGTGAAGGAGAGATGGCAACAAAGAGACAGAATTTTTTTAATTCCTGTCCTCACTCTCCTTTACCTCTCCTGCCTCTCCCCCCCCTTTTTTTGATTGCATGTGTAAGGAGAGCGAGAAAAGCCCAAATTATCAAACAGAAAATTGGTGATGCTTTGTGTGAGTGAGCGACTGAGTCAGTGTGATACATCAAAATCAGTCTATCACTCCTCACACACACACACACACACACACACACACACACAGTGTAGGCACAAGGTAGGAGGAACAAGACAGATAAATGACCAATTCTGCTGGGAACAATAATAATCGATGGCTGTGTAGAAAAATGTGGAGCTCGGCCTGAAAGGGAGATTCAGCCGCTAATGGAGTTGTTTAAAAAGACACAATTGACACAGTGTTCAACTTATTCCCAAGGATAACCAACAATGTCAGGTATCATTTAGAGCCAGTAGCA
Organism: Epinephelus awoara; assembly: GCA_035609425.1. Lineage (NCBI taxonomy): Eukaryota > Metazoa > Chordata > Actinopteri > Perciformes > Serranidae > Epinephelus > Epinephelus awoara. The sequence goes on along the minus strand of CM069304.1, from coordinate 27,401,911 downwards.
GATAAAGTACAAATACAAAGAGGGGATGTAACAGTCAGGTGTCTGGACAGGAACATTGTGAGAGTGGGGTTTGTAAAATCTGTATGTATGGACAGCGGAGGCATGAGCACCATCCTCCTTGCAAGTATGCCGATGTGCATGCGCAAGGGGGTGGGGACCAAACCGTCTTCCCAGGATTTTGCTGCGGGAGCACCATGTTGCCATGGAGACTGCATCCAGTGCAGCAGAACCTCGCAGATGGCTGCTCTCTCCCTCTCCCTCTCTCCCTCTCTCTCTCTGAAACAGTCCAGTTAGCTTCTCATCCCTGGCCAGCAAATCATAAAAGCTTGTTTCTGTGCAGGTTTAGAAATCCCTCCAGGTATAGACGGGCTTTTGACTCAGCATGCAGGCAACTATTTTCTGACAGAAGAGAAATAGACCGAATACAGCGAGAGGATAATTCGCAGAAAATAGTAGAATTTAATATATTTAAACATGTATGTCTCACCAACATGTATGACAAATCATCACATGCTTCTTCAGCCTATGTAAAGTGTGCATGGTCTGCATATAAATGTGGACTGTGTGGACTGTGTTTTAACGTGATGGCTGGAGCAGAAAAGGTGAAGTAAAGGTGATGTGTGGTTAATCAATATATTCACACCATACTGGTTGACCATTTTCCAAAGCATAACATTCTCAGATTAACTTCCAGGCAGACATCACTTTCACTTCATGTCAGGATAGTCTGAAAATAGAAACTGTGTTAACATCATCTTTCAGCATTTTTTTTAATATATTGTTTAGACAGAAATTTCAATTCTGTTAGATACAGTGTGAAAAGCTTACATCATCACTTCCACCCAGGTGTCTCAGCTTGTCTCTATGTGATTCATAAATACAGTTATGTCACTATAAATAAAATGTACTCAGTGTATTCACCGATAAACAGACAGACGGTGTGACAGACTCCAGAGGTAAGGAATTGGACATAGTGAGCATTTAGCTCAGTGATTTGAGCATCAGCTGCATGTCATTGCATTCATTTGCTAATTTAGGTAGCCAGATATTCAAATTGGTAGAATATAGTCCTCAAATAGAGCACATCTTAACTGTGATGGTTTATTTGTCTCAGAAAGTCTGCATATGTTGATTGTAAATGAATGGAAAGCGGTGGGGATCAAGAAGGACGGTAATTTTCTATAAAAATGTTTGGTACGCTTTGAGAAAATACTCAATAGTGATTTGAAGTAGATCAAAGTTAGTACTTTGACGCTGTCCGTCAGCACCCTCCTCAGTAGCAACGTGGGAGCAACAGGGCCCCTAGGTAGTGTGCTCCACCTGTGCTGACAGAACTAGAGGTACAATAGCACAGCTTTTGTTCCATCTCACAGGCTTCACCTTCTACTGGACTCTGTGGGTACAGTGGGTGGAGCCGGACGAGTGAATGCCCTGTTGCGCCATAACGATGACCCAGCCACACCCATCCGAACCAGTGAGCAAGTTGCAGTCACTGAGGAGAAAAAGGATGACAGACAGCATCTTGGTGCTCCCTTATATACTCTGTCTTACCCATGTATTGGGGTAGGCTGCTCCTGATTAGCTGGCTATGTTAATGCAAGTTTCAGTGGCCAAAAGCAAAGATATTCTATAAAAAAAGATACCACTTTACAAGCTGCACCCATGGTACAAAATGGTGCGCACTTCAGGTCTCTTAAGTGGGCGTGGTTGTCTCTCCCCAGCATGCCCACTTCTTATTTGGAAGTGTAGTGAACACTGTGTGGATTGATGAATACAACACTATATATGGTAAAAATTTAATTTTGTTCCTTGTTTGCTTGTCTGTATCTGCTAGCTTAATATCTGATATTAACTGAGTGTAAGATGACATCAGTTGTTTCCAGATCTGGCAATAGTATGTTGCTTAAACAGAGACATGTCTGTCTGTCTGTCTGTCTGTCTGAAGAAAATGCATGAATGAAACCTTTGTGATACAGTTACAGGAAATTAATCTAAAGTGGGCCATCTCAGTTTATCAACGGTCTCTGGTGAAAGCATGCTTGTGATTGGAGGAGAGTGTTACCTATCGAGGCGAGTAGAGGGTGGAGCCTGCTGCTCTTTAAGTGTGTGTAAAATGGTTTCAAGTACAGTGTCAGTGACAGGATTTTTTCTGTCCCGAAATGTCCACTCAAAAGTCTTCCTCATTAGCTGTACGAGAGTGAACGTTTAGCTAAGTGGTAGCTCAAATCTAAGATGGGTTTCACTATCTGGCGAAACCCCTGTGAATGTGGCCCGATGTGTATTAGCCGTGGGAGAGTATCCTGACAATCAGGCAGCTATGAAGCTTTGGCTGCAGTGTGTGTTTGGGGATGTATTATACTGTTTCCAGACAGCAAAAGTTATGACTCATTTAAAATTAGGCGCTAGATACACACAGATTGCGGTTGCAAACTCAATAAATACACATTAGTGCCACACCATTTTCTTGTCAAATCTGGTCTTTCTTGTGTTGTAAGAAAACAAATGCAAACTGAGAGGCACACACATCTCTCTGCTTAATTAAACTCATACTGCTAAGCTCCTGTGACCTTAAACAATTGACTTAACCAAACCAACCCCCAGATGATAAACCACAAACATCACAGTCTGACCCCTGTAAACATAATTAGGTGGCTTCCTGCAAAAGAGCAAGTCCAGGAGAGACATGCAGAGCTCATGCCTCCATCTCTCAGTCCAGATTACCTGCAATTTATTTTGATTAAGTGAAATGAAATCTGGCTTCAGTGTAATAAAAGCAACAGCTGAATGGAAAAGACATGAATATTGACAGCCATCGCCATCCGTTCACCTTGCTGGCAACAATGTGACATTTACCCAGCTAATCAATGCGCCCTGCGCAGCTCCAACTCCCTGACGTTTAAGCCCATCTCATCAGTGTAGACAGAAAACAGCATGCATCCTAATCAGAGCAGCTACAGCTGGAGCAGGAAGGACATTAATATCAGCACCCTATTTTAAGGTCACTGATGAATGTGATTACAGTTTCATTGATGACAACAAACCTTGAGACAGAACCAAAGAATAATGTAAGTGATGGAAGGCACTCAGCTTCAGTTTGGTGATACAAGCTTTTCATATGGCCAGGGCCAAACAACAGACAATGCATAATGTGTGATAAAACCCCCACAGATTTTACATCTTATGAGTGCACTTACCCATCCATTCTGCTATGAGGACGCTGGACACTTATGAAGGTTAGCTGCTAAATGTCCTAGATTCTCCAGATGCTCCTCTTCACTTCCTGTGCGGAAAACAGCTGGGATTAACAGACAGACCTGAAAGCACCAGAATTACAAAAAGTACATATTTTTTTAACACAAGGTTTCCAAAAAGTGGGTTTTGCTTTTTAATGTTACCACAAATGAATTCATATCCATGTCTTCTTTGATTGTGTAGTTTGACCATGAATGTGTATAACAGCACTGCTAAAAGAAAAAGGGAACACTTGAATCACACATCAGATCTTGATGAACGAATTATTCAAGCTGAAAATCTTTCCTGATGTACATTGTATAATTTGTTGAGCACAAAATTATATAACAACGGTCGATGAAAACCAAAATCATCAACCTATTAAGGCCTGGACTCATCAAAGTAAAAAACTGAAATCACAGGCTGATCCAACTTGCATAAACTTCTATCAGAGCACCTCATAATGAACACAAAACTTCAGAAGAAGAAGAATCAGTGAGGGCTGCCTTGCTTTTGCCTCTCCTTTGCACCTGTTGTCACTTTCATTTGCACTAAAGCAGGTGAAATTAATTCAAAATCACTTTTCCTAAATGGACAGATTGACTTGGTGTTATTCTTTGACTATTAAGTGTTTCTTATTTTTTTGAGCGGTGTATGACACATGTATTCTCCTATAGGTTGCATTACTTTCATCAAAATTGATCAACTTTTACCTCATTTACTTACTTAATGTTTTGTGGAGGACTTTCAGGGCTCTGTGTTGGATGTGTGTGTGGATGTACCAAAAATCAGAAAGCAACAAATTGCACCATCTAGTGACTGACTAGGGGCCACATCACCTACACAGCATCCTCACAATCCACTGCATGGAGGTATATGAAGACGCAGACTTTCATTACTATGCAGAAAAAGCTGACAAAGAAGCGCTGTGATCTCACCGTTTGCTCCTCTTATGTCTGAAAGTGAAGGCGCACAGTCAATGACGCACGCGTAAAAGTCAAATCGGATAACGGCTGAGAGAAAAACACTATCAGCCTAATCATTACACCTTGCACAGTATCTGGGATGTACACTCAGATCTGTATTTTCTTGTGTTTAGCCAGAGAAACGCACGGCGTGTAAGCCTACACAAGCTGAAGACGGAGACGACATACAAACGTTTGCGCAAAGTGCTGAGTAATCAGCTGTTCCATTACATTGCCACAGGACCTCGTGGCGCAACGGTAGCGCGTCTGACTCCAGATCAGAAGGTTGCGTGTTCAAATCACGTCGGGGTCAATTATTTGATCGAATTATTGAAATAAAGTTTGCTTGATACGTAATGAAAGTGTCACCTGATGCAAAAATTCCCCTTCAGAACTCTGGTTTGCTTATTGATTACTTACAGTCAATTTCAGTGGACAGGCCCAAAATTTCACAGCTACACATGCGTAAAATGTGATGTTTCCTCCACATCAATCATTTAATTTAGTTTATTTTTATAAAACCTCATTTTCTATTTCAGGTTTTACTTTCCCCCCCATGCTTTATCAATGCAAGTTCCATCATAAGTATCAGCAGTAACCTTTAAAAATGCAAAGAACATAATGGGATGCACAGATGTTTAGGGAATCACTGTAAATCAAAAATATAAAGTTGCCTCTATTTCCAAAGGCTGAACATGAGGCTTTAAAAGTACACTTTGTACCACACAGTAGTCACAGGTTCATTATTCATGTATATACAGAGTACTTTACTACTTTAATTACTTTATCTACCAACCCAAAATGTGATTTCAAATGCTACTGTGGGATCACATCTCAGCGCATCACGAGTGAATTCTCCATGGTTTTCCCTTCCAACCTCAAATCAGATTACAACACTTGTAAACAGTCTAATGCCCATAGCTGCAGCTATGGTGGATTAAGTTTCCACACAGTGTGATCTTCTGTCATGTTACCAAAGAGCAGGGAATAGAGTTTCTTAAAACAAAATGCTTCCTGCAAGCCAATTTGTTTCAGTGCTTCCTGCTTCAGGCTTACACAGAATAAAAACATGGATATATTTCACTTACAGCAAAGCGTTCACTTGACAACATATCAGCTGATCTGTTATGCATTCCCAAAACATGTTCAGCATTAATGTACCTTTTCAGTCCAGCTGCCAGTTCCCACATTTAAAAAGCGTCCAGGATTGTCACTATACAGGCTTCTCTTTTCATCTGTTGACCTTAGTTCTTGCTCCTGTGCATTTCCCTTTTGTGCTTTCTGTCTTTAAGACACTGGCTTCCTCGCTCCCCTCACATGCTCGTCTCTGCTTAAATGCTTCCTCACAATACAACTTGCGAGTCTCCCTCCCTCTCTCACTCGGTCCAAGTCCCCCCCCCCACCCCACCCCACCTCCTTTCTCTTCTCTATTGAAGTTTCTCATCTTTCACTGCAACACACACACACATTCTGAACACACCGTTGATTAGCATAGCCCCGGTGAGAGCCAACAGGTCACCTCGAGTCCTCAGGAGTTGACTCACATGAGATGATCCTTAAAAGCACTCAGCATTTTATCACAATGGCCTGATTGTACTCCGGGGCGCTCATTTGACACCAAACAGCTCAGTCGGTGCTGACGTAGCGCTCAGCTCCCAGTACCAGACTCTTATCTCTGCTTGCGTACAAGGCCAAGCTTTTATTTGATTTACAAAGTTCTGCAGCCTTGAAGGAGACCTTGCTTACGCTTACAGCTAAGACAAAAGACTTTAATTTTCACAGAAACTGCCCATATATTTCCTGTTTTATTCAATTCATTGTGCCCCTTGATTTGAAGTGCTAGGCGACTGAAAATGTCCCCATTGAGCACTCGCCAGTGGGAGGGATGGATGTGGGAGGACAACAGAACAGTCAGAAAGGAGCCTGTATTGAGCAGTTTGTTCAAGAGAGTATTATTACACTGAGAGAGCTCAAATGAAATGGCAGTAAACAAACCCTGTTGCCCAAGTAACACAGCTGAATGCGTCTTTCTTCTCTTTCTGTCCAAAAATCCCAGCCACTGCTGGGCAGAGACACCAGGGTGGCACAGTGGTGGAAGGACAGATCATCTGGATACCAGCGTGGGTTCACCAGCAACAATGTGTCCTATTCAGATTTTCTTGTCGGTTGTGATGACAGCATCAGCTAGGAGTCTGACATTTAAATGAATGTATCTATGGGCTGAATTTCCAATCTGGTCGCTTTTGTGTTCAGGATTGTTCACATCCTACGTGTGTTAGAAGCCCAGAAGTTAAAATGCGCCTCTGCTACCTGAACGACTGCCTCACAGCCAGACTGACAGAGAGAAGAAATAATAGATGAAGTGAAAGGCAAGTACTGGAAACTGAGCAGGTGTCACTAAGGAGACATTAGCGCCAGTCAGCCTGTCAAGGATTTCATAAAAAGGCTGACAGAGGAGACATTTCAACCTGAATCGCAGTAAACAATAAATGTTGAGTGCATAATCCATAAACAAGTAAAATTTAAAAGGTAGAATGACACCCTTTATTGCACAGAAAAAAGACAAAAAAGAAAAAAAAAGATTTTTGAATGTGACCTTCACAGTTCAAAGCAAGTTCCCCTTTACTTTGGGTCCACTGAAGGGTAAAACCTTAACAATAAAAATAGACAAACAAACACACAAAAAAAAGACAAAGCGTGTACTTTGTCTCTAGATAAAATTTGGAATCAAGTATTAGATGCTCTGATGTTTTGTTCCTCCACATCACCAGTCTTATTTCTACCTCCGATGCGTCTGAAGAAGGATATGAACCCAGAAGTGCTCACTTGACCCTCGACCTGATTCCCTGCCTTCCTGCCAAGCAGTGAACTGACTCCTGCTCCTTCTTCTCTCATGCTTTCCGTCGTTGATCCAGAGGAGTATGACCTCTGAGACGTGCCTTTCTGGAACAAGTTTCCCAGCCGGAATGCTGGAGATCGTCTGGTTTCGTCCAAGGAGGCAGACCTGAGGATTGGACCCTGCGACACAGCTCTCTGACTGCGGCACTCAGGAAGGGACGCAGAACCCCCAGATGAAGTTGTCTGATTGTCCCGATTGGTAGAATTGGGGAGATAATTGCCTCTGTCACTCTCCCAGACTCCATCATCAAGGTCATCTCCAGCTGGCATCGAGCACTGTCTGCGTAGGTGTGCTTGTCGGTTTCGATGAGAGGTGTTTCTTGGGGAGCAAGTAAAAGGGCTCAGGATGGTCCACGGGGAGCCGACATCCCCATTGTTGGTAAATAAGAAGTCTCTTGTTGTAGCGCGAGGGGTACTTGGGGTCGCTGATGTATCTTGTGCTCTCTCTGACCGAGGAGGAGTGCTTGACACTCTGCCCCCATCAACACTGCTTTTGCTGTTTTGGTAGTGAAGCACTTTCCGAGTTATCTCACGCATCTTCTCAGCTTCGTCTTCGTTTTCTGCTGCTGCCATTTCCTTGTCCTCTTTCTGCAATTTGGGTTGTTTCTTCTCGGGTGTCTCCTGTCTAGTACGGGGCGTAGCCTCATTTTTGTCTAATGATGGAACAGTCTGAGAGCTGCACTCAGATGGGGATCCTGCAATTGCAGGCAGTGTATTCTTTCTGCATCTGCTTACTCCCTCTGGAACGTTGGAAAGAAAGCTGTGCAAGACCGACTCCAAGCTGGAGGAGTCCTGATCAGGCTCGGGTCCTGTGCGGGACACTGTGGAGCGGCGTTTGGCTGCAATACGCATGCTCTCCTTCCGCTTGCGTCTCTGCTCTGCTTCCTCTCGCTCTCGGTTCTCCTACAGCCATGTCAAGGAAGAATAAATTTAAGTTAGATACCATACAATGTAAAGTAATGACAGAAGGGGACAAGAGGACAATGCTTGTAGATACTGAAAGTACTCAACATTCACCTATTAAAGGCTCCTAACTCATCCCGTTTTACCTTGCATTTGCACAATTTGAATTTGCTCAGCGAGTCGCTCTGGCAATCAGTAATGATGCTCATTACCTATGCCCATGAAACCGAGCTGCACCAATCACATCAGTGTATCTGATATAGGCGGGTCAGAGGCGAGCTAAACACATGACGACAGCGCTGCAATGACGAAGTCCGGAATCAGTCAGTAAACATTGCAAGATGGCTACGGATGAACACCAGTTGTTTGAAACGGCTTTGGCCGCTACAATGACCGAGACTTGGCTTTTTCTCTAAAAGAGGAACAGAAGACGGCGCTTTAATTGTTTTTGCTGTTTTGCCGACCGGATACAGCAAGGGTCTTATCTACCAGTTAGCTCCGCTGGCAGCTAAGCGTATACGTCACCCCGTGTATTGTTCTGATTGGTCGTAGTGTTATCCAATTGTGTGCAGTGATATTTACAAATGCACGCTTGGTGCCGCCCCTCGAGTTGGTTGCCGCCCCATTTGCATTACTCATAGCCAGACCCTAAATCTTTCTAGATTTGGGTCTGGATTTCCAGGCTACCTCCATGGTGAACGAAGAATCCAAAAACAGTGAAAATTCTTTATGAACTGAAATAATAGGGGGCATCATTTAACAAAAGCAAAGCTATATAAAAACACCTATTTACCATCTCTCATACAACTCCTGCAGTATAATGCTCAGTACTTTCCAAACACATAATTTTCCAAACAGCACAGGTGCACTCATCTATGCATGAGATTGTCTTTGTTAAAGTGTTTTAAATAGTAAGGTTTTAGCAAAAATGCATGTGTTCTGGAAGTAATACATACAACTGGAGACTTGGATTATACTGCACCAGTTGTACCAGTTTGTAAACAGATGATTTGATATAGTTTTGCTGTTGTGGCCCCCTATTAATTTAATTCACAAAGAACTTTCTCCGTATTTGGATTCTTCGTTCATCATAGAAAAATGTGAGAGAAACAAATTTTCTTCACAAACTCAAGGTAACACAGGGCGATTACAGAAATACAAATTATCGTCTAGGGAGTGAACTATTGCTTTAAATACATAACAACTGTATTTTTTCCCTGTTATGTAGTTTATTCTATAGCACATTTAAGTATTATCGTAAATCCTTTCTATTCTGACCTGAACAGCTGTGTCAAAGCGCTTGCAGAACGAATGAAAGATGGAGCAGCACTCCTCCAGTTTGAAGGTCGCTGGGTCTTCACAGTAGTACTCAGCAACAGCGTCGCTCACAGCCTTTAGCTCCTGAAGAGAGGAGCCAACATCAGCCAGCTTCGCCTCGGCCCTCTAAGAAATGAAAAGCATTACAGGTATAAAGCAGAGGGATCCAGACTGAAGACTGACTGAAGCATTCACAAACTCAGTGTTGCACAATAAAAGCCCAAACAACACAGGGAAACTTTACCATGAGGAATGTCTCCATTTGTTGTAAGAGACCAGGCTGTCTGCTGCTGTACAGTTTCACTTCCTTGATCCTCTTGACTTCCCTCTCAAAGTCTGCGATGATGTCCTCTTTACAAATTCTGTGTTAAATTGAATCACATGACGTATTCCATATGATACAAAATCAATTATCAAACCAGCCAGCTTTAACATCAGACTGAAATAGATTTGACAACGTTTAAAGCTACTGTTGGTGAGCAAACCATGTTCAGTTAAATCACCAACAGACACCAATGATAGCCACCTTGATCCCATCCCAATGTTTTCAAGCTGGGTGGGAAAAGTCAGCAGCTCAGCATCGATGTCCTCCGCTTGCTGTGGGTGGAGAATAAAGGAGAGAGGGCAACGGTGAATAAAGAAACGGAGCAGGAGAATAAATCGGTTACATAACAGTTTATGAACAAAGCATGATAGCAGACGTGATTTCACAGATTGTTTTTTCATCCATTCATTCCACTTTCCTCACCTTGGCAACATAGTGCATTAGGTTCATGCCAGGCTTGTTGGCCTTGGTGTCTGCTAGGTTGAGCAGAGATGTCATCCTGAAGCCAATGGCATTGGCACTGTAACCACCCTGAATAATAAATTATGCGAATGGTCCATTCATCAGTATGATAAATGCTGAGTAAAAAGCAAAAGGGGCAGCTGAAATGCATTTGATAGAATACATTAAAGAATAAGTATTAAAAAAACAGAATTCTAAAAAGAGAAATACCAACAGCGTTCATGTAATTCCCGGCTTTTAATACCAGTCGAATGACCGAGTGGAGGTCATCGCAGTCCAGCAGCTCTATAGAAAGAGAAGCAAAAGACAAAGAACCTTAAAGGGACAGTTCACCCCAAAATCAAAAATGTATATTTGTATGTATAAAAATATGCTTTTGCTAGCAGCTTTAGTGAATGCGTGTGAAATGTTACCATTGGCTGCTTTGGTCATGACAGCAACAGAGTTCTTCACCTCCTCCATAAGAGGAAAGAATTCCTCTCTCAGCACCATCATTTTTAGGCGTTCCTCATAGCTGAAGACAAGACACATGAACATGAACATCAGTTTTATCACCAGTTATTAAGCCACAAGATATCTGGATGAGGCCAAAAATATGAGCTCAGGTGTTCAATGAGTGAACATGATTTGATATGTTGTAAAAAAAATAAATAAATAAATAAAGAAGCAAAAACGAAAAGGCTTTTGGGGAAACTCCAGACTCACCCTAGCACTTTGACCAGCTGCACCATAAACTGGTCAGCCTCAGGTAACACAGAGAGGTTTCCACTGAATGACAGCAGCTGCTTCACCTGTGCATACACACACTATTGATTAAATATCTATATATATCTTACAAGGTTAAATTGGAGGAAACACAAGGGAATCGAAGTGCTCAAGTATAAGACTTCTTCTTAAAAAAGTTCTTCTTCCACGACACTTAAATGTTCATGAAGCTTACTTTATGCATGTAAGTGGAAAGATGAGAAGAGTGGAGCTGGTGTTACCTCACTTTCTTCTGGCAGCAGTTTACAAAGCTCTTTTAGTTTGCCTGTTCCAAATCTGAGCCAGTTCCCTTGACGAATGTCCTGCATGATATCGGTCACTGGCCTGCAGAGGGAGACAAAAGACAACCATAATGAAAACATTCTTGTACTGCCTACTGCCCTAGTTAGGTTAGCCATCACATGGGCATCATGCTCTGCTTTATTTTTTCTATTTTATGTTTCCACTGTGTTACATTTCTGTAGCAGACCACTGCCTGATCTGAGTGAGCCCCAAAGCTGTTGTATTGAGAGGGGAAACCCATACAGTTCACCTGAGACTAGAGAGGAGGCTGCTACACAGCACAGCAGTCACAAAGTCAAACCCAGAAGACAAACAATGATCAACCCGGTCGTCAAATAATAATATTATTGTTGCAGCTCATGTAAAAACTTGTTGGTCAGCAGCAGCCAACTTTCAGTAATTGGATGCTGCAGCTGACCTTTGCTGCCACCAGATAAAAAACCAGCTGCCACCATGACTACAAAGCCGCCTATATCTCTACTAGCAGGATAATCAGAAATGCCTGTTTAGATATTAAGTCGTAGCACAATATCAAACTTTACGTAAAAACAAGTTAACACTGATATTTTTTCAATGTCCAGCAAAGGCCTATAAAAAGCATCAGGTGACGTTTCGTCACTATCAAACAAGAAGCAGATGCAATTTGAATTTGACGTACAGGAAAGAGCAGATATCATTACAGTGTTTAGCTGTTGACATTAAAAGTGCGTTCGGTATTCAAAGTGAGAGCTGAGTGAACCTTGGACCAAAATGAAGTCATACTGAGGAGGTTCAGACAACAACAAAACGTAATACAAATACATTAGGCCAACATGTTTGATATGTTAAAATTCGGATGTGAAAGACAAAATTAATTTAAAACACTTTCAATCAATCCTAAAAAGCACAATTGTTTTTGTGGTAAAAAACGGAAATGTGTTATTTATTATTTATCAAGGGAGCTAAATATGATTTCAAACAGGTTTCATACATTTATAAGACAGCTATTTACACCACATTTAAATGTTTTAGTTTCACTATCATTTTCATGAAAAGCATGATAACCAGTTTCATCATAACATGCTATTTGTCAGGTTGATATAAATGTAAAAGAAAAAAATAGCAGATTGTGTTTCTATTTCAAGTGGAAATAAAACTTTTTTATCTTTACCTCGTCATTATGGAGTAAAAGTTGGTTGCACAATGTAATGGCTATAGAATAAAGACAGCATTAGCATTTAAATTGCTTTCACTATGCAACTCTGTCTGCCGCTGGGTGCGATCTCCTGGAAAATGAAGGCTCAATTTAAGGCACAAAGGAAGTGCTTCAGCCATTGCGCAACCAAAACAGGAAGAAAATAACGCTTTTGTTTTCCCCTGTAGCTTACTACTAAAGAGTATCAATGAAAGTTCTTTGCAGTTACTCTGCCTTGTTGCGGAAATGGCAGACGATGGTACAACCGAACTAAAAGTGGAGGCTGTGACAGTTACAGGCTCTGAGGAACACGAACTCAATCTTGTTGTCTTGGCAACGGCAGCATCAACATACCAGTGGAAAAATGCTAGGGAGGCTACGTTGAAAATTTGTCTGTGTCCCCTTTAAGAGCCTCTGACTTCACTCTGATACCAGTCCTACATGCCTGCATACATCACACAGTGCAAGCAACGGTCACGCTAAAATCCACCTGTCACAGTGAGATCACACTTCACAAAATCGGTATTTTCAACTCCCAAAAACATCAGACCCTGCACACCTGACCCTCTAAATTGAAATGATCCAGCCATAACCTAAGAGACAAAACTAAAGGGCGGTGTAATGGAAACACTCGTCCATCACTGCCCTGAGGACCCCAGCGAGCGCAATCGGCCATATTAGTCACGGGTGGATTACCGAACAGGGCACAGGCCTTGGCACAGGTACTGCAAAATGTCACTCACATTACGACTGTTTAATATTTACTGACCAGAAAAAGACTCGAGGTGAAGACAAAGAGTTGCAAAGGAACTGCAAAGAGACACAACATCCCAAAAAAAAAGACAAAATGATGACACAACAACAAATAAAGTGTGCATACTGACAACAAAGAGATGAAAAACATCTCATCAAGTCTGTGTGCTAGTGAGGCCTTTTGCATATCTGTGCCCAGGTGCCATATGTCTCATGATCCGGGAATCAACAAGCAATCATGTCCCTGTTGCTACACCAGAAACTGTATTTATAAGGGGACAACTACACGGAAAGGATGATACATGCTGATGCATTATAGTGGTCATCAAACATGGCTGCTGGGTTTATCCTCCCTTTCCCTTTTCTCTGCTCAGCCTCACCCACTGGGCCAGCACTATGTTCTCCTGTCACTTAAGTATCAATAAAGTGAGTCACAACTTTTCTCTATGTTGTTGCTAAATGCTCTCAAATGACGTTTAACAGCGCATTTCCATGTATTTGAATATAATCTGCTCAGATAAAGAACCCGCTGGTTGGGTAATGATTAGCACAGTGGAAGTGACCACAGTGTCAAGATCTGTTTTCCCAGCTCTGCGTTTGGCATGAAAGCAACCTGCTCCGACTACTGCGTTACTGTCGCTCTTCCTTTTGAAGCTCCTGTAGTTCTTGTTGTGGTTGCATGTTGTTAACCGAATCATACTCTCAGCCACATTCTGTCATTCAGAGCTTAAACAAGCCTTACCTCTTGAATTGTCTCAGAAAGATCCCAATATTCATGCTCTTTTTAGAGTCGAGGATTGTGACCTAAAGAAACAAAAATGATCAATACTAATGAATAAAATGTTTTGTTTGTACAGCCATATCCGCACAAGAAATCATATATATATATAAAATCAGCACTGTATTCCACATAATCTTTGAGGAAGCAAAAACACCCCCTAACGTGGGTTTTAATTTAGCAGTTCCTCATTGATGACAATATTAGCGTGGAACTTTTAAAAAACAGTTCCTGTTTGTGTGTTCATTACTTCCCTAGCTTGTGCATTCTGTGTGAGTTCACGTGCCAATAAAACCTGAGGACAGTCTGCATCAGTTACTGAAAATTAACCTTAGTTATGTCCAGCCTGTTACGCTATTTACCTGTGGAAAGAAGTCCACGCCATCACTCGTCTTCAGACCCACGGCCCTTGACTTGTGCAGCGAGGCCCGTTTGTCCACGTGACTGAACAGCTCCTCCATGCTTCGAATGTCCAGCACGAGGTCTCTCTGAGGCCGTTTAGACGTCCAGACATTCAGTTTGCCAAGGACACGCTGGCTGGGAATGGTGTCCCAGTTGAGCTTTTTCATGGAACGTCGCTGGACATTACGAGAGCCAAAAGGTGGGGGAGGAAGAAGAGGAGGAGGAGGAGGAGGAGGAGGAGGGGGAGGAGGTGGTGGTGGTGGTGGTGGTGGTACAGTAAAGGACGATGGGAGATCTGGACCTTCTTGAGCATCTGGTGGAAGAGGAGGAGGGCTGTGAGAGGAACAGCTGGGGGGAGAGGCAGATTTTAAAATCAGCACTCCCTCCATCTGTATCTCTCAGGTCCAACGATGACGGAAGGAGGAAGTGTCCTGCTGTGTGTCTCTCAGATCTGAGGAGATACAGAAATATGCATCCATAAGTACTGCAGTATTTTACACAAAAATAGGTGCACTGGTCCAACAACTTAATTATCTAATTAAAAAACAGCCTTCAGAAGTCTCTTTTTGTTTGGTGACCTGACACAGAACAATAGTTTGTCAACAACAACAGTCACCACTTCCTCACTCACAGAAAGACACTTTCGTTATTGCTTTACCCTCTACTTCTCTTCCTTGAACTATAAAATACCATAACATTTTTACCATAAATAATGGCCTCCCTTAACTGTGGCTCTTCAGTAACACCAAACACCATTAGGGAAATCTTGGTTTTTAATGTTTCCTTCCTCACAGCAAAGGTAAATACCTCACATAACTTAAATTATACCTACTATGATTTAATAAAACCCATTGGTGTATTCGGCATGCATGTAATCCACCAAACAATACAATCACGTGAATATTTTACTTCAAACATTTGTTTTAAGCTGTTTGTTGCCCATATCCGCTTCTCATCCCCGAGGAGGGAAGCTGCTCAAAATAACACTGCAACTAACTATAATTAAGTAAAACTGTCCAAAAACATATCATATTTGGTGGAATATGTGTATGCCGTATTTAAAAGTGGACAAAAACGACCCCGAAAGTGCTGTTAAAACACGTCTGTGCGTCTTCAACAAACAGGGCATCATTAATTTGGCAATTTCCTAACGGAGTTTCGCTGTCAGTTCTTCACACACAGGGAAGGGCTCACATCCTCACAGAACATGCTCAGAAACTTACAAATCCTCCAGAACACACTGTGAAACGTATAATCTAATAATGAATTTTACTCACCGTGCTTCTCAAAGTGAATCTGTCAAATAAATCCTCACTCACTATCTTGCCTCGTGCTCCCTCACGCAGGTTACCTCAGTCTGTCTGTCTCACACACAGCAGTCACAGGTGCAGGGCGCGCCTCAACCAATCACATTCAATTTAGTTTCCAGGTATGGAAACGCCCTTTTGGGGCGAGGTAGGCCTTAAAAAGATGGGCAAGCGCTTCTATTTGGTGAACAAGGGTCAAACCTCCTCTAATATTAACAATAATTATACATAAATAAATAAAACATAAAGTAGTTTTTGAACTAAATGGTGCACTCATATGGGGAACTTTGGTTCATTTTTAATAGCAAGTGAGCAATAAAGTATAAAACTGTTAATTTCAATTAAATTAAAAACGTTGCAACATTTGTTCAGTGTTTTGTAACTATGGGTTAGAGGTCACTGTTCACGTTTAAAACTGTTCATATCTGTTCATTTCAGTGCTTGAACATGGCTGTGCAAAAACTTGACTGATGTGTTTATTTTGTAACACTGCATGAATTTTCTGTGCTCCATACTCCAAGCTAGGAATGTCCTTTTTGTGTGGAGGAACAGTCTGTCACACCCAGCTGACCTGTGTGAAACGCTGCAACAATCAAGTCCCAATGTCCACAGATGAAATGATAATAAAGTCCCAATATCCTAAAACAAATACTTCCTAGTCAACAGTATGCAGTATAAAACTACAAACATTATGAAACAAATGAATGAGTTTCAATGGAATGTGATCAGGTTATTAACTTTTTTGTGTCAGGATCAGCTGCAGAGTGACCTAGCAGAGATGGCTGCCATCTTGTTTTTACATGTATTAGTGTATTGTGCTCTTTCTACTACTAGCTTGAAATAAAGTGTCCACAAACTGAATTATATAGTGCAGAAAACCTGAAATGTGATCTCAGGAGGATACTGATGAATGTAAAATTCAAGAACACAACTGCAATCTGAAGAAACAAATGCTGCTAAATTTGAGAATAATAAGACAAAAAATGCAAGCGGTGCACTTTGTCTGCTGGTCCTGAGGTGTCAGAAGAGAGCTGATTCACCATTGGAGATGGAGCTTTTTCCCCCGTTGTATTAATAATCAAACAGGAGAATTTAATGACATAATGATAGATGACTAATCAAGATGACTTCTTAAAGGTCCAGTGTGTGGACTTTAGTGGCATCTAGTGGTGAGGTTGCAGAACTGACATGTCTCCTGTGTGCCAAGCGTGTGGAGACTTTTTTTTTTTTTTTTTTACAGCAGACATGGGAAAAGCATAGGTGTATTTAATGGGATGTTATATGGCTGCTAGAGAGACCTTGGTGTTGTACATGTTGGCTCACTGCTGGGACACTTCACAGAGCTGAGTCATCATTAAGATTATCACTTTAACCTGAGCTTTTCCTACTACGACAAGTCAAAATATTGCTGCTGTGAAAAGGTCTATGGTGGCTGACATGAAAACGTGAACAGAGCTGTCTAGGGCCAGTGTTCGATTCGTAAATGGTAAATGGACTGCACTTGTATAGCGTCTTTCTAGTCCTCTGACCACTCTCATTCACCCATTTGCACACACATTCACACTCTGGTGGCCGAGGCTACCATACAAGTAACAATTCACAGTAACCATTCACATGCTGTCACATTGGGAGCAATTTGGGATTCAGTATCTTGCCCAAGGATACTTCAACATGCAGACTGGAGGAGCCGGGGATCTCCCTTGGATGTTCACTCTACCTCTGAGCTGTCGGTTATGGCCTACTTAAGAGACAACATGGCAGATTCGGTAGAAGAGGACCTGCTCATTCTAATGTTCTAAAAAACCCAATAATTTTTATTTTCAGGTGATTGTAAACTAATGCAAGTATAGTTACACACTAGACCTTTGAATACCTGTGTACAACTGCAATCACTACATTTAAGTTTTATTTGACTGAATCCAGATAATTTCTCTGACTGCATCCAACAGAAAGCGCACTGGGCTACAGTGCCAACATAAATAAGATGAAAGAGCAAACAGAAAAACACGCAGAGCATTTGAAAATGTGTACTTTTAATTTTGTTCCCTCTGGGTGGGGTGGGACATTTCAGGTCTGAGTGAGGAATGAAGGCAGGAGTATCACATCAATCCATGACATGACTTCATTTATCATCTTAAATACCATTATGTGCAATCATTCATACAGTACAATACACCAGCTCAGCCTAGAAAATATTGATTGTACACAAATAAAATATCTCATTTTATAAATCTTGGTTCTCTCTCGGCGACAATCTAAAGACTGCTAGTAAGAGTGACTTTAAATGTCTGTCACGTTTTTTTTCTCAGTTTACTGGAGATTTCACAACTACGGAACAAAAACATCCTATTGCCATTCATTTTGGTGTTGGGGGTTAGGAATTTCAAAGGGGCAGGTTTGGAAAAGAGGAGTCACATTTTGTTAATATTGCTGTGTGACGGTCTATCAGACCAGGAGCTGACCAATGAAACTGCAATTTTAAAGTGAGGCCGAGGTCTTACTGAGTGACTCTTGCAGCAGGAATAAAATACACTGATTTGACACTGACACATACGAGTTCAGAACACACAAGCCAAACAAACCATAGAATCAATTTTTGATATTTGTTTTTCATTTAAAAACAAAAACAAAATAAAATCACTTTCTTTCATAATTGTCCTTCAGAGTGCAGCATAAAAGGAAACCCAACCTTCAGATTCTGCTTCAGCCAGTTTCAAAATTCAAATCAACAACTGTGAGCATGGCGTTATGCCAGTCCATGCGCGCTGGCGTGCAGAAGGCCAAGAGTAGAGCATCAGTGCGTTCACACATATCTGCACGTATACTTTGGATCGCTGCCTGCCATGCAAATACAGAGGAGACAAGAAGCTGGAGGACGAACCCAGTAACTGATCGTGAGTTCAGTTCAGCATGGTAAAACATTCATCACACCGGATTATCTTCATGTGACACTGAGAAACTAAACCACTTTCTATCAGTTAGTTTAGAGACAGTTTTTGGAGGATATCAATTTCCTGTTAGTGTATCATCTGCAAAATACGCTATAGTCAAACTGAGTAATTTGCACAAAGCAGAAGTTCGAGCGTACAAATATGCTCAACACATACAGTGAACATAATAAATACAGTGATGCATAAAAATTCAACATTACATAAGTAGTACCATGCCAATATTCCGTGGTATTACCTTCTCTTCATTAATTGTCAACAACTGATGATTGTTTACTACCGTTATGCTAAGACACCGTTTCCGGTAAAGGAGATGAAACAAGTGATGAGTCATTAGTGTTATCCCACTCCAACTACTAATTTACAAGATCTGATGTCGAAATATTAAGATTAGTAATATTAGACAGCTACAATAATCTTCAGTGTGAAGAAAGGTAACCATAGACAAATATATCCTGCTTTACAGAGACTGAAAGATATGACCCTAGATGTCAACGACATGTCCATGTTAACTTTAAAAACAAAAATTTAAGACAAAACACATTTCAATGTGAAAACAAACAAAATGTAATGATTTTAAATACAGTTCGTTAAACAATTAAATAATGGAGTGAATCCATTCAAGTTTGTTGGATCTTAACTGACTGACATACCCATGTTCTTACCGAGTCCAACTGTGCTTCAAACCTCAGTCGACAATGAGACTGAACCGATCAATGCTGCTTCAACAGCCAATGAAAACATAACAAGGCTTCAGTAAACATCTCTCTCAATTCTCTTTGGGTAAATAAAACACAATTAGTAAAGACCCCAACCAGTATAACTTTGGGAAGCTGTGGCAATGTTCCTTAAACGTCCGTTGCATATAAGAGTTGAACTTTAAGGTTACAACTGTAATCTGTAGCGTACAGACTAAGTACTGCAGCACCTGCAGTCTAAAACACCAGCACAGACTGCCCAAACAGTATACTGTCCTTCACTCTGAAGCATATGACGTACAACTAGAACTAAAATAATTACAAAATAAAAAGACGACAGTAAAATTAAGCGAAAACTAAACAGCAATGTTTTTTTTGATAAGCTACAAACAATCATATAATATTTATTTCAAAAGTGAAACAGTACTTAATTTGAATTGTACATTGATTTGAAATTTCTGGACATTCCTTTCCAGTGTGCCGTACAAATCCCCTTTTAGTTTGAATTCTTTTACTGAGCTTATTTTTCTTCCTGCAGGCCACGTGTTCATTTAGCACGTTAGCTCGTATATAAGGAGGCACACGAGGAGGGTGATAAGGTCTGGAAGAGTTTTGATGTAGTGCCTGGTTACATCTGAGTGTGTTTTAATAGCTGTATTATGTTTCCTTTTGTCATCTGTCTCTGTTACTGAGATGGTGTGGGGTTGAAGTTTAAGTCAGAGCACTGGGAGCACTTGAGGAGTACAATAATGGCCATGAACATGACGAACACGAGCTCACACAGCAAAATAGTGTTGAGATAGTAGGGGGTGCAGTCAATTAGGAGAGAGGGAAGGGAGAGATGAACAGCTCCTCTGGGACCAAAGCACAAAGAGAAGGTCAGAGTGAAAAAAAGGGAAGTTAGGAAGAGGCACTAAACGCCCCCTGACTGTTCATGAAACTGGCCACTTGGTTTCCTGCGGCATTTAGCCCACTCATCAATAATACCCTGCAATTCATCTGTCCAATCCTCCATCATCTGTCCAATCATCCAGCCACACGCTCATCGTATATCTTCATCCACCCAATTATTTGTATGTGTTTCCCTCTGATGTGGTCCTCTGTAAGTTGGGGGTTTCAACAGGTAACAGGTGGAGGTGGTCGATAAGGAGGCTGCAGGAGGTCCAGCAGACCCTCTCACTGCTCCTCTAACCAGGAGGGCTTGTCGGCCCCAGGAGGCCTCAACTTTATGTTGAACTGCTTCAGCGTCTGCTCCAGCTGCTGCTGGTTGCCAGCAAAGTACGCCGAGATGGCATTATGGAAGAGGAGGAGCTGCTTGTGCATCACCTTCACCTGAGAGAGAGAAACAAAGGAGCTTAGGAAATTGGTTTGTGTGTATTATCACAAAGACACAATGAGTCAAACCCGGATGACGTTTTTCATTTTGAAGGCTGATGATGATGATGCACGCCTAACCTTGTTCTCCTCCAGGAACTTGAGTTTAATGATGACGTCTGAGCGGAGGCGTTCATACTTGTCCTTCTGGGTTTGGTACTGTTGCTGAGCAGCTTCAATGCGGGCCATAGCTACAGCATCCCTTGGACCCAGACTCAGTTCCTCCAGGTCTGACCGGTAGGCATCATACTCCAATCTGTTTACAAAAGGAGTAGAGAGAATACAGAGCTTTAAAAGGCCCTAAAACTCTGTTCTTTGCTGTAGAAGACTGGATCCTACATGAGCACAACAGGCAAAACAATGTGGCTCATATTTAGGGCTGTACCTGACAGATTTCGCTGTTACATAGAAATATTCAACGATTCTTTATTTCCCCTCATATAAAGCTGTAAAGCTTGACTGGAATGTAGCCGTCTGCACCAAAGAATGGTGCGAAAGTGAAGAGCGCTCACTTAGTAGCAATATCTAGGGACCGAAACATCCCCAGAAGTACACTGCACAGCACACTCACTAGCAAACTCAGTTGACTAAGGGGTCTCCAACTGATGATTTGAATATGCAACTTTCAAGGGGAACCCCTACTCATATCCCATATTAAATTGCTGTATGTGATTTGCTTGTGTGTTGTGTTTCTTTGCAAGGATTTGTGCTAAACTCTTCAAATTATAAAACAATACCAAAGGATGCGATTGTCCAAACTCTAAATTTGACTGTCACCACATTCAGTGAAACATATTTACTGTTATCGAAAAAAAGTTGAAAATCAAAAACAGGTTCAGGCGCTTTAAGAAAAAGGTGGCTATATTTAGAGGGTATATTTCAAAGATCCACACTGATATGCATGCTCAATGTATGTCCACTTAAAGTGCTTGTTTTTACCACTGACAGGCTCACATTGTTCGCACCTTTTCCACCAACATTTCCAGGACCTTTTATTCCCAGGAATTTATTTACCTGGCTAAAAGAATTCCTGGTAATCTGTGTGGTTTGCGTTTCCACCGCACCTCAAACTTCCATAAAATGTAATCCAATCAGGCTGATGACGCAGATGATTCGGTGTGTGCCCTATATTTAGCTCCGTCAGCTTGTTGGCTGGTAACATGGTAACAATAGCGCTGGTAGAGAGAGTTGGGGCTGTTTGTCTCAGCCAGCAGCTACGTTTAAAAGTATTTCAAGATAAGTGTCAAACTAAGTTAGTCTACATACAGACAGCTGTCATTTGAGCTTATTAGTGACAATTCACTATCAGCTGAACTAGTGTGCTGTCCTTGTGTAAGACATAACGTTAGTGTCGGTGGATGAGAGACAGTGGACGGAGCATATTGAATATCTCTATCTACATGTTTACATGTTCATGCTTGCTGAACACATGTATTGATGAAGTATCGGCTTCTTACTCGCTAAGGTTTCATGTCACTTACAGTAACGAGTGTAGCTTAGTATCGGGTTTCGGTACCCACCCTTAATCAAAACACAAATGAAGTGAAGCTTGTAGAAATTAAATAAAGTTTGCAGCTACACCGGCACGGAGGAGCGGAACACCAATCAGCGTTCTTTGGCAAACAGCCCCACCCCTTAAGAATTCCGGGGAATCTGAAAAGTCCTACCTCCCTTGGTACTAGGTACTTTATTCAGGGAAAGTTTGGGGTTGAGGCAAAGTTTTTTTCCCCGGGTAATGTCGGTGGAAAAGCGCAGAGGTTTTTCAAAGTTCCGTGTAAATGATAAAAGTTCCTACGGTGGAAAAGGGGCTAATGTTATACTAACTGTCTGACTGCATTACGGAAAAGATCATTACAGAAATAGATCTTTTTGTCAAAGTGTAAGATCATTTTTGTTTAACCAGAAACAGCACCAAAATCACTATCACTCAACCCACCAGACTCAATTTAAATAAGCAGTAATTTTATCATGATAAAACACATTTAAATAGAATCTGGTGCATTTGGCGATCACAAATTCAGAATTGGTTAAACAAAAAGGATCTTACTCTTCACAAAAAGGTCTGTCTCTGTAGGGATCCTTCCCATAATGTTGTCACACACTTGGAATAATAATCTGAGTCTGTCAGTGGCAAAAACAAGCACTTCTAGTGAACGTACATTGATGGTGCATTTGGTCTGAGTGGTTACATTGCAGCCTTTTTCGTGCCTGCCAGCTCACTCAGTACCGGACCGATTTAAAAAAATGTTGTCTGGATTGAAAAATACAGAAGTTACCCTTTGAGTTTTGTCTGTATTCATTTGCTTATCCTCCTTTAAAAGGGGTTTGCTTCCTTTTAGACAGAAAGAATAATAAATGTACTGCATGTCCTTACCTGGCATTTTCGTACATCTTGATCGTCATCAGGGTGTCCTCCATGGTCTTGTTAACAAGTGTGTTGATGCTGGACACAAAGAAGTTAATGGCACCAAGTAGAGTCTCCCCGTTCTTACAAAGCAACTTCTGGGTCTCTGCATTGTAGCCAAACTCGTCCTGTAAAAGCAAACAAGGCTTTAAGGTACACATTAGAATATGAATGCTATTAATGGTCTTCAGTGTTGTCTACATAAACATGTTACATAACTTTCAAGCTGTAGATCAATATCTAAGAACTAAGGCATTAAAGCTCCATGAACAAGGTCTCACCCGCAGCTCTGGAGATTTCTGACTGAGGTCAGCAAAGGTGTCACCCAGCGCATGCTGTGTCTGCACCATGTTGTAGAAATGGTTGGTCAGCGCTCTGGCCAATCGCAGCACGTTCTCATATTTCCTTTTAGTGTCTCTAAGCACCTCAATCTGGGCCTCCAGCTCCAGGTCCACAGTCCTGGAACCACGACCAAATCGCTCTGAGATCATTTGCTTTGTACACTGAAACAACGAAGGAAGACACACAAACATTAGCAAGCTATTCCCTTCTGCGGTCGTTTCATACCGCATAAGGACATGGTGGGAGGGCTTCCTGCTTACAGAGGATCCTCAGGCACACACAAAAATAAAAATCACCATGAAGCTCTTCATCATGAAGCTCAACCCCACAGAACCGCAGATACCTTGTAAGTGTTGAGACCCCACTTCTTCATTGTTTCTAGTTTTTCCACAGCCACGCCGCGGGTCGCTTCCTCTGCCGACATTGATGAGCTGCTGCTGCTGTGGTGCATGTTGGAACCTGAGAGATAACCAAATGAGGAGACACAGGAACAGGGTAAATGACGAACATCAACAAACACTTTCAGACAGATGACAAGATGAAGCCCAGCAAGGAAGAGACCACATAGAGAATCTTAAAGTACATTAAAACTATGCTGCATTCAAAATTGAGAATGGTTTCTGAAATCTGTCTGCTATCTTCCAACCCATGCCCATGATCACCAGTGCCCCTTGCACCACAGTAAAACATGCACAGGAGTGAGTGAGAATTAATGAGTGAGTAAATAGCAGGAAAATGCAGAAAATCATTGGATTAAGGAAAACATAAATATCGTAGACACCAAATTATTTGTATTGAGCTGTAATAAAAGCTGAAAATACTGCAGACTGACAGTTAATTTAAGGCCACAGCTAAAATGTCAGTCTTATTAATCATTGTAAAGTCTGTAGCATTCAACTTCACCTTATTCTGTCTCGGTACCTTGGTATTCACTTGATTGCTATACTGCAGAAGAAAGTCTGTCTGGGGGACGCTACTTTGCCTGGCCTTGTACGCAGGTCTGTGACGGTGGGTGGACGGTATGGATGGAAGAATGGTTCAGGGTGGGTTTAAATAAGGGTAGGAGTGGGAATGGAATTTACTTTTTTTCCACCAAATTGTGGGTATGTTTTTTTCAGGATCAGGTTTTAAAATGACAGTTGTATATTTAGGGCTTAAATGTGAAGTAATTACTTTGGTTGAACAAGCGTGCCAAAAATGGAAAGGTAACGTAGGAGTAAGATTGTGAGGAGGAGCTGGGAGATGCAGGAAAGACAAGAAAGTAAGACAACAAAAGGGAAAAGAGGAGGACGAGGAACATGTAGGAGGGAATGGTGAAAAGGAGGCGGAGGACAAAGATAGACAAGTACAAAGATGAAAAGACAACATTTTGTGCATGACAATGCCGACAAATGAGTGATGACGAAGTCGGGGGCAGTTTGAATTGCAGCAGTACTAAAGAGTGTGATACTAATCAAACTGGAGCAGCCTTTCTTTAAATAACAATAAATGGAAAAGATTAACATGTGAGAGACAAGGTTTACTAAGGTTCTGCCAATAACACCTTACTTTTCCATTAGTAATCAGGGTGTGAATACAAATATACACAGTGATAGACAAGAGGATTGTTTCTGTTTTGCTACAGAGAAGTTCAGAGATCAGTTTAGTGAGTTATTCTGGGAGAAACAGAAAAAGTAAAGACCCTTTAATGAATGAGCTGTGATAGAAAAAAGCCATAATATGTCCAAAAGAAAGAGAAGCAGGCAGAAAAAAGTAAACTGTCCTTCTCTCCACTGGAAAAAAAGATAATTTGATGAAAATTAAAAGGGAAAGAGCAGATGGTTCCCAGCAATCAGACACACTCAGTATAGAAGGCATCTTTCCAAAATGAGATATTCATCATATAAGAATCACCCATTAATTATCACATAATGTTTA